>OW388085.2:238740-945404 GCA_936449025.2 Sarcophaga subvicina | reverse complement strand
TAATTGATCCGCAACATAGGGCACAACTAAATGACTTGGACAGGTTACATGACGTAGTCAGAAGCCTAAGGGTATTTACAGGACAACCAGGCGAATATAGTTCCTGGAGGAAGTCCGTTGAGCGAATTTTGAACATTTACAAACATTTAAGGGGAACACCCAAATACTTTGGAATCCTTAGCGTAATAAGAAATAAATTTATTGGCAGTGCAGATGCCATATTAGAATCGTACAATACACCCTTGAACTGGGAAAGCATTTGTCGCTGCTTAACTCTGCATTACGCATATAAGAGAGATGTTAGTACTCTCGAATATCAGTTAACTTCATTAATTCAGGGAACAGAAACCATTCAGGAATTCTACCAAAAGGTCTATAACCACTTATCTCTTATACTCAACAACATTAGTGCTATGGACATAGGACAGGAATCTTTGCACCTATTAACACAAACTTATAGAGATAAAGCATTGGACACCTTCATAAGAGGGTTGAAAGGAGATCTACCTAGACTTTTGGCTATGAAAGAACCAACAGATTTACCTAAAGCTTTACACTTGTATCTAAAGCTGGAGAACCAGAACTTTAGAACTAGCTATGCTCACAATAGGAAATTTATGTCTATTCCAACACGGAACCAACCTATATTCTATCCGGAATTAGCACACATTCCTCCACCACCTCGACCAAAGCAAATAACCAGGCAATTCCAAAGACAACAACCTCCTCACTGAACTATTATCAAAATCAGGGAGCCATTCCTAAATACAATCAATACAACCAAAATCACCAAATCACCATACAAATTACACTCCACCAAGACCTTTCATACCAAAACCACAACCAAGACCAGAACCGATGGACGTTGACCAGAGTATGAGAACCAGGAACATAAATTATATAAACAGACCAGCGAACAACGGACTCTATGGCCACCTCCACCACATCCAGAAACTCGTAAACAAAGTAGGAATTTCCATTTAAAACTAGGATCGAACAACGATTCAGATATACAGGAGAAAGGCGAAATTGACAACTATATTGATAAAATAGACTTAGAGGACGACATTAATGGACAAACATTAAATGAATACATTAACGACTAAGCGGACTATACAAGAGACCACGATCAGAAATATGACTCTATCAACGAAATTAATTTTTTAGATTAAATTCATCCACCGTGCCATATTTTGAGTGCAGGATGGATGACGGAATGATTATAAAAATCTTCAATGATTATCAAAATCGACACTGGATCTAACAAAAATTATATAATACCGAATATAGTAAGAAACCCTATTCCAAATAAGGAAAATTTTTATGCAAATTCCGTAGGTGGACAGACTCAAATTAAATTTCACACAAATACCTTTCTTTTCGGACAAACGGACGTTCCGGTTAAATTCTATTTATTACCACAACTGAAAACATTCCAAGGAATCATTGGAAATGACACCTTAAAGGACCTTGATGATATCATTTATACGAAACACAATTACATGGTACTTGGAAATTGGAAAAAGAATTGCACTTAAACAGCTCCCAACAGACGACATTCACATGACTGCTCTCAGAACTAGCCACATGACTCATGAACAACAGGACAAATTAAGGCAAATTGTGTCGAAATACCACAACCTTTTTTTAGCTCCTGACGAAAAACTGACTTACCCTACATGTATAACAGGCGAAATACGCACAAAGACAAATGACCCAGTTTACTCAAAGACTTATCCGTACCCCATGAGCCTTAAGAAGGAAATTGAAGACCAGGTTAGAACACTACTTAAAGACGGCATAATCAGACCATCAAAATTCCCATACAATTCACCTCTGTGGATTGTTCCAAAAAAACTTGACGCAAGCGGGGAGTGAAAGTTCAGGATGGTTATAGACTACAGGAAACTAAACTCTATCACTATTTCAGATAAATATCCATTGCCCGAAATTAACTAGGTACTTGCACAATTAGGAAAAAGTCGGTATTTTACTGTATAAGACTTGAAAATCGGGTTTCATCAAATACCTCTAAAGCCTACAGATATTGAGAAAACAGCATTCTCCATTAATAATGGGAGAAGAGGGACGAATATTCCGAAATCAATCAAGTAGGAAAAAAATAGAATTAAATGAATCCGCAAAATTGCATTTGCTTACTTACTTACTTAATTGTCCATAATAACCCGATTAACGGGTTTCGGCCTGCCGCAACACATCCTTCCAGGCGCCTCTGCTTCTTGCGCGCCTACGCTAGTTGGTCACACCAATCGATGACAGGGCTTCCTCGATTTGGTCCTTCCAACGGATACAAGGTCGTCCTCTTCGCCGACTTCCGCAGATCCCCACATCAAATACCCGTCTCGCTGGATCACCCTCCTCCATTCGAACGACATGGCCGAGCCAACGTAGCTGCTGGATATTAATACGCTGTACAACGTCCATGTTGTTGAGGAGCTCATACAGCTCGCTATTGTATCGGATGCGGAAATCATCGCCAACTCGTACTGGACCGAAGATCTTACGCAGTACTTTTCTCTCGAACACTCTCAAGGCTGCTGCATCAGTATTTAATAGGGTCCATGCCTCTGCGCCATAAAGAAGCACGGGTAGGATGAGTGTCATGTAGAGTGTTAGGTTTGTCGTACGAGAGAGGTCTCTGCTACTCAATTGCCTATTGAGACCATAGTAGCACCTGTTGGCAAGAGTGATCTCCAGACTGACATCATTTCTGGTAGTTACGGCGGAGCCAAGATAGATGAATTCCTTGACCGTATCAAAAGTATAGTTATCGGCCGTAATATGACAATCAATACGCCGCGCGTCTCTACTCGTCGATAGCATATACTTTGTTTTGCCCCCATTTACTGCCAAACCCATCTTAGTAGACTCGCGTTCAATAGCACTAAAGGCAGCAGTAACATCTCGCTTCGTACGCCCTATGATGTCAATGTCGTCAGCGTACGCAAGCAACTGGACACTTTTTTGAAAAATAGTGCCACTGCGATGCTCTCCTGCCTTTCGCAGAACACTCTCCATGACGAAGTTGAAGAGGTCGCATGATAAGGGTTCGCCTTGTCTGAAACCTCGCACGGTATCAAAAGGCTCGGAGAGGTCCATTCCTACCTTGACGGAGCTGCAGGAATTGCTCAACGTCATTCTGCATAGCCTTATTAGCTTCGCAGGTATACCGAGCTCAGACGTTGCGGCATAAGGGTATGGGGCTATCAAACGCAGCCTTAAAGTGGACAAAAAGATGCTGTGTGTCGACTTCACTTTTCTAAATATAAAATCAGATACACACAAACCCAAGTAGAAGATTTGGTTGACTCTTCTAGATAGGAAGTACATAAAAGAGCCCACAGAAACGCTAAAGAAAATAAATTACAACTTTTAGAAAAATATTACTTCCCAAAGATGAGTGATGCTCTAAATAAAATAATAAAACAATGTAAAGTTTGTAAGGAAGGAAAATACGACAGACATCCTAATAAGTGAAATATATCACCTACTCCAATCCCACAATACGCAGGAGAAATACTACACATAGACATTTAGTCCACTGAAAAATATTTAACACTAACTGCATAGACAAGCTTACAAAATATGCGCAGGCAACAGTAATAAATTCTAGATCAATAGCGGATATTAGAGAATATTCAGATTCAATTTTGTTTATGCTTGAAGATCAGCTGAATATAAAGGTTTTCAAAACTCCCCCCTACAAAAGTACCGTTAACGGCCAAGTGGAACGATTTCATTCCACATTGTCGGAAATTATGGGTTGCCTTAAAACAGAGAAGACACATAGGACTTTTGAAGAATTACTAGATAGAGCAGTTTATGAATATAATTACACCATACACTCAACAACAGGCAAGAAACCTATTGAATTATTTTTTGGAAGAAGAGTTAGTACTAGTCTAGAACAATACGAAAATGCAAGAAAAGGAAATTTAGAAGCCATCGTTAGGAAACAGGAAAAAGATATGGCAAATCATAATAAAAAACGAAAACCTTTTAAGGACTATACTCCAAGCCAAAAAATTTATGTAAAAATTAATAAAAGACTAGGATCTAAATTATCATCAAGATATAAAGAAGAAATATTCAAAGAAAATAACAGAAGTACGGTATTGACAGAATCTAATAGAATGGTTCATAAAGACCATATAAGAAATTAATAAAACAAAAAGGAAATGAACATTGTAATTAATCAATTAATAAAAGAAAATATGCCTTTCAACAACATAGAAGAAGCTTTAGAATTATCGAAAATAAGTGTTTTAAGCAATAACACAAATATTTTATACATTATTAAAATTCCAATTACAAGTGAAATTTTATATAAAAAACTTATTGTAAAACCTATTTTAAAGGATAACTCTATAATAAATTTAAATTTTACAGAAATATTTTTAAATGGAGATGAAATCTATGCAATAAAAGAAACTTGTAAAATTTATAATAAAATCAAAATTTGTAATAGAATGTATTTATCAGATCTAAGTAATGATAATTGTATAATTAGAATTATATTCAATAAACAATCCACATGCGCAAAAAGCAATGTTCATCATATTCCACGTATTGAAGAAATTGCAGACGGGATAATACTCCTAAATGATGTTAGCAAAACTGTTTCAACAGAAACAATTACCTATAAACTAAATGGAACATTTATAATTAAATTTGACAATACAACAATAAAAATAGATGACAAAATATATCAGAACCTGCAAGTAAACCAGATGACACCAATTCCAGCCTTAATGCAAGATCCAATAGAACAAGAAACCTTAAACATATTGTCATTAGAATCACTCCAAGAGCTACATTTTAACAACATAAAGGCAATACATAATATAAAAAGAGAAACATGGATTAGAAACATTGTTTTATCACTAACTTTCTTATGCACCGTTAGCATTACAATTTGGGCACTGAAAAGATCACAAAAGAAACCTTTAACAACGTTCATTTTGCAACCCACAAAAATTCCACAAGTTGAAAAAAATCAAGTTGAAACACCTGTTACAAGAATACATGAAATACCTTATTTTTAAATCAATCGAGGACGATTGAATTTAAGGGTGGAGGAGTTAAGAAACAAAATATTTAAAATTAAAATTAATTACTTCAGGTCATTGAACGATAAAGCTTACTTAACCGAGTTAGCAACAAAGGTATTAAACTTATGTTGCAATACTTTTAAATGTAACTGGAACATTGCTGACCTTGCGTCTGGTTGAAGTTATTGAATATAGAATTATTTATTATTTTAAGAAAAACATAATTAAGTTTTTCAGTCAGTTCATTTGTAATATTTGTTTAAGCAACATTAAAAAAATAAAGAAAAGCTTCAGACAATAGTCTGAAGTAATTTAAAAAAAAAACTAAAAATAAAAATTTAGTTTAATTTACATACATATATATATTTTAAAAGTGATTTGGATAACAATATTCCTGCCAAAGCCTGGAATATAAAAGGATGTAGAGGATATAAAACTGAGCAGTCTGATCTTACAAAGGAGTAGGCGCTTGTTAAATGACTTTTTAGGTCAAAATGTTGAAGGCATGGAAGTTGTAAAAAGAGTAGTTTATACAAATGATATACAATTTTCAGATAAACTTTTTCAGTCTGTTTTTATGTACAAGCACCGTTTTACCGTTATCATCCTCAATCTTAATGTTGTTCGTATTTCTATAACCTTGAAGGGTCCTTTGTAAATACTATCCAGTTTGTGACCTGCTTCGTTGTTAAGGAGGACCAGGTCATTTATCAAAAAATTTACTGGATTAGCGTGATCATTGGAAATTTTCTGTCTACTCAATTTAGCATTTTCTATCGTCTCTACGGTGTGCAACTTGAAGTCTACATTTGATCTCTTTTTCATAAGAATCAATATTATACAAGGGAGTTATGCTGATGTCTTTCGTAAAATCCAAGACAGGTGGAATTTTTCCAAAAACAAGTTCAAAGGGGCAATAGTCATGAGCCGTGGAAGGCGTTGTATTACAACAATACATAAAATATTTTAACCATGTGTCCCAATCAGACCCGTCACTTGAAATATACGATCTCAGATACTCGTTGAATGTTCTGTGCGATCTTTCAACAGTACCGAGTGTTTTATGATGATATGAGGCAGAGTTTACCTTCTCCACTTTCATGAGTGTGCCGAGCACTTGTAGTACTTGATTTATATATTCCGTACCCATGTCCGTGAGTATTTTAGTCATTGGACCATATATTAAAATGAATCCCTCCATGATGGCTTTCGCTACACTTCTGGCGGACTTGTTGTCAATAGTTATGGCAATTAAATATTTTGTCAATTCGTACATTATTGTCACCGCGTATTCGTTTTGAGAATCGGACCGTGGTAAAGGTCCAATAGTGTCTATAATAACTATCTCAAAAGGCTTTATTGGAATTAAAATAAAATGTTCTCTGCCCTTAATTGCAGGTTTATTCATTTGGCATGCTTTGCATTTTTTGACGTATTTAGTAATGTCTTTAGTCATGCGCTTCCAATGATAACGAAGTCCTATTTTTCTAATCATGCGTGTGATTCCTATATGACCTCCATTAATAGGATCATCATGATATTTTTGCATGATTTCAATTTTTCTAGCATCGGTTGTTACTTTTTCTGTTTTTGGTAAGAACACTATGGTCAATCTTTTTAGTAGACCATTACCTTTATTATTAATGGTTTCAATACTTATTCCCGGGGTATTGAGCAGACAATCATCTATAGAAAGTCGCAAGGTTGTCAAGCCATTGTTATCAGCTATTTTTTCAAGTTTTGGAAAAAGTCAACTTTTCCATTAATAACAAAGTCATGCAATATAAATTGGGAAAGTTTTTTCTTTCCTTTTAGGATAATTAATTTATCCTTCGATAAATGCAACCATGGCATTTTCCAGTGCCCTAGGGCGTTAATCCCTTCATATACTCTTAGTTCAACGGATAGACTAGGCTGTGCTATTTTGTCTGCACAGTTTGTTTTCTTTCTAGCCTGAAGTCTAGTTGTTACCTTCGGTATTGTTTGCAATTCTGTATTTTTAATATCATTGAAATTTATACGCGACAGCGCATCCGCCGCGTGATTATCCCTACACCTAATGAATTCAGCGTTGAAGTCATATTCCTCTAGATCTAACCTCATGCGTGTTACTTTAGATGACGGATTCTTAAGTGAAAACAAGTAGCTGAGTGGCCTGTGGTCATTTCTAATTAAGAATTTTTTTCCGTGTATATATGGTCTGAAGTGTTGTATTGCCCAATGTATGGCAGTGAGTTTTTTCTCAATTGTGGATTTATTACTTTCACCTTTTGTGAAAGCTCTGGACGCATAAGCAATTTGTAACTGAATACAATGTTTTTCTTGGCTTAATACAGCTCCTCACGCCTTTTTGCTAGCGTCCGTAGTTATGCAGAACTCTTTAGTAAAATCCGGATATTGTAGTATTTGTGGACTAAGGAGTTGTTTTTTTCAAATATGGAAAAACGTTTTCGCATTCCTGAGTCCATTCAAAAGGTAAGTTTTTTCCAGATAGTCTAGTAATTTGACGTGATGATTCAGCAAAATTAGGAATAAATCTTCTATAATAATTGCAGAATGCAATGAAGCGTTTAGCTACGTCTCCATTTGTTGGTGTAGGATAATTTTCAATTACAGAAAATTTGCTGTCATTGGGTAATATACCTTTATCTTTACATTTGTGTCTTAAAAATGTCACTTCGTGACGGAAAAATGAACACTTATCCGGGTGTAGTTTTAGGTTGTGTTGTCTACACAACACATCTTTCAAATTTTGTAGCATGTGCTTTTCAGAGCAAACGACGACTACTAAATCGTCCATATATATGAAAGCTTGGGATGGTGTTAATCCAGAAAAGGCAAGCGACATCATTCGTTGGAATGAATTTGGTGCAATTTTAATGCCATAAAGGTCTTTTGAATCTATAAGAGCCTTTGTCAGTTGAAAAAGACGTGATGTCTTTAGATTCTTCTTCGAGCTCTATTTGATGGAAGCCCGATATCAAGTCAAGGCATGAAAAATATTTTGCTCCCCCTAACTGATCCAATATGACATCTATGAGAGGTAAAGGAAATTTTTCAGCGATTAGTTTTTTATTTATACCTCTGTAATCAATCACGAGTCTCCATCTCTTTTCTGTATGACCTGATAATGATTTTTTTATACTAGGAGTATTGGACTGTTATATTCAGAGGTTGAGGGTTCTACAATATCATCGTTTATTAATTTTGTTACCTGCTTATTCACTTCTTCTTTATGTGAATGTGGTATTCTATAGTTTTTTATATAAACTGGTTAATTATCTTTCAGTTCAAACCGTTTTTTGTAAAAATTATTGGCGCTTATTTTGTCTGATTCCAAAGCAAAGATGTCAATGAAATCTGAACACAGTTTATGTAATTCACTGTCAATGAATTCTGGCAAATTTACAAATAATTTTTTCATCTTTTCTTTGTCAGATTTTTGATTGCAGCTTGTTTGAAACATTTTATAGTCATTAAGATTTTCCGTTATTATTTTAAAGTTATCAATGACAAGGTTCTTATTGGTAGTATTAATAATTCTGACCAATGGCTGAGATTTTGATGTAATGGTGTTAGCTATGTATACACTATTTTGAAGTATTTGCTGTGGCACCAGTACATCCTCAACGTCAGATTGAAAATTAACTTGTCTGATTACTTCAGATCTAGCTGGTATTGAAATCGAGTTGATGTTTGGGGCACTCAATAGTGTTAGGCTTATATCATTTGGTAGTAACGGAGCTTTCACAATTATTCTATCTTCCGTACCTTGATAGTCAAGGATGCATTTGTGTCTTCTGATGAAGTCCAATCCCAATATTCCATCAACCAATATCGGAAAGTTATCGTTCACAATATGCAACTTAGCTGGTATTGAGATATTTTCTTCTTTCAGGTATATGTCAACTAATTCGAGTGTTTGGATTAAACCTTGTCCAATACCATTAATGTTTGTTATCTTGCTACCATCTATTGTGTTTAACCACAGAAATGTCTGCGCCTGTGTCTATTAAGAAAATTGAGGTGAAATTGTTCATAGACAATCTACATTTTAAATAATTATATAAGTTTAAATTGATATTGCAGGGTTTAATAGAAACATTAGGGGTTTTTATTAGTTTTCCGAAGTTTGTTCGGTGTTGTAGTGAATACTACGGTTATGAGAGGGATTGTTTATATAACCACTATTGCGGTTAGTGTTCCCTCTTTGGTTATATTTGTAGCAGTTGTTATTACCATCACCTTTACCGTTATTGTGAATGTTGTTATTATTATGGAAATTGCGGTTTCTGTTATAGCTGCCTCTATAACTCCTACCGCGGTTTCGTTGGACATTACTCTTGTTATAGGCTAAAATTGAGTTGGGTTGACCGTAGGCTTCTTTGGAGCTGCATACGAATTTTGCAATAACCTCGTTTAGGTTATTGAAGGTACCCGACTCAATAATAAGTGTTGAACCATGTTCAACAAATATATATATATTGGTTTTTATTAATAACCTTTTTTGCCTTTTATGAATATTTCTTTTAGTGTATGTTTTATCTGAATTAATTTTTTTCTTTTTTTATTATCTTTATATAACCTCTTGTAGAGTATTTTATTTATTTTTTATAATTGTTATTGTTCCTCATGAACTCAATTCGCTTTAAAATAGCGTCTTTTTTTCTATGTTATAACTGTCAGAATTATGAACACTGAATATTGTTTTTTTTTAGATAATAAGTTAGTTGTAAGAAGTAACTCAATAAAACAGGAGGTTTTTTACTTTGGTTTATTGGAAAAAGAACCTGTTTGTTTTTTAATTAAAACACACCCTTATCTATTGGGAAGAGGAGCTACCTTATTCCAATATATGGTCCTTCGTTAAGTCCTAGAATAGGCTAGGACAGGAAAGAATTAGTGACTTGGAGTCCACTAAATTCAAACAATTTTGGCAGCTTGCACCTCCGGCGGCAGCTCCAACAACACAAAGACAATAGGTTGTCTAAAAAAGGGTACTTCATCGTGCTTACGGCAGAGGAAGTAAGGTGATACTTCATTGTGCATCCCGTGTCAGTGAAGCAGTCAACAAACAACAGGTATACTTCTACATCCCATTCTGGAAAAGTGCAACATACGGAACGGAAGCTATACATGGTATAGGAAGATTGGCAGGAACACAGGAGGAAGAAAGGTATGTACTGTGTTAATTAGTTATTTTGTGCGACAATTTCTTTTCTCTAAAAATAAAAATTAATGGCTGGCTAATTTGTGGAAAAAAAACCGCAACCAAATTAATAATTGAAACTACATAAAAGAACAAAAATTTACAACAAAAATATATGAATTGTAATCTAAAATTATCCAGTTAAAAAATACAAGAAAAATTATTACAATTTAAAATTACATTTAAATTATACCATCTCTTGCAACCACTAAAATTTACACCACTAAAATTGTCACCAATAAATAATTTCTATACGAAAAGAATAATAAGGAAAAAAGAGACAGACATATGCATATACAATTGATCAACAATAGCTTTATCATCTTCACACCACTTAATACCGGCAAATGTTTTATTCCACTTTGTTCCTTCAGAACTGACACTTAGAGTAAGGAAAAAAGGAAAAGCAAACACTACTTCATTCGCGGTGCATCGGTGCAAAAATTAAATAAATTTAAATAAAAGAAAAAAGTGATACAAAAAAAAAAGGTATATATAAAATAAAAAACATATTAAAAATTGTGAACAATTTGTATGAAAACATACAAGTGGCGGCTAAAAAACAAAGTTTGCGAAATTTAGTGTAAAATAAAGAAAAATAAACCGTTAGTAAACAACAACAACATAAATCAACCGGTGCCTACAACCAAATAGACTGCAGTTGCGTGACGTCACTGACTGAATAAACGAAGTCAGAGGTTTCCTACCACAATAAAATATCAATATCAAATATTATCATAAAACAGTGGTGAGTAAATTTGGAGCAATTAAATTTAATTAATTTGGAGAA
The DNA here is from genome assembly GCA_936449025.2 of Sarcophaga subvicina. Taxonomy (NCBI): domain Eukaryota; kingdom Metazoa; phylum Arthropoda; class Insecta; order Diptera; family Sarcophagidae; genus Sarcophaga; species Sarcophaga subvicina. The sequence continues at coordinate 934,333 of OW388085.2, read as the reverse complement.
ATAATTGTCAATAAATCAGGTGGATTGTTAATTAAAATAAATAAATATATAAAAAATAATAAGCAGTATTGTGGAACAATTGAAATGAAAAAATATAAAATTTTTATATATATATATATATTAATATTTTCTACGCAAATTGTATAAGGAAAATTTATTATTGTGGTTTGGTGGTGTAAAAAAGAATTTTTGTGGATATTTAAACAACTAGCGGCAAAATTACATAAGTTGAAAAATATTTTTGATTTTTTTTTTTAATTAAAATATTTTTTTTGCAAATTCTAACTTTCCAAAATTGTGTGACGTCGCTACGTGATCAGAGTTAACGGACAAAATAACTGTGTGAGACAGTTATTATTGGAAAATTGTACGACACGCTTTGGTGCGTTTTTGTTTCTTTTATTTTTTTTAGACGGAACAATTGCTTTAAAAAAGACGTGTGGCTCCATAACGAGGCTGTCTTTTAAGGAAGTTTAAGCTTCAGTGAGCAATCTATCTGTTTTTTCAAAAAACTTTTAAAATTTGATCTGAATTATCGGAATAATTATTTTTTTTCTCGGTTGGGTTTTGAAAAATGGCGGCATCAAAAAGAAGATGTAAGTTTGATTTAACTCAGTTGATGGTGTTCTGCACCAACTTTGAGGCAACATGTCCCGTAGATTGTTCGTTCGCTTTTCTTGATGTTAAAAAACAAGAGTTGGAAAAAAGATGGGTAAAATTAGTCGCGTCATACGAGGAATATATTTTAGAAGGTGAGGAATCTGAAGGTGATGACCACAAGGACGAAGTTTCCTTGAGGTACGAGGAAGCTAGCAATTTGTGTCAGACCCTAAAAGCAAAAATTTTGGAAAAAATGAGAGAGACTATAGTTGAAGATAAAAGACCTTCTACTAATAGATCAACATTGAAGTTACCAGAATGTGAAATACAAAATTTCGAAGGCGGTTATTCGAAGTGGACTGCGTTCCGAGATATGTTCCAGGCAGTTATCGGGAAAGATCCATCTGTAGCCCCAGCCCAAAAACTATACTAATTGCGGAGCAAAGTGAGGGGGGAGGCCTACCAAGCCATAAAGGATTTTGACTTGGTAGATGAGAACTTTCAACTGGCTTGGGATAAATTAAAAAACAGATTCGAAAATAGAAGGCTCTTGGTTCAGGATCAAGTTAAAAAGATTCATGCGGTCACTCCAGCTCAAAATGAAAACATCAAATCTCTTCGGCAGATTCAGAATACAGTTAACGACTGTTTATCGATTTTAAAGAATTATAAGATCGAGTTGCCTGATTACGATCCATTTTTAATTCACATAGTCGTTTCAAAACTTTCGGATGAGACAATTAAAGAGTGGGAAGTCTCCTTAACGAATCATCGGGAATTGCTCACATGGTCTCAATTAAATGGTTTTCTCTCGGAAAGAGTAGAGATTCTAGAAACTATGACCGATAGGAAAAAGCCAATGTCTAAAGATAGTCAGTCTTCAAGAACTCATGCATTTTACACTCAGAGTGAGCAAACTTCAAGTTGCAAGAAATGCAAACAAAATCACCCTTTACGAGTTTGAAAATCTTTTAAGTCCCTGTCACCAAGTGAGCGTGTAAAATTCGTTTTTGCAAAAAAATACTGCGTTAATTGTTTATCGCCTACACATTTCAAATCTAAATGTCTGAGCACAAACACTTGTTCTGTATGACACAAGAAGCATCACACAATGCTCCATTTAGAAAAATCTAAGAATTCGAAACCTAGTAGTGTACCAACTGGCCATTCTCAGCGGACTTCACGTAACAGTGACAAAAGTTCTACTTCGAGTACTCAAACGGAAACGAACGCTTTTAATACCCACGTCGAAATTTCGTCTGTACCTGACGGTAATATCAGGGCATTTTTCGTTCGTCGTGAAGGAACTACAGTGTTACCTACCGCACTGATTCACATAGCAAATTCTGGAGAGTTATTTACAGTAAGAGCTCTTCTAGATGCTGGTGCAGAAAAGAGTTTCCTTACCACTCGAATTCAACAAAAACTTGGAATTCCACTTGAAAGGCATCCACGTCAAATATCAGGTTTCGGTGGAACAATTGTAGGAAATTCTAAAGGGAAGTGCGTTGTAACCGTAAAATCGAGAGTTTCGGACTTCAAATTAAAAATATCGGCAATAGTAGCACCAAAAATAGCAAACTGTTTACCCTCTCATCCTATTGAGCTCCAAAATTATGACAAAATACAAAATTTTACTCTCGCAGACCCGTATTTTTATCAGCCTGCGGCGATAGACATGATAATAGGAAGCGATTTTTGCCATTCATTAACCTTGAGGGCGTGAGACAAAATATATTTGGTGATTTGGAAGCAAGAGAGTCTCATTTTGGTTGGTACTTGTCAGGACCAGTTGATACGTCTGAAATAAACTCTTTTTCAATCACGGTATCTACATCCGAAAATTTTCTTCTCCATGATCAAATAAAAAAGTTCTGGGAACTTGAGGAGATCGATAAGGATATTTTAATAACTGAAGATGATTCATTTTGTGAAAAATTTTACCAAGCGTCTACTACGAGACGAACAGATGGTCGTTACGTTGTACGTTTACCATTTAAGGAGCAGTTTCCAAACGATATTTTTTTGGGTCCTTCGAGGAACAGTGCTTTGGGTCAATATTATAGAATGGAAAAAACCCTCGAAAAAAACCCCTGAATTAAAGGAAAATTATCGAAAGGTTCTCCAGGAATATATAGACTTGGATCATATGGAACCAGTATTACCCCAGGAGGACAATTCGGGGAAACAATTTTCTTATTTTTTACCACACCATGTGGTTATTCGATCGGAAAGCAAATCAACGAAAGTTAGGGCAGTCTTCAATGCCTCTAAGAAAACGAATAGTGGATTTTCATTGAATGACGTTCTTCACCAAGGCCCAACGCTTCAATCCGATTTGATGCAGATAGTGCTTAGTTGGCGCTATTACAAATACGTCTTCACCAGCGACATCGAAAAAATGTTCCGCCAGATTGTGATGCATGAAGCTGATCGCTCATATCAGCAGATTTTATTCCGTAATGAGACGGATAGTTTTGTGAAAACATTCCACATGAAAACAGTGACGTTTGGAGTGAATTGTGCGCCATTCCTGGCAATAAGAACGCTACAGCAGTTAAGCGAAGACTGCAAACATACATATCCATTAGCATCCATGATTTTAAAGGACGAAATATATGTGGATGATATCTTGTCTGGAGGACATAGTCTTGAGGAAGCGAAGTCAAAACAAACTCAAATAAAACAGGCTTTGAAATCAGCTGGCTTCCCCTTGCGGAAAATTACAGCCAATGACAGTTATCTACTGAATAACTTGGCCCGGGAGGATCTTCTTGATGAAGACTTCTTAAAGTTTGATGATTCTAGCACCATTAAAACCTTGGGAATACGCTGGAATGCGAAGCCAGACTTTTTCTATTATGTGGTAGAGCCGAACCAAATTTCACCCTCCCCCACAAAAAGGCAAATTTTATCGGTTATTGCTAAGTTATTTGACCCTTTAGGTTGGCTAGGTCCAATTGTGGTAATAGCAAAGCTTTTGATGCAAGAGTTATGGGAGCTTAAAGCAGACTGGGATGAGGGTGTCCCACCACCCATACTTGTAAAATGGAACACATTTTCACAAAATTTACCACAAATCTCCTCACTGAGGATTCCTAGATGGATATATTTCACACCGACTCATAAAATACAAATCCACGGTTTCTGCGATTCATCAGAAAAGGCGTATTGTGGAGCAATTTACATGCGAACATCGACGTCTCATGGAGAAATAAACTGTAATTTGATAGTGGCTAAAACTAAAGTTGCACCAATAAAAAGGACTACAATCTCGAAACTGGAACTGTGTGGAGCGGTATTACTCTCAAAGTTAGCAAAAGGTCTAATGGAAAGTTCCCCTATGAACTACATTTGTGGACGGACTCCTCTATAGTCCTCGGTTGGCTACAGAAACCGCCACAAACTCTAAAGACATTTGTTGTAAATCGTGTAACAAAAATTATAAGTATTACCAGTAATAGTCACTGGAAACATGTAAGAACGGAAGACAACCCTGCGGATCTTGGTACCCGTGGTTGTTCTCCCCAGGAACTAATTGAGAGTAAGATGTGGTGGCATGGACCCACCTGGCTAACACAGCCCTGTGAATATTGGCCGAAACCTCGAGAATTTGATCCAATCGATTTGGAGACAAAAAAGTTTTCAACTTTTCATCTGAAAGCTAAACTTGGGGATATAAGCGGTAAGAATATCATTCCCCACGAAGAAATTGATGCTGAAGTCATAATAAAAAGATTTTCGTCTTTTGCCAGAATGCTTGGAGTTATCAATTATTGCTTTCGATGCATTGGTCGCATACAAAAACGTCCATTTGGAACCGAACCTTTCATTACAACAGAAGAAATTCAATTTGTGAAAAATCGTTTAATCTTAATAGCTCAGATGCATTACTTCTCTAAAGAATACGCATGTCTTCGAAATAAACAGCCTATAAACCGGAAGAGCAGACTACTAACGCTGAATCCATTTTTGGATAAAGATGGTTAATTACGTGTTGGAGGTAGACGCGGAGCACTACATTATGCTGAGAGCTATAAGGCAAGGTTTTTATATGCCTCGACTTAAAAATTTTGTACGAAAATGTATTCGAAATTGTAAAACCTGCACTATCTACAAACACAAGGTTCAACATCAAATTATGGCCGCACTCCCCCCGGAGAGAGTAAACTTTTCTTTGCCGTTTACATATACCGGTGTTGACTTCGCCGATCCGTTTAATCTAAAATCATCCAATTTACGCAACGCTAAACTAATAAAAGGCTATGCAGCCATATTTGTATGCTTCTCCACGAGAGCAGTGCATTTGGAAGTTTGCTCAGATCTCTCGACAGATGCATTCTTAGCTTGTTTCGACAGATTCGTTGGCCGTAGAGGATTTCCGAAAACCATGTTCTCGGATAACGGCAGGAATTTCCTTGGGGCCAGTTTATCACTTCTAAAAACCCATAATGAATTCTTAAAACAGGCTGAGAAAGCACTCGTAGAAAAATATAGTACTCACGGATTCTCCTGGTCATTTATCCCACCTTATGCAACTCATATGGGTGGCCTCTGGGAGGCTGCCGTAAAAAGTATGAAATCCCATCTTAAAAAAGTAGCTAGTAACCTCAATTTTGCGTACGAGGAATTTGCAACAATATTAATCAAAATAGAAGCTGTACTAAATTCCCGCCCAATGTCTCCATTGACCGAAAACCCATCAGAACTACTTCATTTGACTCCAGGTCATCTGGTGGAGGTGCACCAATTATAGCTCCACCAGAAGCTCCTAAAGAACCTCCGTTAGAAAGTGTGAGTTTTGTTAAACGCTGGGAACGTCTGAAAGCTCTACAACATATCTTTGCACGTCGTTGGAAAAACGAATATATCACAGAGCTTCAACGAAGAGTAAAATGGAAAGCAGCACAACAAAACATTAAGACAAACGACTTCGTCATAGTGAAAGACGATTTATTACCGCCTACTGAGTGGCGCCTGGGGCGCGTTACTAAAGTTATCTACGGAAAACACAACAAAGTACGAGTTGCAGAAATCAAAACCCAAAATGGAATTATAACACGTTCTATAGCAAAATTGTGTCTTTTACCAACAACACATACAGAAGATAATATTCCACACAAATGTTAAAATTAATCCACCTGATTTAAATTAAAATGCCATGTCAAAAAGAGAAAAAAGTCGCTATACAAAATATCTAATAACACAGTATATATACATTTTCTTTTCTTCCCCTCCAGCCAACACTATGCCACGGTGTAACTTGTGCCTAAAAATCACGCAATCAGACATTGCCCAGTATTCGTAGCTAAGTCCATTGAAGCTCGACGGGACTATATTATTAAATGGGACTGCTGTCTAAATTGCCTAGCACACACGCATTCACGCCCTGTACGCGAATCAGCCAACCGTTGTGCAATTTGCGGTGCCATCATTTAATGATCCACCGTGAGCGTCCACATGACGTCACATTTGAGAGTTTCACTGAGGAAAGGTGAAGCTGTGGAAGAGGCAGTAGCGGTGGAAGAGCCCGCGAAGGAATCAAAGTGCGAATTGGTAAAAGACGATCCCCATGATCTCCCCTATACATTAACGCCACTGTTAACAATACCACCTAATTGGAACCACACGATCCCACCCCTAGTGAGAGTAAACCTAATACACAAGGGGAACCCTATGTGGATAAATTTTCTGCTGGACCCTAAGTGGGAGTATTCATTCTTAACTCGAAGCGTGGCAAATTTATTTCCGAGTTTTACGCCTGACTACCGTCGAGGAGCGAAGGAGTTTGGTGTATTTGAGGTCTCCCCAACTTACGAACCCTGTGAACACCACGGTCCCATCGCTTGTTGGCATTTATTGTTAAAGGAAGTTGACATTATTACTCCCCCACCAATAGCGGACCCTCGACCTGAAACCCACTTCAAATCACTGAAGCAAAAGGCTCATCCAAATTTTGCTAGTTGCCGCGAAATCGATGGAGTTATTGGCAGAAGAACATTAGATATTATCATGCCAGACTACACGAAACACTCAAACCAAAGATTGCCGAAAGTCCAGCGCTCCATTTTTGGGTTTACTGTACTTGGCTGTACCTGCCACTAATCCTTGGCCGGGAGTATGTTGAACCATGTTCAACAAATATATATATTGTTTTTTATTAATAACCTTTTTTGCCTTTTATGAATATTTCTTTTAGTGTATCTTTTATCTGAATTAATTTTTTTCTCTTTTTATTATCGTTATATAACCTCTTGGAGAGTATTTTATTTATTTTTTATAATTGTTATTGTTCCTCATGAACTCAATTCGCTTTAAAATAGCGTCTTTTTTTCTATGTTATAACTGTCAGAATTATGAACACTGAATATTGTTTTTTTTTTAGATAATAAGTTAGTTGTAAGAAGTAACTCAATAAAACAGGAGGTTTTTTACTTTGGTTTATTGGAAAAAGAACCTGTTTGTTTTTTAATTAAAACACACCCTTATCTATTGGGAAGAGGAGCTACCTCATTCCAATAATAAGTCTAACTCTGTCGTTAGAAGCATTTTTTATGATGGCTTTAACAGCAGAGTTGGTTGCATATTTGGCTGCTACCATGTTTGGTAGGCCATCATTAATGTACGCGGTTTCGAGTTTCTTTGTTAAGTGCTCGATTTCTTTTGCATATGCATTTGCTGGTTTTCCTTGTTGCTGTATGTATATTCATCAACTTTGCTACCACTACTGGTTTCTCCCTTTACTTCGGTTTTTAGCTTGGTAATGATTTCTTGGAGTGTAGTCTCCTGAGAAATAAGGTTACGTGCTGAACCTTTTAGTTTTGTTTCTACCAAGTTAATGGCCACTTCATTGTGAGTGTCTTTGATTGAATCTACCAGACTTAGGGCGTCATGAAAACTGCAGATTTTCCAGTGTGCCATCAAAGTCTGGGAGAAGCTTTGAGGCTAAACCAAAGAATTCAGTCACTGATTGAGGCATCGTTTATCAATTGGAAAATTGGAATAAAGAATTATTAATATACTCCCTGTGAGAGTGAGATGTATTAAAAAAATTGATCCTTGATGGATCGCCAAAAATGTTTACATCAAGGCTCGTTTGCCTTGATGAACGATAAAAATAATAATAGAGAAAATGGGACTTTATCCAAGTGATACACAAGGATAAAATTTTGTTTGAATCAATTATTCAATCATTCAATTATTTAATGATTGTAGAGTAACCAGAACTGTCTTGTAAGTATTTTGTTAGTTGGTCTATCTTATGTCATAGTTAGTAAAAGATAGAAAAAATTTCTATTTATCATGGCATCGGGATACCATACCAACGGATATAGAGCAGATATCGACAATTGATATCTGAATAGGCTAATCACAAATATAATTTCTTTTTTACACCACTGGATGGACTCGTAAGTATCGCAGCAGTTTCACAATAAAATTTATTTGGTTTTTTTAATTTGTTTATTAAGCTTAAAAAAACATTTGTTTAAAGTTAACAAAAATAAAACATAAGTAAGAAGTATTGTTCTATTTTCCTAATTAACATATATAACAAGTCATTGTTGAATAGAGGCGCGTTTTTTAAAAACTTCTTGAAAATTGTGTGATTTACTTTTATAGTGCACCAAAAAATAAAAAAAACATTAATTAATTCGACTAAGAAAACAAAAATCTACAAGTTGATGAAAAAATCATGTTAAAAACAGTATTTACTCAGTGAATTAAATAAATATTGATAATTTAATCAAACTCTAAAACAAAAAATATAAAACAAGTAAAATGAGTAGTGTCGTCTGTAAAACCTGTAACATTGTAATTACAACAATAGCATATTGTTACGCAAAGCGAAAAGACCTAATATCGTTTAACAATAATAACACAAGGAATACAATGAACGCGTTGATTATCTAAAGCTGCACACACACATATGTATGACGAACCTGGTTCGTCATAGTAGCAACAACAACATAAAGTAAACCAGCTACGACAAATATGTAACGGACAACATAAGCAAAGTACACAAACAACAATGTACTAGCAATAGAGTTCTCGAGAAGGCGAGATCACGAACCTTCCACCTCAAGAATGTTTGATTGACTGGTTGTGCGGACTATAAAAGGGCTGGACAAAGCAAGCAGCAGTCAGAGTTAATTCAGTCAGCCTTGTGTGAAGACGCGTTGCGGTTTGAACGTACGAGTGGTATTGCTTGCAAAAAGGTTGTAAGCAGAAAAAATCTAACGAACAGTTGTTAGTGTTAACGCGGACAGAAGTGTGAAACAAAGTAGTGTACAAGATTGTTATTGTTGTATCGTTAAGTTCTATACGGTGGCACACAAAAGTAGTGTAAATAATAAAGACAGTTAAGAAAAACTAGATGCATTTGTTTTTACTTTGGTTGCAATTAACGAACTCATATTTAAACGTTTTTAAAAAGGTAAAAACGTAACAATTGGTGTCAGAAGTGGGATTGCAAAATCCAAAAGTAAAAATAAGTAAAAATAAATAAACAATTAAGAGAAAATCAGAATCAAAATGAAACTCTGCGATCTAAAAGTGTAACGGCTCAAACGGGAGTTGGGTAAACTCGAGCTGCCAACAATGGGCACGAAAATCGAACTGCAATGGCGATTAAGGGAACATCTGGAGCTTCAGGACATCGACATCGATTCCTACGAGTTAGAGGATGAAGAGGAACGAGAGGTAACCCCTGGCGGTATCGACATAAATTCGTTGCTAGCCGCTATGATGGAAGAGATGTAAGTATTAAGTATTATTAATATAATAAATTAATATAAATAATAAATTATTATTAAGTATGTTAAAGTTAAGGAGATGGTGAAGCAAGCTTTAGAAGAAAACGGACGAAGGGCTAAACCTAAATGCTTCAACTGTGGAAAGAGCGGCCATTTCCAAAGAAACTGTAAAGCGCCACGGAAAAGATCAAGACTGGTATCACCAACAAGACGACGTGCCATTGCTACGCCTAAGGCTACTGATGAACACTACGCTGAAACGAGTAGTTCCAAGAAAAGGCGCGGAAAGCCTGAAAATATCGAGGATTATCCTGTGTCCAAAGTACCGAGAATAGAGGCTAATATGCAAATTGAAAAGTCCTCGGACACTTACACAACTGCAGAAAAGACTGAAGTTATAAAAGTTAGAAGAGGACGCAAGAAGATCAGAGCATCATTGGAGCGTAATCATTATGTAAAGGTTGAGAAGAAGGAATCCACCGTTGATGTCCGGCGAATGCAGATCGAAGCCAGTGAAGACTGGTCCGAAGCACAAAATAGTGACCAGATACTGGCGAAGATAATAGCAGCTAAGGAAGAGGATAAACGACCTACCAGCAATGAGATATCCGGAGAAGGTCCTCTTACAAAAGCGTATTGGGCACTATGGGACAGTTTACGGTTGATAAACGGATGCTTATATCAACGTTAGGAAAGCGCTGATGGCAAGACCTTATTCAACCTATTAGTAGTGCCTTCCTCCAAGACGAAAGAAGTGCTAAAAGAGTCCCATATTGGAGCTAGCGGAGGACATCTGGGAGTCACAAAGACGTTGGAAAGGCTAAAACGACGTTTTTATTGGGTTGGATGTCAGCAAGCAGTAGCGGATTGGATAGCAAACTGTACCCAATGTATTGCATCTAAAGGTCCAGTAAAAAGAAGTCAAGGTCAGCTGAAACAGTATAACTCGGGCGCACCTTTGGAGTTTAGAGCTATGGTCAGTAATGGAATGAAAGCCAGGTATGATCGTGCAGCAAACACGGAGTGTTTCCATGAAGGACAACTGGTACTATTTTACAACCCAACGCGGAAGAAAGGATTATTCCCCAAGTCGCAAAGTAGCTGGGATGGACCGTATAAAGTAATTAGACGGTTAAATGATGTCGTGTACAGGATACAGAAAGCTGGCAGCCCCCGGACAAAAATGAAGGTCGTACATAAAGAGCGACTGGCAAAATATGGGAGTAGAGATATTGAGCCTATTCAGAACGAACAGGCTTAAGTGGGCGGCAGTGTTACGCAAAGCGAAAAGACCTAATATCGTTTAACAATAAAAACTATAAACAAAAGCTACCAGCTACTCCAGCACAATACAAACGACACAAATACACACTAACACAAGGAATACAATGAACGCGTTGATTATCTAAAGCTGCACACACATATATGTATGACGAACCTGGTTCGTCATAGTAGCAACAACAACATAAAGTAAACCAGTTACGACAAATATGTAACGGACAACATAAGCAAAGTACACAAACAACAATGTACTAGCAATAGAGTTCTCGAGAAGGCGAGATCACGAACCTTCCACCTCAAGAATGTTCGATTGACTGGTTGTGCGGACTATAAAAGGGCTGGACAAAGCAAGCAGCAGTCAGAGTTAATTCAGTCAGCCTTGTGTGAAGACGCGTTGCGGTTTGAACGTACAAGTGGTATTGCTTGCAAAATGTTGTAAGCAGAAAAAATCTAACGAACAGTTGTTAGTGTTAACGCGGACAGAAGTGTGAAACAAAGTAGTGTACAAGATTATTATTGTTGTATCGTTAAGTTCTATACGGTGGCACACAAATTTGTGTAAATAATAAAGACAGTTAAGAAAAACCAGATGCATTTGTTTTTACTTTGGTTGCAATTAACGAACTCATATTTAAACGTTTTTAAAAAGGTAAAAACGTAACAATATGTAAAATGTTATAATTGCAATGCAAATTACCATTTTTCACCCTGCTGCCCTCTGTCTGAATCTACATAATCTAGCATGTATGGAGAGAGAAAAACAAATTGGAAGTGCCAAATATGCAAACCACGAACAAAATCTGCTAACACAATGTATCAATCTGTAGTGTACTATGAACGAGAACCTCAAATGAAATTAAGAGCCAATGATGAAAAAACTGTGAAGCAGACAGAGAGAATGTGCTTAAAAATCCATTGTCTCTTAGCACTGTTAACTCTTCTCTATGCTCGGTTCAAGCAGATGTCACTGACCTTAAGTTAGACATAAAAGATATAAAAACAAATTTAGGTCAATTAGCAATGAGTGTTAACCACTCTCACATACAAATACGAAAAGAAATAAAAGATGCACTTGGCACAATAACAAGTACTCTCTCGAAATTAGTAGAGCAAGTTAAAGAACTCACCGAAAGAGACAAGCAAAGGGAGCACCAAATAAACACACTCGAAACACGTATAGACAAATTAGAACAACAAAACATTGTTAAAAATATTGAAATAAAAAATGTTACGAATAAAGAGATGTCCCCAAAAGAAATAATAAAAAATAGCATCTTCGTTAAATGTAGAAATACACGAAAACGATATAAGCAATGCTTACAGGCACAAAACACAAAAGGAAAAGTTTCCCAACATACCATTTAGCAATCAAACCGCAATATAACTTGAAAATAAGCTTATAATAATAGTTGTTTTCAAGCTTTTTTTTTATTAATATTATAATAATGTTTTTGAAATGTGAATTCACAAGCGGTTTTCAACTATGCTTGAGAAACTATTGTCAAACACACCTGTTTCTAAAATATGATTAAAGAAATCTGACGATTCAAAAAAAACTTATTATTCTCAATAGTTTTTAAAGTCACGCTGTCTTTCTTTTACGCACGCGATATCTTTAAACAGCTACAGTTACTTTTTCCATCAAATTTTTTTTGTATTGTTTTGCCTGTAAATTTATTACAAAATTCTTAAAGTGCGTGGACGGACGTCTATTTTAAATAAAATAATAAAATAAAAAGCTGGTAATAAATAATCGTTCCATAAAAATAAAAATGCCAAATAAATATAAAAAAGTGTTAGAAGAGAAACAAAAGAAGTAATGGAGAAGTAATGAAAGTAATAAAACTTCTTCTAATAATAAAAAACAAAAAAGAAGTGAATGTGACGAAGATTTCAGTGCTGGTGTTTCCAATTGCGGTCCAATTGAAGAGAGGAGAATAGTTATGCTGTAAAGGCACTGAATCAAAGAAAAGTGTACGAAATCTTAGCACAACAAAGGCAATACGAAGTAAGTAAATATTAAAAAAATAACAAAATTTTAAATACAATATTATAATTATTAAATATCTACAATTTATAGGTGCAGCATTGTCCATTGGAATAACAGAGGATCAGTTTATAAAGGACACTATTACCTATTTCCAATCCGCAAAAAAAACGAATTAAGTTCCGAAACAATTATAAAACTAAAAAACTCACAATAAAATATATAAATAATATTAAATTGAGGAAAATATATTTTTTTTATTATTCTCAATTGTCATTTATGTTGAAAAGCTTATGAAAATATTGCGACGAGTAAGCTTTTAGTAATCTTACACATATAATATTATCACGAGGGTTCCGTTTTGATTTCTCTAAAATTGTTACTATAACCTTTTTCAAGATTTTTTTTAACAGTTTTTCAAGCTTAATGCTTGTGTTGGTAAGCTTACTATAATATTATTCTCAACACATTTGGTTTGTTGGGTTTACATTGAATTTACATCTCTCAACAAAAAAACGAGAGCTAATGAGTAAAGTTACACGACACAGACTAGACGATCTCATAATAAACAACATAGAAAATCAAAACACTAACAATACTAATAAATATATACATTAATGATGAACTCACTTTCAATAAGCGTCGTTTGTTATGGAATGCAAAAACCAAAGCAAAAGAAGCAAATTGGAAGTTTGTATGGGTCAGAGATGGCAAAATTTTTGCACGCAAAACAGAAAATTCAAACTCTATAATTATAAATAATGCCAGTGATATAGAACTTATTACCTCCATAGCAAATTAATTATAAATATCAATAGACCGAAAAGTATAATAAAAAAATGAATAATAAAACTCAAACTATTTATAATTACAACCAAATTGAAAAACAGTATTTAAATTATCCCACAACAATTATTTATAATAATATCCTATAATATTATAATAATATCACTCAGGCTTAATTTTAACTCGTTCATAGTGAGCATAAACCAATTGATAAGCAAAATAAAATTTATAATACTAGTGGAAACCAATATAAATGATGATGAAAACTCTTCTTATAAAATAAAAGGTATCAACTCAGTTTTCTTTAATAGAGAAAGAAGAGGAGGAGTAGCTGTTTATGTAAGAGAAGACATCGAGTTTACTCAAATCTCATCAAATACAAATTCTTTTATGCTCGTACATCTTGATGTTAAAAGTTATGGTCACCTCTAATATGGTTAATAAATTATAATAATATAATAATTATATAAACATATAATAATAAAATAATTATATAAACATATATAAAAACAATTAATCATAATTCATGTACATATTTGTGAGTTCCACTGAATTCTTTTATCATAAGGTAAAAACGTAATTTTCATTTACGTTTGCATTTTCTGTCTCCCAGACAGGAAATGCGATCTATTTTTTTTAAAGTTGTATTTTTCATAAAGTAAAAACAATATTTTCATTTACGTTTGCATTTCCTGTCTCCCAGACAAGAAATGCGATCTATTTTTCCAAAATGCTTAATTAACAGAATTCATTGGAACAAATTGGAAAAACAAGGTAACATTAAGAAATATAATTGTATTTAGATTTTAGTCGTATTTTTCGATTCAAAGTAACAACAATAAAGTAAAACAAAATAATTTGTTTTTTTAGTAACTTTATTGGTTGAAACTATTTCTGGCGACGAGGATGGGATACAACGAATAATCGTTGATATCCCTAAGAAAATAAAATAATAAATAAAATAAGAATACGGAATAATCCTTAATTTAAATAAAACAAAAAATATTAGTGAAATTTTTTTTAGTTATTTATTTAAAATAAAATATAAATAATAAAATAATAAAAAATATTTAAAATACATTATAAATAATTTACGCATAGAAAAATGCTTGTTTCTAACAAGAATCAAGTGTTCTTTTAAAATATAATCATTTGAAAAAAAAATATACAATGACAAAAACTGTGTTTCAAAAGAAATTAACAACGCATAAAGTGAAAAGTTATTAGAGCGAAAGAAATGTTTATGGCTTTAAAAAAAATAATAATTTAAAAAAAATATAAGGAACTCCTTAAAAATTGAAAGTATTGCACAAAAAAACCCTAAAAGTGCTAGAAAAAAATTAATGGAACAAATTCTCGCGAAGAAAAGGAATTGCAGAATTTTGTTTGACATAAAGTGATTAACTGTTATGAAAAGAACAGAAGAATTTATAATAAAAAACAAAAATTTGAATAAACAAATTATACGATCAAGAATTTAGTGAAAAAAATATTCATTTTGTAAAAATATCACTAAAGAAAAACGAATAAAAAAAATGTTTAAATTTTGTATAAAAAGAAAAGTAAAAGTGAAGACTAAATAAAAGGATTCGTATGTTGTTGTCTTTATCATTGTGCATGCAAAGAAAAGCGAACCAAAACATAGTCCAATGTATTTATAACTAATTGAAACAAAAGCTAAAAGAAAATAAATTCAAAGAAAAAATTATAAGTTGCAAGCTTTGTTATTAAAAAGAAATTCGAAGATCAAAAAAAAAAAAACAAAACAAATTGAAAATATTTGAAATTAATTTGTGTAAATTAAATTAAGCATTGAGAGAAAACTTTGTTCTGTTTTAAATATCTGCCCATTGTGAAATTTAACTGCCTCAAAATAGAGCTGCTTTCTACCACTGTAATATAATATCCTTCGGAACCCACTAAGTCCACAGGATCTCACAGCTAACACCTCTACCACCACATTATCAACCAACGATATCATCATTTTCACCATTGCCTTCTATCATCATCGGACTCCTCATCAGCACAAAGTAAGCAGCAAAGCCAACATATTATTTTATTAAATACAAATGTTATTGAAATAATAGTACTAATATAGTACTGTTGTATTGAAAATGAACATTATTTAAACAATTATTTAAGAGCAATTATTAAAAATATTACTTAAGAACAAATATTTTATATTAAATATAGCATTACTTGTTACTATAAAATTAACCTATAGTTCTCTAATAGTCATAAAATTAGACATTTTTAAGAAAAAATGGCAAATCAACAAATTCAGTTAGATCCAATTAAATATTTGAATAATCTCCCTGTGTACAATGGTAGTAAAGACGACCTGAACACTTTCACTAAACTAATAGACAGGATACACCCAATCATAGTGACATATGACGAAATCTCGCAATTGGTTTTCTCAGACATAATAAAAAGCCGGTTAGTGGGAAAAGCCAAAGAAATTATCGAAATTAATACACAGGCCCGTGCATGGCAGGAAATTAAGTCAGTCCTAGTAAATAACTTTGGCGAAAGGAAAATTAATCTTAAAAATTAATCTTAAATTAATTATTTAACAGAGTTCCTGTTAATAACATAACGACCTCTGTTAGTTCTGTTAATAACATAACAGAGTTCTGTTAGCTAACATGAGAGATATATTTTAAAATCTATCTTCACAAACATGAGATAAATTTGGTTGAGGAAAACGAGGTCCTAAAGGAGGTAGATACACCTCTAAATTTCTTTAAACGACAGTATATTATTAAACAAACACCATCGGGATCGTTAAAAATAAAGACTGAACTTGTGTTTCAAAACAAAAGAAAATCTATTTGCGCTAAAAATTTTGACGAATCCACATTAATAACACTTCTAAAAAACCACTTCGATCCCTAGAAAATTAACGCAGTGGTAATCGAAAATGAAACGCTGTACGAAAAGTTTAAAGAAGTGGTAATCAAATACTTTAACAATAATAAAAAATTTAAAATCTACAGAAGCAAGACAATTCTTCGTGACATCGTCGACGAAAACGAACTTGCTGAAAAGATAGAAAGTGAACATAAAAATAATAACCATAGGGGCATAAATGAAAACTTCGCGAGCTAAAATCGGAGATTTATCACCCGAAATTAAAATTGCGTATAACACAATTTATAAATAATTGTGATATATGTAATAAAGAAAAATATGAGCGAAAGCCAATTAAACAAAAGTTTAAATTAACAGAAACCCGCAAAACCCAGGCGAAATAGTACACGCTGATGTGTACTACACGCTAGAGAAAAAACTATTTTTAACCTTTATTGATAAATTTTCAAAATATGCCCAAGCAATTAAAATAAATAACAGGTCTTGGGTTGAATTTAAGATCGCCCTAGCACAATATTTATCATCCGTTGGAAACATCAAAAAACTCGTTATTGATAACGAATTGGGTTTCAAAGCGTTGCCTCTTCTAGAATACTTGCGCGAGCAAGAAATAGAAATACACTTCACTTCGAATAACAATAACACCTCCAACGCAGATATAGAGAGGTTCCACAACACTTTGAATGAGCATATAAGAATATTGAAGCATGACTCCCGGATAGATATAGATAACGTGGAGGAAAAAATATTCAGATGTGTCAAATATTATAATAACAAAATACAAAAAACTTTAGAAAAACTGAATAAGAATAGGGAGGAAGTAGAGATTGAGACAGGGCCGGTATATTTGAAAGATGAAAGAGGAGGAAAGAACCACTCTAAATTTCGGAGAGTAACCGTCTCTCAATTAGACAATGACCACGTAAAGACTAGCAGAGGTCACAAATACTATAAATCCCACATAAAAAGAAAGAAAAAATTTCAAAACATACAGGAAACAACTTAATCTTTAGTGTCTTTTCCGTTTTCAGATGATTACAACTTTACTGCTATTAACCACCATACCTACTTCTATAACGGCACAGACGTTGGAAATGCAAGACTTATCGGACAATCATGGATACCTCCCTATCAAACTCAAAGACGCAGAGATTGTTGACAGCTACTCAACACTCATACATATCATTAACACGACTCAATATTTAGAAACAGCAGACCTTTTAGAAGAAAACATTCATAGGTTAACGGACACTTATACGAACATTACTCCATTGCTAGACAGCATAAGGAAAAGTATGGAGCTATGCAAAACAAAAATCAGAAATTTGATACCTAAATTAAAAAAACTGAATAAGAACAGGGAGGAAGTAGAGGTCGAGACAGGGCCGGTATATTTGAAAGATGAAAGAGGAGGAAAGAACCACTCTAAATTTCGGAGAGTAACCGTCTCTCAATTAGACAATGACCACGTAAAGGCTAGCAGAGGTCACAAATACTATAAATCCCACATAAAAAGAAAGAACAAATTTCAAAACATTCAGGAAACAACTTAATCTTTAGTGTCTTTTCCGTTTTCAGATGATTCCAACTTTACTGCTATTAACCACCATACCTACTACTATAACGGCACAGACGTTGGAAATGCAAGACTTATCGGACAATCATGGATACCTCCCTATCAAACTCAAAGACGTAGAGATTGTTGACAGTTACTCAACAGTCATACATATCATTAACACGACTCAATATTTAGAAACAGCAGACCTTTTAGAAGAAAACATTCATAGGTTAACGGACACTTATACGAACATTACTCCATTGCTAGACAGCATAAGGAAAAGTATGGAGCTATGCAAAACAAAAATCAGAAATTTGATACCTAAATTTAGGCAAAAAAGAGGACTAATAAATGTAATAGGTAAAGGATTAAAATACGTAGCTGGGACTATGGACAGTGACGATGAGACACGAATACTAGACAAAATTCAGACATTAGAGAAAAATAATGGCGAAGCCATGACAGCAATAGACGAACTAACCTATTTGGGTAATTCTATATAAACAAAAATAACCAACATCACAGCTCACATAAATATGCAGCAAAAAACCGTTCAGAAATACATAAATAAATTCAAGACAGAAATAGGAAATAGGATTCTTAACTTGGAGGACGAAACTATATTTCTTGAAAATATCTTCCAGATTAACAACGATGTAAACCTATTAACGTAACGAAATCGGACATGTAATTTTTAATACCAAATTAGGAGTAATTCCATCAGATGTACTGACGACAGAAGAATTCAGACAAATTGACAAATTAGAATCATATCTAAGGTATCGTTGTCATACAGGGACAACCTAGTAATTTTAACATTAAAGATTCCAAAATTTCTAAACGAAACGTTCGCGAAGATCGTGTCCGAACCGTTACCTGACAGTCAGAACAGATCGCTAGCCCTAAAAGACAATACGGTCCTGATCCACGGAAACGAGGTATACCAAGCCGACACTGTAGAATACAAAAGACTTACAAAAATAAATCACGAATGCCTCACGAGCATAGTAAAAAACTCAGAACCGAAATGTAACATGGACATAAGAACGGACCAAGAAGAAAGATAAATTTACCCTGGACTGCTTATTTTTAAAAATTGTAAGGACGGATTTACTACCAATTGTAACCATTCCAACAATTTTAAAAACATGAAAACATATTTACTTAAGTTTGAAAATTGCATTGTTAAGACAAAAACAAAAACATATGAAAATTATAAAATAAATATAAAAGAAATGTATGTTCTAGAAAATTTCATTTTGAAAATCAATGAAAACAACGTGTCGTTCCCTAATTTAAATATTAAGAATATAGAATTTAATGAAACACTAGATTTTGTAAACCGTAAACTTGTAAAACATAACTTAATTAATGCCACTAGTAATTTAAGTTTTACCATTATCTTGTTTTCTAGTTTAATTGTAATTTATTTTAAAACAAGAAGCAAAACACATATAATTTCCTCGTCGGAGCCTCGCTCTAACGGTGGGGGAGTTATGGTCGCCCCTAATAAAATAATTAAATAGACATATATAAAAACAATTAATCATAATTCATATACATATTTGTGAATTCCACTGAATTCTTTTATCATAAAGTAAAAACGTAATTTTCATTTACGTTTGCATTTTCTGTCTCCCAGGCAGGAAATGCGATCTATTTTTTTAAGTTATATTTTTCATAAAGTAGAAACAATATTTTCATTTACGTTTGCATTTCCTGTCTCCCAGACAAGAAATGCGATCTATTTTTCCAAAATGCTTAATTAACAGAATTCATTGGAACAAATTGGAAAAACAAGGTAACATTAAGAAATACAATTGATTGATTGATTTTAGTCGTATTTACCGATTCAAAGTAACAACAATAAAGAAACAACATTAAAATAAAACAAACCAATTTGTTTTTTTTAGAAACTTTTACTCTTCTAGCGTCGTACCGACCACCTAATCAAAATATTAATACTTTCTTGAATGAACTTGAAATAGTCATAAACAAAATAAACAAAACACAAGAATGCATATTAGTTGGTGACATTAACATCGACATAACAAAACAAAATAAAACAACAACAACATATCTTGATATTCTGATAGCGAATGGTATGCAAAGCATGATAAATGAGAGCACACGAGATGTAAACAAAAACACACACTCCTGCATTGATCACTTATTTATAAAAAATAAACAAACAAATACACAAGAATTCGCAGTAATAATAACAACAACTAAAAGCGATCATTACACCCTTTTTTTGTGCTAAAAATAAAGATGAAAACATACAGGGTAGTACCACTATAAGCACGCGAGAACAATTTCAAAAATTAAATAATGTAAAAATTAATAATAAAATTAGAGAAACAAATTGGAATGAATTAATGTATAGAACAGATAACGCTAACGGTTTATACAATAATATTTATACAAGATTTTGTGAAATTTATAATGAATCGGGAAATGTATACAATAGTAATAAAAAAAGATCACCGAATCCATGGATAAGTGAAGAAGTAATTAGATACTGTGAATATCGGGATAAACTTGATAAAATGTGGTGAAATAATAAAAACAATAAGAATTATGAATCAGATTATAAAAGATTTAGTGAATAAAAAAATAAGTTATGAAAAAAAATAATTATTTTCGAAAAAAATTTTATGAAAACAGAAACAATATACGCGTTACATGGCAAATAATTAATGAAATAATTGGAAGAAAAACAAATATTGATGAAAATTTCAGAAGAAATTTTAAAAACAGAAATATAAATGAACTATTAAATGATTTTACAATGAATTTTAAGGAGAATGTAAACAAAATAATACATAACTGCAACATACGAACAATGGAAAGTTTTGAAATAGTACGTCAAAATTCGCTGTATTTAGACTATACAAATGAAGAGGAAATTTTTAATATTTTAAAGTGTTTAGATGTAAAAAAGGTCCCAGAAGTGGACGGTATAAGGCCATTAGATTTAAAACGCAATGCAAGTTATCTCACGTCTATCTTGACCAAATTCATCAATGTAAGTTTGGAAAATAGTTTTATACCGAACCTATTTAAAACTTCGTTAATACGACCTATTTATAAGGGCGGTTGTAAAACAGAATACAACAACTACCGACCTATTGCTATATTACCAATAATTGAGAAAGTTTTAGAAGAAGTCGTTGCTAGAAGACGAACATCGTTTTTGAAAAAATATAAAATTATAAATGAAAATCAATTTGGCTTTCAACAAGGGAGAAACATAAAGAGATTATTGGGAAATTTCTCAAACTACATCAACAGTAGTCTCAGTAAACATCTGCACTGCCTAGTACTATTTATAGGATTTAGTAAAGCTTTTGACACTCTCAAACATGATAGACTTCTACGAATGCTAGAGATAATTGGTATCAGAGGAAATACGCTAGAATGGTTTAGAAACTATCTTCACTGCAGAACGTATTGTGTGAAAATATGTAACAAACATAGCGAAGAGGTGGTAATAGATTGTGGTGTATCACAAGGCTCTAAACTTAGACCGGTATTGTTCATAATATACGCCAATGAGATGATAAGAGCTCTTAAAGGAAACTCAACACTCGTCTACGCTGACGATACTGCAATAGTGGTCGCAAATAAAAACGTTGAAATCGCTGTAGAAGGGTGCAGGATCAACTAAATACAGCTGCGAAATGGTGTCACGAGAATGGACTTGTTATTAATGCAACAAAAACAAAAATAATGCATATAAAACCGCCGCATCTTTCAAACAGGAATATTTATATAAAATTTCATGACAATGAATGTCTACACAAAAGGGCCAAAAACGGTAATCTAACAGATGATAATTGTAGCACAATTATTGAACTGGTAGAAACATACAAATATCTAGGCGTATATGTCGACAACACGTTTAAATGGAAAGCACATATTATACATCTCCAACAGAAACTTCGGAAATCTGCGCATATGCTTTTTCATTGAAGTTACTGCTCTACATACGATATACTAAGGCAATCGTATTATTCATTGGTAGAATCGTATATAAGACACGGTATCACAGAATGGGGCGGCTCAACACACTGCAGAATACTACAAAACACACAAAATCAGATACTAAAAACATTCAAAAACTTCCACTTTTCAAATAGGATATATAGTAACAATCACTCAGCATAAAATAATAGTAACAACATTCAACGAAACACACCAAATTACAGCATTACGTCATCTAACATAGCCAACATCTCAGTACCAGATACATTACTACAT
Organism: Sarcophaga subvicina; assembly: GCA_936449025.2. NCBI lineage: Eukaryota > Metazoa > Arthropoda > Insecta > Diptera > Sarcophagidae > Sarcophaga > Sarcophaga subvicina. The sequence goes on along the minus strand of OW388085.2, from coordinate 912,231 downwards.
AATATTTCCTCAAACACAATAAATTCTACAACGAGTAGAATACCAATGAATATAACACACGATAATGAAAGAAACGATATCACTACATGTGCAGTACAAAACAACGGTGAAACGCAGCCCTACAATGAGAACAACAACGCAGACAACAGAACGCAAGAAATTGTAAATCCAAATCAAAGGAACTTAAATCTTGTATCCAAGCTTAATGTCTTAAACATCAAGAGCATGCATATATTATTTCACAATAATTAATGAATTTTACAAGGACAACAGATTTCTAAAGGTTATTGATCATGAGTATAACCAAAGACAATAAAGTATAAAGAATGTGCATTTTAACATATTGTTACGTTTTTACCTCTTTAAAAACGTTTAAATATGAGTTCGTAATTGCAAATAAAGTAAAAACAAATATGTGGTTATTTTCTCTTAAATCTCTTTATTATTTACACTACTTTTGTGTGCCACCGTATAGAACTTAACGATACAACAATAATTATCTGCTTATTCACTTTATTAGTTCACACAATTATTCACTTTGCAACCACGACTTGTTTTGTTCACACGCAACTTTACACAAGGCTGACTGAATTAACTCTCACTGCTGCTTGCTTTGTCCAGCCCTTTTATAGTTCGCACGCACGTATGATCAGTATGATGAACATTCTCGATGTGGAAGGTTCTCGCTCGCGCCTTCTCGAGACTTCTGCTAGTACATTATTGTCCGTTACATATTTGTCGTAGCTGGTTTACTTTATGTTGTTGTTGCTACCTGGTTCGTTGTACACATGTGTGTGTGCAGCTTTAGATAATCAACACGTTCGTTGTATTCTTAGTGTTAGTGCGTATTTGTGTCGTGTGTATTGTGTTGGTGTTGCTGGTAGCTTTTGTTTATCGTTTTTATTGTTAAACGGTATTAGGTCGTTTCGATTTATGTAACACTGCCGCCCACTTAAGCCTGTTCGTCCCGAATAGGCTCATTATCTCTTTTCCCATATTTTGCCAGTCTCTCTATGTGTACGACCTTCATTTTTGTCCGGGGGCTGCCAGCTCTCTGTATCCTGTACACGACATCGTTTAACCGTTTAATTATTTTATACGGTCCATCCCAGCTACTTTGCGACTTGGGGAATAATCCTTTCTTCCGCGTTGGGTTGTAAAATAGCACCAGTTGTCCTTCATGGAAACACTCCGTGTTTGCTGCTCGATCATACCTGGCTTTCATTCCATTACTGGCCATAGCTCTAAACTCCAAAGGTGCACCCGAGTTATACTGTTGCAGCTGACCTTGACTTCTTTTTACTGGACCTTTAGATGCAATACATTGGGTACAGTTTGCTATCCAATCCGCTACTGCTTGCTGACATCCAACCCAATAAAAACGTCGTTTTAGCCTTTCCAACGTCTTTGTCACTCCCAGATGTCCTCCGCTAGCTCCATTATGGGACTCCTTTAGCACTTCTTTCGTCTTGGAGGAAGGCACTACTAATAGGTTGGATAAGGTCTTGCCATCAGCGCTTTCCCAACGTCGATATAAGCATCCGTTTGTCAACCGTAAACTGTCACATAGTGCCCAATACGCTTTTGTAAGAGGACCTTCTCCGGATATCTCATTGCTGGTAGGTCGTTTATCCTCTTCTTTAGCTGCTATTATCTTCGCCAGTATCGGGTCACTCTTTTGTTCTGCGGACCAGTCTTTATTGGCTTCGATCTGCATTCGCCGGACATCAACGGTGGATTCCTTCTTCTCAGCCTTTACATAATGATTACGCTCCAAATTACGATATCGGCTTGATAGAGCATCAGCCTTGCCATGTTTTATGACTCTTCGTTTTGTTAATGGCGATGGTTCGGAATCAGCTCTGATCTTCTTGCGTCCTCTTCTAACTTTTATAACTTCAGTCTTTTCTGCAGTTGTGTAAGTGTCCGAGGACTTTTCGATTTGCATATTAGCCTCTATTCTCGGTACTTTGGATACAGGATGATCCTCGATATTTTCAGGCTTTCCGCGCCTTCTCTTGGAACTACTCGTTTCAGCGTAGTGTTCATCAGTAGCCTTAGGCGTATCAATGGCACGTCGTCTTGTTGGTGAGACCAGTCCTGATCTTTTCCGTGGCGCTTTACAGTTTCTTTGGAAATGACCACCCTTTCCACAATTAAAGCATTTAAGTTTAGTCCTTTGTCCGTTTTCTTCCAAAGCTTGCTTCACCATCTCCTTAACTTTAGTTAAAAGGCTTTCCTCCTCCTCCACGACTTCCATTTTTCGCACTTTGCTGACTGGTGGTCTAGAAATCGTGCGAGCGGTCTCCTGGGCTAGTGCGAAGGCCAGGGTCTCTGCAAAGGTTGTCTTCTGTGTGGAACATACCGCCAGTTTAATATCAGGGTCGCGTATGCCGTTAACAAACGCCTCGGTCTTAAAGTTGTCTATCAATGGGTGGTTTTCTCCTGGGTATGTGAGCTGCACTAATCTCTCAACCTCCATTGCAAAGGCTTGTAACGACTCATTTGCCTTTTGCGCCCGACATCTCAACTCCATGCGGTATAGTTCCCGTTTATGCTCATCGCCAAATTTACGCTGCAACGCCACCATTAAGTCGCTGTAGTTGTTTCTGCTGCTGGCTGGCATGGTTTCTAGAATCTCAGCTGCGACACCTCTTAGAGCCAAAATTAGTTCTAGTGCTTTCTCCCCATCGTCCCATCCGTTTCTGCTGGCTACCGTCTCAAATTGGAACTTGAATACGGATAGGGTTGAGCTGCCATCAAAGCTAGGTGCTTTTATTCTGCCGGTACTTTCGGACACGACTCGCACTGGTTCCAGTCGCTGGCTCTGGAGGTTGTTGATCTTCTCTTCCATAATCACCAGTTTTCCGTCGACGGTCTTCCCCAAATCGTTCACTTTTGTATCGACGGTCCTTTCTAAATGTGACATCCTTTCCTCCACACCAGTAATTCTTTTGCTGACCGACTCATGGATTTCCTGCAGCTTTCCAGATGTTGTTTCCAGCTCCATTTCAATTTTTGACAAAATTGCTGCTTGCAGACGTTGGTTCTCAGCTCTAGAAGCTTCTCGTACTTCAGCCAGAAGTTTTTTATTTTCGGTTCTAGAAGCTTCTTGCACTTCAGCTAGAAGTTTTTGATTTTCACTTCTAGAAGCTTCGAATAGCTTTTGGTTTGCTACTTGCATTTTCTCCATAATTTGTTCACTATCTTTTCGGGAAGCTTCTTGTTTATCAGCTAATACTTGCATTTTTTCCATCATAGCGGCTAGCAACGAATTTATGTCGACACCGCTAGGCATTGCAGGGGCCTGTAACTCTCGTTCATCTTCATCCTCGAACTCGAAGGATTCGATGTCGATGCCCTGAAGCTGCAGTTGTTCCCTTAACCGCCTTTGTAGTTCATTCTTCGTACCCGTTGTTGGCAGCTCTAATTTACCCAACTCTCGTTTCAGCCGGTCCACTCTTAATTCCGATAGTTTCATTTTATTTATTTATTTCTTTTTATTTATTTTTACTTTTGGATTTTGCAATCCCACTTCTGACACCAATTGTTACGTTTTTACCTCTTTAAAAACGTTTAAATATGAGTTCGTAATTGCAAATAAAGTAAAAACAAATATGTGGTTATTTTCTCTTAAATCTCTTTATTATTTACACTACTTTTGTGTGCCACCGTATAGAACTTAACGATACAACAATAATTATCTGCTTATTCACTTTATTAGTTCACACAATTATTCACTTTGCAACCACGACTTGTTTTGTTCACACGCAACTTTACACAAGGCTGACTGAATTAACTCTCACTGCTGCTTGCTTTGTCCAGCCCTTTTATAGTTCGCACGCACGTATGATCAGTATGATGAACATTCTCGATGTGGAAGGTTCTCGCTCGCGCCTTCTCGAGACTTCTGCTAGTACATTATTGTCCGTTACATATTTGTCGTAGCTGGTTTACTTTATGTTGTTGTTGCTACCTGGTTCGTTGTACACATGTGTGTGTGCAGCTTTAGATAATCAACACGTTCGTTGTATTCTTAGTGTTGGTGTTGCTGGTAGCTTTTGTTTATCGTTTTTATTGTTAAACGGTATTAGGTCGTTTCGATTTATGTAACAATATTTTGGAATATTTTTCAAAAATATTTCATGACGCGGGGGGAAAGATAGAAGGGAAGGATACAGAAACCAAGAGCGTAACAATGCGTTGTTCTCATCGTGCGTTTTTGTTATTTGACCACCTTTTTATTTATTTTTCTGGTGTTAAAAACATACGTCGGCACCAATGTCCCTCAGGGGGAGAACATCTTCGGCTTTTTACACACATAGGACACGAACATCAAGAAGGTTCGTTCAATTATACACCCAAAGAAATATCACAGTAGTATTCACTAATATCAATGAGAAATGGTTTCGATTTTTGGAAGAATACTTGCCAAGTTAAATACCGTGTCTTTAGGGGTTTAGTGCAGTACAATTTTTCTATATTTTCCGATCACATATACATATCATTGGGTTAATAAGTAGACTTGAAATTATTACTAACAATTTTCCTCTATGTTAACACATGCCTTTGGTTATCGATTGGTGAGTAAGAGAGAGAAAATAAGTTGAGAGAATTTATTTCTTTACAGCCATTTAAAAGTGTTAGTAATAGACTCTATTTTTATTTTCATTCCATCAACATACAAGTTAATTTTATACACAGTAAAAATTATTTTTTAAAAAAGTGCTTCAGACACGAGTCTGAAGCGTTCTTTATTGATTTGGGTTCCAACTAGAACTAACTTAAACAATAATTTTATAAATTATTAAACTTCGTATCACGCCACCTTTCTGCTTATGTTGCTTTCCAACTCCAGACGCATCGTCAGCATTTTGCATTACTCCAAAATATTGTGCACTCAATACCTGTTACTAACAATTAATATTGGGATTGCGACACGTGTTGATTGTGCTGGAGTAAACAGTTTTTATAATTAGGTTCAAAGATTGTTGACGTTAACTCTTCTGTAATTAGGTTTAAACATTGTTGACGTTAACTCTTCCCCTCTTAAGTCGATTGTCCTCAATCGGTTTTTTTAGAGATGGCAGGTATTTAATTGTGGTGATGAAATTTGCAGGAATGGCCCACTTTTAGTATTTGCAACATAATCCGAATTTATTTGTGGTGTGGGTGATACATATAATTTTTGTTTATACTTTATAATAAAAATAAGAATAATTGTTATAATAATAATAGAAAATATAATTGATACATCTGTACTAAAACTTATTACATTTACATCTTTGTTTTTTCTATTAATAATTTAATATTATTTTCATGTTGTAGTTGTTTCAAATGCAATTTTTCAAGTTTCAAATCTAAGTTTGTTACATTAGTTTCTCTTATTTTTGTTATTAAATTTGGTAAAACAAATGTATCGTATATTTTTATATTAACATTAGAATATGTTTTATCAAAAATGGTAACTTTACAATTTTCAAATTTTATGAGGAATGTTCCTCTTTGTTTTATCTTTGATTTCTTACAATTATGGGTTATATCTCCCAAAAATTTCTAAATATTATTATTCCTTGTATAACTTCTATAACAGAAGATTCCTCAAAATTTTGTAATTCACATTGAGCTTCTTTAAATTGTAAAATATTTGTTATACATTTATCTTCCAATATTAAATTTTTTTAAATTTTTTTCCAAATTATCCTTTACAGTAACATCATAAATCTTTTCATTATCATCCATTAATATTTCATATTTACTTAAAACTAATGATTTATTTGAGGAATTTGGTAGTGGTATAAATTTAATTTTGTATAGGATATCGGGAGAAAATTGGGGTATAAGTATGGTTAGGATAATATTGTCATTCTGGAATAACACGACAATCTTCTTAGCACTATAGCTGTCAAAGTCAGTGATGAGGTCAAGTTCTTTCTGAGTTAGAATGTCAGTGGGAATTACACCCAATTTGCTAGAAAATATAATTTGCCCAATGTCATCAATATGGTTGCGTAAAAGCGATATGTCATTATCGATCTTATATGTCTGTTCAATAAACCGGATTTCGTCTTCCAATGTCTTAATTCTGTTCTGTGTCTCTTTCGTAAAGTCATTTATGTACTTACTGATGCGAATCTGTTGTCTGTTTATATGTCCCGTTATATTGTTAATTTGATCCGACATAAAATTGTTAATATGTCTCAACTTATCTATCGACTCGTCAGTAGTCCGTTCGTGGTCATTAATCTTATTTATTGCATCAGTAATTTCCTTTTCGTCATCACTGTCCATGGTGCCTGCAACATATTTTAAACCTTTACCTAGGGCATCAAACAGTCCTCGCTTTGATTTGTAATGTATGCGCAGATTTGATATTTTTGCCTTAAGCAAAATGAAATTTTTATTTATTGTGTCCGAAAGTTGTTTATCCTCAAATGTGGTCGCTACCAATGTTTTCACCTTGTTGGAAATCAAAGTCAACGTCTCTTCGTACGCAGTTATGTTTATGAAATGTAGGACCTTGTCATAGTGGTCAATTGACTTTAATTCTCCTGTCTTGACGGGTATGTAACCATTGTTGTTGGTTAGGTCCTGAATGTCGAGATGCTGGGCAGTAACTGCCAGTATCCATGTCAAAATTGTGAATATTATCATCTTCTGTCCTGTAACAAGGAATGTTAAAAAAAATGTTATGGGTTTTTATGGATTTCTTCAAGATTGCTTTATGTTATTCTTATGGACAATTTTGCCCGACTTGGTTTTCACTGCTGTGTTACAATTTTGAGCCACTATTTCTTTTCTAAACCTAGCTGTTAGTTTATTCCCTAATCTTCTATTAATTTTGACAAATATTTCTTCTCCCTCTATATAATCTCTTGGAGTGGTTTTATTTTTATTGTGGTATGCAAGGTCATTCATTTGTTTTTTTGAGAGCTTTTCTATAGTTTCCTTCCTATCCTTTTCAAGTAACCTTGGGTCACTACTCACTCTTCTGCCAAAAATACTTCCATAGGTCTTCTGCCTGTAACTGTGTGAATTGAAAGATTATATTCTCTTACTGACCTATGTATCTAGTAGTTCGTGAAAAGTGCGGTGTACCCTTTCCTCTTTAAGGCAACGCATAATTTCTTGTAGAGTTGAATGGAAGCGTTCAACTTGTCCATTGGAACAACTTGTGTATGGGACTGTTCGGAAAATCTGTATTCCAAACTCATTTTCGATCATGAATTTTATGGATTCTGAATTAAACGATTTCTCATTATCCATGACTAATGTTTCAGTAAGTAGTGAAGAAATAAGGTCTCTCAACGGTTGCCGTATGTCTTCTACAGCTCTGGATTTTATGGGTTTTGCTATAGCATATTTCGAAAATTTAGCAATCGCCGTTAACACTAATTCTTTTCCGATAACAAATATGTCTAAATGAACCAGCTGACCAGGATACTGTGGTATGGGCGTAGGTTGAATTTGAGGCTTCATTGGCTGACGATCATATTTATTTTCTTTACATATGACGCATTTTCTTATTATCTTTTTTATTTTATTTGCCATAGATGGAAAATAATATTTTTCAAGAATTTGAGTCCGATTCTCCTTGGAATTTCTATGTGCTCTATTATGTGTCCTTACTATAATATTTTCCTGTTCTTCTTCACTAGTTATATCGTCCACTATTTTTTGCGTAAATCTTATTTTATATCTTCCGAAATGCAATGGGCAGAGTTCTTGTATTTTTCCCATAACCCGTTCCTCCGTTTTAATGCAATTTGTCGCCGATGGGTTTAAGTATATTTTCAAAATAGAAATTAATTTTTCTTCGGTATAATCTTGCTCTGTTATAATATGGCGGTGGTATGTGGGGAAAACTATTTTAAATTGATAAGATGACATCACGTCTCTATTCAAAAGTATTTGATTCTTAAAAGCATTAATAGGTGCCTCTACCCTATATATTAAGTTATGTGACGAACTTTCATCTGAATTCGTTGCTATCGACAATGTACAGTGGTGGCCACGAATTTAAGACACGACATTTTATTTGTACATTTGTGATAATTTTTACATCTTATCAAAAATGTTTTAGGTTCATGATATTTTTCTTAAGATTTTAGTAATATTAGGGAGAAAAAGTAATAATATTTTGCTACCTATATTTGGTTGAGAATTTTTATTTATATATTATATAGATCAAGACAAAATGCTAGTCGGGACTTGATATTTTTTGACACAAGTGGTTTACGTTGTGCAATACACCCACGCAAGTTTTTCGCATTTAGACATCTGCTTTTTGCCGTAGACGAAATATCGATACCAAAATTAAATACAATTTTATTTTTTATTTTACTTGAGCTCGTGAAAGGATTATTAGCAGCTACTTTATGGTGTGGTTTTTCGGGCTCTAGGTTGCTGTTTGACATTTTTGGTGGTACCATGTTGCTTGATGTGTTCCAGCACGTTGCAAATCTTGCATCTAGAACATTTAAGCAGCTTGAATATCTCCATTATTATTTTTCCATCAAATTTTAGTTGTTGGATCAGTTTTCGCTCGGCATCGGTATTCCAAGTACCTCTGACCATTTATAATTAAATATTTCTATGTATTCCAACATAAAATAAAATAAAACATTCGTTGCTCAACGTTTAGCTTCAAAAAACACCAAAAAATCACTTAAAAACCAGATATTTCTGAAATGTCTTAAATTCGTGGCCAATTTCAAATAAACGTTTTTACAATAATACTGTTACGCAAAGCGAAACGACCTAATATCGTTTAACAATAAAAACGATAAACAAAAGCTACCAGCAACACCAGCACAATACACACGACACAAATACGCACTAACACTAAGAATACAACGAACGTGTTGATTATCTAAAGCTGCACACACACATGTGTACAACGAACCAGGTAGCAACAACAACATAAAGTAAACCAGCTACGACAAATATGTAACGGACAACATAAGCAAAGTACACAAACAACAATGTGCTAGCAGTAGAGTTCTCGAGAAGGCGCGAGCGAGAACCTTCCACATCGAGAACGTTCATCATACTGATCATACGTGCGTGCGGACTATAAAAGCTGGACAAAGCAAGCAGTAGTCAGAGTCAATTCAGTCAGCCTTGTGTGAAGTTGCGTGTGAATAAAATAAGTCGTGGTTGTAAAGATCTAGCGAATAGTTGTGTGAACTAGTGAATAAAAGAGATTATTATTGTTGTATCCTTAAGTTCTATACGGTGGCACACAAAAGTAGTGTAAATAATAAAGAGAGTTAAGAAAAACTAAAGACATATTTGTTTTTACTTTCTTGCAATTAACGAACTCATATTTAAACGTTTTTAAAAAGGTAAAAACGTAACAATACGATCAAAAAGCAACAAAATGTAAAAAGAAACAAAATAATATACTGGTACCTTTTCTTAATATTACAGGGTACATAGAAGAATAAAGAATATCAAATTTGATATTACAGGATTGTAAATATTATCACAACTAAGTCAGTCATATGTCGTGTCTTAAATTCGTGGCCACCACTGTATATAGTTCTGGTTCTGTTATCCTGGACAGAGCATCAGCTACAACATTTGTCCTTCCCGGTTTGTAGTGCATTTCATAGTTATATTCTTCGAGGATGACCTTCCATCTCTTCATTTTGCTATTGTTATTTTTGTTGCTCAACGCGTAGGTTAGATGGTCCGTATATATTTTAACCCTAGCCGATCCATATAAATAGTTCCGTAAGGAGTGCAAAGCCCATATTATAGCCAGCATCTCCTTTAAAGTTTAAAGTTCTGGAGATGAAAGAAATTTTGTATTGCCTTTACTTTTTGCGGATTAGTTTTTATACCCTGGGACGTAATAATGTACCCCAAAAACTCAACTTCATCCTTGAAGAAGTTGCATTTATCCAACTGCACTTTCATTTTGGATTTTTCTTATGCTTCAAAAGTATATTTGATATGTTCAAAATGTTCGTGCTCTGACTTGCTAAAAATGATAATGTCATCTATGTAAACATAGCAGAATCTCCCTATGTATTCTCTTAAAATGTCGTCAAGCGCCCTTTGAAAAATTGATGGCGCGTTGTTTAGACCAAAAGGTAACCGTGTAAATTCATACTTCCCGTTATTTATGCTAAACGCGGTTTTCTCAGTATCGGATTTTTTAGTGGAATCTGATGAAAACCACTTTTTAGGTCCAGAACGGAAAAGAATCGACTATTGCCCAGTCGAGAGATAACCTCTGAAATTTCTGGAATGGGGTATCGGTCTGCTATTGCTATTGTATAACTTATAACATAGACTATAACTATAGTCTATGACCATTTTATATGGTTTATTTCCAGCTGAGTCCGGCTTTTTCGGAACTATCAAAACTGGAGAATTATAATGTGATCTAGATGGTTTTATAATACCATCTTTTAGAAGTTTTTCCACTTGAGCCTCCACTTCTGATTTCAGAGAAGCGGGGTAAGGGTAAAATTTTGTATAAACAGACGAATTAGTTGTAGTCCTAATCTCACCAACAACCTTTGTTGTATACGTAAGTTTTTCATCAGGTTCCGAAAAAAGCTTACGATACGTGCTTACAATTTCCTCCATTCCTCTTTTTTGTGTTGCTGATAAATTTTCCTTCTTAATATTTATTGCATTTACGCATTGTGACGGAAGTTGCTTAAGACAAACTTTGAAATTGTTTTTCAATATTATAACATTTTCATTTGTGTAAATGACTGCTCCTATTTCCCTAAGAGTGTCGTTTCCTAAAATACCGTCAAATGTTTCCAAAGACGGCATTAAGTAGAATTTTATTTCATTATCTAATTTAAACAATTTTACGAATGTGTGCTCACTAATTTTTATATCCCCTATGATCTAGCAAAAAACGGGTTTTTGTTGGGTATACGTTTCTTTACTAATTCAGGCTTAACGTAATTAATTAGCCCGTATCTAATAAAAATTTTAAAATATTCCCGCTCTCCGTCTTGACTTCGAAATATGGTAACGAAGAGCTATTCATCCTAAAAAATGAATTTCAGTCGGTTCGCCAAACTGCTTATTCTCTTCCCTATTTTGTATAGATGTATTAATATGGAACGTCCATTGGCTTTTGTTCCGCTGCTGATAGGCGGACTGCTGTGGTCTCTTACCAACAAAATGATTTTGTTGCGGCCTGTTCATGTAATTTATGCGACGGGAATACTTACTTGGATCCACGTCCATTGGTTCCGGTCGTGGTTGTGACTCAGGTGGTCGGGTTGGATTTGTATTATGTTGTTCCCGATGATTAAAAAAGTTTCTCGGTTGGTTTGCTTGCGGAAAATGCGCAATTTCAGGATAAAAAGGGCGTCCTGCCTGCGCTGCGTTCCCTTTAAATGTAGATTGAAATTTCCTTGAATTATACGCATGCGATGCGCGTACATTTTGATTTTCCAATCTTAAGCAAAGATGTAATGCTTGTGGAAGATCTGCTGGTTCCTTCACTCCCAACAGTTTAGGTAAATTTCCGTTTAGCCCTCTGATAAATGTATCTAAGGCTTTATTTCTGTATGACTGTGTAAGCATATGTAGAGATTCGTTACTCATATCCATACTTCCTAATTTGTTCAACATAAGTGACAAATGCGTGTAAACCTGTTGATAATATTCTGGAATTGACCTATTCCCCTGCACAATAGTTGTCATTTGGTACTTCAATGTTGCTAAATCTCGTTTATCCGCGTAGTCAAGTGTGAGGCATTTTGCCATTGATGGTGTGTTTTATGACTCTAGTGCTATGTCCGCGTTCCCTACTACCTTATTTCGTATTACACTAAGAATGCCGTAATATTTAGGAGTTCCCTTCAGTGGCTCATAAATAGCTAATATTCTATCAACGCTCTTTTTCCACGAACTAAACTCACCAGGTTGCCCCGAGAAATCCTTGAGACACTTAACTACATCTGGTATTTTGTCCAAGTCACCTAGATTTCCTCTATGTCTGTCTTCTATTATTTGGTCTGATACATTATTTAGGTTAGCATTGGGGTTTAAGGTTGCCTGTACAATCTGTGGTCCTTGATTATTATATATCTCTAACGCTACTATTGATATAAGAGCGGTTAAGTCCTCTATGGTCAATTGGGCATTTGCTGCACCTCTAGGTACATTATCATTGTTAATAACAGGGGGTCTAATTAAATTATTTGGGTTTGCCATTTTTTTTAAAAAAAATTTATTCAATCAGAAATTCTTGTTTTACAAAAAATTTAAAATTGTTCACTTAATTTTTGATTTTTATTTTTGATCTTTAATGTAGAACTGGAGGGTCCCGTAGGAATCGCGGCTCTAATTTATTATTTATTTTATTTACAATTTATTTATTTATTATTTTCACTCTTATACTAGGCTTTACAATTTTATGTCCCCTTTTATAATAATCAATAATCTTATAAATCAATCAATAATCAATCAATATAATAATCAATAATCTTATAAATAAATAATTTAATAGTCTACCTTAATTCGTGTTGGCTGTAGTTGACCGTAGTTGATTGTAGTTGATTGTAGTTGACTGTAGTTGTAGTTGACTATAGTTGACCGTAGTTCACTGTTGGTATTAATTTCTTGTTCTTTTTTTATTTGTAATGTTCTTTAATTTTTTTATTTTTCGCACTGTTTTTTTTTTATTTATTTTATTTGATTGGGGTTTAATGTTGTTTTCTTTTACTTTTACTCACTTGTGCTGTTCTATATTCATTTTTTACACAATACTTTTGTTTTCCAATTGATTTCATTTAAATAGTTTTAAATCTTTGTTTCTAATATTACACAGTTTCTTTTAGATCAAATGATCTTTTTTTCCTCTTCTTTTTCTTAAATTTCTGTTAATAATTCTGATTTTCTGATTTATTTTAAAAATTTTCCTCCGCACTCAAGCACTTCAATTTTATTTCATGTATAGTTCCTTATTTTGTATAATTTTTATAATTCTTATTTCATCTGAAGATTGTCTTTTTCACTTTACAGGATAGGCTGGCACGTAATGCCACCGATTCGCCTTTTTTGGCTACTAAGGAGCCTTTTTCCTGATTTTTATGTTATTTCACTTCGGGCGCCAGTTTCCCGGACCAACCGAACTGCTCGGGCGTCAGTTAATTTTATACACAGTAAAAATTATTTTTTAAAAAGTGCTTCAGACACGAGTCTGAAGCGTTCTTTATTGATTTGGGTTCCAACTAGAACTAACTTAAACAATAATTTTATAAATTATTAAACTTCGTATCACGCCACCTTTCTGCTTATGTTGCTTACCAACTCCAGATGCATCGTCAGCATTTTACATTACTCCAAAATATTGTGCAATCCTGTTACCTGTTACCAACAATTAATATTGGGATTGCGACACGTGTTGATTGTGCTGGAGTAAACAATTTTTATAATTAGGTTCAAAGATTGTTGATGTTAACTCTTCTGTAATTAGGTTTAAACATTGTTGACATTAACTTACATATGTAAAGCTGTCTATCTTTGGCTTGATAATTTTAGATAAATAAAAATAAAATAAAATTATTAAAAGAACATAAAGCTATCCATCTTTGGCTTAAAAATTAGGCCATGTTTTTTAGATAAATAAAAATAAAAAGAATAAAAAAACAATTTTTTATTAAAAGAAAAAGAAACGAGCATTCCAAAGCATTTAAAAAAATTATACTATGGGACAAAATAAGAAAATGAAATACTCCCAGCTAATGGCATAGAACATTTTTAACACAAAATATTCTTCGAGTGTTATTCTGAAATAAAATGATAAAGCATCCGCAACACATGCGTTATTGTCGCAGTCTGATCGACAACTAAATCAAAAAACACAAGAATACATACACATGTACATACGTACGATGAGAGCAACACATTATTACGTTCTCTGTTTGTGTTTATTTTCCTTCTGTCTGCCTCCCCCCTCATCCAGAAATGATTTTTAAAAAGATTTTGGTGAGAGCGGGTCGTAATTTTACAACCCGCCATAAGAAATTTTACTTCTACATGATGCGTATTCTTTATATCCATATTCTTTGGTATAACACAAGACGCCGAGCACAAGGAAGATACAAAATCAAACAATTTTTTAATGAATATGGCAGAAATGAGCTTAGCGTTTTTAACGTTTTTACAATAATACTGTTACGCAAAGCGAAACGACCTAATATCGTTTAACAATAAAAACGATAAACAAAAGCTACCAGCAACACCAGCACAATACACACGACACAAATACGCACTAACACTAAGAATACAACGAACGTGTTGATTATCTAAAGCTGCACACACACATGTGTACAACGAACCAGGTAGCAACAACAACATAAAGTAAACCAGCTACGACAAATATGTAACGGACAACATAAGCAAAGTACACAAACAACAATGTGCTAGCAGTAGAGTTCTCGAGAAGGCGCGAGCGAGAACCTTCCACATCGAGAACGTTCATCATACTGATCATACGTGCGTGCGGACTATAAAAGGGCTGGACAAAGCAAGCAGTAGTCAGAGTCAATTCAGTCAGCCTTGTGTGAAGTTGCGTGTGAATAAAATAAGTCGTGGTTGTAAAGATCTAGCGAATAGTTGTGTGAACTAGTGAATAAAAGAGATTATTATTGTTGTATCCTTAAGTTCTATACGGTGGCACACAAAAGTAGTGTAAATAATAAAGAGAGTTAAGAAAAACTAAAGACATATTTGTTTTTACTTTCTTGCAATTAACGAACTCATATTTAAACGTTTTTAAAAAGGTAAAAACGTAACAATACGATCAAAAAGCAACAAAATGTAAAAAGAAACAAAATAATATACTGGTACCTTTTCTTAATATTACAGGGTACATAGAAGAATAAAGAATATCAAATTTGATATTACAGGATTGTAAATATTATCACAACTAAGTCAGTCATATGTCGTGTCTTAAATTCGTGGCCACCACTGTATATAGTTCTGGTTCTGTTATCCTGGACAGAGCATCAGCTACAACATTTGTCCTTCCCGGTTTGTAGTGCATTTCATAGTTATATTCTTCGAGGATGACCTTCCATCTCTTCATTTTGCTATTGTTATTTTTGTTGCTCAACGCGTAGGTTAGATGGTCCGTATATATTTTAACCCTAGCCGATCCATATAAATAGTTCCGTAAGGAGTGCAAAGCCCATATTATAGCCAGCATCTCCTTTAAAGTTTAAAGTTCTGGAGATGAAAGAAATTTTGTATTGCCTTTACTTTTTGCGGATTAGTTTTTATACCCTGGGACGTAATAATGTACCCCAAAAACTCAACTTCATCCTTGAAGAAGTTGCATTTATCCAACTGCACTTTCATTTTGGATTTTTCTTATGCTTCAAAAGTATATTTGATATGTTCAAAATGTTCGTGCTCTGACTTGCTAAAAATGATAATGTCATCTATGTAAACATAGCAGAATCTCCCTATGTATTCTCTTAAAATGTCGTCAAGCGCCCTTTGAAAAATTGATGGCGCGTTGTTTAGACCAAAAGGTAACCGTGTAAATTCATACTTCCCGTTATTTATGCTAAACGCGGTTTTCTCAGTATCGGATTTTTTAGTGGAATCTGATGAAAACCACTTTTTAGGTCCAGAACGGAAAAGAATCGACTATTGCCCAGTCGAGAGATAACCTCTGAAATTTCTGGAATGGGGTATCGGTCTGCTATTGCTATTGTATAACTTATAACATAGACTATAACTATAGTCTATGACCATTTTATATGGTTTATTTCCAGCTGAGTCCGGCTTTTTCGGAACTATCAAAACTGGAGAATTATAATGTGATCTAGATGGTTTTATAATACCATCTTTTAGAAGTTTTTCCACTTGAGCCTCCACTTCTGATTTCAGAGAAGCGGGGTAAGGGTAAAATTTTGTATAAACAGACGAATTAGTTGTAGTCCTAATCTCACCAACAACCTTTGTTGTATACGTAAGTTTTTCATCAGGTTCCGAAAAAAGCTTACGATACGTGCTTACAATTTCCTCCATTCCTCTTTTTTGTGTTGCTGATAAATTTTCCTTCTTAATATTTATTGCATTTACGCATTGTGACGGAAGTTGCTTAAGACAAACTTTGAAATTGTTTTTCAATATTATAACATTTTCATTTGTGTAAATGACTGCTCCTATTTCCCTAAGAGTGTCGTTTCCTAAAATACCGTCAAATGTTTCCAAAGACGGCATTAAGTAGAATTTTATTTCATTATCTAATTTAAACAATTTTACGAATGTGTGCTCACTAATTTTTATATCCCCTATGATCTAGCAAAAAACGGGTTTTTGTTGGGTATACGTTTCTTTACTAATTCAGGCTTAACGTAATTAATTAGCCCGTATCTAATAAAAATTTTAAAATATTCCCGCTCTCCGTCTTGACTTCGAAATATGGTAACGAAGAGCTATTCATCCTAAAAAATGAATTTCAGTCGGTTCGCCAAACTGCTTATTCTCTTCCCTATTTTGTATAGATGTATTAATATGGAACGTCCATTGGCTTTTGTTCCGCTGCTGATAGGCGGACTGCTGTGGTCTCTTACCAACAAAATGATTTTGTTGCGGCCTGTTCATGTAATTTATGCGACGGGAATACTTACTTGGATCCACGTCCATTGGTTCCGGTCGTGGTTGTGACTCAGGTGGTCGGGTTGGATTTGTATTATGTTGTTCCCGATGATTAAAAAAGTTTCTCGGTTGGTTTGCTTGCGGAAAATGCGCAATTTCAGGATAAAAAGGGCGTCCTGCCTGCGCTGCGTTCCCTTTAAATGTAGATTGAAATTTCCTTGAATTATACGCATGCGATGCGCGTACATTTTGATTTTCCAATCTTAAGCAAAGATGTAATGCTTGTGGAAGATCTGCTGGTTCCTTCACTCCCAACAGTTTAGGTAAATTTCCGTTTAGCCCTCTGATAAATGTATCTAAGGCTTTATTTCTGTATGACTGTGTAAGCATATGTAGAGATTCGTTACTCATATCCATACTTCCTAATTTGTTCAACATAAGTGACAAATGCGTGTAAACCTGTTGATAATATTCTGGAATTGACCTATTCCCCTGCACAATAGTTGTCATTTGGTACTTCAATGTTGCTAAATCTCGTTTATCCGCGTAGTCAAGTGTGAGGCATTTTGCCATTGATGGTGTGTTTTATGACTCTAGTGCTATGTCCGCGTTCCCTACTACCTTATTTCGTATTACACTAAGAATGCCGTAATATTTAGGAGTTCCCTTCAGTGGCTCATAAATAGCTAATATTCTATCAACGCTCTTTTTCCACGAACTAAACTCACCAGGTTGCCCCGAGAAATCCTTGAGACACTTAACTACATCTGGTATTTTGTCCAAGTCACCTAGATTTCCTCTATGTCTGTCTTCTATTATTTGGTCTGATACATTATTTAGGTTAGCATTGGGGTTTAAGGTTGCCTGTACAATCTGTGGTCCTTGATTATTATATATCTCTAACGCTACTATTGATATAAGAGCGGTTAAGTCCTCTATGGTCAATTGGGCATTTGCTGCACCTCTAGGTACATTATCATTGTTAATAACAGGGGGTCTAATTAAATTATTTGGGTTTGCCATTTTTTTTAAAAAAAATTTATTCAATCAGAAATTCTTGTTTTACAAAAAATTTAAAATTGTTCACTTAATTTTTGATTTTTATTTTTGATCTTTAATGTAGAACTGGAGGGTCCCGTAGGAATCGCGGCTCTAATTTATTATTTATTTTATTTACAATTTATTTATTTATTATTTTCACTCTTATACTAGGCTTTACAATTTTATGTCCCCTTTTATAATAATCAATAATCTTATAAATCAATCAATAATCAATCAATATAATAATCAATAATCTTATAAATAAATAATTTAATAGTCTACCTTAATTCGTGTTGGCTGTAGTTGACCGTAGTTGATTGTAGTTGATTGTAGTTGACTGTAGTTGTAGTTGACTATAGTTGACCGTAGTTCACTGTTGGTATTAATTTCTTGTTCTTTTTTTATTTGTAATGTTCTTTAATTTTTTTATTTTTCGCACTGTTTTTTTTTTATTTATTTTATTTGATTGGGGTTTAATGTTGTTTTCTTTTACTTTTACTCACTTGTGCTGTTCTATATTCATTTTTTACACAATACTTTTGTTTTCCAATTGATTTCATTTAAATAGTTTTAAATCTTTGTTTCTAATATTACACAGTTTCTTTTAGATCAAATGATCTTTTTTTCCTCTTCTTTTTCTTAAATTTCTGTTAATAATTCTGATTTTCTGATTTATTTTAAAAATTTTCCTCCGCACTCAAGCACTTCAATTTTATTTCATGTATAGTTCCTTATTTTGTATAATTTTTATAATTCTTATTTCATCTGAAGATTGTCTTTTTCACTTTACAGGATAGGCTGGCACGTAATGCCACCGATTCGCCTTTTTTGGCTACTAAGGAGCCTTTTTCCTGATTTTTATGTTATTTCACTTCGGGCGCCAGTTTCCCGGACCAACCGAACTGCTCGGGCGTCAGTTAATTTTATACACAGTAAAAATTATTTTTTAAAAAGTGCTTCAGACACGAGTCTGAAGCGTTCTTTATTGATTTGGGTTCCAACTAGAACTAACTTAAACAATAATTTTATAAATTATTAAACTTCGTATCACGCCACCTTTCTGCTTATGTTGCTTACCAACTCCAGATGCATCGTCAGCATTTTACATTACTCCAAAATATTGTGCAATCCTGTTACCTGTTACCAACAATTAATATTGGGATTGCGACACGTGTTGATTGTGCTGGAGTAAACAATTTTTATAATTAGGTTCAAAGATTGTTGATGTTAACTCTTCTGTAATTAGGTTTAAACATTGTTGACATTAACTTACATATGTAAAGCTGTCTATCTTTGGCTTGATAATTTTAGATAAATAAAAATAAAATAAAATTATTAAAAGAACATAAAGCTATCCATCTTTGGCTTAAAAATTAGGCCATGTTTTTTAGATAAATAAAAATAAAAAGAATAAAAAAACAATTTTTTATTAAAAGAAAAAGAAACGAGCATTCCAAAGCATTTAAAAAAATTATACTATGGGACAAAATAAGAAAATGAAATACTCCCAGCTAATGGCATAGAACATTTTTAACACAAAATATTCTTCGAGTGTTATTCTGAAATAAAATGATAAAGCATCCGCAACACATGCGTTATTGTCGCAGTCTGATCGACAACTAAATCAAAAAACACAAGAATACATACACATGTACATACGTACGATGAGAGCAACACATTATTACGTTCTCTGTTTGTGTTTATTTTCCTTCTGTCTGCCTCCCCCCTCATCCAGAAATGATTTTTAAAAAGATTTTGGTGAGAGCGGGTCGTAATTTTACAACCCGCCATAAGAAATTTTACTTCTACATGATGCGTATTCTTTATATCCATATTCTTTGGTATAACACAAGACGCCGAGCACAAGGAAGATACAAAATCAAACAATTTTTTAATGAATATGGCAGAAATGAGCTTAGCGTTACCTTACCAAAAATTTTTAATAAATTACTGGTGCATATGATTAATGAAGCCCATAAATAAAAAAGGATAAAACTTTTGAAAAATTATTTTATAAGTTCACAATGAACTTGTTTCATGTAAAATATTATTAATTGGAATTCAATACATTAGAGTAAATAATTTCTTTTATCCTGCTGATAAGCCAATGGCTTAGCAGATACATATTAAGTAACTCTAAATTATGTAAACAATTCTTGTAATAATATATGTAATGAATTTTATAATAGGGGTAATAAAGTAAAGTAAAGTAAAAAAAGGCTTATAAATAAAATTAATTTATTATCATTTGGTTAAAGAATTAAAATTTAATTTCAAATTTAAAATTCCGTTTTGAAATGGTAAAAAGTTTAAATAATTTTTAATAATTATTTTTTTTTAATCATTAGCTCAATTTTTTATTATTAAAAATTTTAAAACAAGAAAACTACAGCTATTAGTAAGTTTTTTTTCATAATTTCATTAAATTTAAACTTACTAAATATAAAAATAACATTAAGGGCCATTATTAACCTCTATTGCTGCTATTACTGCCCGTGGAACTGTGACCATGATGATAGTCATACTTGCGACGTAATTGATGATGTTGGTCGTACATTTGAGGCCATTTACGATTTTCATAAAATGTTTGCTCATGGTTAATGTTTGTTTGTTATTCACTTTGAAAATGGGTTGTTTATTTAAATAGAGAAGAATTGCATTTAATCCAATTGATTGCTGATGATGACTGTGGTTATATTTTTTTTTGCGAGAAAAACTGCGATATTTTCACATTGTCGTTCGTCCGCGATAGCAACGAGTGGCAGGCAATAAAAAAAATTTTTCTTTTAATTTTTGCAATATTTTTTTGCAAAAATACGTTATTTAAATATGTACCTTTACCTCTTCTGTTTTGTTAAATTAGATTTAAAATAATTTTTGTTTCTTGTTGTAATATATTTTCACTAAAATTAATAGTTTTAGTTTAACGTTAAGCTTTTTGACTTCCGCATTTTTAATGTTTTTTCTTTTCGTTGAGTAAACTAGAATTTTTTAGTTTTTCATTATTAATGCACTTATTCCTTACGCTTTTATAATTGCATTTGCCATGTAAACTTTTTCTCTCTTTTTTTGCATATTTCTATATCATTGATCAGTTATCGGATGCTAGGGTCATTTTATTTGTATTTTTTTATGTAAATTTATAGAATTATAAGATTGCTCACTGTTGATTTACTTCCCAGCTTAAAATAAAATTAAAATTAAAAATATAAATTTAATTTTGTTAGATTTTTATTTATATATAAATTTTATTATTTTTATAAGTAAGCGTTTGGATATTTTAATGGAAATATTTTTTTTTATTTATTTTTATTTATATTTATTTTTCGCTTTTTGGTTTCTTTTGTTTTATATTATTTGGTTTCTTTGGATAATTTTTCTTTTGGTTTTTAAATTAATCTTCTTGTTCTTCTTCAATAATTACTCTCTCTCACTCACTCTTCCACTTTTAAAGCTCTTTAAAATGCACACACACGCACAATTTCATAAATACCTTGTCGTACACTCAGTTGACTTTAAATTATCTTAAAACCAACTATTTCTCAAGCAGTGGTGGTTGACACTTGGATTACTTTTATATGGAAATGACTAACTATTTTAAGATTGCGATGTCCTAGGAAGTAGTCAATTGTCCGACTCTGCATTACTTTTAATTAACTTAAAGTTAGTTACTTAGCAGTTAACTTAAAGTAAACCTATTTGTAGCTAGCTATAAACTTACTACTTTTAATTAGCTTT
The DNA here is from genome assembly GCA_936449025.2 of Sarcophaga subvicina. Classification (NCBI taxonomy): domain Eukaryota; kingdom Metazoa; phylum Arthropoda; class Insecta; order Diptera; family Sarcophagidae; genus Sarcophaga; species Sarcophaga subvicina. The sequence continues at coordinate 890,853 of OW388085.2, read as the reverse complement.
AAGCTAGTTTTTTTCAAACTGACTATAAGTTAGCTAAATTTCAGTGAATGAAAAGTCAGTTCTTTACACGTTGTCTTTAAACTCACAATAATAAGCTATCATATTAATTATTCGAAGTGAAACAGTTTTTTAAAATTTATATTTTAATAGAAAACAAAAGTTTATTCATGGAAAAACAAAATAAATAAATTAATAAAATATATAAATAAAAAAAATAAATTAATAAATAAAATAAATTCAGTTCAATACATCACAAGCAATATTTTATACATTTGTTGATTGGTTAAATAAAGATTTTTTTCTAAACTAATTTATAAATATGAAAAAAAATGTATAAATTCACGATTTACAAAAATATTTTGCACATTTGTTGATAAAAAAGGTAAAAAGAGTTTCTAAATATAACATTTGCAAATATTTTAATTTTTTGGATTTGTGTTTTAATTTTTAATGCACTTAGCATGAATACAACGTTTTTTTTATTATTTTTAATACGTAACGCCAGTTTCTACAGCCTGAGAGCTGAGTGATCGACAGGCATCTGTTTAAAAAATATGTATATAAATTTTTACATGTTTTAAGAATTGGTTAAAACTTATATTTTCAAATTAGCACTTACCTATTAAGGCGTCATAAAAAGCAGCAAAGTCTTTTAAACGCTTTTTACCATGAACACCATCCAAGTTTATGTCCATGTACAAATTTGGTGACATAATTTCCGTAAGCTTTTTTGACAAGCGGCCCCTTAATATTGTTTCACTTCACTTCAAATAAAAACACTTCAAACCTTTCGAATTTATGTATTTTTTAATTTAGTGAATTTTTTTAATTATTTACGCAAACAATAAATTTTTAACCAAAAATATAAAGCGAAAGATGACACGCGGTTTTGTTTATTAATCAAATGTCTAAGACGTTAGTTATCTATATCCAACAGCGTTAAGAATTGGAGTGTTTGTACACACTTTGGTTAATATAAATTTTGCATTGCGTAGTAGTTGGCTTTAAGTTAGTCTATACAAGCAAACTTAAAGTTAGTTTTTTTTGTAGTTAGCTACTCATTTGACGGCAGGGTAATTTGGCAGTATTATTTCTTTTATGGAACAGCTGTATGTGTTTGTGTCTCTTTAATTTTTATAATGATAGTTGTTTTGGTTTTTACACTTTTTTTCGTATGTGATTCGTTGCTTGGTTTTTTATTTTTATTTTATCTGTGCCAATTATTCATTATTCACTTTTTTCTTCATTAATAGCAAAAGAAAAAATGTCGTCGTGGATTATAAATATATTATTTTTGTTTTTATTTAATTTTTTGTTTGTTTTTAATCTACTTGAAAATTGTTATTTTGTTATTTTTTTTGTTTGTACTACAATTGTTAGTCACTTCATGTCACACCAATATTTCTGCAATTCCTTTTTGTTTCTTTTCTTATTAAAGTTTCTTATAGTTGTTTAAATTAAGATAGTAAAAATGGAAACTAAAAACTATTGGTCAATTCACACAAGCCGTTGTATCGTTGTATTCATTGTATTGTTGGAAGAACATACAACAGTGTTTGATTGTTGTTGATATTTTTCATATAAAAATTCGATACACTTATACACAATTTTTCCATATGTTTTTATAAGTAGTATTGATTTTGTGCTATCAAATTTTGTGAATGAAAAAATGTATATATGTTTTCATATGTTTTTAAAAAGTTGTGTTGCTTTCGAGTTATAAAATTGTTTGAATGCCACGAGATATACAATACAGCATAGCATTGAGCATTCACAAAGAAACAAATGTATTCAATACAACATACACGATACAAAGTCGTGTGAATTGCCCATATGTTTTTTTTAATTTTCATTTCACTTTTTTCTTTTTCTTAATAACACTTTTTATTTTAGGACTGTGCTTTATTCTATTAGGCTTTTGTTTTTGATATGAAATTTATTGCTTTTTTCATCGATTATAAATAAATTATTATTGATGTATTAAGACACTGTTTATTACTTTTTTAAATCACTTGTTTTATTTGGGGGAATAAATTTTGGTTTTTTAACTTTCTTTTTCATAAATTATTTAAAATTTTTCTTAATTTGTAGGTTTCGATGCAACTGTTTTTCTGTTTTGTTTTAATTTTATTTATTTTCTTGTTGTAAATGTTTTTAAATAAAACTTTTTAATGGAAAATGGCAGGATCGCCATGTAATGTTAAAGCACATTAAAATAAATGAAAAACACAATAATTAAATTTTACTTAATTTTATTTACTTTTATTTATTTATGGGAACAGTCGCACAAGCGGTCATGATTATTCTTAATTACTTAAAGCTAATTGTATGCTAAATTCTTAAGCTCTAACACACCATGTATATGTGGGAATATGCTGAGACAGCATATTACACGATGTCCCAGCATTTATGCAGTGTGGACAATATCAACAAGAATGTGTTGATATTAAGTTGCATACAAAGGGTATGGCCACTTCGACTAGTCAAACACACTACAATAGAATGAAAAACTCAGTTCCAAAATCTGGTTCGATTGGACCAAATGATAATTCGATGGACTGTATGTGGGGTCAAGAGCACAAAAAACACTGTTGCTTCAAACACTAAATAAAGGGAACCTAATTAGAAACATTCTAACATAACAGTAGGCACAAAAGAACAATCACTTTCCTTTATATTTCGGCTTGACTTCTATCTTCTTGCCTTCAGTGAAGTTTATATTGTTTTATTTCCTCCAAAAAAAATATTAAATTCATTTTCTTGTTTTTCTTCACACCTTTATTTACATATATTCAGATTTTTATTTTTTCTCTTTTTTCACAAACTTTATAAATTTTACTTTTCACACGTCCACAATTTTTTTTCCTTTGTGTCTAAACAATATCGACTTATGCTGATTACAAAAAAAATTTATTGTACAAATTTTAAAATCTTTAAAAACCAATTAGACAAATTATATTGCATCCTTGTGGATATTACAAAGAAGAATAATAAAATTAATAAAACAAAACAAAAATTTAATGTCAAAAAAACAACAATAATATTAAAATATAAAAAAAGCTTAAATATATACTTCAGCGCCCTCTGTTGCTAATTTGCTTCGTTTAAACAATCCTGTTTATGTCGCCAAGGATGGGAAGTTTGCACCTTCAGACATAAACAATATCTATTACAAGGACAGATAAAGCAACGGAGTTGCTGAATGTCCTTCTACCGTTATATTAAGCTAGGTTATAATGTATTAGAAGTAAGAACAGAATATTAAGAAGTAAAAGAAGTTAGTTCAAAAGGAAACTCTATCGTCATCGGTGTCATAATTTTAATCGAACATTTTGGTGTTTGTCGCGATTGCTTATAAATTCACCAAGTGCGCAATTTTATTTTAAATTATAAATTATTTAATTTAATATCCCCCCTTAAAAAATATTAAGGGTTACATTTTGGCGCCCGAGCAGGGACCAAGTGAATTTAAAAGAAGAAGTGATTATTAATCTTATAAAAAAAAAAACAAAATAAAATTTTAATTTCATATTTTACTTTAAATGAATTATATTTAATAAGAAAAAGATTAATTCTGCTTAACACTTAGTGATTTCGTTTAAAATTCGATAAAAGACCAAAATTCGCGCGACAAATTCTATAATATATGCGCGAGTTAAATTACAACACTTGTTATTTCTTTGACACTTGTAACAACAGTGAACTTTATTTCTTAATTAACTTAAAACGAAAATGATTGATGAGTCAAATAAAAGAAAAAAATGCATACGTAATTTAGTTTTAATTTTAAAGTGTAAAAAAAAAAAGAATATTACAATGTTTGTGAACAGGAAGTAAGTAAGTATGAATTTATACAAATTTATAACATGTTTAATTTTGCTGATTTACCTATTTGAAATTCTACTTAAATTATTATTTAAAGTGTGTCAGTCACATTAAAATAAAATAATAGTTTTGTTGTTGTTTTGATTATAAAGAAATAGAATACAATAAAATGAATAAAAGAAATGTTTGTATTTTGCTGATTTAGCTTTTTAAACTTCAACTTAAATTATTATTAAAAGTGTGTCAGTCACATTAAAATAAAATAATAGTTTTGTTGTTGTTTTGATTATAAAGAAAAAGAATACAATAAAATGAATAAAAGAAATGTTTGTATTTTGCTGATTTAGCTTTTTTAAACTTCAACTTAAATTATTATTAAAAGTGTGTCAAAAAAGAATAAAATAAAATAAAGTTTTGTTGTTGTTTTAATTATAAATAAAATATTACAATAAGAAGAACAAAACAAATATTAGGCTAATTGTTGTTGCTTTAATTGTTGCTGTCTAGATGGTTCTCCTGGGTTTTGGTGGGGGTTGCTGTGATAACATAACTCCTCCCCCCTTAGAGTAGAGCGATGGCCACAGCGAATTTAGTGGGGACAGAGCGATATCAGTAGGCTTAGGATAATACCGAATTCTGGGATTTTTCCATAACAGGACCAGGCTAGTAATAGTTAAGGTGATGAAGATTAATGTTGTTACCATTATTACGCTTCCTCTTTGGGTTGTATCTTTTCTTAGTTTTAGAATATCATTTTTGTTATTGAAGCTGTAATCTTTAACTCTCTCTAAACTTAAAGTTTCTGATATTGATGTAATCTGCACTTTCTTGAGATTTGGTGGTGCGACAAAAACTGTGTCCCAATGGGCTGTAGGATTGTCTTTATATGTTGTCCCTGCTACAGTGACGGAGCAATTTGCATAGTGGAGAAGAGAGGTTCCTTTAATTGTAAAATTTTGTCTGCAATCAGAAGTTATTTGTAAATCTTTTACATTAATAAACATTATATAATTATCTTCCGGTTGGAAAATATTTGTTGTGAATCCCACATCATTCACAGGACATATTGGTGTTTTGCCATTCAATATTCTGCCGATACAAGTGGAATTAACAGTGTTTTCGAAGTCGTTTGACCTTTTGCAATAATAAAAGCTCTCAATCTTTGGGCAAATCTCTGTTAAGTACTGGAGGTTGTGTTTATTGTAACTTAAATAGGGTTTTGTTTTGATTATTTTTGTATTATTTTTGAAAAGGAATGAGGTGGAAAAGTGAGTTAATATCTTTAGACAAATTCGGCAATTTTATATTAAAAATTAAGTTGCTATTATTATAATATGCCTGGAGTTCCAGAAGTTCGTAAAGGTGTTCGTCTGAGATGTAAAATGATGTCTTATTTCGTCCAATTCCTCTGGATGAAGAATAAGCTTTGATATTATGCCTAGCTTTGCAAGCATTACAGCCTCTATTATATCAGAAATATGATTAAATAGTAAATCTATACTATAATCCAACTGATTCATATATTGGATTTCTAATAACGCATTATTTTCCTTAAGAATATGATTAGTTGTTTCTGCTGACAGTTTTTTCAAAAATTTGGAAATGTTTTCCTGATTATTATTCAAATGTTCTGTCAAATTTTTAAATCTCTGTATCATTTGTATGTTCAAAGCTTTCTGATTTTCCTCTGTTATTGCTGAATTCGATGCTGTGTTTTGAAGTTCCTGTATTTGTCTATTTATGGTCACAGCGTCATTTGCGTCCATGTTTCCAGTTATATATTTTATTACAGAGCCTAAACCGTTGAATAGTCCTCGTCTTGTACGTTTATATGGATTTAGTGTCTGTAGTTTGTTTTCAAGTCCCTTAAGTTTCAGTTTACAAACTTTAGCTGCATCTTTTAGAAGGCTATTTTTCTCAAATTTGTCTACAATGCTAATTAATTTTGAGGTTTGTGAATTGTAATTGTCCAAATCTATTATATGGATGAAGTTAAAATAACTCTCAATCGTTCTTGCCTGTCCGATCTCCAGGGCGACCATATTCTGATCATTGTCAAAATTCTGTATTTCAAAAATCTGTCCATAAGCTAAGGCTGTGCTGAAAGTACAAAATGTTAAAATAAAGGTCGATTATTTTCGCGGTCTGAGCTTCATTTTTGACTTGTGTAATTTCTTGTCCTTAGTAGTGTGTAAAGTAATACCATTGTCTTTTAATACCTTATGTTTCGAGAATCGTGCGGTTAATTTGTTTCTCCTACATTCTTTTCTATATATTTGCTCATCTATATCTCTATTTTCTGGGGTTTTCCTCATCTTATTAAGGCAACTAATATTTTTAATTTTAGCTTTCATAACTTTTTCTTTAACTAAAGGATATAGCTTCTCTTTAAATTCATTTAACTTAGACAAAAATTCATGTTCGTTATCGTATTTTATATCTCTTGAGAAGTCATATGGTCTTCCAAAGAAAAGTTCATATGGCGTAAATTTTGTAGAGGAATGAATTGTATTATTGTAAGTCATGAACGTCTCGGCTAATATCTCTTCGTGGTCTACCTCCATTTTCTTGGATTTTCTAGTTGTCATAATAATTCTATAAATTTCAGTTAGGGTTGAGTGGAGACGTTCCACTGGAGAGTTGCTGCTAGATTGTTGAAATGATGTGAAATGGAGTATTATTTCATATTGTTTACAAAAATCTTTAAAAATATTTGAAGTGAACTCAGTACCTTGATCACAAACAATTTTCTTAGGTATTCCCAAAAGGTTCATGAATGATTTCAAAGCTTTGAGTACACAAACGCTAGTTCCCGATGGTAAGGTATACCCCGTCGCATATTTGGAAAATTTATCAATGATGGTCAAAATACATTTACCACTTATAGTATATATGTCAATATGTAGGATCTGAAGAGGTTCGTCTGGAGTTTCTGTTATTTGAAATTTTAATTTTGGTGGGTGTCTGTCATATTTCAACGCATTACAAATTTCACAGTTGTTCAATGTTTTATTTATAATAGATTGGATGAGGGGAAAGTAATATTGTCTTTTAAGATATTCATATGTTTCGGTTATTCCTCTGTGGTTTCTGTTCTCATGACAATTCCGTATGAGCTCTATTTGTTTATCGCTATCAGTTACGTCCATTAAAATTTTAGTGCAACGGACGACACGAAACTGTTTTCCGTTTGAAAAGTATTTTGAATACACTAATTGAATAGTTTTAAAAGTTGATTCGTCGGAGAAAATGGCAGTTAGTTTACCTGAGGGAATGAATTTCTTGAAAATCTGGATTATTGTGTCTTGAGAAAATTCTTTCTCCTTTATAGTTCGACGTTGTTTATTTCTAAAAATTGTTTCGACAGTCATATTGGGCCCCTCGTCTGATTTTTGTAATAAAAGTTGTAAGTTGAATTCATTCAACGGTTTTTCAGAAATTGGTATCCCATCATTCAAGTTCTCATCGCATGAATGTATTGTGGACAGTTTACTCGAATCATACAAGTTTACATCAGCGACATTACTATTGTCTAGTTTAATTCTGCTCAAAGCATCCGCATTACTATTTAGTTTTCCTTTTTTATAAATGATTTCGTAATCATACTCTTCCAACTTTAGGCGCCATCTAACTAATTTTGAATTGGGTTCCTTAAGGCTCATTAGCCATGTAAGTGGTCTGTGGTCAGTAATTATTTTAAATTTGCGACCGAAGAGATAAGGGCGGAAATATTTGGTTGCCCACACTATGGCTAGAAGTTCTTTTTCAATAGTGGAATAATTAATTTCACTTTCAGAAAGAGTCCTACTTGCGTAGCAAATGGGTTTGTCACTACCTATGTGACCTTGAGAAAGGACTGCTCCAAGTGCAATGTTACTTGCGTCTGTAGTGAGCAGAAATGGCTTTGTAAAGTCAGGGTATTGCAATATTGGGTCGTTCATTAGAATGTTCTTGCATGTTTCAAAAGCTTTAACATATCTCTCGTCTAGTGTTATTCTTCTGCCCTTTTTCAAACATTCTGTCATTGGTTTTGTAAGTTTTGCTAAGTTTGGGATGAACTTCCTATAGTAACTAAGTAGGCCTATGAATGATTTTATTTCACGGTTAGTGCGTGGTATTGGGAATTTTTGAATAGCCTCTATTTTTGTTGGGTTTGGTTTTATGCCCTCTGTCGTGACTACATGCCCCAAAAAAGCAATTTCTTTTCGCATAAATTCTGACTTGTCCAGTTGAACTTTAAAATTCGAAGATCTTAGTTTCAGAAAAACTCTTTCCAAATTTTCAATATGTTCTTGGAGAGATGTGGAAAATATAATTATATCATCCAAGTATACCAAGCAAATTTTTCTAACCAAATCATTCAGGACATTGTCCATAACTCTTTGGAAAGTCGAGGGTGCATTTTTCAAGCCGAAAGGCATCCTCACATATTCATAATGACCACCCTCTACGGTAAAGGCTGTCTTAGGAATATCTCGGGGATCCATTTCAATTTGGTGGAAGCCACTTGCCAAATCCAAAGCCGAAAAGTAAAGACATTTACCCAGTTTATCCAGGATTTCTGATATGTTTGGAAGTGGATACCTATCGGAGATGGTTTTCTCATTTAACTTCCTATAATCAATAACTAACCTCCATTTTGTCTTGCCCGATGCATCCTTCTTTTTTGGAACAATCCATACTGGAGAGCTCCATGGAGAAAAGCTCGGTCTAATAATTCCTTGTTCTAACATATTCGATATCTGTTTTCGCACTTCCTCCTTGTGAATGAAAGGATACCTATAAGACTTAGTGTGAATAGGAATGTCGTCTGTAGTTTTAATTTTATGTTTTATTTCATTTGTGAATGTTAGGTCTTTGCCCTCTCTATAAAAAATGTCATCATATTTAACACATAATTTCAAAAGTTTCTGTCTTTCCTCACTATTTAGGTGTTCCGTTCGGAGTAATTCAGATAAATTTTTAATCTGCTCATCACTTGATTTGTGATCTGTATTGAGGTTATTGAGTTCGACGAAGTTTTCCGAATCATATGGGTCCGTTTTGAGGGGTTGCTCTAAGAAAATTATTTGATCATTTTCAGTGGGATTAACTATCTCTATTGTACTGAACCAGTCCTTTGCAAAGTAAATACCAGGTGAAATAAATAAACCATTGTCCATAGTTACTGTATTTACAATAATATCTCCATCTTTAGAATCAACCGGTAGTTTTATGAGTTGTTTCGAATTTGCCGCTATTATGAATTTACCGGATGAGAAATTTGGTTTCGTTTTAAGAGGTATTGCCACATCATTCGTGGTTATTATTTTGTTCTCCAGATCAATTTTCGCTCCTATTTTTGTCAGGAAATCTAAACCCAACGACCCGTCAAAATAACCATGGAATTTGAAAACCAAGAAGGTAAAAGTTCCTGATTTTTTTATCTCCTTGAAAATAGGTAGTGTCACTTGCTTGTCAATTATATATTTATGTAAGATGGTAGATATAGTTATTGGATTACATTTTTCAATGTCTAAAGGGTTTATAAACTCAGGATTTATGAATGAAGAAGAAGCTCCGGTGTCTATTAAAAATTTCAGTTGTCTGCCAAATGGGGAGTTTATGTTTATATAAGGTAAAATACTACCATGTTTATTGCAATCTACATATCCTGTCTGTTGCCTGAGGCTAATTGCCGAAAATCCTGGTTGTCGTCAATATTGTAGTTTTCATATTGGTCCAGATTTAATTTGTCAGCCTGGCTAATACATGGGGTAGGGTTCCTATTTTGAGGACTCCTAAACTCATTAATATTATTCATTTCGTTTCTGCTTGATATCTTACTGAATTGAGTGCTCGGGCTAGTTTTAAATTTGCCAGTACTCCTTTCTAATTTTGAAAATCCACTACTAGTATCCATTGGTTCTGGGGGTGGTAGTGATTGCCTCAAATTTGTTTGTCGCGATAAATTATCGAAACGCTGGTTGGGTTTATAATTTGAAAAATTTTCGCGATTCATTTGGGAATTTTGGGATAAAAAATTATGATTATAATTGCTCAAATTTGGCTCAAAATTATTATTATTAACATGGTAAGGTCTTGCCGAAAAATTAGAATTTCCTCGGGGTTGATAATAGTTTCCTTGTTTTGGAACGTTATTCGAATAATTTTGCGAATATTTATGATATGGAGTATATTGATAATTTGGTCTCCACTGAGGATATTTTGGTTTGTTTGAATTATACCTGATATAATGAATATTCTGTTCCCTAATACAATAATCAAGGGCTACCGGCAATGATTCTGGTCTCATTGCTCTAATGGTAGAACCCATAGGTTCCCGTAGCCCTGACAGAAATGAATTCAGATACATCTCTGAGAATAGATTCCTTTTCGCGTTAATTACATTAACGTCAGGTTCATGAATCGATAAATTGTTGGATAAAGCTGCCTGAATTTCCATAACTTCACTATAGAACTTCTCAATTGGTTTGCCGTACTGTTTTAGGGAATGAAGGTCTCTTATAAGGGAGGTTTCTGTTCGTTTGTCCGAGTAATGTGAAATTAAGTTTCCTTTGATTTCATCCCAATTAAGGGATGTACCGTACATGTTCAGGACTTCATTGGCCTGACCGTCTATTTTGTTTCTTATGGCTCTCAAGAGAATCTGTCCGAAGGGAGTGTTATCCGCTCCCCTAATGTGAAGAAGTATCTCCTCCACATTGCTTATAAATTCGTGAAGCAATCTTGGATTACCATCAAATTTTGGTAAATCTTTGATTGCATCTGGAATCCTAAGAGAATTAAAAATGTCGTTAGAGTTAACTGTCCTTTGATTCAATGCTGTGCTTGGAATTTCTGTATCTGAAGGCATCTTATAATCTAATCTAATATCCTCCGGTATACGAGGAAGGCTCCTTGATCTAAAAATTTTAGGGTATGGGATAAAACGAGATTTACTACTCATCAAATTTAATTTTCTATTTAATTATAATATTTTCTTCTTTTTTTTTTGTAGAGATAGTTTCGTTTTTTTTTTCGATGTTGTAATTCAATTTGTATTCTCAATTTTGTTATGTAACATATATATTGATTATATTAAAAACTTGTTCTATTTGCCTTAAATAATTTGCTCTGAATTGGATAAAAAAAATTCAAGCTACGTACAGATAATGCCGATAAATTTCACACAAAATTTATTTTAATTCAAATTATTATTTTCTTTATTTAAACTTTTCCACTTCTTTCTTCTTATTTTACTTAATTATTTCTCATAATATTTTCTTTCTCTTTTCTTTTTATTTTTATATTAATTTTCTTTTTAATAAAAAAAATTTCTTGATTTATACGATATTCCCTCGTATAAATCTTTTTAAATTTCTTTTTATAAATTCTTTCTTTTTATTTGATTTGTTTCTTTTTAATTTCTAATAAAATTTGTTTTGTTACTCTTATGAAAAAAAAATTTCTTGAATTATACGATATTCCCTCGTATAGATATTTTTTCAAATTTCTTTTTATTTTACTTAATTATTTCTCATAATATTTTCTTTCTCTTTTCTTTTTATTTTTTATATTAATTTTCTTTTTAATAAAAAAATTTCTTGATTTATACGATATTCCCTCGTATAAATCTTTTTAAATTTCTTTTTATAAATTCTTTCTTTTTATTTGATTTGTTTCTTTTTAATTTTTAATAAAATTTGTTTTGTTACTCTTATGAAAAAATTTCTTGAATTATACGATATTCCCTCGTATAGATATTTTTCAAATTTCTTTTTTATAATTTAATTCTTTTCTTTTAATTATAATCTTTAAATTTTTCTTTATTAAATTCTTATTTTTCTTCTTTTGTTTTTATTTTACGTATGAATATATGCTTTCAACACAGTACTTACAGAGCCCCTATGAGATATATTGCTTTCATTGGGAATGCGATTTCCAGCTTATTCCACTCGGGTATTGTGATCCACTAATATCCTTGTAAAGCCTTGTACCGATGTCAATTCGATACCTGTTTTTCCTTCCGATATTCCCTCGAAATTTCAAACAAACGGCCCCTTATACGGTGCAAGGATGATATATTTTCTTGTTGATTATATTTTATTTAAAATTAAAAACTTTCTTTTAATTTAGTTTCAACACAATTATCCCGAAGCTGGCTTTACCGACTGCGCCAGTTAAATTACAACACCTGTTATTTCTTTGACACTTGTAACAACAGTGAACTTTATTTCTTAATTAACTTAAAACGAAAATGATTGATGAGTCAAATAAAAGAAAAAAATGCATACGTAATTTAGTTTTAATTTTAAAGTGTAAAAAAAAAAGAATATTACAATGTTTGTGAACAGGAAGTAAGTAAGTATGAATTTATACAAATTTATAACATGTTTAATTTTGCTGATTTACCTATTTGAAATTCTACTTAAATTATTATTTAAAGTGTGTCAGTCACATTAAAATAAAATAATAGTTTTGTTGTTGTTTTGATTATAAAGAAATAGAATACAATAAAATGAATAAAAGAAATGTTTGTATTTTGCTGATTTAGCTTTTTAAACTTCAACTTAAATTATTATTAAAAGTGTGTCAGTCACATTAAAATAAAATAATAGTTTTGTTGTTGTTTTGATTATAAAGAAAAAGAATACAATAAAATGAATAAAAGAAATGTTTGTATTTTGCTGATTTAGCTTTTTTAAACTTCAACTTAAATTATTATTAAAAGTGTGTCAAAAAAGAATAAAATAAAATAAAGTTTTGTTGTTGTTTTAATTATAAATAAAATATTACAATAAGAAGAACAAAACAAATATTAGGCTAATTGTTGTTGCTTTAATTGTTGCTGTCTAGATGGTTCTCCTGGGTTTTGGTGGGGGTTGCTGTGATAACATAACTCCTCCCCCCTTAGAGTAGAGCGATGGCCACAGCGAATTTGGTGGGGACAGAGCGATATCAGTAGGCTTAGGATAATACCGAATTCTGGGATTTTTCCATAACAGGACCAGGCTAGTAATAGTTAAGGTGATGAAGATTAATGTTGTTACCATTATTACGCTTCCTCTTTGGGTTGTATCTTTTCTTAGTTTTAGAATATCATTTTTGTTATTGAAGCTGTAATCTTTAACTCTCTCTAAACTTAAAGTTTCTGATATTGATGTAATCTGCACTTTCTTGAGATTTGGTGGTGCGACAAAAACTGTGTCCCAATGGGCTGTAGGATTGTCTTTATATGTTGTCCCTGCTACAGTGACGGAGCAATTTGCATAGTGGAGAAGAGAGGTTCCTTTAATTGTAAAATTTTGTCTGCAATCAGAAGTTATTTGTAAATCTTTTACATTAATAAACATTATATAATTATCTTCCGGTTGGAAAATATTTGTTGTGAATCCCACATCATTCACAGGACATATTGGTGTTTTGCCATTCAATATTCTGCCGATACAAGTGGAATTAACAGTGTTTTCGAAGTCGTTTGACCTTTTGCAATAATAAAAGCTCTCAATCTTTGGGCAAATCTCTGTTAAGTACTGGAGGTTGTGTTTATTGTAACTTAAATAGGGTTTTGTTTTGATTATTTTTGTATTATTTTTGAAAAGGAATAAGGTGGAAAAGTGAGTTAATATCTTTAGACAAATTCGGCAATTTTATATTAAAAATTAAGTTGCTATTATTATAATATGCCTGGAGTTCCAGAAGTTCGTAAAGGTGTTCGTCTGAGATGTAAAATGATGTCTTATTTCGTCCAATTCCTCTGGATGAAGAATAAGCTTTGATATTATGCCTAGCTTTGCAAGCATTACAGCCTCTATTATATCAGAAATATGATTAAATAGTAAATCTATACTATAATCCAACTGATTCATATATTGGATTTCTAATAACGCATTATTTTCCTTAAGAATATGATTAGTTGTTTCTGCTGACAGTTTTTTCAAAAATTTGGAAATGTTTTCCTGATTATTATTCAAATGTTCTGTCAAATTTTTAAATCTCTGTATCATTTGTATGTTCAAAGCTTTCTGATTTTCCTCTGTTATTGCTGAATTCGATGCTGTGTTTTGAAGTTCCTGTATTTGTCTATTTATGGTCACAGCGTCATTTGCGTCCATGTTTCCAGTTATATATTTTATTACAGAGCCTAAACCGTTGAATAGTCCTCGTCTTGTACGTTTATATGGATTTAGTGTCTGTAGTTTGTTTTCAAGTCCCTTAAGTTTCAGTTTACAAACTTTAGCTGCATCTTTTAGAAGGCTATTTTTCTCAAATTTGTCTACAATGCTAATTAATTTTGAGGTTTGTGAATTGTAATTGTCCAAATCTATTATATGGATGAAGTTAAAATAACTCTCAATCGTTCTTGCCTGTCCGATCTCCAGGGCGACCATATTCTGATCATTGTCAAAATTCTGTATTTCCAAAATCTGTCCATAAGCTAAGGCTGTGCTGAAAGTACAAAATGTTAAAATAAAGGTCGATTATTTTCGCGGTCTGAGCTTCATTTTTGACTTGTGTAATTTCTTGTCCTTAGTAGTGTGTAAAGTAATACCATTGTCTTTTAATACCTTATGTTTCGAGAATCGTGCGGTTAATTTGTTTCTCCTACATTCTTTTCTATATATTTGCTCATCTATATCTCTATTTTCTGGGGTTTTCCTCATCTTATTAAGGCAACTAATATTTTTAATTTTAGCTTTCATAACTTTTTCTTTAACTAAAGGATATAGCTTCTCTTTAAATTCATTTAACTTAGACAAAAATTCATGTTCGTTATCGTTTTAATTGTTGCTGTCTAGATGGTTCTCCTGGGTTTTGGTGGGGGTTGCTGTGATAACATAACTCGCGAGTGTAAGTTTAATCTCATAAATAAAGTTTAAAATAGTTAAACATACAAAACCAAAATTACAAACACATACAAAAAATTAAAAGTGACAAAAATAAAAATAGAAAACATACAAGTAACAACAAGTGTTACAAACAAGAAATAGAAAGTAAAAAAATAGTGAATAAACTAAAATATAATAAAATAAAAAATACAATAAGAAAAATAATAATAACAAAATAAATAGTGCAGTGAACAAATCAAAAACACATCTCACACCATCATATAATCATATCAACAGGACATCTGTGATCACCAAATCGACCCTCAACCAATTGTTTTGAAGGAAGTTTGCCAATTTTTGCTAAGATACCCTGTTGCCTCTGTATCATCTGTAAAAAGGAACGTACTTCTGAAATTAGTTCCGAATCCGAGGTAACAAGTATAGAATATATTTGTGTTGTTTCTGAAATTTGTTGCTTAGCGACTTGAATTTGAACACAAATAGTATATCTTATACTTCGAAATATTTGAAATTATTCATTTATTTAATTATAAAATAGAATTTTGTGATACATACCGTCTTTATTTTTATGAAGACCGTGCATGTTGTTGTGGTTGTCGTACACACAAGTGCGTACAAATTACTTTTGATTGGGACAGTAATTATTATCATTTTTGTACATTTATTCACTAAAATTTGTACCGTCGGTGTTTTTAATTAAAATAACTTATATTTTTGTAAAAATTAAAGCTCGAAATATTCTCGAGTTTCTTTCTGTTAGAATTGTTAATTTTAATCAAATTGATTGTCATTCATTGCTTGTTCTAGTTCTGTTTATTCGCTGAATATAAATTGCGTATAATCAGTGTTGCATTCCGTCGTTCCCTTACCAGTTACAGTATATACATTTAAAGAATTTAAAGAATTTATTTATTTGTTAATAAAATCTAAATCCTGTACGACAAGATGATAGTCTTATATTTAAAGTACAGAAACGTAATATGTACATAATAATCAACTTAATTTAGTAAATGAATAACTGACTTAATAATAACAAGTAATGTATAAGTAGATAGATGCAATAAGGGGAATAAAAACACAATAGAAAAGGAAAAAAAAGAGAAACAAAAAAACAAATTTGCTAATATATATAAAGAAAAAAATCAACGAAAATATTGAAACAAAAATATCCTGAAGCTATTAGCGTTGGTGTTGCATTGCTGATGTGGTGGAAGAATGTTCCAGAGTCGAATAGCATGCAAATAAAACTGCCATTCGGAAAATAAGTAGCGATGCCGAGGAACTATAATATTCCTACTACGGGGTGACTGGACAAAACGTAGCCTGTCAAATAAATAACTCGGTATCCGCTTGTTTACAATTCGATGCAAAAATATAAGTACGCGAATATTGAGAAAATTATCAAAAGTCACACCGTAAAAACTCTTAGCTGCCATAGAGATATGATCATATCTTTTCAAATTATAGACATATTTAGCAATATTATTGAATAGAACGTTCAGCTTACGTTTGCTGCTAGAATCGCAATTACCAAACAGCTCGCATACAGTAAGCAGGGAATAAAATAAGTTTTCGCAATTAAAATCCTAGTTTTCAAAGGTATATAAAGTTGCGTGGACCAAAGTGCGCGTAGCTTAATATACGTCTGCCCTACCAGTAAATTTGTGTGATCATCCCGCGTCAAATTGGAGTTATAAATTATTCCTAAATTCCGCGTCGCATGAACTATCTCAATTTTCTCACCATTCATCACAGCATTCCTAGAAATTGTGGGTACAACACTTCTTCTACGAAATAAAATACACTTAGATTTCCCGGGGTTCAAACAGAGACCATTAGCAGTTGCCCATAAGAAGATCCGTGCAAGTTTCCCATTCAAACAATCAACGGCGCGTGAAAGAAAGAAACCGGGCTATTTAAGCAAAGTTGCACGTCATCTGCATACAAGTGGATTTTGCAATTCGAAAGATATCTAGGTAAATCATTGACATACAGGGAGAAAAAAAGTGGTCCAAGGATAGAGCCCTGAAGTACACCTTTGTCCAAAGGTAGAGAATCAGACCATTTGCCATTCAAAAAAACAGATTGTGCGCGTTGCGAAAGATACGACTGTATAAGTCTGGCAGGTGCATTAGAAAATCTGAAGAAGAAATTAAGATTCCGTATAAGCATACTGTGATCGACCATATCGAAAACTTTCGAATGATCCAGGAAAACTAAAAAGTTCACATCGCCATTCTCCAAGGCCTGTCTGACATTCTCACTAACATCCACTAGAGCAATAATACAACTATGACCTGATCGAAAGCCAGATTGCATTCTAGAAAGGACATTGTTCAGATTGATGTAACTCATCATTTGCATATAAAGTATCTTCTCAAGAACCTTCGAAAGCATAAGATGGCAATTGGTCGGTAATCCCCATTAGACTTGCACACCGGAACTATTTTTGCATGCTTCCACTTTATTGGATACGTGCCGGACATAATAATAGTATTAAATAAATGAGTCATAAAAGGAAGTATCATGGGTAAAATTATTGTTATAAATTTAGGGTGCATGTTATCGCTCCCAATTGAATTAGATTCACCATGAAAACAGCCGACATCACATCATACTGGGTGACGCATTCAAACTTAAACTTGTCATGCTCAGGTAAATCAATGTTAGAACCAATAACAGAATCGGCATGATCACTATGAAAGCCATAGAAACCTGGGTCAGCCGCACCGTGGGGATATTCACAAAGGATTTATTAAGGTCATTAGGATCTGTTCACGCTGGCCACCCTAATTTTAAGTTTAGCCTTAAGTTATTTTACAACTGTGTATATTTACTAAATATTTGTGAATTGTTAATTATAAACACCAAAAGAGATTATTATTAAATCCACACTGGAGCCGCACCCTTTTTACAGTTTTGGTTACCATTATTTAATTTATTTTCCATTAAAATTTTATAAGGTATGTAAAAATACATATGTATAATTAATTAGT
Source organism: Sarcophaga subvicina (assembly GCA_936449025.2). Lineage (NCBI taxonomy): Eukaryota > Metazoa > Arthropoda > Insecta > Diptera > Sarcophagidae > Sarcophaga > Sarcophaga subvicina. Next base: position 873,200 of record OW388085.2, on the reverse strand, counting down.
GGTGAAAATTATTGGTGTAAATAAATAAAAATATAAAACATAGTGAAGGGTCTCAGTGAGGAAGAAGTGTGTGTAAAATATACGAAAAATAAAGTGATAGAGTAAGCAAAAAGAAAAAGAACACACAAACAACACGGAGTGTATTGATCTTGCGTGTTGTTGTGTATATTTTGTAAACAGCTAAGGATTGCCAAATTGAGGTGGCCGCTGTCCCCTTTTTCGAATTTCGTATATTCTTATTCTTAATATGCGAATTATATTATTCATATTTTTTGGCTTATTTTTTTTTTAGTTTGAGACACTTCGTTTGATTGGAAGAAAAAAAAAGAAAAATATTAAATATATAGATACGTATTATTTGTAATATTTTTGAAAAATTTATATATTTTTTATCATATTTTTTATAAATTTTTTTAACTAGTTATTTATTTCCCTTTTTGATTAATATTCTTATTACAATTTGAATTTCTTGTAATTTGAAAATTTCCTTTTGTATCCGATTGTTTTTTGTCTTTTTCGCGAAATTTTTTTATTTTTTTCGGAATATTTTCCAGATACCGAACTCTGGAATCAGTGTCGGACATTATCGGCAGCCACAATTTTTCCGAAGGTACTGCAGGGGTTAATAACCAAGGCAGCTCTGGTTACCCCAACGAAAAGGTCCAGTTTGCAGCGAAAATCATCCCATTCGTTTATGTTCGGACTTTTTGAGAATGACGGTTAGTGCTCGTTTGGCAACCGTTAGGAAGTATAAATGCTGCACGAATTGTTCGGCAGTCTCGCATGAGTTCAAGAGATGCCAGAGCTCAAATGTTTGCTATATTTGCAAACAAAAACATCATTCGCTACTTCATCGTATCGAATCTCCCGCCGGGAGAAACCGAGGACTGGAACTAACCCCCCTGACCCTTCAACCCCCATTAGCTTTCCGGAAATCCCTCGGTCTACTCCTGCCCAAAGGCGAAATGAAGTGTATGATGGCCCATCTACATCCGCTGCTGCTCGATCTTTTCAAAATTTCGCCACCCGTATACAGTCCACCCCTTACTCGACAGTTTTATTGGGAACTGTCCAAGTGAATGTAGTGCATAATGGTGTAGTTTTTTTCTGCTAGAGCTCTAATCGACCCGGCGTCTCAAGCTACTTTCATCTCCAGAAAGTTGCAACGGAAGCTAGATCTTCCAACCTTTTTGGGACCAGCTGCCACTGTTGTGGGCCTTAATGGCGCAGTGGCAGCAAACTCGACTAAAGTCTGTGTTGTTTCGCTGGGGTCCTCTATTGATCCAGCGTTTAGACTGACTACGGAGGCATATGTGGTCGACAAGCTAACTGGTCGATTACCCACATGCTCTTTAGCGAAGTTTGTTGACTTCAACACTCCCGATCTTCCGTTAACAGATTTGAAATGTGCCCATATGGATTTGTTATTGGGCGGGGATATATACTCTCAGATCATGCTTCCTGAAGTTAGGAAGGATTCTAAAAACCCTTTAATCGTTCAACAAACTGTCTTCGGTTGGATAGTAACTGGTAAAATACATCAGTCGAACCCATTGGATTCCGTTGCTTCCTTCTTTGGGCAAGTGGACTTGGATGCGAAAATTAGTCGCTTCTGGGAAGTAGAGGAGATACCGAAGTCGAAGATATTGTCGCCTAAAGATCGCTTTTGTGAGGATCTGTATCGTCGCACGACTTATAGGACTACGGAGGGTCGATATGTGGTTGCTTTAGCCTTTAAACCCGAATTTTCGACGGACTTGAATCTCGGTCCATCTCGAAAAGGTGCTCTCGGCCAATTTTTGAGAAATGAGTTTCGTATGTTGAGGAACCCTGAAGTTAAGGATCAATATGATCAGGTTATTGAGGAGTACCTTACCCTAGGCCACATGTCGAGGATAGATCGCGACGCTGTTTATTTTCCTAAACCCAATTACTACCTACCCCATCATGCCATCCTTTATTGGCTTAAGCATTAACACACCCCTTTTCAAAGGATATTATTCCGTCGGAACTCCCAGGAAGATGTCCAGGATTTTGAATTAAACACAGTTACATTTGGTGTTAACTGTGCCCCCTATTTGGCCATAAGAACCCTGCATCAGTTAACTGATGACTGTGAATCGGATCACCCCTTTGCTTCTGAGATTTTGCGAAACCAAATGTATGTGGATGACATTTTGGCTGGTTCGCATTCCTTTGTGGAAGCTACTCGTAATCGTGATGAGATAATTCATGTTCTGAATTCTGCTGGCTTTTCCCTTCGCAAATGGACTTCGAATGATAGAGGTCTTATTGAGGATTTGCCACCCGATCATCTATTGGATTCCCAATTTCTAAAATTGTCAGACGCCAGCACCGCTAAAACTCTGGGTTTACATTGGAATGCGAGCATTGATGCGTTTTTCTTCAAGCCAGCTCCAACGCCCGATTTCTCTGTAGTCACAAAACGCTCCGTCTTGTCTCAAATAGCGAGGCTTTTTGACCCCGTTGGGTGGTTGGCACCTAAAGTCATAGTTGGTAAAATTCTTATGCAACAAATTTGGGAAGACGGAACGGATTGGAACGAATGCTTGAAACCCACGACGTTTAACAGATGACTTGAGTTTGTCGATGATTATTCGTACATCGAAAGGATTAACATCCCCCGTTGGGTTAATTTTAACCCTCAGTGTGAACTACACCTTCATGCATTTTGTAATGCTTCTGAGAAAGCATATGCTGCCACTCTGTACAATGGAGTCCAAACCCCGTCTGGTGAATTTGTCGCCCACTTACTCGCTGCCAAAACGAAAGTTGCGCCTATAAAAGTGCAAACTTTACCCCGTTTAGAGCTCTGCGGCGCAACTCTATTGGCGAAAGTGGTATATTCACTTCGCAAGGAGCTAAATCTTTCCAGATCGGAAGCCTTCTATTGGACAGATTCGACTATTGTTCTGTCCTGTCTTCAAAAACCCCCGTGCCATTGGCCAACTTTTGTGGCAAATCGAGTATCGTATATCGTGGACCAGATAGGCACTGACAATTGGAATCACGGCGAATCTCATCATATCCCTGCTGACTTGGCTAGTCGTGGTATGAGCGCTAAGGAGCTCTCTATTTCAGATATTTGGTGGAAAGTTCCTGAATGGTTATCTCGCCCACAGTCTGAGTGGCCACTGTCGTCTTTTAAACCCAATAATCAGCAAGAAACGCGTTTGATACAGGTTAACGTTGCCCAAACGAATACGTCTGAAGAATTTTTGAGTCGATACTCGGACTTACCTCGTGCTCTGCGAGTTATGTCTTACATCTTTCGCTATTATTATTCTTTACTCCCCGGAAAAAGGTCGTCTCAAGTCCCCCTATTTCATACGTTAAGTCGGTAAAGGATCGTTTGATCATTATCTGCCAAAGTACACATTTCCCCGAATACTCTGCACTGAAGAATGGCTCTACCTTAACCTCTAAGAATCCACTACTCGTGTTCAACCCCTTTATAGATTCTAGTGGATTTCTCTGGGTTAATGGTAGACTCTCTCAATCACCTACATTGACCTACAACGAACGTTTTGGCTATTTTACACGTCTCTATCTGGAACATCTTCATAAGTTTTCGGCTCATGCGGATAGCTCTCTGATGCTTCGCCTTATGCGACAGGAATTTTGGGTTCCTAAATTGAAGAATCTGGTTAAGACAGTTGTTCACAATTGCAAAGTGTGTTCTTTATATAAAAAGAAGCTCGGTCAGCAGATTATGTCTGCGTTGCCGCCCGAAAGAACTACGCTTACTCGCCCTTTTACTCATACCGGAATTGACTTTGCCGGTCCCTTTGATATAAAGTCATATATAGGGCGTGGTTTTAGAATAACGAAAGGGTATGCCTTAGTATTTGTTTGTTTTGCCACTCGAGCCATCCATCTGGAGGCTACAAATGACATATCCACCGAATGTTTTTTTGGCCGCTTTTGCTCGATTCTTTTCTCGTCGCGGATGTCCTTCTCACCTTTATTCGGACAATGGTACTGCTTTTGTTGGATCAGCCAATCTTCTGAATAAGGATAAGACTCGGTTCTTTGAAGATCTTAAGCATCAAATTGTCACAAGGAATGCCTTTCAGTTAGTGGATTGGCATTTTATTCCACCGGGAGATCCACATATGGGTGGCTTATGGGAGGCAGGTGTGAAGAGTTTCAAAACCCATTTGAAAAAGATATCCCACGCCCAGGCTTCTCTTATGAGGAATTTTCGAATATGTTAACAAGAATAGAGACTTGTTTGAATTCTAGACCTCTTAGCTCGATGACAGATAACCCTTCTGACATCAACCCTTTGACCCCGGGACATTTTCTTATAGGAAGTGCCATCCTATCCTCACCGGAACCTGATTTTTCGAACGAATCTATAAGCTATGCTAATCGATGGCGTAAGCTGAAAATTTTGCACCATTTATTCGCGCGTCGATGGAAAGACGAATATTTAGTTGAGTTGCATAAAAGCAACAAATGGAAGGTTCCCCAAAGAGATTTTGTTGTAAATGATTTTGTTGTCATTCGTCATGACAATCTTCCCCCTAACAAATGGAAGTTAGGTCGGATCGAACGGGTCTATCCCGGCCCCGATTCGAAGGTGCGAGTGGCCGATTTTCGAACCGCCAATGGCGTTTTGACTCGACCAATTGTCAAACTCGTGCTGCTTCCTAATCATGAACAAAACTAATTTTTTCTCTTCTTTTGCCCGCTTTTTGATTGTATTTACAGATGTTGGAACTTGCACCCCGTCGACTAGCCGTGGAACGTCCCCAGAATGAAAGCCTCGACGAAGTCATTGCTACCGCCAGCTCAAAGTGTCGTCTGTGTCCTGAAGCTCATCCTCTACGAAAATGTCCCAAATTCCGTCGGATGAGCCCCGTTAAACGGTTAAGTGTAGTGAAACGACACAAACACTGCATCAACTGTCTGGCACATTCCCATTTTGTAAAGGAGTGCCGGAGCAGAGATCGATGTATGGAATGCTTGCAGGAGCACCATACCATGCTGCACTTTCATCATAGAGCTGACGGCGGCAGACTAGGCAAGAACAACGCTTCGGAGACAAATAAGCCCAAGAGAAGCAATCGCAGGAGGAACCACCCTAAAAGAAGAGCTGCTAACAACGCCAATTCTACTCATAGTAAAAACAAGAAGAGCGCAACCCACAACCAAGCTCTGGAAAAACCATGCTTATGTGCTGGTCAGCCTCCGAGCTCCGGTAATGGGGCCATAATGGCAGCATCCAACAAGACTTCTGGGGCTACAATCGTAATTAACATGCTGGGTAGATAATTTCTTCTTTATAAATATTATTCTTATCTCTTTTCTTGCTGTATTGAATTTAATCTTATTTTTATTGAATTTCCATTATATTGAATTTTATTGAACTTTATTGAATTTTAAATACAAATCTATATACCCTGAAATGTTAATTTATTTATGATCTCTGGCCAGGTGACTTCTCGGTCCTCTTGTTGCAATGTTGCAAGGGGAGCGGGATGCTCACGCTGGCCACCCTAATTTTAAGTTTAGCCTTAAGTTATTTTACAACTGAGTATATTTACAAATTAATTGTGAATTGTTAATTATAAACACGAAAAGGGATTATTATTAAATCCACCCCCGAACTCGAAGGTACGTTGTGTGTACTATTTGCTAAATATATATTTTTATATAGAAAATTAATCCCCGTTTTTTATATCTATTATCTCTGCCAAATATTTTATTTTTATTTCCTCGCTCATCCCCACAGGATCCTTTTGACAACTTGTATTCTTGTGCGCATCACACATACCAATCTCCCGAATAGTTCTCCAAGTCTACCTAGTTTCGATTGCAGAGTCAAATCGTCTAGAATAGTATTCCAGTTTCGCACGTCTGATACATTTGTTCACATTCGCACTTGCGGCACTATATTGTAATTTCAACTCAGCTGTCCTAAATCTCTTCCACCTTGAATAAGCAAGATCCTTCAGATCAATGGCACGTTTGATGGAGTTCGTAAACCAGGTTTCTGCCTATTAGAGATCCTTTTAAATCTGATTGGAACAGTTGCATCAAATAAAATCCGTATATTTTCCTCCAAAAAAGAGGACTGCATATCGACGGAGGGCATATAATACAAATCGTTCCAAGCAATTTGCGAAAAACGTTCACGTAGAAGATCGCCGTCCATATATCTAAAATCTCTGTAACTGTAAATTTGTTCAGAAATTAGAGGTTTAAAATCATATGTTAAAAATAACAAATCATGTCTTGAAAACAAGGTGCAGATACTTGATCATACAATAAAGTCCTCAAATTATTCGTTACAAAAATTAGGTCTATGAGTGTACTAGACGTCGAATTGTGGTGCGTTGGTGTGATGGTATTAATACAGACAAGACCTAGGGATAGCATGTAGTTGGTGAGAGAAGCTTCCGACAAAATATTAGAATTAAAATCACCACAGACCACAATGTCCTCGTATTCCATTGTCAGGTTCCCAATGGCATCGTAGAAATCACAAAACGATATTCTATTATTCGGTCGATGTACGCACCCAACCAGCATTTTTCTACCATATGAAAAACTTCAATAAAGATAAATTCAATATTGATTGTGGATGACGATTTCACACGGACTCTACAAGTTAGACCATTTCTCACAAATATGGCAACCCCACTCCCACGACTCTCCCTATCATTCCGGAAAATCTGATACCCTTCTGGGGCTATAAGACCGTCAGGGGTCGAATTCGAAAGCCAGGTCTCAGAAACACACACAATATCCACCCCCGAATTTTCAAAATCTAATCTAAACTCATCCAACTTACTGTTCAGACTTTGGGCATTAATATGCGAGATTGTGAGTCCCGTCCTGCATCTCGCCAATATTCTGACCATATTCATTGTTATATCCCTGGAGCTTCCACTCAAAACATCGGCAATAATCATAAAATAAATATAAACTTGTGATGGGATAAACACAACGCTAATAGATTCGTGGAAAAGTAAAAAAGTAAAAATACATGTCTACGGGGCAAAAAAGGATCGAGTAAATGATTAAAATAATATGAATAATAACATGTAATAAGGAAAAGAAAAACAATTGGATTAATTATAGAAAAAAATAATTTACAAATAATATAATAATAAATGTGGAAAAATTCAGGCATCAGTTCGAAAAAGCTGATCCAGCTGCTCGGGAAAATTCAACTGAATTGGATGACCACCATCACAAATTTTACCATAAACAACTCCACGGCGCGTAAAGACTGATTTAAGCCGACCATTCTTTTTCATAGCAAGCTCATTCTTAAATATACAATGATAGTGTGGTGTCAGGTTTTCATTCATATAAAAAATTGAGTTGTTGTCAAAGCCGGCGTTTGATAAACGTAATAGCGAATTGCTTTTGCGACGGAAATCAGCAGCACATTTCAATATGAAATTTTTATAATACGGGGAGTCAAGTTTAATAACAATTGGCAGATCCTGATTATTAGGAGTTCGAAGTTTAGGATTTCACATTTCACAGCTGTTTACAGTGTGACTATTGACATTGTCTACGGAATTTAATTTTCAGACAACAATTCGGAACAATTTTATTTATTTGTTTAATTGTTGTTTTATAATAACAAATTCGTTATTAGAGAATTTGACTTGTTAAATTTTAAATTTATCAAAGGCTGTGAGGTGAATAGACATATATTGTCATTGAATTATTTTGATTGTGGAACCAACATCTACGGAGTCGCGGAGAACTGAAATAGGAAATAGGTCCGAATATTTTACAACCGGCGAGAGTTTGATAACTTCGTTAAATTTACTAGTCCAAAGCAAATCGTTCGTCCTTTGGGAATTTCATTTAACCAATAAATTAATTTGGTAACATTTGATTTGATTTGAGTTCATAAGTTAATTGAAAATGACTTACTACATATACTACTAAATTATCCACATCACATTGAAGCTTCATAGCTGGGACAATATAATTTTTTAATATGTCCAGTCGACATTCCAATTCGATTGGATTAAAAGAAATTGTCTCTTCCAAAATGGATTGACGAATTCTACTTATGATTTCAACAACCTTAGCTTTCTTCGTAATCAACTTCTCCAAGCTTTCCGATTTGGAGGGAGAATCCTGTCCTGTAGTAGGTTAGGTTAGGTTAGAGGACGTGTATTTGTCAATTAAGACAAGTACAGTACCCGGAGGTCGAATTGACCCATTGTACAACGTCCTAGCTTCTCACACCACTTATGTTGTGTGTGTTAATTTTATACATGAGTGGTGGGACCTACAGTTTAAAGTCGACTCCGAACGACAGATTTTTATTTATTGAGAAACTTTTCATGGCAATTTTTATTTACTCTCAGAGTTTTTGCTAGAAATCTGCTGAGAGAAAGTCGCCGAAGAAATACGTTTTTGCATTTTTGTTTTGATGTCTGGCCTGGGGCTCGAACCCTGGCTTTACGTCTAATAAACCATAAAACCTACTAGACTACGGCGTGTAGTAGGGTACCGTAAACTCATGTTGTGGACATGTGCAATGTTATGCTTTTGTTTATTTTATTTATTTTTTTGTATTTGCTGATGGTCAAAAGTGGGATAACGACACATTGTTGCTGTAAACAATAACAACGCTCGTCATTATGATTTCTTATTCTTAAGTATAAGATCAATAAGAATAATTTTTAATGTAAACAAATAAAGAATTTTATTAGTATGTTTATGGGGTTTCTAGGGCACTTATTTCATACAAATTTGGGAGCATGCCTACGCTACAGTCGGTAGTGTTAGGTTAGTTGATAGGTTTGTAACATGTAGATTGGACGGACAGAATGAGTGTTTTTTTTTTTTTTTTTTTTTTTTTTTTATCTTGAGCCGGAGGTGGGAATCTTCGAAAGACACTTTTGTTCCAACAAAAGAGTGCACGATTCACCATCACTGGTGCCTACGTACTAAACCCACCCCCTACACACTTCAACCACTATCCCTCCGCGGGACTGCCGTAAGGTATTACTTCGCGGAGAGCTGGTTAGCTTGAAAGCTTTATCACTTTAATTCAAATTTCGCCTCCGTTCCTCCAGTCTTCGGAGTACTATCAAAACTTCAGCCATTCTCTGGCTATATTGACTCCATAGAATCCTACGATTCAACAGTTCTTCCATTAGCCGGTTTGGTCCTAAACTCGTTTCCCCGGGCCATCTAAATCTGGGACAGCATATTAGAATATGCTCCGCATCTTCCTCCTCATCTACACAGTTTGGGCATATAGGGGAAGTGTCATGACCAAATCTGTACAGGTACTTCCTGAAGCACCCATGACCAGTTAGGAACTGAGTCACGTAGTAGTTCAGCTCGCAATGTTTGTTATTCATCCAAAGGGTTACATCAGGGATAAGGCGAAATGTCCATCTTCCCTTTAAACTGCTTTCCCATCGTGACTGCCACTTGTGCATGGAAGTCCTTCGTTCCTCCGCTTTTTTTGCTGCTATTCGTCCCGGGTGCTCGAGACGGCGAAGGTATATCCTCCTCATCTCATCCGCCAATATATCTATTGGTATTGTCTTTGCCAACACCAATACCGCTTCATCAGACACTGTCCTGAAGCCACTTATCCGTCTAATCGCGCTTAGACGATACACCGAGGACAGTATCCTCCTTGTCGTCCCCACGGAGAGTGCCTCCGACCATATTGGGCAAGCATACAGCATTATCGACGTTATTACCGCCGAAATTATCCTCCTTTTAAATGGACCTGGTCCTCCAATATTTGGCATCATCCTCGCCAGTGCTCCCTGTGTTACAGATGCTTTTTCGCCGATGTATTTCACGTGCTCCTTAAAGTTCAACCTGTCGTCGATAATCACTCCCAGGTATTTTATCGCCCTCTTCGATTCGATCCTTGTGCCTCCAACGGTCACTTCCATCTTCTCCACTATCTTCCGGCCGCTTATCAAGACGGCCTCTGTTTTATGCGCAGCAAGTTTCAAACCTGCTTCATCCAGCCATGCTCCAACCTTTCGAATCGCTGTGTTCGTTTTCTCCTCTATTTCTCTTACCGTCTTAGCTACCGAGACTATGGCTATGTCATCTGCAAAGCCCACAATTGTAGTCCTGTTCGGCAATCGCAATCGAAGTACTCCATCGTACATAATGTTCCATAGTAGTGGCCCAAGTACAGAGCCCTGCGGGACACCCGCCGTCACTACGTATTCCTGCTCTCCTTCATCCGTTAGCTATATTACCTTCCTGTCCTGAAAGTAATTGTTCAGTATCTCCATTAAGTATGGCGGCGTAGCCATGTTAAAGAGGGCTCTCATAATCCGCCCCCAATTCGCTGAGTTGAACGCGTTTCTAACGTCAAGTGTGACAACCGCGCAGTATTCCTTGGTGCCAAATCTCCATCTTTCGCCCTCTATTGCATCTCTTGCAATGTCGACCACTCTTCTTATCGCGTCAATAGTGGATCGTCCTTTCCTAAATCCGTATTGCAGGTCCGAGAGAGCTCCTCCTGCCTCGGCACACGTCAGTAGTCGATTGTATATAATCCTCTCCAGTATTTTTCCCATCGTGTCAAGTAGACAGATGGGCCGATACGACGATGGTTCCCCTGGTGGTTTGCCAGGTTTTGGAATGAGAACCAATTTCTGCTTCTTCCATCTACGTGGAAAAACACCCTCGACGAAGCACTTGTGGAACACCTTGGCGAACATATCCGGTCTGAGCCGGATAGCCACCTTAAGTGCCCTATTTGGGATTCCGTCTGGCCCCGGTGTCTTCCTATCTCCTATTCCAGTGCATGCTGCGAGTACCTCCTCTCCCGTTACCTCAGGTATGGTATGAATGGCCTCCGGCTCCCTACTTATAAAAGTGTAGGGCTGGCCCCGTGGGAATAATGTACCAATGATCTCCCGTAGCAAAACTGGACAACCTAGTTTAGGCTGTTCTCGAGCACCGATTCTCTTGCAGACGACTCTGTACGCCGTCCCAAAAGGATTGATGTCAGCTTCCTGGCATATCCGCTGAAAGGATAGTTTCTTGCTCCTTTTAATGGCTCTTCTAAGTTGATGCCTTAGATCCTCATAGGAAGCCCGTTCGGCTTCCCATGTCGGTCTTCCTCTCGTACGCTGGGCCCGTCTTCTCGCCCCAAAGCATGCCGACCGCAGTCTTCGAATTTCGTCATTCCACCAGTAGCAGGGGGAACGTCCCCTACACACAGTTCTCCTAGGCATAGCAGCATCACATGCAGTGTTGAGCATTTGGTATACGCCACTCACTAATTCTTCGACCGTGCTGCCAGTCGTATGAAAAGACGACAACATCAATCTATACGTCTCCTCGTCAAAGCGGGAATCCTTCCATTTCGGTCCCGTAAACTTCGGCAATCCGTTTCCTCTTGTGTTGCGCCCAGTAACCGTCATCACGATTGCCTGATGGTCACTATTCGTGAAGTCCTCAGTTAGCCTCCACGCGGTCCGCGAAACAAGGCCATCGCTCACAAACGACAAATCTATTATTGAGCTAGATCCAGCTCTCCTAAATGTGCTTTCTCTTCCGTCATTCATCAGCGCCACAGGAAGGGAAGCGAACGTTTCCAAGAGGCAGCGACCCCTGGCGTTAGTATATCTACTACCCCATTCGGTCGCCCAAGCGTTGAAATCTCCTCCTATAATAACGGGGGTGTTCAAGCGCACGTGTGACGCCAGCCTCTCCAGCATATGTTGGAAGTCATCCATTGACCACCTCGGGGGAGCGTAACAGCTGTAGACGAAAACTCCCTTTATCCTGGCCATAACGAAACCAATGTCCCGCGCATAGGTTTGCTGGAAGGGTAATGAACCACAAATCCATATAGCCGCAGTACTAGATCCGTCCGTGATCCAAGTACTATTCCTCGGTACCCTATAAGGTTCGCTTATGATTGCGACATCGATATTCTCCTCCTTTACCCTCTGGACCAATAGGTCCTGGGCTGCTTCGCAATGGTTCAGATTAATCTGTATTAACCTCATCTCCTAGAACGTGATTTAAGAGCGCTAAGAAATTGCGGACACTTTCCGCTCCCCGCGATATGGTTGGCGGATTTCGGGTCGTCCACTTTGCAGAACATGCAAAGAGGTTCCCTTTCGCAATTTCTGGCAATATGCCCCTCCTGTCCGCACTTACGGCAAGTTCCAGAGCGGTCAACCTTACTCCTACACTGACGAGCCATGTGCCCAAACTGCAAGCACCGGAAGCATTTCGTCGGTATGTTTCTCTCGCGAATCCTGCATATGACCCAGCCGATCCTAATTCTTCCTTCATTCAGGAGAATAGCTGCAGCGTCCGCGTCAAGGCTCACTGTGGCAGTTTGCGTCCCACCATATGCCCTCCTAAGGGCAACTACGTCGGGCTTACCGAAAGTCTCGAGGGCTGGAATCTTCCGTAAAGCCTCATATACATCCTCCTTTTCCGTGATCTCGTCGATGTCCTTGATCTCAATTGTCCTCATATCGTTTAGAGTGCGGACGGACGCGCTATCTCCTAAGAGCTCTCCAATGGCTCCCCTAAAGTTCTCCGTGTGCTCCCCGCTTCTGCTTAGTTGGAGTAGTAAGCCACCCTTGACGGTTCTCCGAATTTTGGTCACATTTTCTCCTAATTCACAAAGCTTAGGGTCCGTTTTAACTCGCCTCAGAATGTCGGCATACGACGTGTTATCTTTTGTCGCTATCACGATCGCATCCGGCTTCGTTTTCTTCTCCTGTGATTTCTTGTTCCTCCTTTTTCTTTTCGTGACTTTCTGCCACCCTGGTTCTTCACTTAATACCTTAGTATCCTCCTGCCGGCTCAAGGTCACATCTGTAGTTTCCCTCGTTGGAGCCCTTGGTGCAGGATTCGGAGTTCTCCTTTTTGGCGCAGGAATTTCAGAAGTCTCCTCATGTTTCCTCTTCGCCTCCTGGTTCCTCAACAAAGGCGATGTTTGTGTAGCAGAACTACTGCGGTCAGTCGCCTTGGTAGTTTGCCCCTGCAGCTCGCTTGCGTACAGGTCGTATAGGGTTTTGATAGAGTCAATCGCATCCCTCATCGGCTGATGGATTGACCTCCTTTTCCCATCCTCTAACATTTCAATCAGATTCCTGATTTGGTCGCCGAGTTGACCAAAAACACCACTGGCCGCTGACTTCGTGTCGCCTCACGACGATTCCGATCTCAGGACCACTAATTCCGAATCCTTCCCGTTAACTGGGGATCTCGGAGTTCGCGTGCTCTGTCCAAACGGGCTTATTTCCCGATTTCGCACCGGAGACCTCTGTATTTTCGAGCTCTGCCCAAAAGCATTTAGCTCCAAAGCGTTCATCTCACATGAACTCGTAGATTTATTCGTAGTTTTATTCTTATTCATCATTTTATTTGGGCCCCAACTCTCGGCCGCTGTCCTAATCCATCGTTGTAGTCGTCACAAAAGACCCCGTGGTTATCTATGCATAAGCAGGGAGGCCACGCGAGGGTTGACACATAACCTCATGGGAATACGTGTTCAGAGCCAGGTCGACGTAAACCAGGGATTCGCATCTGGTCTTACAACACCAACTTAACGGTGATAAATCAGGAACGTACCGACAGACTTGCCATCATTTTAACGGGGCGGGGGCAATGACAGCATTAGCCCGACAGCCATTTCAGCCAGCTATCACACCGCCTACTAAAGTGCCGGAATACTGCCATCGTCAGCCTATATCACCAATTCAAATCCAATTTCCGGTATACCATAATTAGAACCTTACCGGGCTCGGTTCTAATGCCCCAATCAAGGGCGTCGTAGTTCGCCGCTTCGGTGGAACTGAGGGAACCACGGAGTCGTTACTCTCCTATTTTCCCATCTCTTGAGGGAACCCCCTGTGGGATGATGCCTAGTTAATGGCGGCATCGATTCGCCATGTCGCAGATAACGTCTTCGGTCACTTGTACCTTTTTGTAGTACGCCTCCGTATCTGCCGCTCTTGGTCGGGGAATGCTTATTGGTTATTCGCAGCTAACCTACCTGGGATAGGCCGTTCAGTTATCCGCCACCTACTGACCCCCATGGTAGCCCGAAGCTAAGCCTCATGGGACAGAATGAGTGTGTGTATGTGTGTGTGTGTGTGTATGTGTGTGACATTCATTTGTGTGTGGTTAGCCATCCTTTGATTGAAAGTGAGTAGGTTCGTCTTGCTTTTGTTTATTTTTTTTATATTTGTAGATGGTCAAAAGTGGGATAACGACACACTGTTACAAACAATAGCAGTGCTTTGTTCTAAACAAAACAACAACAAACAGCGAGATTCCTTATGATTTCTTATTCTTAAGCATAAGTTCAATAAGAATATTTTTTAATGTAAACAAATTTTAAAACGCTTGACACATAATACATTTTTTAATGTAAACAAATAAAGAATTTTGGATGTGGTTGTGTTTAATTCATTTTTTTAAGAAATATAGTTGTACGTGTTGTTGTTGTTGTGTTTATAACAGCGCTTTGTTTTGAGCAGGAATTTCTTTTTTTCAGTTTTTTTGTCAGGTTTTAAATAAATAAAATTATACAATAAAGAGATTAATTAAAACAAATTATTTTTTTTTTTTTCTTAGATATGTATATTTTATTTTCAGATTTTGTTACAGTTCATTTAAATCAACTGCATATAATTCTATTTCTCCTTTAAGAAAATCTATTAACCACTTAATTTTTTCATTTCCTTTTACATATATGACAGAGTATAGTTGTTCCCTGTTAAATTTTATATATTTAGTTTTTACTGTTCAAAATAAATAAAATTATATATAATAAAGAGATTAATTATAACAAATTAGCTTTTTATTTCATTAGATTTTTTCTTATGATTTTTTATGAGGATATTGTTATTGGTTGAAATGTATCTTCTAATAAATTAAATCTATCTATTTGATTCAGTTTAATAATTTGTCACCTTCCCTTTAGAACACCCCTTGTCTTTACAAGATCTTCTAACATTTTATTATGATAATTTTTAGATATTATAATAATTTTTTTTATTGATTTTGATCTGCTTTATATCTGGTAACGATCTGCTTTGTATCTGCTCACATCTTATTTATACCTGATCATGATCTGCTTCATGTCTTATGTCTGTGTCTTTTGAATTTGAGTACACTATATAGTGCTTTCTACAAGCTGCATCCAATAAATTTATTCCTTTATCTCCTCTTGCTATTCGTTTTTGAAGTTTTATATCAGGTCCACAAAACTGATACCCAGGTAGATGTAATTCAACATTTTGAATTTTCAACAATTTGTTTATTAAGTTGTTTATAAAACCTTTTCCAATCTTACACTAATTAGATTCATTTTTGGTTTTTTTGTTTTGCTTGTAGTTTATAACCATTTTTTTATTTTCATTAATTTCATACCTCTTTGTCTGAAACACTGAAACATTGGCTAGCTAGTTATACCTGCTATACCTACTATGCCTCTATACCAGCTATATCAGCTATACTAGCTATATCAGCTATACTAGCTATATCAGATATACTAGCTATATCAGATATACAAGCTGTACCAGCTATACCTGCTATACCTCTATACCAGCTATATCAGATATACTAGCTATATCAGCTATACTAGCTATATCAGCAATACTAGCTATATCAGCTACACTAGCTCTATCAGATATACAAGCTGTACCAGCTATACTAGCTATTCCAGCCATATCAGCTATACTAGCTATACCAGCTATACAAGCTGTACCAGCTATATCAGGTATACCTGTTATACCTCTATACCAGCTATATACTAGCTATATCAGCTATACTAGCTATACCAGCTATAGTAGCTGTACCAGCTCTATCAGCTATACAAGCTGTACCAGCTCTATCAGCTATACAAGCTGTACCAGCTATACTAGTTATATCAGCTATACAAGCTATACCAGCTATACTAGCTATACCAGTCATATCAGCTATACTAGCTATACAAGTTGTACCAACTATACCAGCTATACCTATATACAAGCTGTACCAGCTATACTAGCTATACCAGCTATACTAGCTATACCAGTTATACCAGCTATACTAGCTATACCAGCTATACTAGCTATACCAGTCATATCAACTATACTAGCTATACCAGCTATACCAGGTATATCTGCTATACCTTTATACCAGCTACAGTGATGTGAAAAATAATAAGGACAGTACCCACACAAACTTACATTATATTTAAAATCGAATAAAAACTCGAAAATTCTTTATTGTTTAAACGACTTATTTTTTTCTTAAACGGTAGAAAAAAGATTAAAAACAAAATTATTGCTATTCCTATAATATATTAAAATTTTTTTGTGATTTTGTATGAATGTATGTATGTAGCTATTTTTTAGTTACGCTATTTTTGTTTTTATAATTATATCTATTAAAACTTTTTCCAAATTTATTAATATAAGACATTTCTTTCATTCTTCTAATAAATTATGTTAGATTCTTAAAGTTCTTCGATAATAGAGATTAATTCGTTTTGATGATTGTTTTGACCAGCACCTCCCGATGAAAGAAGTAAACGTAACCTCTCTACTAATTCATTAGGATCATCCCAATGTATGTAGTTTGATTTCCGCTTATCTATTGATTTTAGCAATAATCCACTGCCTTTTGTTAAAATGTTTGTTATTCTTTGGAATAAATGTTTAATTATTCGTATATATTTGAAGGCTCGTGTTCCTTTCACTTGTTCATTAGGTTCATAGCGACGTTTATGTGCATTGGTATGAATTAAAATCTCTTTATATTTTTTTCAAATCATTTTTAGAATAATGGAGAGGTTTTTTATGAAATACTAGTTCAAATAATCCAGGCGTCATTTTCAATTTCATATTTCCTATTTGCATAGTATTATCTTAATTAAATATTAATTTTTCCTTGCCATATCTCCAACTTCCGTCTGCATCTTGAATAAACCATAAATTTTATCCAAATGCTTATTGTTAATAAGTGATTGAATATTTTCAAATAATAGCGAATTTTCGAGTTTTTATTCGATTTTAAATATAATGTAAGTTTATGTGGGTACTGTCCTTATTATTTTTCACCTCACTGTAGCTGGTATAAAGGTATAGCAGGTATACCTGGTATAGCTGGTATAGCTGGTATAGCTAGTATAGATGATATAGCTGGCATAGTTAGTATAGCTGGTATGGCTAGTATAGCTAGTATAGTTGATATGACTGGTATAGCTAGTATAGCTGGTATAGCTGGTATAGCTGGTATAGCTGGTACAGCTTGTATAGCTAGTATAGCTGATATGGCTGGTATAGCTAGTATAGCTGATATGGCTGGTATAGCTAGTACAGCTGGTACAACTTGTATAGTGTAGCATGATTTTACAGTTGTCAATACTGGCACAACATTTCATATGCATAAACAAAAGAATATCCAATTGCATATGAGCGGCGACCACTTGGCTCAATGTTATTGACCGTCGCACACATGCGACGATCATTTGACACTTTGTTGTCAGGCCGCCGACTGCATTGGTTTGCATATAATATGTAGTATGTGTGTTGTTGTTGTATGGCATTGCTGGTGATCGTGTGTGTCTCTCTTTACACTTCACCGTGTGAATTATTGTGGATAATAGGCGCGTGTCATATAACATCCACTTGTCCCATAATTATTACACACACAAACCAATATAATATAGTTAAACATATAATATACACACAAACATATGTTATAGTATTAAGTCAATACAAAATTGTATTAGAATTAAGGGTTTGATTTGGAATTCTCAAATCAGCCAAAATTTAGTATAAAAGAAGGGACATTTTCCCTCAAGAAGGCAATCAATAAAATTTAACCAAATAGTGCGGTTCAGCTGCACTTTGTTAAAAACTATTGTTCTTATTATTTGACAGTGCTCTTTGAGTGCACTAAAATAAAATTAAATAATAAATAAAATTTTAAACAATAAATACGTTACAATAGCTGATAGAGCTGGTATAGCTAGTATAGCTGGTATAGCTAGTATAGCTGATATAGCTAGTATAGCTGCTATAGCTGCTACAGCTGGTATAGAGGTATAGATGATATGACTGGTATAGCTTATAGCTGGTATAGCTAGTATAGCTGATGTAGCTAGTACAGCTGGTACAGCTTGTATAGCTGATAGAGCTGGCATAGCTAGTATAGCTGGTATAGAGGTATAGTAGGTATAGCAGGTATAACTAGCTAGCCACTGTTTCAGTGTTTCAGACGAAGAGGTATGAAATTAATGAAAATAAAAAATTGTTATAAACTACAAGCAAAACAAAAAAACCAAAAATGAATCTAATTAGTGTAAGATTGGAAAAGGTTTTGTAAACAACTTAATAAACAAATTGTTGAAAATTCAAAATGTTGAATTACATCTACCTGGGTATCAGTTTTGTGGACCTGATATAAAACTTCAAAAACGAATAGCAAGAGGAGATAAAGGAATAAATTTATTGGATGCAGCTTGTAGAAAGCACGATATAGTGTACTCAAATTCAAAAGACACAGACATAAGACATGAAGCAGATCATGATCAGGTATAAATCAGATGTGAGCAGATACAAAGCAGATCGTTACCAGATATAAAGCAGATCAAAATCAATATAAAAACTATTATAATGTCTAAAAATTATCATAATAAAATGTTAGAAGATCTTGTAAAGACAAGGGCTGTTCTAAAGGAAAGGTGACAAATTATTAAACTGAATCAAATAGATAGATTTAATTTATTAGAAGATACCTTTCAACCAATAACAATATCCTCTTAAAAAATCATAAGAAAAAATCTAATGAAATAAAAAGCTAATTTGTTATAATTAATCTCTTTATTATATATAATTTTATTTATTTTAAACAGTAAAAACTAAATATATAAAATTTAATAGGGAACAACTATACTCTGTCATATATATAAAAGGAAATGAAAAAATTAAGTGGTTAATAAATTTTCTTAAAGGAGAAATAGAATTATATGCAGTTAATTTAAATGAACTGTAACAAAATCTGAAAATAAAATATACATATCTAAGAAAAAAAAATAATTTGTTTTAATTAATCTCTTTATTGTATAATTTTATTTATTTAAAACCTGACAAAAACAACTGAAAAAAAATTCCTGCTCAAAACAAAGCGCTGTTATAAACACAACAACAATAACACGTACAACTATATTTCTTAAAAAACAAAATGAATTAAACACAACCACATCCAAAATTCTTTAATTGTTTACATTAAAAATGTATTATGAGTCAAGCGTTTTAAAATTTGTTTACATTAAAAAATATTCTTATTGAACTTATGCTTAAGAATAAGAAATCATAAGGAGTCTCGCTGTTTGTTGTTGCTTTGTTTAGAACAAAGCACTGCTATTGTTTGTAACAGTGTGTCGTTATCCCACTTTTGACCATCAGCAAATATAAAAAAAATAAACAAAAGCAATACGAACCTACTCACTTTCAATCAAAGGATGGCTAACCTTTGATTGTGTGATTTAAAAAATGTCACACACATACACACACTCATTCTATCCGTCCAATCTACATGTTACAAACCTATCAACTAACCTAACACTACCGACTGTAGCGTAGGCATGCTCCCAAATTTGTATGAAATAAGTGCCTTAGAAACCCCATAAACATACTACTCTAGAGTGATGTCTTTCATTATAATTTCGCATAGCCCTTTGAATAAGTTATTTTATCGGAATTTCCTTGTTAGTTTTATATAAGATTCTGAATTTTTCTGCTAATGTATTATGCGTCCTTTCAACATCAACATTTCCTGTGTGGCTGTTTGCCTTTGTAATGTGTAATTGTATTCCCTCTTGGTTAGGAAATTCTTTGATTTGAAGTGCATTAAACTCACCGTCTGCAACAATTTTCTCTGGTTTACCTATTTTTGAAAAATGATTCTCTAACTGTTCTATAATTGTTATAAGATTTCTATCAGTTAAATGATAAGCTGCCCCGAATTTTGAAAATTTATCAATTACGGTTAAAAAACGAAAACTTTTCATTACATACATATGTGTAATTTGATATGATAATTTGATTTTTATTTGTGGGCGTTTCCGTAAGTTTGAATTTTTGTTTTATAGGATTTCTGTCATACTTAACTTCCATACAGATGTCACACTGATTTATTACCATCTGAATCAATTCTAGCAATTTTGGAAAATAAATTTTATACTTAATATGGTTGTATGTTTCCTGTATACCCGAGTGTAGGCTTTCCTTAACGTGATAAAGAGAAATTTGTTTGACTGCCTCTACTTCTGTTTCTATATCCTGAGCCCTCATGGTACATTTAATGAATCTTATCTGTTTGTCATTCGAGAACATCTCTATTAGTTTTTCCTGTACTACATTGTAGCTATGTTCCGACAACTCAGAATATATGGCTATTTTACCTTTGGTAATATATCCTCTGAATATATTTCCCATTTCATTGAAATCTGACTCGGCCACAAAATTCTTTTAACATTTATGATCCTCATTTTCTCGATTTTGTCATTTGTCAA
The DNA here is from genome assembly GCA_936449025.2 of Sarcophaga subvicina. Classification (NCBI taxonomy): domain Eukaryota; kingdom Metazoa; phylum Arthropoda; class Insecta; order Diptera; family Sarcophagidae; genus Sarcophaga; species Sarcophaga subvicina. The sequence continues at coordinate 852,664 of OW388085.2, read as the reverse complement.
TATAATCGGTGTTCTGTACTTATTAACTATTTCTCCTCTAATGTAAAAATGATCCCCTAATGCTTCTTCTGCCGAATGTACTGTTACCATTGACACGTCGTCACCTTCTATATTATCAACTGGAAAATTTTTTGAAATATCGGTACTTTCACCCCCTCTCTTTCTCTGAAATAGTGTCCTCACTATTCTACTAAGAAAATCTGCTATTTTATTTTCTCTACCCTTCAAATACTCGATTTCGAATTGATATTCACCTAATTTTAACAGCCAACGCTGGTGTCTGGGTGACATATCTTTCCCTCTGTATTTTGAATGTAAATACTTGATTAGTTAGTGATCTGTTAAAATTTTAAATTTTCTGCCATAAATGTAAGGTCTAAAATAATTAACGCTCCACATTATTACCAGGAATTCTTTGCTGTCGCAGAGTAATTCCTTGCATGATTGCTTAATGTTCTTGAGGCGTAGCAACCGGGTGCCCCTCTTGTGACAATACTGTACCCATCGCATAATTTGATGCATCTGTTGTTAATGTAAACTGTTTTTCAAAATCAGGATATCGCAAAATTGGATGAGTGCTAATTAACATTGGATCTTCTACATTGATTTTTGCACGTTTTTTCAAATATTTTGTAATCGGTTGTGCTACCTTTGCATAATCCTTGACGAATTTGCGATAGTAGCCTGTCATTCCCAAGAAACTTTTAATCTGTTTCTCAGTTTCTTTGTCAAAACTTGACCTAGAGATTCTGTTTCCTTCTTTAAAAAGTTACATTTGTCTACCTGTATTTTTAAATTTTTTCTTTCGAGTACCTCAAAAATATCTCCTATTGCTTTTATATGTTCGGTTAGCGATGTGCTAAAAACAAGAATGTCATCCAAATATACTACGCAAGTTTTGTTAATATAATCCCTCAAAATCTCATTCATTAGCCGTTGGAAAGTGGCTGGCGCGTTTTTAAGACCAAACGGCATTCTAATAAGTTCATATAAGCCATTTGGCGTTACAAATGCCGTCTTTTGTCTGTCTTCTTTTTCTTATCAAGATCTGATGGTACCCTTTAGATAAATCTAGTGTAGTAAAGTATTGAGCTCTTCCTAATTTATCCAATATTGACTCAATATTTGGTAGAGGATATTTATCATCTAATGTAACTTCATTCAGTTTTCTATAATCTATAACTATGCGATACTTTTTCTCTCCTGAGTTATCTATTTTCTTCGGTACAACAATTAATGAACTTGAATATCTTTAATAACTTTTCTGAATAATTCCTCGCTCTTCCATTTCTTTGATTTGTTTTCTAACCTCTTCTTCATGCTGTGGTGGATACCTATAAAATTTCGAATTAATTTGCTGCTGGGTCGTAGTTTTTATCTCATGCTGAATTTCAGTCGTATTAGTTAATATGACACCTTCCTTAAATAGTAATTTGTTATAACGCTTAAATAGTTTCATAATTTCCCTATGCTCTTCTTCATTCAAATGATTCCATTTAAGCCTGTTTAAATTCGGATCGTTAACTCCAAGAGTACAAATGCTTTTTAATTCATACGGGTTGTTTAAAAGATTACATACTTTTCCGTTAAACGTTATTTCCTTTATTTCAATATTTATTTGCGCATTCAATATTTTTAATATATTAATACCTATTATAAAATTATATATTCTTCCTTTTAATGGCGCGACTTTCCAACGTACTTTTGCATTGCTTGGTAAATTGAATTCTTCTTGTGCTTCTGTATGTACCTCATAATTAATTGCATCTTTATCAGTTAATCTACTATACGTTATCGGCCGTTTTAATCTTAATTTTTTAAAGTCCTTTATTTCATTATTAATTAAACTTAAACTAGCTCCTGTATCTATTAATGCTATAAATTCTTTGTATTCAATGTTTAATTTTACCTTTGGCAGACATTCTGAGGCTGCCTCATAAAAAAAAACTGTATTATTAATTTCTTCCTCATAATTATTTTTAGGTCCTACTGGGCTTTGCCTATCAATATCTAAGCGATTTTGGCTAGACATACGATTAGGGTGTCCTGCCTCTCGAGGGTTGTTATAAATTCTTTCAATGTTATCAATCTCCATTGGTTCTACATGATTCTGTCCTGGTGGATTTCTACGAAAGGTCTAGAGTACCCTACCTGTTGAATCTGTCCTACAGGGTAATGGTTATTATTTCTTATGACATTTTGGAACCTATGTCGCCCTGAATTATTACCAGTTTCATTATTTTTACTAAAGCTATTCTGCTTATAAAAATTAGGATTCCACATACTTCTATCCTGATACTGTCGATTATTTCTTTCCTGATTATTATAAGTCCTATTTTGATTATTATAAGATCTATTTTGATTATTATTATAGTTTTGCTTAATGTGACATCTATATTTTTTTCCTTTCTATCTTTTTTATACTCTGGTCGTAAGCAAGTGTCTTCGAACCGTCTTTTTGTCAGAATTCTAAGAATATCACTCAAGTTCCTTTCGTCATATAGTATGTCTAATAATGTCCCCTGTGTCATTTTCTTAACAGTATTTACTAACAAACTGTCCATGTTATTCAGGTCAATATAGTGGTAGTTTCGATGATACACTGTTAACTCATCTGCTTTATACTTAATATTTTGTATCTCTATAACTAACTCACTCACCGTATTTACTCCGAGGTTGGCAATCACTTTATATATATGGTGTGGTTCAACATTTGGCCTGTATCGTAGTTTTAGAGTCTCCTTTATAAGCTTCCAATCATCTGGTGCGGGAAGGTTGATGATGACGTCCTTCGCTTGGCCTTGGATTGTTATGTAGAATATCATTCTTACTGCTTCTTTTCTTACGATTTCTTCGTTGATGGTCGATAGCAAATATCCTGTACTGCAGAAAAAGCGATTTATAGTTACGTCCCCACTTCCAGTAAAGACAGGTAGATGATTTATTGCCTTCATTATATTCTCTCTGGAACTGTTGTACGATGTTGGTTGTTTTTGATCTTGCTGCTGGTGTGGTTGTTGATGTTGTTGAAATTGTTGTTGTAATTCCAAGCCTGCGCTTCTTAAACGCTTTAACTGTTGATTTTTCCATCAAGTTCACCGAGGACATTTCTTGAGCCTGTTCCACCATTCTTCGCTTTTTATCGAAATCCCTTTGTCTTTTGTTTAAATACACCTTGAATTGTTCACAAAATATTTTTATTTAATATATTTTTTTCTTTTGTTTTTCTGGTCCTCGTCACTTTTCTTTTTGTTAGATATAAGTGCAGGATTCTCAAATTTTTTCTTTTGTTTTTCTGGTCCTGGTCACTTTTCTTTTTGATCTAAGTGCAGAATTCCTTGAAATGTTTTTTATTGCCACTGTTTCTTCTAGTCCTGATCACTTAAAGTGCAGGATACTTAGAACTTTTTTTACTAAAAAATGTTTTTGTTCGATCACTGGATCCTTTTTAAATTTTTAAAGGCTCCTACCTACTGCGCCACTTTAATTATGATTTTTCTTATTTTATTAAAAAAAACCAACTTTATTTTTTATGTTTTTATAATTTTGATTTTATTCAAGGTTTTAATGTGGAAGTAACTAACACTAACTTAATTTTTAACGTTATTTCTTACAAAAGGTGGAGGTAACTAAGACTAATTTTTAATTATTTTTTATTTATTCTTATTTATATTGTTAATATTTGCTGATTTGATATTATTTTAATTTTACTTCTAAATTATTAATTGCTGATTGTTTAACATTGTTAATGTAAATGAACTTTTCAGTTTTTTTGCAAACTTGCATATTTTTGCATTTTTGGCAAAAGAAAGAAGTTAAATAAAATAAAGTTCATTTACCTCTTTTATTTAAAAAGTCATCAATTATTTCTGAGTTACTTCTATATGTAACTCGCGCTATGTTATTGTTTATAACAAAGCACTGTTATTGTTTGTAACAAAAATGTATTTTCCCACATTTGACTATCATAAAATGGGTCCACAAGAAAAAAAAACAAACATAACGGAAATATACCGCATTAAATCATACAAAAATTAATTAAACAAAACCACATCCAAAATTCTTTATTTGTTTACATTAAAAAATATTCTTATTGATCTTATGCTTAAGAATACAAAAATGATAAGGAGTTGCGCTGTTATTGTTTATAACACAGCGAATAAAAAACCACACATAACGGAAATATATCGCACTAACAAAAAAAAATTAATTAAACAAAACCACTTCCAAAATTCTTTATTTGTTTACATTAAAAAATATTCTTATTGATCTTATGCACTTATGGTGTGGTCATTAGTTTGCAAAGTAATACAAATAAAATGAACATGTACAAACATGTTTCTATTTAGGTATACGATGTTATTATTTATTATTACAAGGAAACGTGTACACAGCTGTACATTTCTTTCTTATCAATTTAAAACTAAAGATCCTTATAGCATAACAACAAAACACGTATAACTATATTTCTGATTCATCAAAATTAAATCATACAAAAATTTAATTAAACAAAACCACATACAAAATTAGTAGTATGTTTATGGGGTTTCTAGGGCACTTATTTCATACAAATTTGGGAGCATGCCTATGCTACAGTCGGTAGTGTTAGGTTAGTTGATAGGTTTGTAACATGTAGATTGGACGGACAGAATGAGTGTGTGTATGTGTGTGTGTGTGTATGTGTGTGACATTTTTTAAAGTGTGTGGTTAGCCATCCTTTGATTGGAAGTGAGTAGGTTCGTCTTGCTTTTGTTTATTTTTTTTGTATTTGCTGATGGTCAAAAGTGGGATAACGAAACACTGTTACATGCAATAGCAGTGCTTTGTTCTAAACAAAACAACAACAAACAGCGAGACTCCTTATGATTTCTTATTCTTAAGCATAAGTTCAATAAGAATATTTTTTAATGTAAACAAATTTTAAAACGCTTGACTCATAATACATTTTTAATGTAAACAAATAAAGAATTTTGGATGTGGTTGTGTTTAATTCATTTTTTTTAAGAAATATAGTTGTACGTGTTATTGTTGTTGTGTTTATAACAGCGCTTTGTTTTGAGCAGGAATTTCTTTTTTTCAGTTTTTTTTTGTCAGGTTTTAAATAAATAAAATTATACAATAAAGAGATTAATTATAACAAGTTAGCTTTTTATTTCATTAGATTTTTTCTTATGATTTTTAAGAGGATATTGTTATTGGTTGAAAGGTATCTTCTAATAAATTAAATCTATCTATTTGATTCAGTTTAATAATTTGTCACCTTCCCTTTAGAACAGCCCTTGTCTTTACAAGATCTTCTAACATTTTATTATGATAATTTTTAGATATTATAATAATTTTTTTTATTGATTTTGATCTGCTTTATATCTGGTAACGATCTGCTTTGTATCTGCTCACATCTTATTTATACCTGATCATGATCTGCTTCATGTCTTATGTCTGTGTCTTTTGAATTTGAGTACACTATATAGTGCTTTCTACAAGCTGCATCCAATAAATTTATTCCTTTATCTCCTCTTGCTATTCGTTTTTGAAGTTTTATATCAGGTCCACAAAACTGATACCCAGGTATCAGGGTAGATGTAATTCAACATTTTGAATTTTCAACAATTTGTTTATTAAGTTGTTTATAAAACCTTTTCCAATCTTACACTAATTAGATTCATTTTTGGTTTTTTGTTTTGCTTGTAGTTTATAACAATTTTTTTATTTTCATTAATTTCATACCTCTTTGTCTGAAACACTGAAACAGTGGCTAGCTAGTTATACCTGCTATACCTACTATACCTCTATACCAGCTATATCAGATATACTAGGTATATCAGCTATACTAGCTATATCAGATATACAAGCTGTACCAGCTATACCTCTATACCAGCTATATCAGATATACTAGCTATATCAGCTATACTAGCTATATCAGCTATACTAACTATACCAGCTACACTAGCTCTATCAGATATACAAGCTGTACCAGCTATACTAGCTATACCAGCCATATCAGCTATACTAGCTATACCAGCTCTATCAGCTATACAAGCTGTACCTGCTATTGTTTGTAACAGTGTGTCGTTATCCCACTTTTGACCATCAGCAAATATAACAAAAAATAAACAAAAGTAAGACAAACCTACTCGCTTTCAATCAAAGGATGGCTAACCACACACTTTAAAAAATGTCACACACATACACACACTCATTCTGTCCGTCCAATCTACATGTTACAAACCTATCAACTAACCTAACACTGCCGACTGTAGCGTAGGCATGCTCCGAAATTTGTATGAAATAAGTGCCCTAGAAACCCCATAAACATACTACTCTCTAGCACTAAATACACTCCAAACGATATACAACAATGGAAGATAGATGTAGAAAAGGTTAAAAAGAATTTGGAAGATAATAAAAAGAAGGTAATAGAAAAATTAAACAAATATAGGGAAGACTATGAAGAAGTTAGGACCGAGAGTTATATAAGGAATTATAAAGCATTAAGACATAAAGAACAACCTAGATTTAGGAAAGCAAAATTAGACAATATAAATCATAGTAATATCAAGAAACCTTTAAAATTTACAGATACAGATAATATTGACGATACTCCTGTTGATACCACGAACTAACGGACTTATGACGAAACAGAAAAGATTTATAGATTTATGTATAGGAAATCAGGATATAGTTAAGGAATCGGACATAATATTACATATAATAAACTTAGACGATATAGAAAACATTATTGACAACATAACAGAAAATATTGAATTGATGAAAATAAAAAATAAGGAATTACTTCAGCTAGAATTGTTAGATGCTAGAAATAAATTGTTAACTTTAAAACCCAAATACAATAGACATAGACGTGTACTGATTAATGGTATAGGAGGACTTTCAAAGTTTCTATTTGGCACTATGGACGATGAACACAGACAGAATATACAAAAACACCTTTTTAATATTAATGAAATTAAAAATAATAATAATCAAGAAATATTAATTAATGACTATTTTAATGTAACTTTAAGTCATTTAAGACAGTCATTAAAAATGCTACAGAAAAATTAGAAAAGAAATAAATACTATCAATAAGTTTTTGGAAGTGGAAAATAAAAAAATATGTATCTAGAGCAATTTACTAATAAACAACTATTGAAAAACAAAATTGAACATTTACAAGATAATATAATTTTCGCTAAACATGGTATTATACATCCAAGTATATTAACTAGTAATGAAATAAAAGAGTACGAAATTGATTATAATAAATTAAAATACATTCAATTTAGAACAACATTTTTGAATAATTCATATCTTATTTTTGGAATAAAAATACCTAAGACATTTATAACAATTAGATTAAGATTTATAGTTCCAATACTTAATAATCAGAGTTACGAAATAGATTCTAATATAGAAAACACTTTTGAATTTGTAAATAAAATATATAAATTTGAAGAAAATAAAAATTTGAAAGAGTTAAAATTAAGTAATCATTGACTAGTGAAAAGCAATTGTCAACTTATAAAAAACAATGATTTAGAAATAATACAATTAGATATAGATAAGACTATAGTTAAGAATGCATTTAATATAAGTATCAATCAAACTTGTAATTCGGAAGAGATAATTTTAAATGGAAATTATTTATTAAATTTCAATAACTGTTCAGTAAGAATTAAAGATTATTATTTTTCCCATATTTTAGAAAATACAAAAGAAGTACAACTATAGAAACAACAAATAGAAAGCAATAGATTATTAAAAAATTTTACTCATAAAATAATATTTGATCAAATTAATATGGAAAACCAAAAGAATGTAAAATATATAAAAGAATTAAAAATGCATACAAAAATAACATATGGCTACAATATACTAATTGTAATTACAATAATAATTATTATAACGTTAATTTGTGTAAAGCATAAAAAGATAATAATAATAATAGAATTCAGGAGAGTTCTAATTTAAATGGGGGAGTAGTTACATATAAAAGTAACTCAGAAATAATTGACTTTTTAAATAAAATACTTAAATGAACTTTATTTTATTCAACTTTTTTCTTTTTCCAAAAATGCTTATGCATACTTAAATTTGTTAACCTATTTTTTGACGACTTGCATTTCCGTTGATTTGCAAAAAAACTGAAAAGTTCATTTACATTACATACACATACATAATTGGTCATTACAACCCTTCAGTCAGGATTACAACCTAGTTTCTCACACCACTTATGTTGTGTGTGTTAATTTAATACATGAGTGGCGGGACCTACAGTTTAAAGTTGACCCCGAACGACAGATTTTTGAGAAACATTTCATGGCAATTTTATTTACTCTCAGAGTTTTTGCCAGAAATCTGCTGAGAGGAAGTCGCCGAATAAATACTTTTTGTATTTTATTTTGATGTCTGGCCTGGGACTCGAACCCTGGCTTTTCGTCTAATAAGCCAACACACTACCTACTAGACCACGGTGACTTCATTTACATTAACAATGTTAAAAAATCAGCAATTAATAATTTTAGAAATAAAATTAAAAAAATATCAAATCAGCAAATATTAACAATATAAATAAGAATAAATTAAAAATTAGTTAGTCTTAGTTACCTCCACCTTTTGTAAGAATTAACATTAAAACCTTGAATAAAATTAAAATTATAAAAACATAAAAAATAAAGTTGGTTTTTTTTAATAAAATAAGAAAAATCATATTTAAAGTCGCGTCATTATGATTTCTTATTCTTAAGCATAAGATCAATAAGGATATTTTTTTAATGTAAACAAATTTTAAAACGCTTGACTACAGTTTTTAATTTTAAGTATAAAGAATTTTGGATGTGGTTTTGTTTACTGAACTTTTTTTTGTATGATTTAATGTTGAAGAAACAGAAATATAGTTGTACGTGTTGTTGTTGTTGTGCTATAAGGATCTTTAGTTTTAACCCTTTCGCTACATCTTTTTACTCAACGACAATAAAAATTCTATTTTTACATTTTTTAATAGATTTAATAACAAAAATTCAAATTTAAAAATAAAAATTAAAAAAAATTGTCCGAAGTGGGTTTTTAAGACTGTTGCCAAATGGCAACAATTTTTCTCACAGTATAAGAAAATTTACTCTTTCGTGTCTTTTTAAGAAATTTTTTTCATACACAGATTTAAAGTTATTTTTTAACGATTTTATTTTATTTTTTAATTAAACTTATAAAAATAATCTTTTAATAATTCATTTACGACAAAAAATTTATATTAATAAAAAATAAAGTTAAATTACATTTAAATACTTAAATCAAATAATTCATATTACAAGAAAGTTTTCTACAAAAATGAATAAAATAACAAAAATCATAAGCAAACGAATTCATTTATTTGTATATTGTGGTAATCATAAAAGCAATTTCGATCCTTGTTCGGTATACACAAATACATTGCACTTTGAACACTTGTACCTGGAGTATCCTTGATAGCCGTTATTTTTGCATCTGTTCTTGTTTTCTATGTAACCTGGCCAATGTGGATTTCCGTCGAAACGCACAGAAGATGAAGGTTTCTTTCATAGGCCTTTTTTGAGGTTGGCGGACTATGCAATTCCTCTCCTCCTGTGGAATTTTTCGACCGTCCTCTTTTACGGGAACAAGAATTTTGTTTGGATAGAGCTAAAAGCCCATCGGCAATGTCATTTCGAAAACTTAAGAGATCCATGTAACCTTTATTACTTCCATTGTTATATTCATAATCTTTGCGATACTAAAGGCAAGAGTTACATATCACAATATCAATGAAATGGTCCACTTTTTGGATCTTATCGAAATTCTATACAGCGAAAGTAAAAAATCTAGCTTGTGCACTCCGCCCATACTTTTATTATACATTGCAATTACATGTGGCTGAGGTATTGTAATTTTTCTCTTCTTTTCACCGCAAAATCTTGAAACTTCATTCAATGGTTCATCACCGTATATTGAAGACACTACTTGCACTATGTCTCAAACCATCTTATAATAAATAAATTATATTCTCTTTCTATGCGGAAGTCATAACTGCCTCTTCCTTCTTTTTTTAAATCTTTCTCTGACTTCAGTGGAACCCTATTTATTCTATTGGCTCTTATAGTTCCAGTAGACCAAATCCCTTTATGTCTTAAAAGTAGGATTAAATTTAGAGTAGAGAAGTAATTATCGAAAAACAGTTTGAAATTTTTGTTTTCTGGGATTGTCTTTGCTAAATGGATAACAATATCGGAGCAAAATCCCAATTTTGTACCAGATAAAATTGTGTTTTTGCCGTGGTAAATTTCGAAGTTGTGCAATATGCCAGATGAACTACACAAACATAAAACTTTTATTCCCCATTTTATGGGTTTTTTAGGCGTATATTGTCTAAGCTCTGTTTTACCTCTAAAAGGAATCATCATTTCATCAATGCAAATGTTTTCGTCTTTTGGTATCATGTAAGACTTTTTTGAAAACATATTTATTATGGGGCGAACTTTGTACAGTTTGTCATTAGCTACCTCATTCACAGAAAATTTTAAATTGTTGCGAATGGAATGAAATCGGGCCTCTGCCATATTTTCTGCAAAAGCCGGAATAGTTGTGGGGTTCTTCCAGTACATTTCTAATCGGGGATACTAGGATAGGATATTGATCCAGTCATTATCTCCAGGGAAAGAAATTTTAGAAACTCTTCCCGAGAAAGATTGAATGAGGTTCCGTTTTTAACCATAACTGTTTGATTCGTGGCTAAAACTACTTCGTCAATAAAATCTTCCGTATAGTATTCCAAAAAATACTTCACAATGAAATGTGCTTCTGGAGTGGCCCAAGGACATTTTTTCCAACGAAAGTCTTCTAATTTTTTTACAACAAACTCAGAAGTTTCATCTTCAACAGGTTCTGCTATTTCGATTTCAGTATTAGTCGGATTAACTTCATAGATATTTTCTCCTGTTAACTCCTTCCTTATAAAAGAGTTTATATTAAATCTTGCAAAACATCAATATCTTCTGGATCATCATCATCAATATCTGATAAGTCTGAGTCTTCAAAGTTTATCAGTATTTTTTCAATGTCACTCTCTTTCATACGTCTTGTCATGATGGTAAACAATACACAAAAGAAATTCATTTGTTGCCATATGGCAACAGGTTGATTTTAAAAAATCGCTACATACTTATGCGGGCTTAAAAACCATACTTTTTTGTAAAATCCAATAAACCAATGTGTTTTTGTTAGTTTTTACTAAGATTTCTTTTTAATATTTCAGAATAATATTAAAAAAAATTTACAAAAAATCAACTTTTTTACTGGAAATTGTAAAGTATATATGAGGTTAGCCAGATTTGGATTATTCTCATGAAAATTTATCTAAAATGTCCAAATTTCACATTTGTCTTCCTAAGATATTAAAAAATAATAATCAATAAAAAACAATTAAGATATTGTTACATAAATCGAAACAACCTAATATCGTTTAACAATAAAAACGATAAACAAAAGCTATCAGCTACACCAACACAATACACACGACACAAATACGCACTAACACTAAGAATACAACGAACGTGTTGATTCCCTGTCGTACACTCAGTTGACTTTAAATTAACTTAAAACCAACTATTTCTCAAGCAGTGGTGGTTTACACTTGGAGTACTTTTATATGGAAATGACTAACTATTTTAACATTGCGATGGCCTAGGAAGTAGTCAATTGTCCGACTCTGCATTACTTTTAAATTAATTTAAAGGTAGTTACTTAGCAGTTAACTTAAAGTAAACCTATTTGTAGCTAGCTATAAACTTACTACTTTTAATTAGCTTTAAGCTAGTTTTTTTTTAAACTGACTATAAGTTAGCTAAATTTCAGTGAATGAAAAGTCAGTTCTTTACACGTTGTCTTTAAACTCATAATAATAAGCTATCATATTAATTATTCGAAATGAAACAGTTTTTTAAAATTTATATTTTAATAGAAAACAAAAGTTTATTCATGTAAAAAGAAAATAAATAAATTAATAAAATAAATAAATAAAAAAAAAAATTAATAAATAAAATAAATTCATTTCAATACATCACAAGTAATATTTTGCACATTTGTTGGTAAAAAAGATAAAAAGAGTTTCTAAATATAACATTTTCAAATATTTTAATTTTTTTGATTTGCGTTCTTAATTTTAATGCACTTAGCATGAATACAACGATTTTTTTTATTATTTTTAAGGCGTTGCGCAGCTCAGTTTCTACATCCTGAGAGCGGAGTGATCGACAGGCATCTGTTTAAAAAATATGTATATAAATTTTTACATGTTTTAAGAATTGGTTAAAACTTATATTTTCAAATTAGCACTTACCTATTAAGGCGTCATAAAAAGCAGCAAAGTCTTTTAAACGCTTTTTACCATGAACACCATCCAAGTTTATGTCCATGTACAAATTTGGTGACATAATTTCCGTAAGCTTTTTTGACAAGCGGCCCCTTAATATTGTTTCACTTCACTTCAAATAAAAACACTTCAAACCTTTCGAATTTATGTATTTTTTAATTTAGTGTATTTTTTTAATTATTTTACGCAAACAATAAATTTTTAACCAAAAATATAAAGCGAAAAGATGACACGCGGTTTTGTTTATTAATCAAACGTCTAAGACGTTAGTTATCTATATCCAACGGCGTTGAGAATTGGAGTGTTTGTATACACTTTGGTTAATGTAAATTTTGCATTGCGTAGTAGTTAGCCTATACAAGCAAACTTAAAGTTAGTGTTTTTTGTAGTTAGCGTGAACGAGAACCTTACACATCGATTACGTTCATCATACTGATCATACGTGCGTGCGGATTATAAAAGCGCTGGACAAAGCAAGCAGCAGTCAGAGTTAATTCAGTCAGCCTTGTGTGAAGTTGCGTGTGAATAAAATAAGTCGTGGTTGTAAAGATCCAGTGAATACTTGTGTGAACTAATAAAGAGAATAAGCAGATTATTATTGTTGTATCGTTAAGTTCTATACGGTGGCACACAAAAGTAGTGTAAATAATAAAGAGAGTTAAGAGAAAATAACCACATATTTGTTTTTACTTTATTTGCAATTAACGAACTCATATTTAAACGTTTTTAAAAAGGTAAAAACGTAACAATTGGTGTCAGAAGTGGGATTGCAAAATCCAAAAGTAAAAATAAATAAATAAATAAAAACTAAAAATTAATTAAAATGAAGCTCACCGAACTAAGAGTGGAACGACTGAAACGAGAGTTGGGTAAACCAGAGCTGCCAACAACGGGCACGAAGAATGAGCTGCAAAGGCGATTAAGGGAACAACTGCAGCTTCGGGGCATTGACATCGATTCTCACGAGTTCGAGGATGAAGAGGAACGAGAGGTAAAGGCCCCTGTAACCCCTAGCGGTATCGACATAAATTCGTTGCTAGCCGCTATGATGGAAAAGATGCAAGTATTAACGGATGCACAAGAAGCTTCTAGAGCGGAGAATCAGAAGCTATTTGCTGATGTGCGAGAAGCTTCTAGAAGCGAAAATCAAAAACTTCTAGCTGAAGTGCAAGAAGCTTCTAGAGCCGAAAACCAGAAACTATTTGAAGCTTCTAGAAGCGAAAATCAAAAACTGTTAGCTGAAGTGCAAGAAGCTTCTAGAACTGAAAATCAAAAACTGTTAGCTGAAGTGCAAGAAGCTTCTAGAACCGAAAATCAAAAACTTCTAGCTAAAGTGCAAGAAGCTTCTAGAGCCGAAAACTAGAAACTGCAAGCAGCAATTTTGACGAAAATCAAAAAGGAGCTCGAAGCGACATCAGGGAAGCTGCAGGAAATACACGAGTCGGTCAGCAAACGAATTACTGGTGTGGAGGAAAGGATGTCACATTTAGAAAGGACCGTCGACACGAAAGTGAACGATTTGGGAAAGACCGTCGACGGAAAACTAGAGATAATGGAAGAGAAGATCAACAACATCCAGAGCCAGAGACCGGAACCAGTACGAGTTGTATCCGAAAGTATCGGCAGGATAAAACCACCTTGCTTTGATGGCAGCTCACCCCTATCCGTATTCAAATTCCAATTTGAGACAGTAGCCAGCAGAAACGGATGGGACGGTGGAGAGAAGGCTCTAGAACTAATTCTGGCATTAAAAGGTGTCGCAGCTGAGATTCTAGAAACCATGTCAGCCAGCAGCAGAAACAACTACAACGACTTAATGGTGGCGTTGCAGCGTAAATTTGGCGATGAGCACAAACGGGAACTATACCGCATGGAGTTCAGATGCCGGGCGCAAAAGGCAAATGAGTCATTACAAGCCTTTGCAATGGAGGTTGAGAGATTAGTGCAGCTCACATACCCCGGAGAAAACCACCCGCTGATAGACAACATTAAGACCGAGGCGTTTGTCAATGGTATACGTGACCCTGACATTAAACTTGCGGTATGCTCTAAGCAGAAGACAACCTTTGCCGAGACCGTGGCCCTCGCACTAGCCCAAGAGACCGCTCGCGTAATTTCAAGACCACAAATGAGCAGAATGCGAAGAATGGAAGTAGTGGAGGAAGATGAATGCCTTTTAACCAAGGTTAAGGAGATGGTGAAGCAAGCTTTGGAAGAAAACGGACAAAAGGCTAAACTTAAATGCTTCAATTGTGGAAAGAGTGGTCATTTCCAAAGAAACTGCAAAGCGCCACGCAAGAGATCAAGATCCGCCTCACCATCAAGAAATAAGAAACGGGCGAACTACCAACCATCTTCACAAGAGTCCCCGTTAAACTAAAACGAGCTAGCACTGAGGGGCAAGTGCTGGCTCCCACAAGCGAGGGCCCCATAATCTCAATATCAGTGATGCAACAGAACAACAACAATCTTACGGCGTGCGGATAAATAAATGGCAGACCACATACCTTCACTATAGACACCGGCGCGACGCAGTCTATCATCAGACCAGATGTAGTGAAGGGAAAGTGTGAGGTACTTAGCAATGTAAGACTACGGACAGCTACGGGAGAGTCTGCCCCCGTCCACGGAAAAACAGAGGCGAAGGTGACTATAGCCAACATCAGTGTAAGTCACATCTTTATTGTTGCCGATATTGTGGACGAGGTTATAATTGGTGCCGATTTTATGATAGCTCATGGCATCAATTTGAATATGGGGCAACAGATTATGAGTTGGCGAAATGTAGAGATACCTCTAGACGTGGGGTACAAGCACCAATTGGATGCCAGAAGGATAGTTGCAGGTCGAACAACTCAAATTGCCACCTCAGAGTGAATCACTGATATGGCGGCGTATGGATGGAGATTGTGTGGAAAACCGCTTGTGGGTTGTTGAACCAGCAGAAATACAGACCGATTTAATATCAGCAAAGGCCCTCGTCAAATCCACAGAACAAAGAATAGTCCCGGTGAGAGTGCTAAATCTATCAGGCCATGAAAGAGTCGTCTGTAAAAACTCAGAGGTGGGCTAATGTGTTCCAGTAGAGGCGGTAATAAACAGCGAACAAACGCCGCAACCTGCCGATATGTCAGCCAAGGATCAAAAGGAATTTGGTGGAAATGTGGAGAAATGGATAGCAGGTTTAGCAGCTGCAGAGAAAAACAAAGCCAAAAAGCTGCTAAAGAGGTATGCTTTCGCTTTCGCCACGAACAACAAAAGGCAAGGAAGAACAGCCATGGTTAAACATGAAATTGATACTGGCGAAGCGTAATGAGGTCAAGGAGTTAGTCGACGAAATGAGTAAGAGCGGTGTAATCGAACCATCATCGTCCGTGGAGCTCACCTGTAGTCTTAGTAAAGAAGAAAGATGGCAGTAAAAGATTCTGCGTAGACTACAGGAAGCTGAATGATGTCACGAAAAATGATAGTTACCCGCTACCAAGAATTGACGACACACTCGACACGCTAGCCGGAACAAAATGGTTCTCCACATTGGATCTACAAAGCAGGTATTGGCAGGTGGAGATTGCAGACAAGGACAAAGAGAAAACCGCATTCAGTGCGAACGGCGGCTTATGGCAGTTTAAGGTTATGCCATTTGGACTCTGTAATGCTCCGGCCACATTCGAGCGGCTTATGGAACGTGTGCTAAAGGGACTGCATTGGAAGACTTGCCTGGTGTATCTCGACGACATAATAGTGATGGGCAGAACTTTCGACGAACACCTCAAGAACCTGGGAAAAGTTCTGCAACGAATAACAACGGCTGGACTAAAACTAAGCGTAAAGAAATGTGCATTTTTCCAAAAGCAGGTGAAATATTTGGGGCATCTTGTCACAGCAGATGGCATATCCACCGATGAAGATAAAATACGAGCAGCAAAGGACTGGCCTCGTCCCCAGAATCTTCATGAACTACGCAGCTTTTTGGGACTATGCACATACTACAGACGGTTTGTGCCTAACTTTGCCAGTGTGGCTGCAAGTTTGCATGAGCTCACCAAGAAGTCAAAAATCTATCAATGGGGTGAGCCACAGGAGAAGGCGTTCCAGACACTAAAAGACCTATTGTGTGCTGCACCAGTTTTGGCGTATCCAGTCCCAGGAGAAAAGTTCATCTTAGACAGTGATGCTAGCGGATATGGTATTGGTGGTGTACTTTCCCAAGTGATCAATGGAACAGAGAAAGTCGTAGGCTACTATAGTCGCACATTGTCAAAGCCTGAACGGAATTATTGTGTAACCCGACGAGAGCTACTGGCAGTGCTGGAGTGCATCAAACATTACCATAAGTACCTGTATGGCCAAAATTTTCTGCTAAGGACTGATCACTCTGCACTGAGATGGCTGCTACAATTCAAGAACCCTGAAGGACAGCTAGCACGTTGGATTGAACGCCTCCAGACTTACGACTTTAGCATTGAACACAGAAGGGGCATAAAACATGGAAATGCTGACGCTCTTTCACGCCGACCTTGTAATTTAGAGTGTAAACATTGCGTGAAAGCTGAGAAAAAGGAATCCATCGTCGATATCCGGCTGACGCGGATTGAGGCCAACGAAGACTAGTCCCAAGCACAAAGGAGTGACCCAATATTTACGAAAATAATAGCAGCTAAGGAAGAGGACAAACGACCGACCAGAAATGAGATATCCGCAGAAGGTCCTCTTACAAAAGCTTATTGGGCACTATGGGACAGCCTAAAGATCATAAATGGGTGCCTGTATCGACTTTGGGAAAGCGCTGATGGCAAGACCTCATCCAACCTATTGGTAGTGCATTCCTCCAAAATGAAAGAAGTATTAAATGAATTCCATAATGGAGCTAGCGGAGGACATCTTGGAGTGACAAAGACACTGGAAAGGCTAAAACAACGTTTTTATTGGGTTGGATGTCAACAAGCAGTGGCGGATTGGATAGTAAACTGCACCCAGTGTATTGAAGCTAAAGGTCCAACAAGAAGAAGTCGAGGTCAGATGCAGCAGTATAACGCAGGCGCACCTTTCGAGCGGATAGCGATGGACGTTGCAGGCCCTTTTCCAGTCAGTAATGCCGAAAACCGATATGTTCTCGTTGTGATGGACTACTTCAGCAAATGACCGGAAGTATATGCCATACCCAATCAAGAGCGAACACAATAGTTAACGTTTTTGTGAACAACTGGGTATGCCGCTACGGGGTTCCAATAGAACTACATTCCGATCAAGGCAGAAATTTTGAGTCAGCTGTATTCAAGGAAATGTGCGAAGTATACGGTATTAAGAAGACTCGAACAACGCCTCTTCACCCACAGTCAGACGGAATGGTAGAACGATTTAATCGAACCCTAGAGGAATACTTGCGAAAAGTAGTGAGCGAGCAACAGAAGGACTGGGACGAACACATTCCGAGGTTTTTACTGGCGTACCGATCGGCGGTCCATGATTCAACATCTAGATCACCCGCAAAGGTTATCTTTGGGACTGAGATAAAACTGCCCGGTGACTTAGAATTTGGTGTTAAGCCCGCCACAGAGAGGAACGAAACATACACTGGAAACGAAGAAAGCCTGAATGAACTTCATGAGTTTGTACGCACCCGTATAAAAATGGTCAGTGATACAATGAAAGCCAGGTATGATAGAGCAGCAAACACGGAGGGCTTCCATGAGGGACAAATGGTTCTGCTATACAACCCAAAGCGGAAGAAGGGATTATCTCCCAAGCTACAAACCAGCTGGGATGGCCCGTATAAAATAATTAAGCGGTTAAACGATGTCGTGTACAGGATACAGAAAGCTAACAGCCCCCGAACAAAAATGAAGGTCGTACACATAGAGCGACTGGCAAAATATGGGAAAGGAGATAATGAGCCAATTCGGGACGAACAGGCTTAAGTGGGCGGCAGTGTTACATAAATCGAAACAAGCTAATATCGTTTAACAATAAAAACGATAAACAAAAGCTATCAGCTACACCAACACAATACACACGACACAAATACGCACTAACACTAAGAATACAACGAACGTGTTGATTATCTAAAGCTGCACACACACATGTGTACAACGAACCAGGTAGCAACAACAACATAAAGTAAACCAGCTACGACAAATATGTAACGGACAACATAAGCAAAGTACACAAACAACAATGTACTAGCAGAAGTCTCGAGAAGGCGTGAGCGAGAACCTTCCACATCGAGAACGTTCATCATACTGATCATACGTGCGTGCGGACTATAAAAGGGCTGAACAAAGCAAGCAGCAGTCATAGTTAATTCAGTCAGCCTTGTGTGAAGTTGCGTGTGAATAAAATAAGTCGTGGTTGTAAAGATCCAGTGAATACTTGTGTGAACTAATAAAGAGAATAAGCATATTATTATTGTTGTATCGTTAAGTTCTATACGGTGGCACACAAAAGTAGTGTAAATAATTAAGAGAAAATAACCACATATTTGTTTTTACTTTATTTGCAATTAACGAACTCATATTTAAACGTTTTTAAAAAGGTAAAAACGTAACAATATATTAAATATGTACAAAAATATTGGTCACAAAAGTGGCTGTTGCCATATGGCAACAAAATAGCGAAAGGGTTAAACTGAAAAGAAAGAAATGTACAGCTGTGTGCACCTTTCCTTGTAATAATAAATAATAACATCGTATACCTTAATAGAAACATGATTGTACATGTTCATTTTATTTGTATTACTTTGCAAACAAATGATTGGACGGACAGAAAGAGTGTACACGTTTCCTCATCTACATCCTAGAGTATAAATTGACTTGTTTTAAGGATTTAGAAGTCATTCTTGTGCTAGAAATCGTTATAGTTGTATTTACAAATTCAATATTAAAGAAAAAATGGCTGGTTTTATTTGTGAAGTTTGTAGAAAAGTATTCACTCTGAATACGAATTTAAGAAGACATCATAGATTATATCATGATGGACCATCCACATCATTTAAATGCATACCTTGCAATAAGTATTTCTCAAACCAACTGAATTATCAACAACACATTTTACAACATTCTAAGATTGGAGATGGAGAAGAAACATTTTATACTGTTATTGTACTGACTGCAATCAACACATTCCTAAGACAAATTGGCTCTATCATATTCGAACAAATGCTCATAAACTTAATTGTGCTGGCAAAATTCGAAATGATGATAATGGTGTTGATATTGATGAGGATGAAGTAATATGCGTTCGATCACTGTTTAATAACCGCATCATTACATATTCTATTGCGAATAATAATGAAACGGATTTAATACCTGAGAACGTTTTATCGGGAATTAAATTCAAAGTGGTTAAGCTGTTAAGTAATATGATTTGAAAACATGATAATATAAAATTCAATCTGGAGATATTTTGCGAATACATGCTGGTCAAAGAAGAGGAGAATTTATGTTACATCGAAGTCGAATCACATCAGACTAAAATGATTATAATTAATCTCTCATCATCAACTACGGATGATGTTCTAAATATTTATAAAACACAATGTGATGTTATTGTTAAAAAAATGAGTGAATTCCAGGAACGTGATAGCGGATGGACATTAATATAAATATTACGGATAGAAATTAATATAAATAAATATCAGTGTATAAAAGGTTCGCAGTATATCCCTCTACCAATCCCAATACTAAAGAAACATGCATGCATCAATGTTCAAAACAATGATCAATATTGTTTCAAGTGGACTATTACATCAGCAATGTATTCTATTAATATGAGTTCTAACAGATGCGCATCATATAAAATTAATAATATTAGTGATGATATTATCACGTTGGAAAATAGTATTGTTTTAAATTTTGAATATTTGACTTTTCCGCTACCAACGAATTAAAGATTTTGAACTGAAAAATCCTGATATTAGCGTGAACGTGTTTGGGGTTGAATGATAACAATGATATAGTCGGACCGTACTATTCCATTATAAATGAAAAGGCTAAGCATGTTAATTGATTATTACTAGAAGATGGTGAGAGATTCCATTACGTATGGATTAAAAATATTTCAAGGTAAATCTATAATAATTTTATTTTAAAAAATGATATTAATATAAAATTTATTCACTTTCCATTTAATTACAGATTAATTAAAAGCCAATAAACTAATCACTGTCGACAAGTTTACACTTGCTTAATACATTTTCATAGTGAAACGGCGCTGATCAAACACAGAGATGAGTGCAACAAGATTGTAACCAGACTACTCTCTGTAGACAATAATATCGTAAGTTTTAAAAATTGCTAAAAACAAATGGATGTATCTTTTGTAGTCTACGCTGATTTTGAGTGTATTCCATAGACTATTAATATTCAAAATTCAGCTAATGTTAAGTCAATGCAAAAACATATTCCATTTGCTTATAGTTAATACATCAAATGTTCATTTAACAGTAGTTTAGATAAATTTAACATGTTCAATGGTGATGATGCACTAAAATATTTCTTTGTAAATTTAGTTAAAGATTGTACAGATTTATATGTGAATTATTTAAGTATCGTGAAACCAATGAACACTTTAACACCTCCTCAACAGATTAGACAGAAAGAGGATACAATTTGCCACATTTGCAAACAATTGTTATCTCCTGTATATAGAGGAATATAGAGGACCGACACATAAGAAATGTAATTTAGAGCATCAAATAGCAAAATTTATTCCTATATTTTTTCATCATATGATTGTCATTTGTTAGTAACAGAACTCTCTTCTATTGAAGGTGATATAACTGTAATTTAGTAGTATGTTTATGTATGTTCTGGCGCAGTTTCTCCATACAAATTTAGGAGCATGCATAGCTGTAAAAGAGTAAAAACATTGCAGAATTGTGAAAATGAATTGTGTGCGATCGGTCTTTAGGTTTGTAACATGTATTATGAAAAGGTAATGCTTTTTAATGTTTATGTGTGTGTGTGTTAAAATTTGGGAGCATGCATATCTGGAAAAGAATTAAATCATTTTTATTTTCAATTTTTCCCTACAAATTTGGGATCATATCTACTTTTTCTTGGTCCTTTCATTTGTATTGCTTTTCAAACGAATGGTTGGACGGACAGAATGAGTGTGTGCACGTTTCCTCATCTACATCCCAGAGTATAAGTAGACTGTAATGTGAAAATGTATGTACGTATGTACGAATGATTGGACGGACAGAATGAGTGTGTGTGTAACATGTAATATGTATGATAGTTTTTTTTTAATAGTAAATTCTTGGCACGTATTATTATACTCAATGTTGAAAAAATAGAAAAGTGATCTACACCTATATAGTTGTTGTGTTTTTTATTTTTTGTATATATAATTAGAAGGATCTTTAATTTTAAATGTGATAAGAAAGGGTAGGTTGGTTGTGCGGTTGTTTTTTTATTTTTTGTATGATTTAATGTTGAAGAAATAGAAATATAGTTGCACGTGGTGTTGTTGTTGTTGTGTCATAAGGATTTTTAAATTGATGAGAAAAAAAAGTATAGTTATGCCTGTGGGTATTTTTTTTTTTTCACGCATAAGTAGAATATCTGTTTTTACATAATTGAATTTACTAATTGATCTACAACATCCCAGAGTATAAATAGACTTGTTTTTAAGGATTTAGAATTTTTTAGTTTTACTGTTTTAAATAAATGAAATTATAAAATAATGAGATTAATTAAAACAAATTAGGTTTTATTTTATTAGATTTTTTTTCTTAGGTATGTATATTTTATTTCAGATTTTGTTATTTTGTACAATATTAAATATTCGTTTATACATATTAAATAGCTTAAGTGTTAACAAATATTGTGTATAGAATGTTTGACATCTGCAAATGTCAAAAGATTCTGAGTAAATTTTTTCACAGTTAGATCTATGTATAATATTATTAACACATATAAATGGATTACTTATTTTACTAATGTTATATATTCTTAGTTCATTTATAAGTTTCATATATAAATCTATATGCTCTTTATCAATCTGATTACTATGTTTTATTAATAGTTCTTCCAAATCAGCTGATGTAACCATTTTTCACCTTCTTTAAAAAGTCAATAGTAGGTTGCGTAAGTGCGGGACGATGTACTCTGAACAAAGAGTAATAATTAACTAAATAAAGATTTCAGATGTGGTTAAGTTTTTTTGTCATTTATTATATCTTTTCTTCGTTTGAATTTATTGAAAATTACAATTTATTGAAAACACAATTTTTACATTTAGTAAGATTATACAAATTAATTATATTTTTAGCTTCATTTTCAGCTTGATATAGTCTATGTTTATAAAATATACAGGGGCAGGTGTCAGGACCGCATGTACTGTTTTCATTTGACCATTCACAATCCTCGAAATGTTCACCATGTCTATTTCTTATTCTTTTCAGGTTGTCTACATACTCCAGTTGTGTCTGTATGTTGATGGGTTTAGTTTTATCCTCATCAGAAATTATGTGTGAGAATGATTTTAAAAAGTTGTATATTTCCTTTAAAATCATTGTGTGTTAATCAACTGCTATTGTATGCTCATGTGCAGAATTTGTGAATAATCTTTAATATTTATATGACTTCAGATCTGTTAATGGGCGATTGGGTAGGTTATCTAATAGTTTTTTGGAGCTGGACTATAGTAGAGACCAGTTTTATATGGTTTGAGGTACAACCCTTTACCCATTGCAATTGATTCCATATATCTATTATGACGGTTAGCTTCAGCCAATTGTTCTTTTCCATTTTTGATAGCATTTACTGCTTTGACAATAGCGGATCCTCCACTTGCCAAACCACCAAGCGCTGACAATGCTGTTAGTACGGGAATAAGTGGAAGAAATCCTCCAATTTTCGGTACAGGTATAGCTTTCATAGCGTTTGTCACAAACCACGCGTTAGCACGTTCTTTAATATCACTATCTTTAGATTTAACTCGTTGCCAGGCTTTTTCAGCTAATATTTGATCTGCTTGATGTCTTCTGTCTATATCTTTTGATTGTGAATATGCAATATCATGCTCTCTACAAGCTGCGTCTAATAAATTTATACCCTTATCTCCTCTTGCTAAAGTTTTGTACCAGGTCCAAAAAACTGTTAATCAGGCAGATGTAATTCAACAGGTACTTTATTTATTAAGTTGTTTATAAATCCTCTTCTCATCTTACGCTGGCTGGAGTTTTGTTTTGACTGTAGATTATAACAAATTTTTTTCGTTACTTTTATACCTCTTCGCAAAAATAGCTAAAATCAAGACGATCTCCTATATATACACCAATTTATATGATTTCAGTATGTTAATTTTTTTTATATTGATTTTGATCTGCTTTGTATCTGATGACGATCTACTTTACATCTGATCACGATCTGCTTTGTATCTGGTCACGATCTACTTTATATCTGATAACGATCTACTTTTTCGGTTTTTGGTTTTGTCTATTTTCTTTTAATTTTTTTTATTATGTTTTTTTTGTCATTGCCATGTTTTAGATAGACATGTTCTACCTCAATGTTTAAATTGTTTATTTGATCAGCTAGATCATCATGTATTTGTGTTATATAAATATATATATATTCTTTTTGGTTACGACATTTTTTTTGTTTTTATGATTATATTTATTGTAACCTTCTCCAATTTTATTAATATAAGACATTTCTTTCACTCTTCTAATAAATTATGTTAGATTCTTTAAGTTCTTCGATAATAGAGATTATTTCGTTTTGATGATTGTTATGACCAACACCTTCCGATGAAAGAAGTAAACGTAGTCTGTCAACTAGTTCATTAGGATCATCCCAATGTATGTAATTTGATTTCAGATTATTTAGTGATTTTAGCATTAAACCACTGCCTTTTGTTGAAATGTTTGTTGTTGTTTCGAATAAATGTTTAATTATTCGTATATATTTGAAGGCTCGTGTTCCTTTCACTTGTTCATTAGGTTCATAGCGACGTTTATGTGCATTGGTATGAAATAAAATGTCTTTATATTTTTTCAAATCATTTTTAGAATAATGAAGAGGTTTTTTATGAAATACTAGTTGAAATAATCCAGGCGTCATTTTCAATTTCATATTTCCTATGCGGATAGTATTATCTCTATTAAATATTAATTTTTCCTTACCATATCTCCAACTACCGTCTACATTTTGATTAAAACCATAAATTTTAACCAATTGCTTATTATTAATAAGTGTTTGAATATTTGCAAATAATGGAGAGCTTTTCGTCAGCTTTAAACATTGTTTTCTTTTCAAGTTCTTGATACATGTACTTGATACAGGTTAATTATGGTCATAGTTTTTTTCATCATCATTATCATCAATTGAAATATTTTCATACTGAAAATCGTTATTATCACCGTTTACATCATCGTAATCGTCGTCATCATCAATAGTGTTGTCTATATCCTTATGCTTATCTTCAAGATTTCCAATGATTTCATTATTCATTACTAGCAAACTGTACTAGCTATACTAGGAAGCTATACAATCTGTACTAGCTATACTAGCAAACTGTACTAGCTATACTAGCAAGCTATACAATCTGTACTAGCTATACTAGCAAGCTATACAATCTGAACTAGCTATACTAGCAGGCTGTACTAGCTATACTAGCAAGCTATACAATCTGTACTAGCTATACTAGCAAGCTGTACTAGCTACACCAGACGTACAGCTTGCTAGTACTAGCTACACCAGACGTACAGCTTGCTAGTATAGCTAGTACAGATTGTATAGCTTGCTAGTATAGCTGGTGTAGCTGATAAAGCTGGTATAGCAGGTATAGCTGGTATAGCAGGTATATCTGGTATAGCTGGTATAGTTGGTATAGCTGGTATAGCAGGTATAGCTGGTATAGCAGGTATAGCTTGCTAGTTTAGCTAGTACAGATTGTATAGCTTGCTAGTATAGCTAGTACAGCTTGCTAGTATAGCTAGTACAGATTGTATAGCTTGCTAGTATAGCTAGTACAGATTGTATAGCTTGCTAGTATAGCTAGTACAGATTGTATAGCTTGCTAGTATAGCTAGTACAGATTGTATAGCTTGCTAGTATAGCTAGTACAGGTTGCTAATATAGCTAGTACAGATAGTATAGCTTGCTAGTATAGCTAGTACAGCTTGCTAGTATAGCTAGTACAGATTGTATAGCTTGCTAGTATAGCTAGTACAGATTGTATAGCTTGCTAGTATAGCTAGTACAGTTTGCTAGTATAGCTAGTAAAGATTCTATAGCTTGCTAGTATAGCTAGTACAGCTTGCTAGTATAGCTAGTACAGATTGTATAGCTTGCTAGTATAGCTAGTACAGCTTGCTAGAATAGTTAGTACAGATTGTATAGCTTGCTAGTATAGTGTTTCATACGAAGAGGTATGAAAGTAATGAAAAAATAGTTATAAACTACAGTCTAAAGAAAAAAAACCTAATCAGTGTAAGATTGGAAGAAGATTTGTAAACAACTTAATAAACAAATTATATGTTGAATTACATCCACCTGGTTATCAGTTTTGTGGACCTGGTACAAAACTTCAAAAACGAATAGCAAGAATAAAGGAAATAAAGGAATAATTTATTGGATGCAGATTGTAGAAAGCACGATATATCGTACTCAAAATCAAAGGATATAGACACAAGCCATCAAGTAGATCGTGATCAGGTATAAATCAGATCGTGACCAGATATCAAGCAGTTCGTGATCGGATATAAAGCAGATCGTAATCAGATACAAAGCAGATCATAATCAGATAGCAAGCAGATCATAACCAGATCAAAATCAATATAAAAATTATTATAATATCTAAAAATTAGCATAATAAAGTGTTGGAAGATCATGTAAAGACAAGAGCTGTTCTAAAGGAAAAGTTAAAAAATATTAAACTGAATCAAATAGATAGAGTTAATTTATTAGAAGATACCTTTCAACCAATAAAAAAACCACTTAAAAAAATCATTGGAAAACTTAACGATAAACATAAGGATATAGACAACACTATTAATGATGATGATGATTATGATGATGTAAATGATGATAATGAAAACATCCCATAACTTGAACATAAGCATAAGGATGTAGACAACACTAAAGATGATGACGAAGATTATTATGACGTAAATGGTGATAATGAAATCATTGGAAAACATGAAGATAAGCATAAGGATATAGACAACACTATAGATGATGACAAATATTATTATGACGTAAGTGGTGATAATGAAATCATTGGAAAACTTGAAGATAAGCATAAGGATATAGACAACACTATTGATGATGACGACGATTACGATGATGTAAACGGTGATAATAACGATTTTCAGCATGAAAATATTTCAACTGATGATAATGATGATGAAAAAAAACTATGACCATAATAAACCTGTATCAAGTACATGTATCAAGAACTTGAAAAGAAAACAATGTTTAAAGCTGACGAAAAGCTCTCCATTATTTGAAAATATACAAACACTTATTAATAATAAGCAATCGGATAAAATTTATGGTTTTAATCAAGATGTAGACGGTAGTTGGAGATATGGTAAGGAAAAATTAATATTTAATAGAGATAATACTATCCGGATAGGAAATATGAAATTGAAAATGACGCCTGGATTATTTCAACTAGTATTTCATAAAAAACCTCTTCATTATTCTAAAAATGATTTGAAAAAATATAAAGACATTTTATTTCATACCAATGCACATAAACGTCGCTATGAACCTAATGAACAAGTGAAAGGAACACGAGCCTTCAAATATATACGAATAATTAAACATTTATTCGAAACAACAACAAACATTTTAACAAAAGGCAGTGGTTTAATGCTAAAATCACTAAATAATCTGAAATCAAATTACATACATTGGGATGATCCTAATGAACTAGTTGACAGACTACGTTTACTTCTTTCATCGGAAGGTGTTGGTCATAACAATCATCAAAACGAAATAATCTCTATTATCGAAGAACTTAAAGAATCTAACATAATTTATTAGAAGAGTGAAAGAAATGTCTTATATTAATAAAATTGGAGAAGGTTTCAATAAATATAATCATAAAAACAAAAAAAAATGTCGTAACCAAAAAGAATATATATATATTTATATAACACAAATACATGATGATCTAGCTGATCAAATTAACAATTTAAACATTGAGGTAGAACATGTTTACCTAAAACATGGCAATGACAAACAAAAAAAAATTAAAATAAAATAGACAAACCAAAAACCAAAAAAGTAGGTCGTTATCAGATATAAAGTAGATCGTAACCAGATACAAAGCAGATCGTGATCAGATGTAAAGTAGATCGTCATCAGATACAAAGCAGATCAAAATCAATATCAAAAAAATTAACATACTGAAATCATATAAATTGGTGTATATATAGGAGATCGTCTTGATTTCAGCTATTTTTTGCGAAGAGGTATAAAAGTAACGAAAAAAATTTGTTATAATCTACAGTCAAAACAAAACTCCAGCCAGTGTAAGATGAGAAGAGGATTTGTAAACAACTTAATAAATAAAGTACCTGTTGAATTACAACTGCCTGGTTAACAGTGACTTGAAAAACGTTTAGCAAGAGGAGATAAGGGTATAAATTTATTAGACGCAGCTTGTAGAGAGCATGATATTGCATATTCACAATCAAAAGATATAGACAGAAGACATCAAGCAGATCAAATATTAGCTGAAAAAGCCTGGCAACGAGTTAAATCTAAAGATAGTGATATTAAAGAACGTGCTAACGCGTGGTTTGTGACAAACGCTATGAAAGCTAAAGTGAAATTTGGATTAGGTTTGAAGGAGCAGAGACATAAGAAAAGAAAAAATTCAAAAAGAATGAGAAAAGGAAAAATGAATAAGTGTAATAAGAAATTATTCACAGCTACTGTGAGAAAAACTTTAAAACAATTGAAAGAACAGAAACCTCTTGATATAAATGAGTTGTTAAAATAGCTCAAAAGGCTATTCATTCAAATTTTAAAGGGAAAAAGTGAGCAGACATTATAATAGCGAGAGTTATACCTGTACCGAAAATTGGAGGATTTCTTCCACTTATTCCCGTACTAACAGCATTGTCAGCGCTTGGTGGTTTGGCAAGTGGAGGATCCGCTATTGTCAAAGCAGTAAATGCTATCAAAAATGGAAAAGAACAATTGGCTGAAGCTAACCGTCATAATAGATATATGGAATCAATTGCAATGGGTAAAGGGTTGTACCTCAAACCATATAAAACTGGATATGGTCTCTACTATAGTCCAGCTCCAAAAAACTATTAGATAACCTACCCAATCGCCCATTAACAGATCTGAAATCATATAAGTATTAAAGATTATTCACAAATTCTGCACATGAGCATACAATAGCAGTAGATTAACACACAATGATTTTAAAGGAAATATACAACTTTTTAAAATCATTCTCACACATAATTTCTGATGAGGATAAAACTAAACTCATCAACATACAAACACAACTAGAGTATGTAGACAACCTGAAAAGAATAAGAAATAGACATGGTGAACATTTCGAGGATTGTGAATGGTCAAATGAAAACAGTACATGCGGTCCTGACACCTGCCCCTGTATATTTTATAAACATAGACTATATCAAGCTGAAAATGAAGCTAAAAATATAATTAATTTGTAAAATCTTACTAAATGTAAAAATTGTGTTTTCAATAAATTGTAATTTTCAATAAATTCAAACGAAGAAATGATATAATAAATGACAAAAAAAACTTAACCACATCTGAAATCTTTGTTTAGTTAATTATTACTCTTTGTTCAGAGTACATCGACCCGCACTTACGCAACCTACTATTGACTTTTTAAAGAAGGTGAAAAATGTTACATCAGCTGATTTGGAAGAACTATTAATAAAACATAGTAATCAGATTGATAAAGAGCATATAGATTTATTTATGAAACTTATAAATGAACTAAGAATATGTAACATTAGTAAAATAAGTAATCCATTTATATGTGTTAATAATATTATACATAGATCTAACTGTGAAAATACTTATTCACAATCTTTCAACATTTGTCGATGACAAACATTCTATACACAATATTTGTTAACACTTAAGCTATTTAATATGTATAAACGAATGTTTAACTATTATTATATTCAATAGATATATGTATTGTATTGTACAAAATAACAAAATCTGAAATAAAATATACATACCTAAGAAAAAAATCTAATAAAATAAAACCTAATTTGTTTTAATTAATCTCATTATTTTATAATTTCATTTATTTAAAACAGTAAAACTAAAAAATTCTAAATCCTTAAAAACAAGTCTATTTATACTCTGGGATGTTGTAGATCAATCAGTAAATTCAATTATGTAAAAACAGATATTCTACTTATGCGTGAAAAAAAAATACCCACAGGCATAACTATACTTTTTTTTCTCATCAATTTAAAAATCCTTATGACACAACAACAACAACACCACGTACAACTATATTTCTATTTCTTCAACATTAAATCATACAAAAAATAAAAAAACAACCGCACAACCAACCTACCCTTTCTTATCACATTTAAAATTAAAGATCCTTCTAATTAAATATACAAAAAATAAAAAACACAACAACTATATAGGCGTAGATCACTTTTCTATTTTTTCAACATTGAGTATAATAATACGTGCCAAGAATTTACTATTAAAAAAAAACCATCATAAATATTACATGTTACACACACACTCATTCTGTCCGTCCAATCATTCGTACATACGTACATACATTTTCACATTACAGTCTACTTATACTCTGGGATGTAGATGAGGAAACGTGCACACACTCATTCTGTCCGTCCAACCATTCGCTTAAAAAGCAATACAAATGAAAGGACCAAGAAAAAGCAGATATGATCCCAAATTTGTAGGGAAAAATTGAAAATAAAAATGATTTAATTCTTTTCCAGATATGCATGCTCCCAATTTTTAACACACACACACACATAAACATTAAAAAGCATTACCTTTTCATAATACATGTTACAAACCTAAAGACCGATCGCACACAATTCATTTTCACAATTCTGCAATGTTTTTACTCTTTTACAGCTATGCATGCTCCTAAATTTGTATGGAGAAACTGCGCCAGAACATACATAAACATACTACTTAATTCACTTAAACAAAGAGCTATATGTAGCTATATCGAAAGAGATTAATGTACATAGATGAAAAAATACTATAGAACTACGTTCTCTAGATTCTTGTAGGTTTATGCCATCAAGTTTGGAAAAACCAGCTGGATATTTGTCAGATAATGATCTTTTAACTGTAAAATCAATCTATCAAACTACCAATGAATTTCGTTTGAAGAAACGTATAGGTGTCTTTCCATATGGCTATCTAGATTCAGTCAACCGTCTTGAAGGAGCAGGACTAACACCCCGATCATGTTTCTTTAATAAACTTACTAATGAGTCGTGTAGCGTAGATGAAAAAAAAGTTTGGAATACATTCAAATGTAAGAAACTTTTAGATTATCTTCTATTATATTTAAAAGTTGATGTCCTATTGCTTTGTGACGTATTGTATAATTTCCGTAAGGTTTGTAAAAACATTTATAATTTAGACCCCTGTCAATATTATACTATACCCGGTTTATCCTGGGATGCAATGTTGCAAACAACTGAAATTGAGTTGGAATTATTGACAGATATCAACATGTACAATTTCGTTATGCGGGGTATTAGGGGAGGTATTGTTCAATGCAGTAAGCGACATGTGACAGTTAATAATAAATACTTTAGCGACTATGATTCAACAAAAGAATCAAATTATCTAATGGATTTAGATGTAAATAATTTATATGGTTATGCAATGTCTCAATATTACACCTATAAAAATTTTAAATGAGTTGACAACTGTAACGACTTCGATGTAACTACTGTATAAGAAGATTCAGAATTTGGTTATATTTTTGAAGTAGATTTGGAATATCCAACTGTATTGCACAATCACCATAGTGATTTTCCATTCTGTGCAGAAAATAAGAAAATTGAGAATATTAAACATAGAGGCATTTTCGTGTCAAGTGACCCAGTTTTTAAAATCGATGTCTTCCGATTTGGATGCACCAAGGTTAGTACTATTGGATAGTAGACCAGACGCAAATTTTCAGCTCTATCAGTCAAGAACTGCTGGAGTTAGAGGGGGTCAAAGTTGGACATTTTGGTCATACAGGGTTTTTTTAAAATGTGTGTAACTTTTCACCTATTGGTCCTAGCAAAAATTTTCACTAATGTTATTAATTTTATATGAGATGCTTCTATTAGAATTTTTATTAACGGGATAGAGTGCTTATATAATAGCCCACTTGAAACAATATTGATCATAGTTTTGTACATTGATACATGCATGTTTCTTTTGTATTGGGGTTGGTAGAGGGATATACTGCGAACCTTTTAGACACTGATATTTATTTATATTAATTTCTATCCGTAATCTTTGTATTAATGTCCATCCGCTTTCACGTTCCTGGAATTCACTCATTTTTTTAACAATAACATCACATTGTGTTTTGTAAATATTGAGGAGATCATCTGTAGTTGATGGTGAGAGATTAATTATAATCATTTTAGTCTGATGTGATTTCACTTCGATGTAACATAAATCCTCCTCTTCCAGATTGAATTTTATATTATCATGTTTTCAAATCATATTACTTAACAGCCTAACCACTTTGAATTTAATTCCCGATAAAAAGTTCTCAGGTATCAAATTCGTTTCCTTATCATTTGCAATTAAATATGTAATGATGCGATTATTAAACAGTTTATTAAAGAAACATGATCGCGGTGGTAGTCTTGTTCCTTCAAGACGGTTGACTGAATCTAGATAGTCATATGGAAAGACACCTTTACGTTTCATCAAACTAAATTCATTGGTAGTTTGATAGATTGATTTTACAGTTAATAGATCATTATCTGACAAATATCCAGCTGGTTTTTCCAAACTTGATGGCATAAACCGACAAGAATCTAGAGAACGTAGTTCTATAGTATTTTTATCACGTTCCTGGAATTCACTCATTTTTTAAACAATAACATCACATTGTGTTTTGTAAATATTGAGGAGATCATCTGTAGTTGATGATGAGAGATTAATTACAATAATTTCAGTGTGATGTGATTTCACTTCGATGTAACACAAATCCTCCTCTTCTTTAACCAGCATGTATTCACAAAACATCTCCAGATTGAATTTTATATTATCATGTTTTCGAATCATATTACTTAACAGCTTAACCACTTTGAATTTAATTCCCGATAAAAAGTTCTCAGGTATTAAATTCGTTTCCTTATTATTTGCAATCAAATATGTAATGATGCGATTATTAAACACAGATCTAACGCATTTTACTTCATCGTCATCAATATCAACACCATTATCATCATTTCGGATTTTGTTAGCACAATTAAGTTTGTGAGCATTTGTTCGAATATGATAGCGCCAATTTTTTCTTTGGAGTATTTTGATTGCAGTCCGTACAATTAACTCTATCAAATGTTTCTCCTCCATCTCCAATCTTAGAATGTTGTAAAATATGTTGTTGATAATTCAGTTGGTTTGAGAAATACTTATTGCAAGGTATGCATTTAAATGATGTGGATGGTCCATCATGACATAATCTATGATGTCTTCTTAATGATCTATTCAACTTGAATTCTTTAAGACATAATTCATAAATAAAACCAGCCAGTTTTCTTTTTTAAATTTTAAATTGGAAAACACAACTCGCTATCAACTTTACTACTTCTAGTACAAGAATGACTTCCAAATCCTTAAACAAGTCTATTTATACTCTGGGATGTAGATGAGGAAACGTCCTGTCCGTCCAATCATTCGTTTGAAAAGTAATACAAATAAAATGAACATGCACAATCATGTTTCTATTTATAAGAAATCATAATGACGCGCGATGTTATTGTTTAAAACAAAGCACTATTATTGTTGTAGCAAAAATGTATTCTTCCACATTCGACGATAAAAAAAAACACACATAACGGAAATATGTCGCGTTAAATCATACAAAAAAATTAATTAAACATAACCACATCCGAAATTCTTTATTTGTTTACATTAAAAAATATTCTTATTGATCTTATACACGTGCATACACTCATATATACTCATATTAACACAAATAAAATGAACATGCACAATCATGTTTCTATTTAGGTATACGATGTAAACGTGCACACAGCTGCATAATTCTTGAGTCAGCGTTTTAAAATTTGTTTACATTAAAAAAAATATTCTTATTGATCTTATGCTTAAGAGTAAGAAATGATAAGGAGTCACGCTGCTATTATTTATAACAAAGCGCTGCTATTGTTTATGTGTCGTTATCCAACATTTGTCCACAAAAAAGAACACAAACACACACACACATAACGGAAATATATCACACTAACACAAAAATTAATTAAGCGAAACTACATCCAAAATTCTTTATTTGTTTATATTAAGAAATATTCTTATTGATCTTATGCGCGTTCACACACTTATTCTGTCCGTCCAATCATTTGTTTGAAAAGCAATACAAATAAAAGGAACAAGAAGAAGCAGGCATGCACCAAATTTTGTATGAAATAATTGAGCCAGAACATACATAAACATACTACTTTCCTTTCGTCCTTCTTATTTATTGCCTTCATTTGGCATAAAAACGTACTACCTAAATGATCATAAAAAAGTATTTATTTGCATTCTAAAGACATTCGGAAATTAGTTTTTTATAATCAGTGTTAAAGTTTGGACGTGTGTTATTTACAATGGCTTCCGCTTCCAAAAAGGAAATGTTTGCTTCTTTTTGTTGTAATCCCTTAAACAAAAAGAAGCACAGATGATCAGATATGTGAAATATTTCCGACAACTTATTGAAAAAATTCCCAACGCTTTCAAAACGTTTGCTAATTTGTGGATTGTGCAGGAAAATGATGGGAAAGTTGGACACATTACCGGTTATTCCAGATGAGAACAAAATCAAATCTAAAAATGTTGACAGTTCTGCAGGAGATGATGGTTGTCCTAACTTTTCAGTAGAACCTATAAGACCTAATAATGAGTGCCAAAATCAACATCACAAGGATGCAGTAGAAGTTTTTGAGCAAATAAAAAAGAAGTACAAAACGTCACAGAGTAGATCTGAAAGAATTCAACTTCTTACTCTTCCCCATCGTCATGTAGTTGTTCAAAAATAATGACCGAGTTTGGAACGTCTCAACGAAAATCAAGTATTGCTAAAAACTTGGTTGCTGAGCATGGGATTCACACACTTCCAAACGAGAAGAAGGGAAAAACTTTAGCGTGCGAAACTGAAGCTCTAGTAACTTAATTTTATCAGCGAGATGATATGAGCCGATTGATGCCAGGAATGAAAGACTGGGTGTCTGTTCGAATCGATGTCCAGAAAGTCCAAATGCAGAAGAGGATGGTTGTCTGTAACCTGAATGATTTATGTGCAACATTTCAATCTGAACACGAGGACGTCAAAATTGGATTTACAAAATTTACCCAACTGAAGCCAAAGCATTGCGTTTTGGCAGGAACCAGCGGAACTCACACAGTATGCGTTTGCATTTACCATGAAAATGTTAAACTCATGTGGAAGGAAATCAACTTAAAATATTTGACAGATGATTCCTCAGAAGATTTGCACGATTACCGTGATTGCCTTAAATTGACTATGTGTCCTTATGTAACAACTTCATGCCACTTAGGCGAATGTTCAAATTGCCCCGAGACCACATTCATTAAGGAGAATTTAATGAACTCTTTTGATCGAGAATGTATTGATGAGATAAAATTTGAATCTTGGCTTCAGACTGAAAGATGTACCTTAAAAACTGTAATTTTAAATGTGGATGATTTTGTGGAAGAAATATGCAAAGGTTTGCTAAATTTGAGAACCCATGACTTTTTAGTCAAACAGCAATGGTCATTTTTGAATGATTTGAAGACACATTTGAAGTCTGGTGAATTCGTGATTTCATATGATTTCGCAGAGAACTATAAATATGTTATTCAAGATGCCATACAAGGATTCCACTCCAATAATGACCAAGCAACTATATTCACAGTTGTTATTTACTACATAGAAGATGAAAAACTGGAACACAAAAGTATGGCAATCATATCCGATGATTTAAAACATGAGACCGCTGCAGTTTATGAATACCAGAAGATAATTCTAAATTATCTAAAATCTAAATTTATAGTGGAGAAGATTTACTACCTTTCGGATGGAGCTCGTCAACATTTTAAAAACAAAAATCGCTTCGCAAATCTTATAGCTCAGGACAAAGGTTTTGGAATTCCAGCTGAATGGCATTTTCATCCAACTGCACATGGCAAAGGAGCATCTGATGGCATAGGAGCAAATCTCAAACGAAATGCAGCAAGGTATAGCCTGCAGTGCTCTCATCAAGATGGAAACTTAGATGCGAACGCTTTATTCTGATGAGCAAAGAACCATTGTAAAGAAACTGAAATAGTTTTTAGTAGCAAAGATGATCATGAGGAAACATTAAAAACATTGAAGAGTAGATTCGACGCTGCTGTAACAATTGAAAAGCTCAATACCATGCTTTTATACAACTTATCGATGGAAGACTTCAGTTGAAAAAGTTTTCTGCATCTACTCAATGCGATTTCTTTCCAAAGCCAAAAGAGAAATCAGCAGCTGAACCTTGTAACTCCAAGAAAGGATTTCAAAAAAAGCAGAAAATGAAGGCAATAAATAAGAATGACAAAAGATTGGCAATTTCTAAATTTATATATTAATTTTATTAAATTTTTTATTATTATTGTTATTTCGTATTATAAGTAATAAATAAAATATTGAAATAATATTGTAAAATCTTATTATTGAGTTAAAAAATAATTTTTTTGATAGATATCCCACTCGCATCCCATTAAGCTATTATAAAGGCCTTAAAGGAAATTTTATAAGCTTTCTTTTGAGCAAAAAAAGGCCCATTTTGAAAAAAAATTTAAAAAAAAATTAATTTTTTAAAAATTAAAAAAATTATTTTTTGAAAGATTGAAGAAATAGCTATCTAATATCCTTTGGAAAATTTTTGCTACGACCAATAGGTGAAAAGTTACACACATTTTACAAAACCCTGTATGACCAAAATGCCTCTAACTCCGGCAGTTCTTGACTGATAGAGCTGAAAATGTGTGCCTGGCCTACTATCCAATAGTACTAACCTTGGTGCAAATTACATCCACATCGGAAGACATCGATTTTAAAAATGGGTCACTTGACACGAAATTGCCCATATATATTAGGATTAGGTTTTTATTCATTTGAAACAAAAAAAAACTAAAAAAATAGTTTTTATTTAATTTATTATATAATTATGAAACGTTACTCCAATTATTATTATATAATTATGAAACTTCACTATCATCGTCCTCACTTCCCATAACATTATTGGAAATGAGGTCGATGACGTTATTATTTATTTTTCTCAATAATTCAATATACTTATACAACAACGTTCTCCTCTTTGAATTATTATATTTCCCATAACATTATTGGAAGTGAGGTCGATGACGTTATTATTTATTTTTCTCAATAATTCAATATACTTATACAACAACGTTCTCCTCTTTGAATTATTATATTTACTTATTGCTTTCCTACATACAGCACATTCTCTGTGCCACCATCGAAAGCACTCCTGACGAAGATAGTGTGTACAGTGTAGGAAAACAATTGCCTCTCCTTTTTTCTTCCTCAGGCAAACATTACATTTATACTTATGACTAAATTAATTTTCTAAAGGGTTATTATTATTATGATTATTATTATTGTCTAATAAATGTTGCCAATGGCTTTTTAAAATCTTTTGCCGCTTCCTTTCCAGCTTCCGGATTTTTGACGAAAACCGTCTTAGTAGTATGTTTATGTACCTTCTGGCTCAATTATTTCATACAAATTTTGGTGCATGCATAGCTGTAAAAGAGTAAAAACATTGCAGCATTGTGAAATGAATTGTGTGCGATCGGTCTTTAGGTTTGTAACATGTATTATGAAAAGGTATTGCTTTTTAATGTGTATGTGTGTGTGTGTGTGTTAAAATTTGTGAGAATGCATATCTGGAAAAGAATTAAATCATTTTAATTTTTAATTTTTCCATACAAATTTGGAATCATACCTGCTTTTTCTTGTTGATTTTATTGTATTGCTTTTCAAACGAATGGTTGGACGGACAGAATAGTAAATTCTTGGCACGTATTGCTCATGATCACAGGTAGAAGAAATAGAAATATAAACTATTAAGAAAGGGTAGGTTGGTTGTGCGGTTGTTTTTAATTTGATGAGAAAGAAATGTATAGTTGTGCCTGTGGGTTTTTTTTTTCACGCATAAGTATAAGTAATATCTGTTTTCACATAATTGAATTTACTGATTGATCTACAACACCCCAGAGTATAAATAGACTTGCTTTTAAGGATTTAGAATTTTTTAGTTTTACTGTTTTAAATAAATGAAATTATAGAATAAAGGGATTAATTAAAACAAATTAGTTTTTTATTTTTTGAAAATTTTATTACATATTTCTTTTTTTTCAGATTTTTACAGATTCGAATTTAAAAATACGTTTATACAGATTAAATAACTTAAGTGTTAACAAATATTGTGTATAGAATGTTTGACATCGACAAATGTTAAAAGATTGTGAATAAGTATTTTCACAATAATACAAACGTATGACATATTAATACATAAAAATGGATTACTTATTTTACTAATGTTACATATTCTTAGTTCATTTATAAGTTTCATAAATAAATCTATATGTCTTATTAATAGTTCTTCCAATTCAGCTGATGTTACCATTTTTGTTCCCCTTCTTTAAAAATTTAATAGTAGGTTGTGTTAGTGCGGGACGATGTACTCTGAATTATTTCATTTTAATTTATATTTATTGAATACAAATTTTAAACACAAGTGCCCACAATTAAATGTATTAAATTTTTGGTTTCGTTCATAATTATATTCAATAGGAAATTTTAAGTAGTTGACAATCTCAAGTGGTGGTTGTAAGTTTCCAGAGCTATCAAAGTATTCCTTATAGTTGTGGTTTTTATAATATGCTACCCAATGTGTTCCCATACCATTTGAATCATCTAAATTAACAATGCCGCATTCTTGTTTGAATGGTTTTTCAGGTAAAGAATCACGCATGAAAACACCCCTAAAATGTTTGAGATGTCTACCATATTTATTCAAATCCAAATCTGTTAATGGGCGATTGGGAAGGTTATCTAATAGTCTTTTGGAGCTGGACTATAGTAGAGACCATATCCAGTTTTATATGGTTTGAGATACAACCCTTTACCCATTGCAATTGATTCCATATATCTATTATGACGGTTAGCTTCAGCCAATTGTTCTTTTCCATTTTTGATAGCATTTACTGCTTTGACAATAGCGGATCCTCCACTTGCCAAACCACCAAGCGCTGACAATGCTGTTAGTACGGGAATAAGTGGAAGAAATCCTCCAATTTTCGGTACAGGTATAACTCTCGGTATTATAATGTCTGCTCGCTTTTTCCCTTTAAAATTTGAATGAATAGCCGTTTGAGCTATTTTAACAGCATCATTTATATCAAGGGGTTTCTGTTCTTTCAATTGTTTTAAAGTTTTTCTCACAGTAGCTGTGAATAATTTCTTATTACACTTATTCATTTTTCCTTTTCTTTTCTTATGTCTCTGCTCCTTCAAACCTAATCCAAATTTCACTTTAGCTTTCATAGCGTTTGTCACAAACCACGCGTTAGCACGTTCTTTAATATCACTATCTTTAGATTTAACTCGTTGCCAGGCTTTTTCAGCTAATATTTGATCTGCTTGATGTCTTGTGTCTATGTCGTGCTCTCTACAAGCTGTGTCTAATAAATTTATACCCTTATCTCCTCTTGCTAAACGTTGTTCAAGTTTTGTACCAGGTCCACAAAACTGATAACCAGGTAGATGTAATTCAACAGGTACTTTATTTATTAAGTTGTTTACAAATCCTCTTCTCATCTTACACTGGCTGAGGTTTTGTTTTGACCCTAGATTATAACAAATTTTTTTTTCGTTACTTTTATATCTCTTCGCAAAAATAACTGAAATCAAGACGATCTCATATATATACAGCAATTTATATGATTTCAGTATGTTAATTTTTTGATATTGATTTTGATCTGCTTTGTATCTGATCACGATCTACTTTACATCTGATCACGATCTGCTTTGTATCTGCTCACGATCTATTTTATATCTGATAACGATCTACTTTTTTGGTTTTGTCTATTTTATTTTAATTTTTTTTATTTTTTTTTTTTTTGACATTACCATGTTTTAGGTATACATGTTCTACCTCAATGTTTAAATTGTTTATTTGATCAGCTAGATCATCATGTATTTGTGTTATATGTTTTTCGATTACGATATTTTTGTTTTTATGGTTATATTTATTAAAACCTTCTCCAAATTTATTAATATAAGACATTTCTTTCACTCTTCTAATAAATTATGTTAGCTTCTTTAAGTTCTTCGATAATAGAGATTATTTCGTTTTGATGATTGTTGTGACCAGAACCTTCCGATGAAAGAAGTAAACGTAGTATGTCAACTAGTTCATTAGGATCATCCCAATGTATGTAATTTGATCTCAGATTATTTTGTAATTTTAGCATTAAACCACTGCCTTTTGTTAAAATGTTTGTTGTTGTTTCGAATAAACGTTTAATTATTCGTATATATTTGAAGGCTCGTGTTCCTTTCACTTGTTCATTAGGTTCATAGCGACGTTTATGTGCATTGGTATGAAATAAAATGTCTTTATATTTTTTCAAATCATTTTTAGAATAATGAAGAGGTTTTTTATGAAATACTAGTTCAAATAATCCAGGCGTCATTTTCAATTTCATATTCCCTATCTGCATAGTATTATCTCTATTAAATATTAATTTTTCCTTGCCATATCTCCAACTACCGTCTACATCTTGATTAAAACCATAAATTTTATCCAATTGCTTATTATTAATAAGTGTTTGTATATTTTCAAATAATGGAGAGCTTTTCGTCAGCTTTAAACATTGTTTTCTTTCCAAGTTCTTGATACATGTACTTGATACAGGTCTATTATGGTCATAGTTTTTTTCACCATCATTATCATCAGTTGAAATATTTTCATACTGAAAATCGTTATTATCACCGTTTACATCATCATAATCATCGTCATCATCAATAGTGTTGTCTATATCTTTATGCTTATCTTCAAGTTTTCCGATGATTTCATTATCACCATTTACGTCATAATAATCATCATCATCATCAATAGTGTTGTCTGTATCCGTATGCTTATCTTCGAGTTTTCCAATGATTTCATTGTTACCATTTACGTCATAATAATCTTCGTCATCATCTATAGTGTTGTCTACATCCTTATGCTTATATTCAAGTTTTGGGATGTTTTCATTATCATCATTTACATCATCATGATCATCGTCATCATTAATAGTGTTGTCTATATCCTTATATTTATCTTTAAGTTTTCCAATGATTTTTTTAAGTGGTTTTGTTATTGGTTGAAAGGTATCTTCTAATAAATTAACTCTATCTATTTGATTCAGTTTAATATTTTTTAACTTTTTCTTTAGAACAGCCCTTGTCTTTACAAGATCTTCCAACACTTTATTATGGTAATTTTTAGACATTATAATAAGTTTTTTTATTGAATTTGATCTGGTTATGATCTGCTCGCTATCTGATTATGATCTGCTTTGTATCTGATTACGATCTGCTTTATATCTGATCACGAACTGCTTGCTATCTGGTCACGATCTGATTTATACCTGATCACGATCTGTACTCCTGATGAGTACGCTATATCGTGCTTTCTACAATCTACATCCAATAAATTATTCCTTTATTTCCTTTATTCTTGCTATTCGTTTTGAAGTTTTGTATCAGGTCCACAAAACTGATAAACAGGTGGATGTAATTCAACATATAATTTGTTTATTAAGTTGTCTACAAATCTTCTTCCAATCTTACACTGATTAGGTGTTTTTCTTTTGACTGTAGTTTATAACCATTTTTTTTCATTACTTTCATACCTCTTCGCATGAAACACTACACCAGCTATACCTGCTATACCAGCTATACCAGCTATATCAGCTATACCAGCTATACTAGCAAGCTGTACAATCTATACTAGCTATACTAGCAAGCTGTACAATCTGTACTAGCTATACTAGCAAGCTATACAATCTGTACTAGCTATACTAGCAAGCTGTACTAGCTACACTAGCAAGCTATACAATCTGTACTAGCTACACTAGCAAGCTGTACTAGCTACACTAGCAAACTATACAATCTGTACTAGCTATACTAGCAAGCTGTACAATCTGTACTAGCTATACTAGCAAGCTGTTCTAGCTATACTAGCAAGCTATA
The DNA here is from genome assembly GCA_936449025.2 of Sarcophaga subvicina. Lineage (NCBI taxonomy): Eukaryota > Metazoa > Arthropoda > Insecta > Diptera > Sarcophagidae > Sarcophaga > Sarcophaga subvicina. The sequence continues at coordinate 810,777 of OW388085.2, read as the reverse complement.
CAATCTGTACTAGCTATACTAGCAAGCTGTAGTAGCTATATCAGCTATACCTGCTATACCTGCTATACTAGCAAGCTGTAGTAGCTATATCAGCTATACCTGCTATACCAGCTATATCAGCTATACCAGCTATATCAGATATACCTGCTATACCTGCTATACTAGCAAGCTGTAATAGCTATATCAGCTATACCTGCTATACCAGCTATATCAGCTATATCAGCTATACCAGCTATACCTGCTATACCAGCTATATCAGCTATATCAGCTATATGGTATAGCAGGTATAGCTGATATAGCTGGTATAGCAGGTATAGCTGGTATAGCTGATATAGCTGGTATAGCAGGTATAGCTGATATAGCTGGTATAGCTGGTATAGCTGGTATAGCTGGTATAGCAGGTATAGCAGGTATAGCTAATAAGAAATTATTCACAGCTACTGTGAGAAAAACTTTAAAACAATTGAAAGAACAGAAACCCCTTGATATAAATGATGCTGTTAAAATAGCTCAAACGGCTATTCATTCAAATTTTAAAGGGAAAAAGCGAGCAGACATTATAATACCGAGAGTTATACCTGTACCGAAAATTGGAGGATTTCTTCCACTTATTCCCGTACTAACAGCATTGTCAGCGCTTGGTGGTTTGGCAAGTGGAGGATCCGCTATTGTCAAAGCAGTAAATGCTATCAAAAATGGAAAAGAACAATTGGCTGAAGCTAACCGTCATAATAGATATATGGAATCAATTGCAATGGGTAAAGGGTTGTACCTCAAACCATATAAAACTGGATATGGTCGCTATTATAGTCCAGCTCCAAAAAACTATTAGATAACCTTCCCAATCGCCCATTAACAGATTTGGATTTGAATAAATATGGAAGACATCTCAAACATTTTAGGGGTGTTTTCATGCGTGATTCTTTACCTGAAAAACCATTCAAACAAGAATGCGGCATTGTTAATTTAGATGATTCAAATGGTATGGGAACACATTGGGTAGCATATTATAAAAACCACAACTATAAGGAATACTTTGATAGCTTTGGAAACTTACAACCACCACTTGAGATTGTCAACTACTTAAAATTTCCTATTGAATATAATTATGAACGAAAACAAAAATTTAATACATTTAATTGTGGACACTTGTGTTTAAAATTTTTATTCAATAAATATAAATTAAAATGAAATAATTCAGAGTACGTCGTCCCGCACTAACACAACCTACTATTAAATTTTTAAAGAAGGGGAACAAAAATGGTAACATCAGCTGAATTGGAAGAACTATTAATAAGACATATAGATTTATTTATGAAACTTATAAATGAACTAAGAATATGTAACATTAGTAAAATAAGTAATCCATTTTTATGTATTAATATGTCATACGTTTGTATTATTGTGAAAATACTTATTCACAATCTTTTAACATTTGTCGATGTCAAACATTCTATACACAATATTTGTTAACACTTAAGTTATTTAATCTGTATAAACGTATTTTTAAATTCGAATCTGTAAAAATCTGAAAAAAAAGAAATATGTAATAAAATTTTCAAAAAATAAAAAACTAATTTGTTTTAATTAATCCCTTTATTCCATAATTTCATTTATTTAAAACAGTAAAACTAAAAAATTCTAAGTCCTTAAAAGCAAGTCTATTTATACTCTGGGGTGTTGTAGATCAATCAGTAAATTCAATTATGTGAAAACAGATATTACTTATACTTATGCGTGAAAAAAAAAACCCACAGGCACAACTATACATTTCTTTCTCATCAAATTAAAAACAACCGCACAACCAACCTACCCTTTCTTAATAGTTTATATTTCTATTTCTTCTACCTGTGATCATGAGCAATACGTGCCAAGAATTTACTATTAAAAAAAAAACGATCATACACATTACATGTTACGCACACACTCATTCTGTCCGTCCAAACATTCGTACATACGTATATACATTTTCACATTACAGTCTTTCTATACTCTGAGATGTAGATGAGGAAACGTGCACGCACTCATTCTGTCCGTCCAACCATTCGTTTGAAAAGCAATACAAATAAAATCAACAAGAAAAAGCAGGTATGATTCCAAATTTGTATGGAAAAATTAAAAATTAAAATGATTTAATTCTTTTGCAGATATGCATTCTCACAAATTTTAACACACACACACACATACACATTAAAAAGCAATACCTTTTCATAATACATGTTACAAACCTAAAGACCGATCGCACACAATTCATTTCACAATGCTGCAATGTTTTTACTCTTTTACAACTATGCATGCACCAAAATTTGTATGAAATAATTGAGCCAGAAGGTACATAAACATACTACTCGTCTTTCCTCCTCTTCAAATTCTGCAAGCCTCTTCTTCACCTATAATTTGGCTTACTTGGAATTGTACACTTCTGTGTACAGTTCCCGAGGTCTTTTGACATCTTCAGGGATGTTATTAACATCCATCAAACTAATCCTTGATGGAGGGGGTGGTGATGGTGTCTCAGGCGATGGAGATCTCGATGAGTCATTTTCATCGAAAACTGGCGAGGATGACATTGGCAATTTATACTCTGGGATGCAGATGAGAGTGTAATACATTATAGAAGTAATGGAGTGTAAATTCAATTTTCCAAAAACAGATATTACACTAACAAAAAAAAACGATCACTCAGGTGTACATCCCCTTCTTATCAGTTTAAAATTAAAGATCATTATAACACAAAAGCACAACAACTACAACACGTGCAACTATGTTTCTATTTCTTCAACATTAGATCACACAAAATATAAAAAACAACCACACAGGTGTACATCCCTTTCTTAACAGTTTAAAATTAAAGATCTTTATAACACAAAAACACAACAACATCAACACGTACAACTATATATCTATTTCTTCAACATTAAATCACACAAAGAAAAAAACGATCACACACTCATTCTGTATGTCCAATAATTTCTTTGAAAAGCAATACAAATAAAAGGAACATGAAGAAGCAGGCATGATCTCAAATTTGTATGGAAAAATTTATCCAGAACGTACATAAACATACTACTGGAATTCCTCAAAACGGAGGTAGAATTTTGGGGTTTATGGTGTCAGAGGAAATAAAACCAAATCCAAAGGTTGAATCAATTTTAAAAATACCTTATCCCAAGACTCTAAAGGAGCTCCGACCCTTCTTAGGACTTTCTGGATATTACAGGCGATTTATAAAAGGTTATGCTGACATAGCAAAACCACTAACAACACTCCTATGATGAGAAGAGCGAGTGTCAAAATCAACATCAAGTCAGATGAAAGTAAATCTTGACTATGGCGCTAAAAAGGCGTTCGAAGCACTTAACAACGCTTTAGTATCACGGGAGGTAATATTATCGCACCCAGACTTCAATAAAGATATTCAGCTTACAACTAATGCATCTAACTTTGCCATTGGAGCCGTCCTCAGCCAAGAGGGTAAGCCAATTGAATTTATTTCCAGAACTTTAAATGCAACAGAAGAACATTACGCTACAAATGAGCGAGAATTATTGGCTATAATTTGGGCTCTCAATAACCTAAGAAATTATGTTTATGGCTCAAGAAAGGTAATTATTTATACCAACCACCAACTGTTGACATATGCCTTAAGTAGCCACAATCATAATTCAAAAATAAGAATATAAAAAAGGATGGAATATAATTACAAATTGAGGTACAAACCTGGTAAGACAAACGTAGAGGCCGATGCCTTATCAAGGAACATCACAGAAACAAATGTTCTGCAATAACAAGGGGACTCTTCCACTGAAACTTAACATAGTGCAGAGAGTTCATCCGAGAATCTAATTCCAAGCGTAGAGAAGAGGTATTTAAATCCATCTGTCATCAATCCATTTTTCCAAACATAAGTGTAGGTTTACACAGCTATTTTTTTCCGATGTGTCTTCAGGGGGGAAGGGGAAGAGAGCATAATCGTAGAAGAACATAACTGAGCCCATCGCAATGAAAAAGAGAACAGGGCACAAATATTGGAAAAATATTATTTTCCAGGAATGACTGGAAAAATAAAGTGAACTATTAAACTATGTACAAAATATAAGAACAACAAATATGAAAGACACCCAAATACAACTGAATTAAAACAAACACCTATACCAACTTTTCCCGGACATACGATTCATCTTGATATTTTTCAACAGATCGCAAACTAATACTAACATCCATTGATAAATCTTAGAAGTATGCTAAAGTTAAACTGCTAAATGGAAGATCCATAGAGGACGTAAGGAAACCTTTGAGGGAACTTATATTTTCCTATGGGGTACCAAAAAATATGGAAAATGAGCCTTCGCTAAATTCAACATCAATTCTGTTTGTGTTGAATGATGACCTGAAAATCAATATTTTCACAACTCCTGCATACAGAAGTGAGACAATTGGTCAAGTCGAACGCTTCCATTGCACTTTGGCAGAAATTATGAGGTGCCTTAATAGCGACGGGACATCCAGAAATTTTGAAGAACTACTTGAGAGATCGGTTAACGAATATAATCATTCAATCCATTCCACCACCAATAGAAAACCTGTCGACCTGTATTTCGGATAGACGGTCGATTTTTCTTCACAAGATCTGGAAACAACTAGATTGCCTAACATCGAAAGGCTCAGAAAAAAACAAGAAAAGGATTTGGCCTACTGCAACAGGAAAAGGAAATCGATAAAAGATTATGTGCCAGGGCAATTGGTGTATGTTAAGACCAATAAACGACTGGACACCAAATTAAGCAAGCGATTTAAACGGGAGATCGTTAAAGAGAATCGTAATACGACAATTGTGACTGAAAGTGGACGTGTTATTCACAGAAGCCATATTAGAAACTAAAATGTTTTGAAAACTTACCTAGAGAGGGAAGAATTTTCTTTAAATGATTTCATTTCTTTAAGATTTTTTATTGGTGCCGTATCGGCGGAATTTAACATACTTGACTACTCGAATGCAAGTCTAATAACTATTCAGAATGGTATCGCTAGACGACAAGAGGGTACATTCAATACATACAATCAATTTTAAATTCAAACATTACATACGCTCATTCGCTCCGCTCAACAAGTTCTAAACATAAAAGGACTTCTTAAACGACTCATGCCCGGTAGGAAAAAAAAGCCATAGATTTCATTGGTAGTGCATGGAAATGGATAGCCAGAACCCCAAACGGACACGACTTTAAAATTTTCGATGAAAAAATCCGAAATTAACTGGAGAATAACAACAGACAAATGATTATACATCAACTAACTATAAATAGATTGCAAGAAACTTCTAACAATACAAACGAAATATTAAAAGTGAAGAAAGAAAATTGGAATAATGAATTGCTTGTTAAATTAGAACATAAACTCATTGTAATAGAAAAAGAATTACAAAATATCTAATATGGCATTCAGTGGGCAAAAGTCAATATTGTAAATTCAATTATTCTGTCAAAAACTGAAATAGAAATTCTAAATGATGTTCTTGAAAATTAGTATAGACGAATTGTTATCTTTTGGTAAAGTAATAATAGTAGCAAATAATAAAGAAATTTTGTATGTTTTAAGTATTCCAATTGTCCGAGGGAACACATGTAAAAGATTTTTGGTTAAACCTATAAAAAACAAATATTTGAAAAAATATTTAATAACATCGAATTATATAAAATTTTAGACTGCAATAAAGACTTATTCGCTATTAAATAAAATTGTAAAACTTACAATGATCTAGCTATTTGTAGTGGAGATAAACTTATAGAATTAACCGATAATTATTGTATGTATTACTATTTTGAAATAAGACCGTTTAACTTACTTGATTAAATATTTTAACGTAACAATAAAGATCAATGGCAGCAAATTTTAATCAAAATAAATAACTAGCAGTAAACCTCTCCTTGCATTTCTATAACCAAGAGGAATGAACATTCAAATTGAAGAAGTGCTATCACTAGAAAGACTGCAGACAATTAATCTGGGAAATATAAAAAGATTAGATAACCTAGATATTAAGAACAATGCACTTTTAACCACAAGCAGCATTTTGTTAATTTTTACTGTTTTCATTATCAAGTGGATGTCTATAAAAAATTAGCTAACAAGAAGAAAAATAACATTGAGGAGGAAGATACAATTCCGAATAACCCAACAACAGAAGTTGCTAATGTAAAAGGGAAAACAAGCAAGAAATCTTCAAGCATCTATGATATTCATGCATTCCCATACAATCGGGACGATTGTATTTAAAGGGGGAGGAGTAAAATATATTTGAAAAAGTAAGAAAACATAGCTGACGTTGCATCTTGCAAGTTAAAGGAAAATATATTTGAATAAGTATGAAAAACATAAGTATGAAAACATCTTGCATAACTTTGTTTCGTTCCAATTTCAACATTGGGAAAATGCTGACACCATGTCTAGCAGAGGTATGTGATCAAAACACCCACGTTTAGGTGGTTAGGGTAGTTTTAATGAAACTTTACTATTGTTTTTACCTTTGATAAATAAAGACGTATTGTGTGTATAAAAAAACACACAATACAAAAAAATAATTTTTTTAATTAATGATTTAAAAATATTTAATTTATATATAATATTATTTTATATAAATTATGTTATTTGTATATATTATACTTTATTTCGTTTATTCGTTTTTGAATATTTTTTTTAAACCGTTTTCTTAAATTAGTCGTTGCGTACAGCGATTTCTTTTGTTTCTTTTTGCAACCTTTTTTAAGGTCTTTGGTGATTAATTAACTTAATTTATTAGAGGAAAAATTAAAATTTAGTAAAAATTTCAACCGAGATTTCAATTTCAATTGAGACCTTTATTCGGGCTATTCCGCAAGAAGGACATTCCGTTTATTCTCTAGGCACCCATCGGCAGAAGTTAGTCCATTTGTGGAAAATCTTCCGCGATAGTTACGAAGACCTTCTAGAGAATGCCGAGGATACTAAGATATCGACGAAGGACGCTAAGACAAAGTATATGTCAGAATATGCTCTATATTTTGAACTAGTATCATATCTCGATGGTTTAATTTAGTACAAAAGAGTCTTGGTAAATTCACACTTAAAACCCTGTTTAATCTTTTTGTCATTAATAAAGAATCGGGTCCTGCAATAAAGCGATTGCAGCGGACAATCAATGATTGTATAACCAATTTATCCTTCCTCGAGATTGAGGCAGAAAATTGTGACATCATCTTATTGTATATTACCGGAAAACACTCTTGATCTTTGGGAACAGTCCAAGAGCCCTAACTCGTGCTTGACCAAGTGGAGCATCCTGGATGAGTTTTTGACTACAAGATACCGGACTTTAGAATCCGTATCTGACATTATTGGTAGTCAAAATCCAAATCAAACAAGCAGTCGTATTAAAAATTTGAAAAATTCTCCTCAGGCGAATCGGAAGCTTAGGAGTTTTGGAACAACGGTCACTCGTACCATACCCCCGAAAAAATGCCCACTGTGTTCGGATAAACATCCTTTTCGATTGTGCTCCACGTTTCTCAGGATGTCAGTTACTGATAGTATAAATATTGCCAAAAGAGCCAGAGTACTAATGTTTGTTATATGTGCAAACAAAATTATTATTCGCTGCTTCATCGTGCTGAAGCCCCTAATCAATCTCTACCCAAATATGAATATAATTCAGGAACACCCATGACATCAAGTCACTATGCTCCCATACTGGAGCACACATCTCGTATGGAGCAAAATTTGGTGGAGAGACCATCAACTTCTGTCGAACGTCGCTCATTTAAAAATTTTGCTACCCAACTACAGTCCGCCCCGTACTCTACAGTCTTGTTAGCCACAACTGTAGTAGATAGCATGCTCAACAACGTAAGATGTTCTCCTTGAGCATTGTTCGACCCTACCTCCCAGGCTACTTTTATCTCGAGGAGACTTCAGAGAAAGCTGGATCTTCGAACATTCTCTGTCCCTGCTGCTACGACAGTCGGTTTGAACGGAGAGAAAGCAGCAAACTCTTCTAAAATTTGCTCGATTTCCTTGGGTTCATCTATTGACCATGATTTCCACTTGGAAACGGATGCCAATTAGCTAGTGACTGTGAGTGAAGCTACTCTTTTGCGTCCACCATTTTACGTACTCAAATGTACGAGGACGATATTTTGTCGGGTGCACGTTCTATTGAAGTGGCTATTCATAATAGCGATGAATTAACATACGTTTTGAAGTCGGCTGGATTCTCGCTGCGGAAATGGATTTCGAATGAACAAAATCTTATTCTCGACTTACCCTCACATTTACCCATACATTATTGGATTCCAATTTTTTTAAATTTTCGGATGCTAGTACTGCTAAAACGTTTTGTTTACGATTAAATGCGAACTTGGATACATTCTTCTTCAAGCGATCTCCAACCCTCGATATCCAAACGTTCCGTCATGTTTCGAATAGCCAAGCTATTTGACCCTGTTGGATGGTTGCACCCAAAATAATTGTTGCTAAGTTTCTTATGCAACAAATTTAGATAGACAGAACGGAATTGGATGATTGCTTGAAACTCATGATGTTACACAGATTGCGCAAATTTGTCAATGACTACTCTTTCATCGAACGGATTAACATCCCACGCTGGGTTAATTTTAAACGTGAGTATGAAGTACAACTTCAGGCTTTTTGTGATGCTTCTGAAAAAGCATATGCTGCCACCCTTTATAGCAGAATCAAACGCCCGTCAGGTGAAATAATCACTCATCACCGTTTAGAGCTATGCCGTGCAACTTCCCCACGGAACTGAACCTTACCAATTTGGCTTCTGTCCAGGCTTCAAAAACGCCCGTGCCATCGGCTGACCTTTTTGGCGAATAGAGTTTCGTATGTTTTGGATACTATTGGCATCGACAATTAGAATCATGTAGAATCCCATGCAACCCTGCTGATCTGCCTAGCTGATCTGACAGCCAAGGAACTCGTAAATTCTGACATCTGGTGTATGGGCCCTTGGCCAGCTCGTCCACGTTCAGAATAGCCGAAATTATCGTTCAAGCCATGTACGAAGCTTGAAACACGTTTGGTTCAAGTAAACCGTAATACTACAACGCCCACAGAAGAAATTTTTAGCAGATTTTCTGAATTGTCTCGTGCATTACGAGTGTTGATGTACGTTTTCCGATTTTACCATTCTGCTTATACGACCCACAGATTATCTCACAAATACTTGTCCATATGACTCACTCAAGATGAGATCAGTTTCGTGAAGCGTCGGTTAATTATTTTGTGTCAAAGTTCTCATTTCCCGGAATACTCAATTTTGAAGGAAGGAGCTACTTTGCCTCGTAAGAGCTCTCTACTAACTTTCAACCTTTTCATCGACTCCAACGGTTTGTTAATAGTCAATAGAAGACTCTCTCGATTACCGACTTTGTTTACTCGTTTTTTCTGCAGACGTGTTTGGCCTGCATCGGAAAACATTTTCCAATCGATCGAATCGCATTTTTCTCCTCGGTGTTCCACATAAAGGCGGCCTCTGGAAAGCCGGTGTGAAAAGTTTCAAGACCAATTTACGAAAGATATCGAATGTTTAAAAATTTACTTTTGTGGAGTTCGCTACTATGCTGGCAAGAATGGCGAATAACCCCACGGATATTAACCTTTTGACCCCGGGTCAGTATCTTGTTGGAAGTGCCATACTTTCAGCGTGGTAGCTTTAATTTGCCAAAAAGCTCACTTGAGCACGCATAGCGGCCCGTTGTGATGCCACAGGTGAACGCATCCTCTGTACTGACCAAGTTCCTCCGATCCAAGGAGGGGGAATTTGGTCAGCGCAAAGGCTGCACATTTTCAAAAAGCAGGCTGGAAAACCAACCAGAAAGTTTGATAAACGAGGATAAATGGATGGGCATTGGCAGAGGAAGTTGATGACAGTCTCCTCCTCCTCGGCGGATCTGCATCCACGGCAGAAGTCTTTAAATGGGAGTCGCATTCTTTCCGCGTGTCTACCCAGCTGGTTGGTACGCTTTCTATCCATTGTGGGCCAAGTGAGCCTAGTGATGGAGCAGGACTCTTCATTGATCCAGGACCGGTTGGCATTCCGGGAGAATTTCCGCGCAATGGCGAGTTTGAACGAGGTAAGTGGCGTTCCCAAGTTGATTGAGGAAGATTTCGGAAGTAGTGCGCCCGCTCTGGCCAGCTCATCGGCCCTGCAGTTTCCCTAAATGTCGCAGTGTCCGGGAACCCAGACAAGTGTGACGCCAAAGCGCCCAGAAAGGAGATTGAGGAAGCGGCGACATTCTCTGACGATCCTGGAATTATCCGCAACGTTCGACAGAGACTTTATCGCAGCCTGGCTATCGGAGTAAATCGAGATACGGTTGAAAGGAATAGGAACACCATAGGCGAGGATCCACTGTGCGGCCTGGTAGATGGCCATTACTTCTGCCTGGAACATGCTGCAGTAGTCCGGCAGCCGGAGTGAGACGTTCAGCTCCAATTTCCCAGAGTATACTCCACTGCCCACCCCGTTATCGAGTCTGGAGCCTTCGGTGTAGACATTCAGGAGTTCGGGTGGAACGGACGTGTCAGAGGTCCAGTCGATTCTGATCGGGATCAGGAAGTCGAAACCCTATCAAAATAGTATTCCACAGAGAGATAATCAATATCAAATGGGGCCACGGGATCGATCCCCAAAATAGAGGAATGACCAGAAGCGGCAACACGCCAAAGGGACAGGGCAATGAATCTTGTCGCCATGAACTTAGCCACCTGCTTTGCGAGGAGCTCAGAAGGGAGGCAGTTGAGCATTGCGATCAAAGCTTTTGTTGGGGTGGTGCGTAGAGCAGCAGTGATGCGAACAGCTGCAGACCTTCTGACTCTGTCCAGGAGTCTGACATTGTGCAGCCACCAGAAGGTAACACCGTATAGTAGGTTGGGCTCGATGACTGCAGAATAGATCCAGCGCACGACCCTTGGACCGAAACCCCACCTGGATCCAACTGCCCTGCTGCAGCAGTAAGCAGCACAGGTCGCTTTTCGCGTCCTAGCAGCCCAGATATTTAAGTTCGGGACTCAGCGTGAGCCTAGTCCCATTTATACTAGGGAGGGTGAAGGTCGGGACCTTGTATCTCCTGGTGAAAAGAATTTTATCTGTCTTGGTGGGATTAACGGATAATGCAAAAACCCTTCACCAGTCCAGTACACTCGACAACGTCAAGTTCAGTTTATCCGACAGGGTCTGCGGGCATATTCCCGATGCAGCAATGGCAATATCGTCAGCATATGCTATGACGTTATTACCAGAGGATTCAAGTCTTCTCAGGAGTGAGCTGACTGCGAGATTCCAGAGAAGTGGAGATAGAACGCCACCTTGTGGTGTACCTCTGCAGGCTATTCTCTGACATTGTGAGGCCCCCACTGTGGAGGTTATTATTCTCGATTTGAGGAGGAGCTCAGTAAACCTGACCAGATTCTAAACCAGGTTGAGGGAATTAAGAGCCCAAATTATTGCATCCGGATTGACATTGTTGAATGCACCCTCAATGTCCAGGAAAATGGCCAGAGTGTATTCCTTAACGTCTAAGGATTTCTCCACCCGACAGATAAGGGAGTGCAGTGTAGTCTCCACTGATCTACCCCTTGTGTATGCGTGTTGGGATGAGGATAGAAGTAATGGATAAATACAGGCCCTAATATGAACATCAAGTACTCTTTCCAGTATCTTCAAAAGAAAGGAACAAAGGCTGATTGGTCTGTAGTCACCGGCCTTAGTGTGGGACGGTTTCCCAGCCTTGGGAATGAAGATAACCCTAGATATTCTCCAGCTCCACGGAATATAGAGGAGCCTAAGACCAGCGTTATAGATGGCAAGCAGCCAGGGAAGAATGATCTCCTCCCCCTGCTGGATGTCACCTGGAATAATACCATCCGGTCCTGGGGACTTGAATGGTTTAAAGGATCTAATAGCCCAGTACACTTGGCTTGGGTTATGAATTAGGTGGAAATGGTCCCTAGACGGAGATGCCGTAATCTGGTAGAGAGCTTGAACTCCAAGGGTTGCACTCCCCGGAAAATGAGTGTCAAGAAGAAGCTCAAGCGGCTCTGAACTAGTCTTAGCCCAGCTGCCGTCAGGCCGTTGGATGCATTCGAGAGACTTATGTGTGGAACTTAGTATTTTGCACAGACGGCTCGTCTCGGCAGAGGTTTCTACGCTCGCGCAGTAGTTTGTAACGACACGTTTCCGCTTGGGTGCTGGGGTAGATCAGCGGCGTCCAGTGGCTACATAAAACAAAATTGTTTTTCGAAGAAATTTTAAATCTATATATTTATAAATCCTGAAATAACTTACGTGCTACCTTAAGCTAACTAGATGTAAAAGAAAGATTAAATTTAAAATTAATTAAAGAAGAAAAAATAAATAACTAGACCGGCCACGCTACTGTTCGTCAAGTTACAGTGCTGAGTGTGTCAAAGGGTGGTCAGAACAACAGTCAAACGGCCTACGCACAGGATGACTGCGATTCCTACTGTCCCGATGATCTTTCCTCGGCACCGTCGTCACGTCAACCAAAGGAGGATATCAGAACGACAATCAAACGGCCTACGCAGGGGATGATTGTGGCTCTGAGGCCTCCGGAGTCCGTCCTCAGGAAGATATCCCAGTACAACAATTGCACGGTCTACACACAGAACAATCTCACCAGTGTGGTCAACCAGACCACTAATTAGTTAATTTATTTTTACCAAGCGAGAGCCAATGTTAATAAATAGTATCAACCTCACTTACCAGCCACTCATCACCAACTAACTTCACTGCTCAAATCATGCCCGCTTTTATTCCCAAAAGTAACGAGTGACAGATCAAACATGATCGAACAATCGATCGATCGTCATACTCTACACATTACGAATGGGAGAACAAGCGACAATGGAATTGAACAGAGAGTACAAGTACACTGTACATATATATGTAATATGTAAGTCATACAACTACCGTTATAAAAAAGAATACAATTTGCTAAAAATAGATCACAAAATCTGCACAGCAATTTTATGAAATATTTTAGGCACTGTGGGGCTTATTATAAATTTATATATATATATAAGTTCCTGTTGTTCCTATAAGGAGCATAGGGCCTTAACGATTTTATTCCATTTATTTTTATCTTCTGTTACGATCTTCAGCTCGTTCCACGCTTTGTTGACTTTAGCTGCTTCGATATCTAATTGTCGACGCCAGGTGTGACTCGACCGATCTTTCCTGCGACTGCCTTGTGGATTCCAGTCTATTGCGTTTCTGGTGGTGTCGGTTTGAGGTCTTCGCAAGGCATGCCCAATCCACTTCCATTTCCGTTTCCGGATTTCCACTTCAACTCGTGTTTGTCCGCACTCGGCCCATAAGCGTTCGTTTGTGATGGTGTTTGGCCAGAAAATGTTTAGTATGCGACCTAAACAACGGTTGATGAATACTTGTGTTGCCGAAAATATATTTGGCAACAGAATTGTCATATTTTTATATACATATATATTTTATACATATATATTAGTAAACATAATTCCTTTTGATATTACTAATTAGATAACTTCAGCTGTACATATTAAAATATTTTAGTACGTTATCTAAAGAATGTAGAAAAACCAGTTTTATTTTTGTCTATTATCTTAATTCCTTTTTCCCGTATTAATTATTTATAATATCTCTCATTAGTAATACTTTAGTGAGAGATGATCCCGTTACTTTATTTAGTACAATTGCTTACAAGTAATATTACTTGAATTTAGTAAATCACTTGTGCTTTGACTTTGTATAAGAACAGTTTACTTGTCTTAAAATACAATCTATACTTAAAAATAAATCTATACTTAAAATACTTTACATAAAGTTCTTTGCATAAAGTCATTTTCTCTATTTACATTACTTCAACATAATTATTGGTGCCGAAACCCGGGAATTCATAAAAAAAAACTGAAGTATTTAAAACTCTATTAAATTAAAACTTTATAAAAGTGAACTATTATTTTTTAAAAAATAATTGGAACATTATTTCTACGAACAATGAGTGAATTAGATCTAATAATAAAGGAACAACGCAACCTGCTGAAATTATTAATTAAACTGGAAACTTGTTTGGAGCAAAAAGAAAAAGATGAGAGGACAAGCGGTTTCTTAAATTCTTTGGTGCAGCGGCTGGATGAAATGTTTGGTAAGTTTGAATCTCAACATGATAAAATAGTGCGTCGAATTCACGAGGAATCTCTAGAAGATGATGATGTTCCATACATGAAAGAAGATCTTAACTTTGAATTTTCGGAGAAATATTTGTGCTTTAAAGGAAAATTATTGGATTCGAAGGCAGACAACACGATGATAAATGGACCGTTATCAAGTACTTGTGTCACAACTAACGGTCGCCCTGATATTACAGTTAATTGTGATGCTAAGTTACCTAAGATTTCACTGCCAAAGTTTTCTGGAGAATATATGGAGTGGATTCCATTTCGCGACATTTATTCTTCTGTCGTTCATAACAATGATTCGCTCACCAAGGTTCAAAAATTTTATTATTTAAAGGGTACTCTTTCTGGCGAAGCATTTAATTTAATTAAAAATATTTCTGCTACTGAAGCAAATTACGATTCGGCATGGAACATTCTAGAATCCAGATATCATAACACGCGAATACTTGTTGGCAGTTTAATATCTAAACTTTTTCATATTTCGAAATCTGATGGTGGATTTCAATCCATTAAAACTTTATTGGATTCTACCAAGGAAATCTTGTCTTCACTTCAAAACCTCAACATAAACACCCAAAGCTGGGATCCTATTCTTACACATCTGATAGTACAAAAGCTTGACTTCCAGACACGAAAGGAATGGGAACAATCTTTGAAATACTCTACTGAACTTTCTTCTCGTGATGAACTATTTACATTCTTAGAGAGAACTTTCCGAACATTGGAATCGATTAATGATGATGCTTCATCGTCATCTAAATATAGAAACTCGAAGATTCATAAACCTTTTAATTCCGCTAAAAGGACATCGTGTAATTCTGGCAACTTTTCTGCACATTATACAAAACCTTGCTTATTTTGTGATAAGGAACATTCACTTTCGAAATGTTTTAAATTCCTATCCTTACCTTTGGATTCTAAGAATGCTTTTTTGTTAAAAAGAAAGGCTTGCCGTAATTGTCTTGCTGTTGGTCATAACCATGAAAATTGTAGCTCACTATTTCGCTGCATTATATGCAGACATCCACATCACACTGTTCTTCATTTAGACAAAAATCAGGCGGAGGCCTCTTCTATTCCTGCTATTTCACTCAATTCTAAAAATGAAAGCACACCAGGTGCTACTGTTCATAGTGCAGTTGCTTACCAAGCAGTATTGTTATACACTATTCGATTACTCGTTCGAACTGACAAAGGTTATTTTCCTTTACGAGCTCTTTTGGATCCAGGCTCACAAGGAAGTTTGATTTCTGAAGCTGCAATTCAACTGATGGGCATTCGAAAAGAAAGATCATATTGTAAAATAATCGGTATTGGTAACAGTGGTGAAAATGTATCGAAATACTCTGCTAATATTGCTTTATATTCCCGTAAACGAAAACCTGTATTGTCATGTACGGCATTAGTTTTAGCTAATCTTTCTTCGTATACACCGTATCCTTCGTCTAAACTTATTTCATTGCCTGATATTGATCCTGAAAATTTGGCTGATCCACTTTTCTTCAACTCTGATCCGATAGATCTAATTTTAGGCTCAGATGTTTGCTCCATAATAAAACTTCCCGCCGAATCCTTTGTTCTCAACAATTTATTCTTCCAAAATACTCATTTTGGATGGGTGTTTTCTGGAAAAAATGGTAACATTTCTTGCAACAGGCTACACATACTTAACGTCAAATTGGAGACATTATTGAAGTCGTTTTGGGAGCAGGAAGAAGTTAATACCAAAAGAAAGATAAGTAACGACGAACTGAAATGTGAAAATTATTTTGCGAATACAGTTAATAAATCACAATCTGGTCGCTATATAGTACATTTGCCGTTTAGGTCTCTAGTAGAAAACAACACTGCACCGTCTGTTCCGAATAATATCATTAGTGCCTACAAACGGTTGCGACAATTGGAAATCTGTTTTTCGAAACGACCTACTTTTGCTGAAAGATATATGAACTTTATGCGAGAGTACGAAATTTTAGGTCACATGACCAAATTTGGAAAATATCCTGAAGATGTCAGACCTAATTCGTATTTCTTGCCTCATCATGGTGTACTAAAGGAGAGCAGTACAACTACCAAACTAAGAGTGGTTTTTGATGGAAGTTGTCATTTGAATAACTGCAAATCGTTAAACGATGAACTCTGTCCTGGACCTGCGCTTCAAAACGATTTACCAGGAATTATAATAAAATGGAGGAGGCACAGGATTGCATTCAGCGCGGATATTGAGAAAATGTTCCGGCAGATAGATGTTTGTCCAGAACATAGGAAATTTCAGCAAATACTTTGGCGACATGAGTTAAACGATGAAATATCTATTTATGAGCTGAATACCGTAACATACGGTACCACTTCAGCTCCTTATTTGGCTATACGCGTTTTGCAGCAATTAGCACATGATTTTAAAGACGACTTTCCACAAGCAGCAGATGTTCTTGTTTCTGATTCTTACGTAGATGATGTTATTTCGGGTGCAGATAATCTTGAAAGTGCAATTAGCCTACAAAGGGATTTATGCAATCTTCTGAAAAAAGGATGTTGCAATTTACGCAAGTGGATCTCTAATTCTTCTCAATTCTTACGAGAAATTCCCGAAGAACATAAGGAAAACTCTAAAACTTTACAATTTGATAAAGACAATGTGGTGAAAACTCTAGGCATCCAGTGGGATACATATGGTGATTTCTTTTCCTTTAAAGTAAACCTTGACGATACTAATTCATTTACTAAGCGCACCATTCTTTCAGAATCTGCTAGACTATACGATCCTTTAGGATGGCTTACACCCTCCACCATTGTAGCCAAGTCTATTTTTAAAAAACTATGGGAACATAGTGTAGATTGGGATACTTCGATACCTATTGAAATAGAAAAGGAATGGTCTAAGTACAGATCGTCATTGGTAGACCTTGTGAACTTGAAAATTCCCAGATGGATAAATTGGTCTCCAGGAGTGAAAACAGAATTGCACGGCTTTTGCGATGCATCAACTCTAGCTTATGCAGCTGTAGTTTATCTTAGAATTATTACTTCGGAAGGTACTTTCGTTAATATTTTACAAGCAAAATCGAAAGTCTCTCCTATTAAAACTGTTACTATACCGAGGTTGGAACTATGTGCCGCTAAACTTTTGATTCAACTTACTGAAGATATCAAGAATTCCTTGGATTTTTGTAAAATAGAAAACATTTTTTATTGGAGTGATAGTTCAACTGTTTTAAGCTGAATTCGGAAACCTTCATCAACCTGGACCGTCTATGTTGCAGATAGGGTTGCAGATATACAACGTTTAAGTAACCACCTGAAGTGGAGATATGTACCTTCTAACTTAAACCCAGCCGATTGTACATCGAGGGGCATTTTAGATCAAAATTTAGTAGAAAACGATATCTGGTGGTTTGGTCCAAAGTTCTTATATGAAGCCCCTTCTTCACGGCCTAAGCGATTATTAAATTTACAAACTTCTGAAGAAAAGAGTTCGAAAGTTTTTACTAATATTAGTATTGAAAAAGGCTATCCAGAGTTATTATCCAGATTCTCGAAATTAAAGACACTGCTTCGAATTACTGCGTTATGCCTACGATTTGTAAATAATTCTAAAACCTCTCTTTTGGGAAGGAACACTGGAGCTATATCTATCTCTGAAATTAATAATGTTTTACTGCGCTATGTTAAAATTACTCAATTGATAGATTTTCCAATGGAATTGAAATTTCTTTCTAAAAAAAAAGAAATTCGTCACAGTCCTTTATTGAAGTTAATGCCATTTTTGGACGACAACGGCGTTATTCGTGTTGGGGGTCGTTTACAAAATTCTGATTTTAACTATAGCCTTAAACACCCTATAATTTTAGCAAAATCTAATCCTCTTTCAAAACTAATCATCTTGGATGCCCATGAGAATTCTCTTCATGGTGGAATTACATTAACGATGTCTATTGTTAATCGAAAATTTTGGATCGTATCTGGGGCTCAGCTAGCAAAAACCATTATACGTAAATGTTTACAGTGTTTTAAATATGCAGCTAAAAGTTCACAACAAATAATGGGCAACTTGCCCTTGGTGAGACTTAACGTTACTAGACCTTTTAAACACAGCGGTGTTGACTATGCTGGACCATTAAATATTAAATCGTCTACTTTGAGATCCGCTGTTATTACAAAGGGCTATATTTGCTTGTTTGTGTGTATGGTCACGAAGGCTATTCATCTGGAAGCGGTCTCAGATCTTACTACAAATTCTTTCTTGGCAGCTTTTCGGAGATTTGTTTCTTGAAGAGGCGCATGCACTGACATCTATTCAGACTGCGGTACAAATTTTGTAGGCGCATCAAAGGAACTTCAAATTCTTTTTCATAAGAACAAAAAGTCATTGCCAGAGGAGTTACTACATGCTTTGAGCCTAAATTATACCAATTGGCATTTCATACCTCCAGCCTCGCCAAATTTCGGTGGATTATGGGAAGCTGGCGTAAAATCCGTGAAGTATCATCTAAGACGAGTTACCAATGATCGACTACTTACATTTGAGGAGCTAAATACCTTACTTTGTCAAATTGAAAGTTGCCTCAATTCGCGGCCTTTATGTCCTTTATCATCTGATCCATCGGATTTTAACGCACTAACACCAGCACATTTCCTCATTGGCGAACCACTACAGTGTGTTCAAGAAGAAAACTTATTAGCTCAAAGGGGAAACCATCTTTCACGTTGGCAAGCTATCGAGAGAATGAAACAGCATTTTTGGAAAAGATGGTACAGAGAGTACCTTAATCGACTTCAAGCTCGGCCAAAATGGTTAAGAAGCGTTCAAAATCCTAATATTGGAGATTTGGTACTTGTAGCAGATGACAGATGTGGACCAGGTCAATGGCTTCTTGGAAGAATTGTTGATACACATCCAGGAGGTGACGGAAAGATAATGGTGGTATCAGTCCAAACCAAAAATAAAATACTTAAAAGACCTATTTCTAAAATTTTTCTCTTTCCAGAAAATTCCAGTGAACCTCTTAAAGAAATGTCAGAGGATAGCCCTGAAGCTGCTGTTAACGTAGAAGATGGAGCCTAAGACAACGCTGTGAGTCGGAGCATAGCGGAGTTTCATGACTCGACTAAAGTACTCCCAACGATAGGCCGTCTACTACGTACTATATCTCTTTTGAAAACATTTGTTCTCCAGGGGGAGAATGTTGCCGAAAATATATTTGGCAACAGAATTGTCATATTTTTATATACATATATATTTTTATACATATATATTAGTAAACATAATTCCTTTTGATATTACTAATTAGATAACTTCAGCTGTACATATTAAAATATTTTAGTACGTTATCTAAAGAATGTAGAAAAACCAGTTTTATTTTTGTCTATTATCTTAATTCCTTTTTCCCGTATTAATTATTTATAATATCTCTCATTAGTACTACTTTAGTGAGAGATGATCCCGTTACATTATTTAGTACAATTGCTTACAAGTAATATTACTTGAATTTAGTAAATCACTTGTGCTTTGACTTTGTATAAGAACAGTTTACTTGTCTTAAAATACAATCTATACTTAAAAATAAATCTATACTTAAAATACTTTACATAAAGTTCTTTGCATAAAGTCATTTTCTCTACATACATTACTTCACCAACTTGTATGGCATTAATATCGCATTGGTTTGAGTTCCAGGATTCGCATCCGTAAAGCGCGACTGATTTTACGCAACTGTTGAAGATGTTGATTTTTGTGCGCTTTGAGATATGGGGGGACTTCCATATGTGTTTTAATTGACCGTAAGCTTGCCTGGCCTTGTTAATGCGATTTCCAACGTCTTCTCTAGAGCCTCCGCTTGTTGTTATTATGCTGCCTAGGTAACAGAATGATTGGACGTCTTCGATCAGTTGTTGTTGTAGCATGAATTGACGGGTATTTGTTGTGTTGATTCTCATGGTTTTTGTTTTTGGGATATTAATTTTGAGACCATAAGTTGCTGATTCGGCTTCGATGTTATTAAGCTTTGATTGCATATCGTCGAATCTGTGTGAGAGCAAACAAATGTCGTCTGCGTAATCTAAATCTTCGAGGCGGCCGTTTAGTCGCCAGGTGATGCCTCTTGGTGTTGCTGTGACCTTTTTCATGATGCTGTCGATTACTACATTGAAGAGCAGGGGGGATAGTGGGCATCCTTGTCGTGCACCTACTTTGACGTCTATTGGACAGCTGATTGTGTCCTCGTGTAGGATGCGGCACTTAGCATTTTCGTACAGTGCTTTAATTAATGTAATAAGCTTTTCTGGTATTCCTTTACAACGAAGAGCGTTCCATATTGCAGCGTGGTGAATCGAGTCGAATGCCTTCTCAAAGTCAATGAATGTTAGGTACAACAATTTAAATACTAAAATATTTTAAGAAATACAAATTGTGTTTTCAATAATTCATGTATGCTAAAGAATTACAAGTATAATATTATATATAATATAAGTATATAATTATAAAGTATGAAGTATATAATTATAAACTAAAATATTTTAAGAAACAAAAATTGTATTTTCAATAACTCATGTATGCAAACAATTATAAGTATATAATATTGAAGAAATAATGGGTGGATATATGGTGTGGGCAAAAACAAGGTCTTTCGCCTTTTGTCGTCACACGTGCAACTGTCACCTCACCGTTGCGCTGAATTGTAATGCGATACGTATGTCCCCAGATTTCACGTCGGTATCTTACCCGTGTTGCTTTTTCGGATCTCCATATCTCGTTAACATCCTCCTGTATCGTTACAGGCAATTGTCCCAACAAGGGATAATCGAGTCTTGTACTCATGTTTAAGACGCCAATGGTGGGTTTTGTACAAATAGTGGTGGTGGTGATGGTGTTGGTGATGTATCGTGTGGCTTCATGAACGGCGGTATCGATGGTTGACGATTCGACTGTGTCTCGGAAGTAAACCTCTGCGTCTTGGGGGTGCTGGAAGACGAAAATTTTCACTTTCTCAGTCTAAGGACGAAGAAGAGCTAGGTAACGGTGATAGGGGGGTTAGTGGACGTGTGTCTACTGTGGTGTCGGACATACCCCAAAAGGATCGACAGAATTCTAACATGAAGGAGTCGTCTATGTTTTCTGAACTCAACTCTATGTCACGAGATCTTCAGTTGTTACTATGAGTGGTGAAAGTGTCTCATGTGTGTTGTTTTCTTCTCCGGGCATTTCTGGGACTGGTTAGATCTGCGACACCGTAGCGGAGTGACATTCCTCTTCCCATATGGGGGTGGTGGCGGCGTCTCTTCATCGCTGACATTAATGGAGTCGTTATCTGCTTGGGCTTGTTTCGGTAGAAATGTTGGGGTAGCAGTTTTCTCCGGGTTTAGTCCAATATTTCCGTGCTTACTGTCATCCGAAAATGCCTAACATTTCTGTCCATCCTTGGCTTTGGACTAGGCTTAGCTGTTACTGGAGAGGTTTGACGGGCGACTCGTTGCCTTTTGGAAGGACGTTTCTTGGAGGAGCTTGGCACTTCGTCATCTTCTAGGAATATTGTACGCCTCTTGTTTTCGTTTTGTTGTTGGATGTTGCGTCGGAATTTCTCCCTTGTTCGTTCGAATCTCTGTTGATTCGATTCCATGTTTCCACCGGGTTGTACAATCGTCGATTTAAGTGATCTAGTGGAAATTAAAGAGAGAGAAGAGTTATTAGAGTAGTAGGGTTTCATTTCACTAACATGTGCAGTGTGTTGTTCATTAGTTCCTATTTTTTTAATTCGCACAATGACCGGGGATATGAATTCCGTAACTACATAAGGACCTTTAAATTTGGGTGCTAATTGGCGTTGAAATTATCTACCGCCTTAGATAATGGGTGTTGGCGTACGAGGATGTGATCTCCTATTTTTGGCATCCAGCTTCGGTGTCGGAGATATAATGATGCCGCTGCTTTTGTGAGGCCTTTTCTAAGTTGTGGCGTACGATTTTGAAAATCTGTTTCAGTTCATCAGCTCGTTCTTCCGGCCTTACGTATCGGGCTCCTGTCCCGATCGTGACATCGTCATATAGAGTCTTTGGTAATCGTGGGTTCCTTCCCTGAGTTATGAAAGCGGGTGAATATCCCGTCGATTCTGACGTGTTAGTGTTGATGGCCAACATCACTTCTGGCAGAAGTTCATCCCATCGATTATGTCTCTCACCTGTAAATTGTGCTATTATAGGTTTAATAGTCTGGTTGGCTCTCTCTGTTGGGTTCTCCTGTGGGGTATAAGGGGCAGTAAACAGTTGTTTCACTCCAATTTGCTCTAAATAACGTTTTAAAATGCGTGAGGTGAACTGTGTTCCGTTGTCTGTTATCAACGCTTTTGGTACCTCATACCGAGACACTATCCGTTCTCTGATGGCCTTGACCACGTCTTCGGCCCTCGCCTTTCCACACGGGATTAGTTCAACCCACTTTGAAAAATTTTCGAACAATACCAGCAACATAGTGTTACCATGCGCCGTCCTCGGGAGAGGGCCGACAAAGTCTGCGCATAACAACGCCCATGGTTCTTCTTGTATTCGCGTCAACATTTTTCCGGCTGGCTGTTGTTGTGAGATTTTATATCGCTGACATGTTTCACAACGGCGTACGTACCTACTCACATCGCGTGCTAACCCTGGCCAATAATATCGGCTGGCAACCTTGTTGAAGGTCTTCCGGATACCCATATGACCACCCGTAACTTCATAGTGGGTCTCTTTTAAAACTTGAAACCGCTGACACTTGGGAACACACAGTTCCCATGGAGTAGAGTCCTCATCGTTTACCTCTCGGGGAAAGTGACGATATAATTTATTGTCCACAACTCCATAATCGGCGTGCCATTCTGGGTTTTTTTGTACCGCTTCCAATTTTGTGTCATACCATTGGCAGGGGTTTGAGGGCCGTACATGTGCCATGTTGATTTCGGCTATAGGGTGGCAAGAGAGGGCATCTGCTACAACGTTCTGCTTACCTTTTCTATAACTGATCGAGAACTTGTACTGTTGTAGTTCCAAAGCCCACCGTGCCAGACGACCTGTAGGGTTGTCGATGGAGTTTAGCCACTTAAGCGATAGATGATCCGTAATAACCTTAAATTCGTAGCCTTCAAGGTAGGGTCGCATCTTTCGTATGCCCCATATTATTGCTAGGCACTCCTTTTCCGTGGCAGAATAATTCTTTTCTGCCCCATTTAAATGTCTGCTGGCGTACGCTTTTACATGCTCTGCGTCGTCAATTTCCTGGGTCAAAACTGCTCCTAAGCCCACCTCGCTGGCGTCAATCTTAAGGGTGAAATCGGGGAAAGCTAACACCGGTGCTTTAGTGAGACAGCTTTTTAGTACCTCAAATGCTTACTGCTGTTCTTGACCCCATTTCCTATGTTTACCTTTTTTCAACAGTTGGGTTAGCGACTGGGAGATTTTTGCAAAGTTCGGAACAAAACGTCGGTACCACGAAGTTATGCCCAAAAACCGGCGAACACCTTTGGTGTCTTGTGGTATAGGGAGTTGTTCTATCGCGGCAATCTTTTCGTGGTCAGTTTTTATGCCTTCGCACGTCACAATGTGACCTAGATATCGGGTCTCCGTCTTGAAAAACTTACATTTTGCTGTATTTATTTTCAGGTTTGCTGTCCTGAGTCTTCGAAACACCTCCTTGAGATTTTTCAGATGATCGTCAAACGTCTTTCCAATCACGATGATATCGTCAAGATATGCGGAAGCGTGTGGTTTCATATCGGGTCCTATAACGCGATCCAATGCTCTTTGGAATGTGGCAGGAGTGGCCGCGGTAGAAAGACCCTGAATCTGTTGAAATTTTGGCAGTTCGGTTTCAAAAAAATTTCTAATTCGCTGTTGTAGCGAGTCTTCTTCCGAAAGGTCGATACTATAACAATTATTGGGGAAATTTCCGATATTATATTCCCTTACCTGATTTAATGATTCATCGTCTTTCGGTAACTCTCGAGCCTCGGATTCGCCTTTCGTGGTTAGGCCGGCACAAGGATAGTTGTGTAAAAAGGTCGTAGGAAGTCTAACCCTAGAACGACGGACTCCGTGGCTTCCCGCATGACAAGAAACTCCTGGCTTTTCGTTCGATTACCAAATGTTACTGGAACTTGAACGGCTGTAGTGATGCGTTCCTTCGATCCATCGACCAGTGTAACCTCTATGTCCGTCGTGCTATATTCCGGCTTTTGTCGCATTTTCTTAATGAAAGAATGTGACACGAAGCTTCTGGTAGCCCCCGTATCAATGATACCGTCGCAAAGATGGTGAACTATTGTAGCTTTAATTTTCTCCTCCTCCCACGACAAATGAGTCTGATTATCAATTGAGCTGGGGGTGTCGATTGTTGCTGTTTGTAGGTTGTGAAGCATACGATGATGTTCGTTACGGCTTGGCTGTTTTAAATTGGGTATACTTTCTAACTCGGCGGCTAAGGACACCAAGTCATCCAAGGTTTTGAAATCTCTTCTTCTGATAAACCATTGATAATCTGGGGACGAGTTTCGGAAAATTATTTCTAACTACTCCTCTTCGTTCAGGGTAGAGTGGTACATCAAATCTTGCAGCGCGAGTAAATATTCTTTGAAGTTTTCCCGTGGCCGTTGAGTCCGTGAACGAATCTCTATCTCTAATTTTTCAAAGTACCTTTGCGGCAGAAAGAATTCTAGAAGGTCTTTCTTAAACTGTGACCAAAATTTCCATGGTTTTTGATTATTTCTAAACCATATAAGGGCGCGGTCCTTTAGCAGTTCACACATTACCGGAACGACCAAGTTTAAGTTTACCTCATATATAGCGGCAAACTCCTCCAACCAATCCACAAATTTTAGGACATCTTTACCTCCATCGTATTTTAGCCCCCATTTTCTAATTAATTCCACGGTGGCGACGCGATCCTCCCTCGTAGATGATGTATTTTTGGCGGTGATATCAGGTGACGCTTCCGCCGTAAGCTGTGACTTCAGGACTTCAGTCTTTTCGTTCAGCACACGTAGACAGCCGCTGGGGGACCCGCTGCTGCTTAGTTCATGTTGTTTTTGCCACCCCAATAATTTACCGGTGAGCTCTTCATCGTGTTCGGTGGTGATGAATTTTACCAGTCTCTTCCGCATTTCTTCGACGGTGCCAGACTGATCTTGTCCACACAATAGTAAGTAGGTATTAAGCTCTTCTTTGTTAAGGGAATAGACCCATCCCATTGATCAGGTGACGGACGGGTGATACCAATAACTGTACTTATAGATGAGGTTATGTTAATGATTGATAAATTAATGATGAATTGAACAAATATGTCCATGCTCGGGCGCCAATGTAACGACACGTTTCCGCTTGGGTGCTGGAGTAGATCAGCGGCGTCCAGTGGTTACATAAAACAAAATTGTTTTTCGAAGAAATTTTAAATCTATATATTTATAAATCCTGAAATAACTTACGTGCTACCTTAAGCTAACTAGATATAAAAGAAAGATTAAATTTAAAATTAATTAAAGAAGAAAAAATAAATAACTAGGCCGGCCACACTACTGTCCGTCAAGTGACAGTGCTGAGTGTATCAAAGGGTGGTCAGAACAACAGTCAAACGGCCTACGCACAGAATGACTGCGATTCCTACTGTTCCGATGATCTTTCCTCGGCACGGTCGTCACGTCAACCAAAGGAGGATATCAGAACGGCAACCAAATGGCCTACGCACGGGATGATTGTGGCTCTGAGGCCTCCGATGTCCGTCCTCAGGAAGATATTCCAGTACAACAATTGCTCGGCCTACGCACAGAACAATTGTTGTACAGGCTTCCACGTCAGTTGCTAATGTTTGGCTGTGAATAAATCTCTCACCAGTGTGGTCAACCACATCACTAATGAGTTAATTTATTTTTACCAAGCGAGAGCCAATGTTAATAAATAGAATCGACCTCACTTACCAGCCACTCATCACCAACTAACTTCACTGCTCAAATCATGCCCGCTTTTATTCCCAAAAGTAACGAGTGACAGATCAAACATGATCGAACAATTAGCAACATCAAACATGTTGTGTCATGCTCTACACATTACGAATGGGAGAACAAGCGACAATGGAATTGAACAGAGAGTACAAGTACACTGTATATATGTAATATGTAAGTCGTACAACTACCGTTATAAAAAAGAATACAATTTTGCTAAAAATAGATCACAAAATCTACACAGCGATTTTATGAAATATTTTAGGCACGGTGGGGCTTATTATAAATATAAATACTAAAATATTTTAAGAAACAAAAATTGTATTTTCATTAATTCATGTATGCAAACAATTATAAGTATATAATATTGAGGAAATAATGGGTGGATATATGGTGTGGGCAAAAACAAGGTCTTTCGCCTTTTGTCGTCACACTGCTCCCTCTTCTGACTCATACACTGTGCAACTGTCACCTCACCGTTGGGGACCCTCAATACGATGTACACTCTGACAAAATCGAATCAGTTCAAATACAATTCTTATTATTTTGTCTTCGTGGTTTAGGGAACAGATGGGATCCTAATAAAAGGTTACCATCTTATGAAAAACGCCTAGCACTCATTAAATTACCAACTTTAGAAAGACGTCACAAAATGCTAAATGCTGCCTATCTCCTGAAGCTGATTAATGGTGTTATCAACTCTCAATTTCTTCTAGAAAAATGTTCCATAAAAGTACCTGTTCGTCCAACAAGATACTATAATTTCATAAATATAAAATATTACACAGTTAACTACGCGAACTTCGATCCATTTCGTAGAATTTGTAATGATTTTAATAATCTTTACCTTCATATAGATTTTAATAAAAGTTTGGAATCCATTAAAAGAGATATAATTTTACAATTAAACTCATTTAATTAATAATTTCCATGTTGTCTCTTTTCTAACTTATTTTGTGTATTGAAATCATAAATTTAATAATTCTGTATTGAAATATAAAATGTAATAGTCTGTAAGGATTTTCCATAGACTTGAAATAAATAGATAAATAATCACGCGACACGCAACTAAAACCGACAATATTTAAAAATTTAAACAAAAGGTCACCGTGACAAATTAGCACCTTACATACATGCACAATTGGTCATTACAACCCTTCAGTCAGGATTACGACCTAGTTTCTCACACCACTTATGTTGCGTGTGTTAATTTTATACATGAGTGGTGGGACCTACAGTTTAAAGTCGACTCCGAACGACAGATTTTTGAGAAACTTTTTCATGGCAATTTTTTTATTTACTCTCAGAGTTTTTGCAATATACATATAGCGCCTTACCGCAAACAAAAAGCAAGTCAAATAAAACGGGCATATATTCCCAAAAAAAATTTTGCACTTCGCGAAACTAAGCCAACAGGACGAATTCCCAATGGCCAATAACTCAATACTTATTATTTTTCTTTAAATCAAAAAAGGAATATCCAAATATATGTATATGTAAATATGTATATGTATATTATATATATATTAAATTTGCCAACATAAAATTATATTAATATCAAAAAATATTAAATTTATAATAATAAAAGTTAAATAAATCAATTTAAATAAATAAAAAATGGTGAATTCAAAATTTTTTCACTTAATTTAATGTTATCAAAAATAAAACTGATTCCAAAATGATTAAATAAGAGAATAAAATCAAAGGGAAACCCATAAATAATGTTATTCCGCTTAACTTTAAAGCAAATTTAATCTGTTAAAAATTCCAGATATTTAACTAATAGAAGTAAATAACATTTAGTTATGGGTACCTCTTCATGTACCCGATGGATTTGAAAACTTGTTATAAAAGGTAATGTGCTTCGCTATTTAGCCAACGCACAATCACTAATTATAACACAACTACTGACTTATAACTGATATCAAATTGGGTGGTTGAACTCGATTCCCAACTGTGATATTCACACCACATTTCATATCCTAGTCACTTTCGACTTTGTTACAAGTCAAGAAAAGTTGGTATAACAGTGCTTAAAAAGAACACTTTGGTTCTTATATTCAATAAATTCAAAAAGTGTGCCAGTGCTATCGAAATTATAACACACCACTTTATGAATATATATGCACTATTATAAATTCTATATATGCACTTGTAAAGTTTGTTGTCTAGTCTAACAGAACTTTACTTGTATATAAAAATTACCACCAAAAGTCAAATAATATAAAGTAAAACAAAAATAACTTTATCTTATAATTTGGAGGTTACTTTGTAGATTGTTGAGGTAGAGATGTCGCAAAAAAAGTTTAAAAAATCCGGGTCGTTTGAACCAAATGTTTATCCCGTGGACTGTATATGAGGGGAAGAGCACAACAAACCCAATAGAGTATTGTCTTCAACGCTTGGCTTAATAGCGAAACACTATAAAAAAGGGAACCAAAATCCAAATTCCAAATCTCTAATAAACCTCAACAAAAAAAATTTTTATTTTTTTTTTATTTGGTTGTCTGTTTGACTTCTCACACTTCTTTCGGAAAAAAAACCTTTTCTGTGTTTGTTGTATATTTTTCAACCTCAATTACTGGGAAAACTTTTCCAATCAAAATAAAATTCACTCAGTAAATCACTCAAGTTTTATGTATATTTGATGTCACAAACTGTAATATTTTTATAACCAATTGATGTATAATTATTGTCACAAATTATAATATTTTTTAAAACCAATTTTAAATTACAAAATTTACTTTAAAAGCGCACTAATTTATAAAAGAATAAAATGACTTTACTTTTTTATTAAACAAAGTTTCGCTCTAGGTTGTGATGAAACGAATAAAATTTAAGTTTAGCTTGAACAAAAAGAAGCCTAAATTAAACAAGTTACAGAATAATGTTAAAAAATACCAAAGCCTAAATAAAGTACCAGTAGGATGTTAGATAAAAGCCTAAGTTAATATTGTAGCGCCCTTTATTGGTTGTTAGGCCTCTTCTAATTGATCAGTTAAATCTCCGGACATAAAAATCTTTATGTTCTCTTTACCTCAGTTTTGTTGTATGGAGTTGTTTTTATGAATTTTTCCAACTTGTTTTTATTTTATTTTGCGTTTAAAGCGATTCGCTGAGTACCATGAAAAACGGGAGAAGGACCATGAAACAAATTGGGGATGATTATTTGTTTATAAATCTCCTTTAAAGGAAGAGATCTTTAGGAGATGTGGATTGTATTTACTAGTAAATAATTACAATCGTTGGGTTGCGTGATATGGGAAAGAAAAAGAAAGAAATAGAATTATTTTAATTTCTTGGATGTGAGAAAATTTAGTGAAAGTATCTTACCCTTTTTCCAGCGATGAAATAAACCTTTTGTGTCTTTTCCAAATTTGAATTATTTAGGGAAATTTACTTTATCACAATATATTTTTGAGTAAAAAATTAAATTTAATTAAAAATTAAATTTAAACAGAGATTATTCAGCTAAGCTCAATTTAATGTAGGTAATTCAGGTAATTTAATATAAGTAATTCAAGTAGGTATAATTTGGTAACAATTAATGTAACACTTGAGGTAAGTATTAAGATAAAATAGATAATATTTAAATTTTAATAAATATGTATTTAGGTAGGTATATTTTTAATTGAAGTCGCCGTAGTCTAGTAGGTAGTGTGTTGGTTTATTAGACGTAAAGCCCGGGTTCGTATCCCAGGTCAGACTTCAAAACGAAATATGAAAAAAAAAATATTTCTTCGGCGACTTCCTCTCAGCAGATTTCTGGCAAAAACTCTGAGAGTAATAAACCTGCCATGAAAAAGTTTCTCAAAAATCTGTCGTTCGGAGTCGACGTTAAACTGTAGGTCCCGCCACTCGTGTATAAAATTAACGCACACAACATGAGTGGTGTGAGAAGCTAGGCCGTAATCCTGACTGAAGGGTTGTAATGGCCAATTATGTATGTATGTATGTATATTTTTAATTAATATAACATGGTAAATATTAGAAAAAAATTAGAATTTAACACAACACATATATACACTTTATAAATAAATTTTCTATATAGAATTTTGATTTGTGTATATATATTTTCACTCTAATATTGAATAGATTTTTTATTTGGATTTACGTTAATATTAATAATAATTACGTTGTAGTTTAATTTATTTTGCTTTCGTTACAAATGACTGTAATCGGGCATTTGGTTTTTATAACATTACAGTCATTTCCATTCCACTTAGAGTAAATTATAGCTAAAAATAGGGAGTCTTTAATAAAAAACTTCTGTATATGGACAGGGTTTTGTTATTGGAAGGACCTTACCCACACGCCCGACTGTTTGCTACCGAATCAATGGCTCCCGCAGTCCTTTCGTAACAATCTCTTACAGCACTAATTCTTTTGCTATAGTGTAATAGTGCGGTTATGCGTCATGTCCTTTTGGGATAGTTTAAATGGCGGATATTGGCATGCATTACAGATAATTAATATGGCATGTGTTCATTACAAATAAAATAAATATGGGTAGCTCCAAGGGCCATTTGGAGCTACCGTCATCAGCGAGTTAAAGCAATGTGACGGTCTTCAACTCGAAATCCTCCACTTCCCTATCCGATCCCTTACGAAAAACTATTCGCTGGTACTTCACCTGCTCAGGGTCTAAGAGAATCTGTCGATACATCTTCTCAATGTATGTAGTGGATGACAGAAAGTTGGTGCTGACTTTTATCGTTTTTTTTTTTCAAAGAACTAGAAACAACTTCTTACAAATTCAAAATAGCTTTTCAATGATTTTAAGACCTTAGATGGTTTACAATCACCGACACCTTCTCCTACTCGCCGAAAACGCCCCAGATTTCTGAATAATGAAAATGTTTCTACCTCTACATCATGCGTTGGGTCAGCAATCAACCTACAAAAACTCCAAATATTATCGAAAAGGAAGGTTTTATTGATAATTCTAGCCAGTTATCGGGATCAAAAGAAGTCTTTCCTATGCCTAAAAATTTAGATAAAATATCTGATACTGGTCGAAATAAATTTCTCCCCAAACAATCAGTAACCATATTGCCTGATCCCGTCAACTCTGCCCGTTTAATTAATTTGGATGCTACATTTCCTGTTCCATCAACCTTAATGCCAAATGCTTCTACTGTGAATAATCAATTTGCGTCTGCTGAAAATCATCTAAAGGAGCTGTGAACTATATCCCCTAAAAAACAATATTTGCTACACAGTTTGCACTTGATACTAATGCTGATAATATGAAATTCTATATTCTATCAAAAATCAAAAATTGTAACTCAGGTGAAATTCTTATTTCCAAAATAAATTCGAGAAACAGGGCATCATTTAAAATAATTGTTCCTGATAATCTGTTCCAGCAAATCGTTAATCCGGAATTTCATTTTTTATCAAAATGTTAGAGGTATTAACTCGAAATTATCTCCAATTTATTGCAATAGTTTTGGATTTAATTACCATATAATAATATTTACTGAAACTTGGCTAAGTAGTAAGATTTATAATTCTGGAATTTTTTGCCCTAAATACCAGGTCTTTAGGAAAGATAGAGAAAGCTGTGTGCAATACAATACAAAAAAATCTGGAGGCGGTGTATTAATTGTCATTTCAAATGAATTCTCGTCTGAAGAAGTTCTTCTTAATGACTTTCTACATATTGAGTTATTATGCGTATTAGTTAAAATTCATAAACAATCCTTATTCATTGTTTGCGTGTACATTCCACCTAATTCACCACTCACTGTCTATGAAGATCACTTAAATGCGATTGAAACACTTCTGAGAAAAGTAAACACAACGGATCTAGTTCTATTAATAGGATACTTTAATATGTCACACACATCATGGAAGACTGTTCCAGATTCAGACTACTTAATTCCCATTGGTTCTTCGGAGTCCTCAGTAAATATAATTAACTGTTTTTCAATTTTTTTTCAAATTAATTCCATTCCAAATGGATTTGATCTTGTGTTTGTTAGTGATTCATCGGAATTCTCATTTATTCGTCATACGCCTACCTCCAATGCCGAAGAAAAATATCACCGACGCTTGAAATAAACTTCTTCCATCATCCTATCCTTCAAGCAAATAATTTAACTCAAAAACAGAAAACATTTTGTTTCAATTTAACTAACCACAATAAACTGCATCTTCAACTATCTGAAATCGATTGGATAAATGAATTATCTGGCTATGGCAATGATTTGGACCAGTGCATTATGAAATGTTATCAACTACTTAACAATTGTTTCATAGCTTGTGTGCCACATGTTTTACCACATTCTAATCACGGTCCGCCCTGGGATACAAAATATCTTTCAAGATTAAACAACAAGAAAAATAAGTTGTATAAAAATGTTAAAAAGGAATAGATAGATAGTACTTCATTAACCTAACAAATCACTTAAATTGAGCTATTTTCCTTCCTTTTGGAAACAATCATTTATAATTCCACTGTTTAAGTCAGGATCTAAAGCTGATATTTCAAATTATAGAGGAATTGCTAAACTCAACATTATACCGAAATTATTTGAAAAACTCTTATGTGATACACTGTCATTTCAAGCATCGTCTATTTTATCTGCATCCCAGCATGGATTCTATAAGTCTCGATCAACAATCACAAATATTCTTGAATTTACAACTTTGGTAAATTATGGATTTATTGTAGGCAAACAAACTGACGTCATTTATATTAATTTCAGTAAGGCATTTGATAAAGTAAATCATAATTTACTTGTTCATAAGCTTAATCAACTTGGTTTTAGTTCATCTTTATTGAATTGGATTAAATCGTATTTAGTAAACAGAAAACAGTGCGTTAAATTCAGGAATACGCAATCTAACTTTATTGATGTACTGTCAGGCGTACCACAAGGTAGTCACCTTAGGCCGCTCCTATTTACACTTTTTATAAATGATATCCCTTCTGTTATCAAAAATTCAAACACATTAATGTATGCAGACGATGTTAAAATAGTTTTTACAAGAGGATATTAACTACTTAACCTCTTGGTGTAGTACTAACTTAATGGAGCTGAATGTTAAAAAATGTAAATATATGTGCTTCACTAGATCATCTCCAACCAATGGATTTTATATAATGAATGGTGCTGCTCTTGAACTATATGTACCCTGGGATTTATCAAACGATGAGCTAAAAAGGTTTCTGACCCTTATGATACCAAACAATTGTTTACCACACTGGTTCGCCCAATTCTTGAATATGGATCTGTAATATGGGACCCTCAATACGATGTACACTCTGACAAAATCGAATCAGTTCAAATGCAATTCCTATTATTTTGTCTTCGTGGTTTAGGGAACGGATGGGATCCTTATAAAAGGTTACCATCTTATGAAAAACGCCTAGCACTCATTAAATTACCAACTTTAAAAAGCCGTCATAAAATGCTAAATGCTGTCTATCTCCTGAAGCTGATTAATGGTGTTATCAACTCTCAATTTCTTCTAGAAAAACGTTCCATAAAAGTACCTGTTCGTCCAACAAGATACTATAATTTCATAAATATAAAATATTACACAGTTAACTACGCGAACTTCGATCCATTTCGTAGAATTTGTAATGATTTTAATAATCTTTACCTTCATATAGATTTTAATAAAAGTTTGGAATCCATTAAAAGAGATATAATTTTACAATTAAACTCATTTAATTAATAATTTCCATGTTGTCTCTTTTCTAACTTATTTTGTGTATTGAAATCATAAATTTAATAATTCTGTATTGAAATATAAAATGTAATAGTCTGTAAGGATTTTCCATAGACTTGAAATAAATAGATAAATAATCACGCGACACGCAACTAAAACCGACAATATTTAAAAATTTAAACAAAAGGTCACCGTGACAAATTAGCACCTTACATACATGCACAATTGGTCATTACAACCCTTCAGTCAGGATTACGACCTAGTTTCTCACACCACTTATGTTGCGTGTGTTAATTTTATACATGAGTGGTGGGACCTACAGTTTAAAGTCGACTCCGAACGACAGATTTTTGAGAAACTTTTTCATGGCAATTTTTTTATTTACTCTCAGAGTTTTTGCAATATACATATAGCGCCTTACCGCAAACAAAAAGTAAGTCAAATAAAACGGGCATATATTCCCAAAAAAAATTTTGCACTTCGCGAAACTAAGCCAACAGGACGAATTCCCAATGGCCAATAACTCAATACTTATTATTTTTCTTTAAATCAAAAAAGGAATATCCAAATATATGTATATGTAAATATGTATATGTATATTATATATATATTAAATTTGCCAACATAAAATTATATTAATATCAAAAAATATTAAATTTATAATAATAAAAGTTAAATAAATCAATTTAAATAAATAAAAAATGGTGAATTCAAAATTTTTTCACTTAATTTAATGTTATCAAAAATAAAACTGATTCCAAAATGATTAAATAAGAGAATAAAATCAAAGGGAAACCCATAAATAATGTTATCCCGCTTAACTTTAATGCAAATTTAATCTGTTAAAAATTCCAGATATTTAACTAATAGAAGTAAATAACATTTAGTTATGGGTACCTCTTCGTGTACCCGATGGATTTGAAAACTTGTTATAAAAGGTAATGTGCTTCGCTATTTAGCCAACGCACAATCACCAATTATAACACAACTACTGACTTATAACTGATATCAAATTGGGTGGTTGAACTCGATTCCCAACTGTGATATTCACACCACATTTCATACCCTAGTCACTTTCGACTGTGTTACAAGTCAAGAAAAGTTGGTATAACAGTGCTTAAAAAGAACACTTTGGTTCTTATATTCAATAAATTCAAAAAGTGTGCCAGTGCTATCGAAATTATAACACACCACTTTATGAATATATATGCACTATTATAAATTCTATATATGCACTTGTAAAGTTTGTTGTCTAGTCTAACAGAACTTTACTTGTATATAAAAATTACCACCAAAAGTCAAATAATATAAAGTAAAACAAAAATAACTTTATCTTATAATTTGGAGGTTACTTTGTAGATTGTTGAGGTAGAGATGTCGCAAAAAAAGTTTAAAAAATCCGGGTCGTTTGAACCAAATGTTTATCCCGTGGACTGTATATGAGGGGAAGAGCACAACAAACCCAATAGAGTATTGTCTTCAACGCTTGGCTTAATAGCGAAACACTATAAAAAAGGGAACCAAAATTAAAGAAGTTCCAAATCTCTAATAAACCTCAACAAAAAAAATTTTTCTTTTTTTTTATTTGGTTGTCTGTTTGACTTCTCACACTTCTTTCGGAAAAAAAACCTTTTCTGTGTTTGATGTATATTTTTCAACCTCAATTACTGGGAAAACTTTTCCAATCAAAATAAAATTCACTCAGTAAATCACTCAAGTTTTATGTATATTTGATGTCACAAACTGTAATATTTTTATAACCAATTTATGTATAATTATTGTCACAAATTATAATATTTTTTAAAATCAATTTTAAATTACAAAATTTACTTTAAAAGCGCACTAATTTATAAAAGAATAAAATGACTTTACTTTTTTATTAAACAAAGTTTCGCTCTAGGTTGTGATGAAACGAATAAAATTTAAGTTTAGCTTGAACAAAAAGAAGCCTAAATTAAACAAGTTACAGAATAATGTTAAAAAATACCAAAGCCTAAATAAAGTACCAGTAGGATGTTAGATAAAAGCTTAAGTTAATATTGTAGCGCCCTTTGTTGGTTGTTAGGCCTCTTCTAATTGATCAGTTAAATCTCCGGACATAAAAATCTTTATGTTCTCTTTACCTCAGTTTTGTTGTATGGAGTTGTTTTTATGAATTTTTCCAACTTGTTTTTATTTTATTTTGCGTTTAAAGCGATTCGCTGAGTACCATGAAAAACGGGAGAAGGACCATGAAACAAATTGGGGATGATTATTTGTTTATAAATCTCCTTTAAAGGAAGAGATCTTTAGGAGATGTGGATTGTATTTACTAGTAAATAATTACAATCGTTGGGTTGCGTGATATGGGAAAGAAAAAGAAAGAAATAGAATTATTTTAATTTCTTGGATGTGAGAAAATTTAGTGAGAGATTCGTACCCTTTTTCCAGCGATGAAATAAACCTTTTGTGTCTTTTCCAAATTTGAATTTTTTAGGGAAATTTACTTTATCACAATATATTTTTGAGTAAAAAATTAAATTTAATTAAAAATTAAATTTAAACAGAGATTATTCAGCTAAGCTCAATTTAATGTAGGTAATTCAGGTAATTTAATATAAGTAATTCAAGTAGGTATAATTTGGTAACAATTAATGTAACACTTGAGGTAAGTATTAATGTAGTATTTTGTCTTCAATGTTAATTCATTTATTTATATTTCTAGCTCAATTAAATTGTAATTAAATAAAAAAAAGTATATAATGTAAAAAAAAAGTATTCAATCAGTGGTTGGTTCCGTTGCGCGATGTTGAATGGGCTAAGGTTCGTACAAGACTAACTTCGTGAGCCACTTGCAACATCTGCTCTCCCTTCAATACAGCTCTTTACAGAAGCTGCAAATTCGTTCCCACATCTCGGCCATCCTGCGGGTCATCAAAATCATCATCATAGCGCTCATTAGGCCAAGGCTTCATATACTCAGCACAAGTGGTTGTCCGTTTAGGGCCCTCACAATCAGCATACTTCAGCACATCGTACGTGTCATTAGGCTTCATCTTGACAACTTTGTAGGGACCTAGATATTTGGCCTTCAGTTTCATTCCTCCTCCAAGCTGAGTTCTCTTAACGGCTACAAGGTCGTCAACTTTGTACTTCAAGGCAGGCTTTCTCTTTCGATTAAAAGTTTTGCAATTCTCGGACTGGACCCTCAAAATCTGTTGTTTGGCTGCGTCTCTTAGCTCATTACGTTGGTCATCAAAATTAGCTATCAACTCTTTTTCAAGTAAGTCTTTCAAGTGGATGTCATCCTTACTTCGCATCTTCGAGCCGACCAATAGCTGAAATGGTGTTGTGTTGATACTTCGGTGATACGTCGAATTAATCGTCTGCTGAACTCTGTTCACATATTTGTACCATTTACTGGGGTCTTCAATACTCAATTTAGCCAAAACGGAAATTATGGTACTGTTGAGTCTTTCGATCTGTCCGTTAGCTCGTGGTAAACCGGTAGTGATCAATATGTGGTTGATATTCTCGTCCTCACAATAAGTTCTGAAGTCATCACTGGTGAACGCCGATCCACGGTCAGAAACTATTTGGAAGGGGTTCCCAAATATGGCACTCTGCATCTGCAAGCGTGTAATCGCGTCTTTAGCTGAGGTTGTCTTAGTAGGGTATAGCCAGCAAAACTTCGTAAATGAATCTATTACCGCAAAAATGTGCTTGTAAACCTTACTAGTTGATTCAAGTGGGCCTAGGTAGTCCACATGATAAGTATGTAGGGGTACGTCTTCTTTCGGTATGGGGTGAAGTTCTCCTTCTTGCTTTCCCCTCTTACGATTGGCTATAACACAAGGAATACAATTCGATATGCACCTGCTGATTTTCTCATCTAATTTAGGTATGAAATACTCGCTGGAAATTAACTCTTTTGTCTTCTTCGTAGAAAAGTGACCTCTCTCGTGGGCCTTTCGGATTACCTCGTTCTGCATACCCTTAGGTACGACCAACAATTCGCAGTCATCAACAATCTTATACAAAACGTCGGACTTCAATAAGTAATCTTTGTATGTTAACTTTTCCTTTAATATTTCTCGGATAGTGTTCAGTTCTTCGTCCTGTTCTTGCAATCTCACAATTTTGGTAGGCAAGTCATCTTGCGTTATCATCATTATTGGGTTTCGGCTTAGAGCGTCGACGTGCCGCATCTGCGTTCCAGGGCGATGTTCAACAACATAATCATACTCCTGCAGGAACAATATCCATCTTGCTACTCTTGTGGAAAGATCTTTTTTATCTAAAGTTTTGGTAAAAGCGTTACAGTCTGTAACCAATTTAAACTTAACACCAATAAGATACACACGGAACTTCTTAAGGGCCTCTATGACCGCTAAAACCTCAAGTTCGTAGCTAGTATACTTTCGTTCAGGATCGGTTGTCCTTTTGCTCATATAATAAATGGGGTGTAACAGGTTATCATCAGGGCTTTTTTTGCAACAGTACAGCACCGTATCCGTCGATTGAGGCGTCTGTATGTACTTCCGTCTCGCAATTCGGGTTGTAGATCCTTAAAACTGGGTTTCTACTCATGATAGTCTTTAAAGCATCAAACGAAATTATCTGCTCATCTCCGAATTGGAACTTAGCATTCTTTTTCTTCAAATCTGTAAGTGGCTTTGCAATCATGGAAAAGTTCGGGATAAATTTTCTGAAGTATCCGGCCAAACCCAGAAAACTTTCCAATTGCTTCATATTTCGTGGTACTGGGTATTTTATCATAGCTGTTGTCTTATCCGGTGATGGTGATATTTTCTGGTCTGCGATTACGTGGCCCAAGAATTGAATTCTCTTCTTCAAAAAATGGCACTTCTTCACATTGATGTCAAGACCATAGTCTCTACATAGCTCCAAAACCTTTTGTAAATTTTTCAGCGCGTCGTTCTCGTTCTCTGCTGGTATTATGATGTCGTCGACATAAGGTAAAGCTATACCTTGTCGTGTCAGGTCTCGAAAAATAGCATTCACGTGTCTTTGAAATACGCCTGGAGAATTTGAAAGACCGAAAGGTACTTTCTTAAATTGATACTGTCCATTAAGTGTTACGAAGGATGTATATTTCCTACTATCCTCGTGCACGGAAACATGGAAAAACCCATTACGTAGATCTATCGTACTAAAAATCTTCGCCTCCTGCAAACGGTCTAACTGGTCCTCAATTAATGGAAGCGGGTAACGATCCTTTACGATGACCCTATTCATTCGTCTAAAATCTACACAGAGTCTAGATGTTGAATCTCGTTTCTTCGCCAAAACAATCGGACTGCAGAATTCGGATTCTGATGGTTCAATAATGTCCTCACTTAACCATTGCTCGATCTGATCTTCAACAATTGTCCTCTCTTTCAACGGTAGACGTCGTGGATTGCAATAGATCGGAGTTTCGTCTTTAAGGACTATACGCATTTCCACATTCGTTGTTTTGGTCTTAGCCGGTTCATAATTTTCAACCATCTCAGTCACCATTACCTTAGCGTTCTCACTAGCCGTCTGATCATTATCTAATTCAGGTTTTTCTACGAGGTCTATTCTCATAATCATATGAACGTCATCATTCCTGTTGAATTTTGTAATATTAAGACCCTCGGGTGTAATTCGTACGTCGGCCAATAGACAAAGTGGTTTGCCTAACACTACACTAACATCCATGCAATCATCGGGTACCACATGAAACGTTAGGTTGAAGTCCTCCTCACCAATTTTCACCAAAAAATCAGTATTTCCGATAGGTTTGATCAAATTATCTCCTCTGTTGTGACCAAAACCGCTCAAATAAAAATTGGATTCCGTCAAGGTACAATCGGGTGATGATTTTTCTAATTGTCTGAATATTGATTTTCGCATAACATTAAATTTACTGCCGGTGTCGAAAAGAGCGTTAGTTGTTACGTCACCCATTTTAATGATCTTCTTCATGATGTCATCGTTGTACTCATTTAGTAATCGAATATTATTGGACTCACCTTTTTCTGCGGACAATTTTTGGAGATATGGCCAAATTTTTCACAATTAAAGCATTTGGTACCTTTGGATTTACTATCGCAATTATTAGACTTATGTCCTTTTCCGCCACAGTTAAAACATTTTATTTCGGACTTTTTATCCTTGGGTAAATCCATCTCGTTCCTCTTAGTATAATTCAGCCGCTTGCTGGACTTGTTCATTGTCTCGTAACACCGCAACTTATCCTTGAAATCCTTGGAATTATTGGCACCATATAAAATCATCTTATTCACGTCGCTGTCGTTTATGCCATCGATCACGTACTGCATCAGTGAACTGTAATCAATATTGCCTCTTGCAGCTAATTCTCTCATTTTCAAATAATACTCATGGATATTTTCAACTTTTCTCATCTTGCGTTCGGATAACATTTTGTGGAGCTGGATACTGCTGGTACGGGTTTCGAATTCTTTAGACAATGCGTTCTTTAATTTATCATATGTCGTTATTCCCCTTTCACTCGAGATGAATAGTTTCGCTACACCCTTCAAAGATCTTTTTGCAAATACAAATCGTTCTAATTCATCCCATCCCATCACAGCTGCTGTTTCCTCGAATTCTTCTATCCAGGCATGAATTGGTAAAACACTGGTCCCATCAAAACTACGTATAGAATCTTCAATATCTCTAAAACTCATGGCAAAACCTCGTCGAGTAGTTTGTTGCACGTAGCCGTCGTCATAATCATCGACATTAATATTGCGTCGTAAAGTTTGCCGCCCGTCGTCGTCGTTGTAATTATTCACATTGCTCACACGTCGTTGTTGCATATCGCCGTCGTTGTTATAAGCCAAATCATATTTGCGCCGTAAAACCGTCTTTGAGTGTAAGCTCTCTTGATTTGGTATCGCCTGTTGTTTGACGCCGTCGTTGTGTTGATAAGCATCAACACTAAAGCTACTTGCACCACCTGTACACATTTCCAACATACTATTTGCTGCCGTCGGTTGTTTTTTATTATTCTGCACAATCGTGTTTTCTAAATCATCATGATCGCCGTCGTCATGATCATCATCTTCGTCGTCAACGTCATCAACACTTCTCGAACATAACAACTGACCCACACGCAAATTCGTATAAATGTGTTCAAACAAGTTATCTACGTCGTAGCTTATGTTGAGCAAATTACATATACAAACCAAATCTGCTGCACTCAAATTCTCCTCAACATACTTCTTCTTGGCCTTGTACTTCTCAGCATTGTCTGCAAAGCCGTCAAACTCACGCAAACGTTGTCTGTTGCCACGATCACCCTCGTTTTCAAATACAAACTTATGCAAAGCAACCACTGCTGTACGACTATCTGTTCTCAATTTCCAACGCACACACTCGAAATCACCCAAACGCGCCATTGTCTATTTTATTTCTTCTCTTCCCACGCTTAGTCACCAAAATATACGTTAGTTTCCTTTTTTTTCTTTTTCTTCTCAATGTTCAAACAGTTACTTCCCGTTTTCTCTCAATACAGTACTCTCAAAGAATATATACTCGTACAACAACAATGAATGTGTTTTTATGTAACATGTGTTTTCTCTAAAGTTCTTCTTCTTTTCCACACATGTACTATAACAAGAGCCTTTGTTTCATACACAAGCAAACACAATGAGACGATCAAGAGAGTATTTTTTCTTTTTTTTTCACACACAATCACTTTTTCTTCGTATAGTTTTCGTTCTGTCTTTTTTCTTTCCTTGCACTATTATTTATCTTATTTTCGCTATTTTGGTTGAGTCCCCAATTTTGTAGTATTTTGTCTTCAATGTTAATTCATTTATTTATATTTCTAGCTCAATTAAATTGTAATTAAATAAAAAAAAGTATATAATGTAAAAAAAAAGTATTCAATCAGTGGTTGGTTCCGTTGCGCGATGTTGAATGGGCTAAGGTTCGTACAAGACTAACTTCGTGAGCCACTTGCAACATCTGCTCTCCCTTCAATACAGCTCTTTACAGAAGCTGCAAATTCGTTCCCACATTAAGATAAAATAGATAATATTTAAATTTTAATAAATATGTATTTAGGTAGGTATATTTTTAATTAATATAACATGGTAAATATTAGAAAAAAATTAGAATTTAACACAACACATATATACACTTTATAAATAAATTTTCTATATAGAATTTTGATTTGTGTATATATATTTTCACTCTAATATTGAATAGATTTTTTATTTGGATTTACGTTAATATTAATAATAATTACGTTGTAGTTTAATTTATTATGCTTTCGTTAGAAATGACTGTAATCGGGCATTTTGGTTTTATAACATTACAGTCATTTCCATTCCATTTAGAGTAAATTATAGCTAAAAATAGGGAGTCTTTAATAAAAAACTTCTGTATATGGACAGGGTTTTGTTATTGGAAGGACCTTACCCACACGCCCGACTGTTTGCTACCGAATCAATGGCTCCCGCAGTCCTTTCGTAACAATCTCTTACAGCACTAATTCTTTTGCTATAGTGTAATAGTGCGGTTATGCGTCATGTCCTTTTGGGATAGTTTAAATGGCGGATATTGGCATGCATTACAGATAATTAATATGGCATGTGTTCATTACAAATAAAATAAATATGGGTAGCTCCAAGGGCCATTTGGAGCTACCGTCATCAGCGAGTTAAAGCAATGTGACGGTCTTCAACTCGAAATCCTCCACTTCCCTATCCGATCCCTTACGAAAAACTATTCGCTGGTACTTCACCTGCTCAGGGTCTAAGAGAATCTGTCGATACATCTTCTCAATGTATGTAGTGGATGACAGAAAGTTGGTGCTGACTTTTATCGTTTTTTTTTTTCAAAGAACTAGAAACAACTTCTTACAAATTCAAAATAGCTTTTCAATGATTTTAAGACCTTAGATGGTTTACAATCACCGACACCTTCTCCTACTCGCCGAAAACGCCCCAGATTTCTGAATAATGAAAATGTTTCTACCTCTACATCATGCGTTGGGTCAGCAATCAACCTACAAAAACTCCAAATATTATCGAAAAGGAAGGTTTTATTGATAATTCTAGCCAGTTATCGGGATCAAAAGAAGTCTTTCCTATGCCTAAAAATTTAGATAATATATCTGATACTGGTCGAAATAAATTTCTCCCCAAACAATCAGTAACCATATTGCCTGATCCCGTCAACTCTGCCCGTTTAATTAATTTGGATGCTACATTTCCTGTTCCATCAACCTTAATGCCAAATGCTTCTACTGTGAATAATCAATTTGCGTCTGCTGAAAATCATCTAAAGGAGCTGTGAACTATATCCCCTAAAAAACAATATTTGCTACACAGTTTGCACTTGATACTAATGCTGATGATATGAAATTCTATATTCTATCAAAAATCAAAAATTGTCACTCAGATGAAATTCTTATTTTCAAAATATTCGAGAAACAGGGCATCATTTAAAATAATTGTTCCTGATAATCTGTTCCAGCAAATCGTTAATCCGGAATTTCATTTTTTATCAAAATGTTAGAGGTATTAACTCGAAATTATCTCCAATTTATTGCAATAGTTTTGGATTTAATTACCATATAATAATATTTACTGAAACTTGGCTAAGTAGTAAGATTTA
Source organism: Sarcophaga subvicina (assembly GCA_936449025.2). NCBI lineage: Eukaryota > Metazoa > Arthropoda > Insecta > Diptera > Sarcophagidae > Sarcophaga > Sarcophaga subvicina. Next base: position 767,284 of record OW388085.2, on the reverse strand, counting down.
TAATTCTGGAATTTTTTGCCCTAAATACCAGGTCTTTAGGAAAGATAGAGAAAGCTGTGTGCAATACAATACAAAAAATCTGGAGGCGGTGTATTAATTGTCATTTCAAATGAATTCTCGTCTGAAGAAGTTCTTCTTAATGACTTTCTACATATTGAGTTATTATGCGTATTAGTTAAAATTCATAAACAATCCTTATTCATTGTTTGCGTGTACATTCCACCTAATTCACCACTCACTGTCTATGAAGATCACTTAAATGCGATTGAAACACTTCTGAGAAAAGTAAACACAACGGATCTAGTTCTATTAATAGGATACTTTAATATGTCACACACATCATGGAAGACTGTTCCAGATTCAGACTATTTAATTCCCATTGGTTCTTCGGAGTCCTCAGTAAATATAATTAACTGTTTTTAAATTTTTTTTCAAATTAATTCCATTCCAAATGGATTTGATCTTGTGTTTGTTAGTGATTCATCGGAATTCTCATTTATTCGTCATACGCCTACCTCCAATGCCGAAGAAAAATATCACCGACGCTTGAAATAAACTTCTTCCATCATCCTATCCTTCAAGCAAATAATTTAACTCAAAAACAGAAAACATTTTGTTTCAATTTAACTAACCACAATAAACTGCATCTTCAACTATCTGAAATCGATTGGATAAATGAATTATCTGGCTATGGCAATGATTTGGACCAGTGCATTATGAAATGTTATCAACTACTTAACAATTGTTTCATAGCTTGTGTGCCACATGTTTTACCACATTCTAATCACGGTCCGCCCTGGGATACAAAATATCTTTCAAGATTAAACAACAAGAAAAATAAGTTGTATAAAAATTTTAAAAAGGAATAGATAGATAGTACTTCATTAACCTAACAAATCGCTTAAATTGAGCTATTTTCCTTCCTTTTGGAAACAATCATTTATAATTCCACTGTTTAAGTCAGGATCTAAAGCTGATATTTCAAATTATAGAGGAATTGCTAAACTCAACATTATACCGAAGTTTGAAAAACTCTTATGTAATACACTGTCATTTCAAGCATCGTCTATTTTATCTGCATCCCAGCATGGATTCTATAAGTCTCGATCAACAATCACAAATCTTCTTGAATTTACAACTTTGGTAAATTATGGATTTATTGTAGGCAAACAAACTGACGTCATTTATATTAATTTCAGTAAGGCATTTGATAAAGTAAATCATAATTTACTTGTTCATAAGCTTAATCAACTTGGTTTTAGTTCATCTTTATTGAATTGGATTAAATCGTATTTAGTAAACAGAAAACAGTGCGTTAAATTCAGGAATACGCAATCTAACTTTATTGATGTACTGTCAGGCGTACCACAGGGTAGTCACCTTAGGCCGCTCCTATTTACACTTTTTATAAATGATATCCCTTCTGTTATCAAAAATTCAAACACATTAATGTATGCAGACGATGTTAAAATAGTTTTTACAAGAGGATATTAACTACTTAACCTCTTGGTGTAGTACTAACTTAATGGAGCTGAATGTTAAAAAATGTAAATATATGTGCTTCACTAGATCATCTCCAACCAATGGATTTTATATAATGAATGGTGCTGCTCTTGAACTAGTTAATTCCTTTAACGATTTAGGGATAGTTTTCGATTGTAAATTGGACTTCAGAAATCATATTACATCAACTGTTAGCAAAGCTATATGTACCCTGGGATTTATCAAACGATGCGCTAAAAAGGTTTCTGACCCTTATGATACCAAACAATTGTTTACCACACTGGTTCGCCCAATTCTTGAATATGGATCTGTAATATGGGACCCTCAATACGATGTACACTCTGACAAAATCGAATCAGTTCAAATACAATTCCTATTATTTTGTCTTCGTTGTTTAGGGAACGGATGGGATCCTTATAAAAGGTTACCATCTTATGAAAAACGCATAGCACTCATTAAATTACCAACTTTAAAAAGCCGTCATAAAATGCTAAATGCTGTCTATCTCCTGAAGCTGATTAATGGTGTTATCAACTCTCAATTTCTTCTAGAAAAACGTTCCATAAAAGTACCTGTTCGTCCAACAAGATACTATAATTTCATAAATATAAAATATTACACAGTTAACTACGCGAACTTCGATCCATTTCGTAGAATCTGTAATGATTTTAATAATCTTTACCTTCATATAGATTTTAATAAAAGTTTGGAATCCATTAAAAGAGATATAATTTTACAATTAAACTCATTTAATTAATAATTTCCATGTTGTCTCTTTTCTAACTTATTTTGTGTATTGAAATCATAAATTTAATAATTCTGTATTGAAATATAAAATGTAATAGTCTGTAAGGATTTTCCATAGACTTGAAATAAATAAATAAATAATCACGCGACACGCAACTAAAACCGACAATATTTAAAAATTTAAACAAAAGGTCACCGTGACAAATTAGCACCTTACAGACATGCACAATTGGTCATTACAACCCTTCAGTCAGGATTACGACCTAGTTTCCCACACCACTTATGTTGCGTGTGTTAATTTTATACATGAGTGGTGGGACCTACAGTTTAAGGTCGACTCCGAACGACAGATTTTTGAGAAACTTTTTCATGGCAATTTTTTTATTTACTCTCAGAGTTTTTGCCAGAAATCTGCTGAAAGAAAGTCGCCGAAGAAATACTCTTTGTATTTTGATTTGATGTCTGGCCTGGGGCTCGAACCCTGGCTTTACGTCTAATAAGTAAACACACTACCTACTAGACTACGGCCACTTCTTATAGCGCCTTACCGCAAACAAAAAGTAAGTCAAATAAAACGGGCATATATTCCCAAAAAAAAATTTTGCACTTCGCGAAACTAAGCCAACAGGACGAATTCCCAATGGCCAATAACTCAATACTTATTATTTTTCTTTAAATCAAAAAAGGAATATCCAAATATATGTATATGTAAATATGTATATGTATAATATATATATATTAAATTTGCCAACATAAAATTATATTAATATCAAAAAATAATCAATTTATAATAATAAAAGTTAAATAAATCAATTTAAATAAATAAAAAATGGTGAATTCAAAATTTTTTCACTTAATTTAATGTTATCAAAAATAAAACTGATTCCAAAATGATTAAATAAGAGAATAAAATCAAAGGGAAACCCATAAATAATGTTATCCCGCTTAACTTTAATGCAAATTTAATCTGTTAAAAATTCCAGATATTTAACTAATAGAAGTAAATAACATTTAGTTATGGGTACCTCTTCGTGTACCCGATGGATTTGAAAACTTGTTATAAAAGGTAATGTGCTTCGCTATTTAGCCAACGCACAATCACCAATTATAACACAACTACTGACTTATAACTGATATCAAATTGGGTGGTTGAACTCGATTCCCAACTGTGATATTCACACCACATTTCATGTCCTAGTCACTTTCGACTTTGTTACAAGTCAAGAGAAGTTGGTATAACAGTGCTTAAAAAGAACACTTTGGTTCTTATATTCAATAAATTCAAAAAGTGTGCCAGTGCTATCGAAATTATAACACACCACTTTGTAAATATATATGCGCTATTATAAATCCTATATATGTACTTGTAAAGTTTGTTGTCTAGTCTAACAGAACTTTACTTGTATACAAAAATTACTACCAAAAGTCAAATAATATAAACTAAAACAAAAATAACTTTACCTTATAATTTGGAGGTTACTTTGTAGATTGTTGAGGAAGAGATGTCGCAAAAAAAGTTTAAAAAATCCGGGTCGTTTGAACCAAATGTTTATCCCGTGGACTGTATATGAGGGGAAGAGCACAACAAAACCAATAGAGTATTGTCTTCAACGCTTGGCTTAATAGCGAAACACTATAAAAAAAGGAACCAAAATTAAAGAAGTTCCAAATCTCTAATAAACCTCAACAAAAAAATTTTTCTTTTTTTTTATTTGGTTGTCTGTTTGACTTCTCACACTTCTTTCGAAAAAAAAACCTTTTCTGTGTTTGTTGTATATTTTTCAACCTCAATTACTGGGAAAACTTTTCCAATCAAAATAAAATTCACTCAGTAAATCACTCAAGTTTTATGTATATTTGATGTCACAAACTGTAATATTTTTATAACCAATTTATGTATAATTATTGTCACAAATTATAATATTTTTTAAAATCAATTTTAAATTACAAAATTTACTTTAAAAGCGCACTAATTTATAAAAGAATAAAATGACTTTACTTTTTTATTAAACAAAGTTTCGCTCTAGGTTGTGATGAAACGAATAAAATTTAAATTTAGCTTGAACAAAAAGAAGCCTAAATTAAACAAGTTACAGAATAATGTTAAAAAATACCAAAGCCTAAATAAAGTACCAGTAGGATGTTAGATAAAAGCTTAAGTTAATATTGTAGCGCCCTTTGTTGGTTGTTAGGCCTCTTCTAATTGATCAGTTAAATCTCCGGACATAAAAATCTTTATGTTCTCTTTACCTCAGTTTTGTTGTATGGAGTTGTTTTTATGAACTTTTCCAACTTGTTTTTATTTTATTTTGAGTTTAAAGCGATTCGCTGAGTACCATGAAAAACGGGAGAAGGACCATGAAACAAATTGGGGATGATTATTTGTTTATAAATCTCCTTTAAAGGAAGAGATCTTTAGGAGATGTGGATTGTATTTACTAGTAAATAATTACAATCGTTGGGTTGCGTGATATGGGAAAGAAAAAGAAAGAAATAGAATTATTTTAATTTCTTGGATGTGAGAAAATTTAGTGAGAGATTCTTACCCTTTTTCCAGCGATGAAATAAACCTTTTGTGTCTTTTCCAAATTTGAATTTTTTAGGGAAATTTACTTTATCACAATATATTTTTGAGTAAAAAATTAAATTTAATTAAAAATTAAATTTAAACAGAGATTATTCAGCTAAGCTCAATTTAATGTAGGTAATTCAGGTAATTTAATATAAGTAATTCAAGTAGGTATAATTTGGTAACAATTAATGTAACACTTGAGGTAAGTATTAAGATAAAATAGATAATATTTAAATTTTAATAAATATGTATTTAGGTAGGTATATTTTTAATTAATATAACATGGTAAATATTAGAAAAAAATTAGAATTTAACACAACACATATATACACTTTATAAATAAATTTTCTATATAGAATTTTGATTTGTGTATATATATTTTCACTCTAATATTGAATAGATTTTTTATTTGGATTTACGTTAATATTAATAATAATTACGTTGTAGTTTAATTTATTTTGCTTTCGTTACAAATGACTGTAATCGGGCATTTGGTTTTTATAACATTACAGTCATTTCCATTTAGAGTAAATTATAGCTAAAAATAGGTAGTCTTTAATAAAAAACTTCTGTATATGGACAGGGTTTTGTTATTGGAAGGACCTTACGCACACGCTCGACTGTTTGCTAGCGAATCAATGTCTCCCGCAGTCCTTTCGTAACAATCTCTTACAGCACTAATTCTTTTGCTATAGTGTAATAATGCGGTTATGCGTCATGTCCTTTTGGGATAGTTTAAATGGCGGATATTGGCATGCATTACAGATAATTAATATGGCATGTGTTCATTACAAATAAAATAAATATGGGTAGCTGCAAGGGCCATTTGGAGCTACCGTCATCAGCGAATTAAAGCAATGTGACGGTCTTCAACTCCAAATCCTCCACTTCCCTATCCGATCCCTTACGAAAAACTATTCGCTTCACCTGCTCAGGATCTGAGAGAATCTGTCGATACATCTTCTCAATGTATGTAGTGGATGACAGAAAGTTGGTGCTGAGTTAGTAGTATGTTTATGCCGCTTCTCGACCACTTACTCCATACAAAATTTCGCTCATGCCTGCTTCTTCGTGTTCCTTTATTTTGTATTGATTTTCAAACGAATGGTTGGACGGACAGAATGAGTGTGTACACGTTTCCTCATCTACATCCCAGAGTACAAGTAGACTGTAATGTTAAAATGTATATACGTATGTACGAATGTTTGGACGGACAGAATGAGTGTGTGCGTAACATGTAATGTGTATGATCGTTTTTTTTTTTAATAGTAAATTCTTGGCACGTATTGCTCATGATCACAGGTAGAAGAAATAGAAATATAAACTAATAAGAAAGGGTAGGTTGGTTGTGCGGTTGTTTTTAATTTGATGAGAAAGAAATGTATAGTTGTGCCTGTGGGTTTTTTTTCACGTATAAGTATAAGTAATATCTGTTTTCACATAATTGAATTTACTGATTGATCTACAACACCCCAGAGTATAAATAGACTTGTTTTAAGGATTTAGATTTTTTTTTTTAGTTTTACTGTTTTGAATGAATAAAATTATAGAATAAAGGGATTAATTAAAACAAATTTGTTTTTTTTTTTCTGAAAATTTTATTAATATCTTTTTTCAGATTTTTACAGATTCGAATTTAAAAATACGTTTATAAAGATTAAATAGCTTAAGTGTTAACAAATATTGTGTATAGAATGTTTGACATCGACAAATGTTGAAAGATTGTGAATAAGTATTTTCACAGTTAGATCTATGTATAATATTATTAACACATATAAATGGATAATTTACATAATTACAAGTTCTTAATTCATTTATAAGTTTCATAAATAAATCTATATGCTCTTTATCGATCTGATTACTATGCTTTGTTAATAGTTCTTCCAATACAGCTGATGTTACCATTTTTGTTCCCCTTCTTTAAAAATTTAATAGTAGGTTGTGTTAGTGCGGGACGATGTACTCTGAATTATTTCATTTTAATTTATATTTATTGAATAAAAATTTTAAACACAAGTGTCCACAATTAAATGTATTAAATTTTTGTTTTCGTTCATAATTATATTCAATAGGAAATTTTAAGTAGTTGACAATCTCAAGTGGTGGTTGTAAGTTTCCAAAGCTATCAAAGTATTCCTTATAGTTGTGGTTTTTATAATATGCTACCCAATGTGTTCCCATACCATTTGAATCATCTAAATTAACAATGCCGCATTCTTGTTTGAATGGTTTTTCAGGTAAAGAATCACGCATGAAAACACCCCTAAAATGTTTGAGATGTCTTCCATATTTATTCAAATCCAAATCTGTTAATGGGCGATTGGGAAGGTTATCTAATAGTTTTTTGGAGCTGGACTATAATAGAGACCATATCCAGTTTTATATGGTTTGAGGTACAACCCTTTACCCATTGCAATTGATTCCATATATCTATTATGACGGTTAGCTTCAGCCAATTGTTCTTTTCCATTTTTGATAGCATTTACTGCTTTGACAATAGCGGATCCTCCACTTGCCAAACCACCAAGCGCTGACAATGCTGTTAGTACGGGAATAAGTGGAAGAAATCCTCCAATTTTCGGTACAGGTATAACTCTCGGTATTATAATGTCTGCTCGCTTTTTCCCTTTAAAATTTGAATGAATAGCCTTTTGAGCTATTTTAACAGCATCATTTATATCAAGGGGTTTCTGTTCTTTCAATTGTTTTAAAGTTTTTCTCACAGTAGCTGTGAATAATTTCTTATTACACTTATTCATTTTTTCTTTTCTTTTCTTATGTCTCTGCTCCTTCAAACCTAATCCAAATTTCACTTTAGTTTTCATAGCGTTTGTCACAAACAACGCGTTAGCACGTTCTTTAATATCACTATCTTTAGATTTAACTCGTTGCCAGGCTTTTTCAGCTAATATTTGATCTGCTTGATGTCTTGTGTCTATATCTTTTGATTGTGAATATGCAATATCGTGCTCTCTACAAGCTGCGTCTAATAAATTTATACCCTTATCTCCTCTTGCTAAACGTTTTTCAAGTTTTGTACCAGGTCCACAAAACTGATAACCAGGTAGATGTAATTCAACAGGTACTTTATTTATTAAGTTGTTTACAAATCCTCTTCTCATCTTACACTGGCTGGGGTTTTGTTTTGACTGTAGATTATAACAAATTTTTTCGTTAATTTTATACCTCTTCGCAAAAATAGCTGAAATCAAGACGATCTCCTATATATACAGCAATTTATATGATTTCAGTATGTTAATTTTTTGATATTGATTTTGATCTGCTTTGTATCTGATCACGATCTACTTTACATCTGATCACGATCTGCTTTGTATCTGCTCACGATCTACTTTATATCTGATAACGATCTACTTTTTTTGGTTTTTGGTTTTGTCTATTTTATTTTAATTTTTTTATTATTATTTTTTTTTTTTTGACATTACCATGTTTTAGATAAACATGTTCTACCTCAATGTTGAAATTGTTTATTTGATCAGCTAGATCATCATATATTTGTGTTATATATTTTTCGATTACAATATTTTTGTTTTTATGGTTATATTTATTAAAACTTTCTCCAAATTTATTAATATAAGACATCTCTTTCACTCTTCTAATAAATTATGTTAGATTCTTTAAGTTCTTCAATAATAGAGATTATTTCGTTTTGATGATTGTTGTGACCAGCACCTTCCGATGAGAGAAGTAAACGTAGTCTGTCAACTAGTTCATTAAGATCATTCCACTGTATGTAATTTGATTTCAGATTATTTTGTAATTTTAGCATTAAACCACTGCCTTTTGTTAAAATGTTTGTTGTTGTTTCGAATAAATGTTTAATTATTCGTATATATTTGAAGGCTCGTGTTCCTTTCACTTGTTCATTAGGTTCATAGCGACGTTTATGTGCATTGGTATTAATTAAAATCTCTTTATATTTTTTCAAATCATTTTTAGAATAATGGAGAGGTTTTTTATGAAATACTAGTTCAAATAATCCAGGCGTCATTTTCAATTTCATATTCCCTATCTGCATAGTATTATCTCTATTAAATATTAATTTTTCCTTGCCATATCTCCAACTACCGTCTACATCTTGATTAAAACCATAAATTTTATCCAATTGCTTATTATTAATAAGTGTTTGTATATTTTCAAATAATGGAGAGCTTTTCGTCAGCTTTAAACATTGTTTTCTTTCCAAGTTTTTGATACATGTACTTGATACAGGTCTATTATGGTCATAGTTTTTTTTCACCATCATTATCATCAGTTGAAATATTTTCATACTGAAAATCGTTATTATCACCGTTTACATCATCGTAATCATCGTCATCATCAATAGTGTTGTCTGTATCCTTATGCTTATCTTCAAGTTTTCCGATGATTTCATTATCAGCATTTACGTCATAATAATCGTCATCATCATCAATAGTGTTGTCTGTATCCTTATGCTTATCTTCAAGTTTTCCAATGATTTCATTATCACCATTTACGTCATAATAATCTTCGTCATCATCTATAGTGTTGTCTACGTCCTTATGCTTATGTTCAAGTTTTGGGATGTTTTCATTATCATCATTTACACCATCATAATCATCGTCATCATTAATAGTGTTGTCTATATCCTTATGTTTATCTTTAAGTTTTCCGATGATTTTTTTAAGTGGTTTTGTTATTGGTTGAAAGGTATCTTCTAATAAATTAACTCTATCTATTTGATTCAGTTTAATATTTTTTAACTTTTTCTTTAGAACAGCCCTTGTCTTTACAAGATCTTCCAACACTTTATTATGGTAATTTTTAGACATTATAATAATTTTTTTTATTGAATTTGATCTGGTTATGATCTGCTCGCTATCTGATTATGATCTGCTTTGTATCTGATTACGATCTGCTTTATATCTGATCACGAACTGCTTGCTATCTGGTCACGATCTGATTTATACCTGATCACGATCTGCTTGATGGCTTGTGTCTATATCCATTGATTTTGAGTACGCTATATCGTGCTTTCTACAATCTGCATCCAATAAATTATTCCTTTATTTCCTTTATTCTTGCTATTCGTTTTGAAGTTTTGTATCAGGTCCACAAAACTGATAACCAGGTGTATGTAATTGAACATATAATTTGTTTATTAAGTTGTCTACAAATCTTCTTCCAATCTTACACTGATTAGGTGTTTTTCTTTTGACTGTAGTTTATAGCCATTTTTTTCATTACTTTCATACCTCTTCGCATGAAACACTACACCAGCTATACTAGCAAGCTATACCAGCTATACCAGCTATACCTGCTATACCAGCTATACCAGCTATATCAGCTATACCAGCTATACTAGCAAGCTGTACTAGCTATACTAGCAAGCTAGACAATCTGTACTAGCCATACTAGCAAGCTGTACTAACTATACTAGCAAGCTATACAATCTGTACTAGCTATACTAGCAAGCTATACAATCTGTACTAGATATACTAGCAAGCTGTACAATCTGTACTAGCTATACAAGCAAGCTATGCAATCTGTACTAGCTATACTAGCAAGCTGTACAATCTGTACTAGCTATACTAGCAAGCTATACAATCTGTACTAGCTATACTAGCAAGCTATACAATCTGTACTAGCTATACTAGCAAGCTGTACAATCTGTACTAGCTATACTAGCAAGCTATACAATCTGTACTAGCTATACTAGCAAGCTATACAAGCTGTACCAGCTATATCAGCTATATCAGCTATATCAGCTATACCAGCTATACCTGCTATACCAGCTATATCAGCTATACCAGCTATACCTGTTATATCTGCTATACCTGCTATAGCTGGTATATCAGCTATACCTGCTATACTAACTATACCAGCTATACCAGCTATATCAGCTATACCTGCTATACCTGCTATACCTGCTATATCAGCTATATCAGCTATACCAGCTCTACCTGCTATACCAACTGTATCAGCTATATCAGCTATATCAGCTATACCAGCTATACCAACTATACCAGCTATAGCTGATATACCAGCTATAGCAGGTATTTAATGCTAAAATTACAAAATAATCTGAAATCAAATTACATACATTGGGATGATCGTAATGAACTAGTTGACAGACTACGTTTACTTCTCTCATCGGTAGGTGCTGGTCACAACAATCATCAAAACGAAATAATCTCTATTATTGAAGAACTTAAAGAATCTAACATAGTTTATTAGAAGAGTGAAAGAGATGTCTTATATTAATAAATTTGGAGAAAGTTTTAATAAATATAACCATAAAAACAAAAATATTGTAATCGAAAAATATATAACACAAATATATGATGATCTAGCTGATCAAATAAACAATTTCAACATTGAGGTAGAACATGTTTATCTAAAACATGGTAATGTCAGAAAAAAAAATAATAAAAAAATTAAAATAAAATAGACAAAACCAAAAACCAAAAAAAGTAGATCGTTATCAGATATAAAGTAGATCGTGAGCAGATACAAAGCAGATCGTGATCAGATGTAAAGTAGATCGTGATCAGATACAAAGCAGATCAAAATCAATATCAAAAAATTAACATACTGAAATCATATAAATTGCTGTATATATAGGAGATCGTCTTGATTTCAGCTATTTTTGCGAAGAGGTATAAAATTAACGAAAAAATTTGTTATAATCTACAGTCAAAACAAAACCCCAGCCAGTGTAAGATGAGAAGAGGATTTGTAAACAACTTAATAAATAAAGTACCTGTTGAATTACATCTACCTGGTTATCAGTTTTGTGGACCTGGTACAAAACTTGAAAAACGTTTAGCAAGAGGAGATAAGGGTATAAATTTATTAGACGCAGCTTGTAGAGAGCACGATATTGCATATTCACAATCAAAAGATATAGACACAAGACATCAAGCAGATCAAATATTAGCTGAAAAAGCCTGGCAACGAGTTAAATCTAAAGATAGTGATATTAAAGAACGTGCTAACGCGTTGTTTGTGACAAACGCTATGAAAACTAAAGTGAAATTTGGATTAGGTTTGAAGGAGCAGAGACATAAGAAAAGAAAAGAAAAAATGAATAAGTGTAATAAGAAATTATTCACAGCTACTGTGAGAAAAACTTTAAAACAATTGAAAGAACAGAAACCCCTTGATATAAATGATGCTGTTAAAATAGCTCAAAAGGCTATTCATTCAAATTTTAAAGGGAAAAAGCGAGCAGACATTATAATACCGAGAGTTATACCTGTACCGAAAATTGGAGGATTTCTTCCACTTATTCCCGTACTAACAGCATTGTCAGCGCTTGGTGGTTTGGCAAGTGGAGGATCCGCTATTGTCAAAGCAGTAAATGCTATCAAAAATGGAAAAGAACAATTGGCTGAAGCTAACCGTCATAATAGATATATGGAATCAATTGCAATGGGTAAAGGGTTGTACCTCAAACCATATAAAACTGGATATGGTCGCTATTATAGTCCAGCTCCAAAAAACTATTAGATAACCTTCCCAATCGCCCATTAACAGATTTGGATTTGAATAAATATGGAAGACATCTCAAACATTTTAGGGGTGTTTTCATGCGTGATTCTTTACCTGAAAATCCATTCAAACAAGAATGCGGCATTGTTAATTTAGATGATTCAAATGGTATGGGAACACATTGGGTAGCATATTATAAAAACCACAACTATAAGGAATACTTTGATAGCTTTGGAAACTTACAACCACCACTTGAGATTGTCAACTACTTAAAATTTCCTATTGAATATAATTATGAACGAAAACAAAAATTTAATACATTTAATTGTGGACACTTGTGTTTAAAATTTTTATTCAATAAATATAAATTAAAATGAAATAATTCAGAGTACATCGTCCCGCACTAACACAACCTACTATTAAATTTTTAAAGAAGGGGAACAAAAATGGTAACATCAGCTGTATTGGAAGAACTATTAACAAAGCATAGTAATCAGATCGATAAAGAGCATATAGATTTATTTATGAAACTTATAAATGAATTAAGAACTTGTAATTATGTAAATTATCCATTTATATGTGTTAATAATATTATACATAGATCTAACTGTGAAAATACTTATTCACAATCTTTCAACATTTGTCGATGTCAAACATTCTATACACAATATTTGTTAACACTTAAGCTATTTAATCTTTATAAACGTATTTTTAAATTCGAATCTGTAAAAATCTGAAAAAAGATATTAATAAAATTTTCAAAAAATAAAAAACTAATTTGTTTTAATTAATCCCTTTATTCTATAATTTTATTCATTCAAAACAGTAAAACTAAAAAAAAAAATCTAAATCCTTAAAACAAGTCTATTTATACTCTGGGGTGTTGTAGATCAATCAGTAAATTCAATTATGTGAAAACAGATATTACTTATACTTATACGTGAAAAAACCCACAGGCACAACTATACATTTCTTTCTCATCAAATTAAAAACAACCGCACAACCAACCTACCCTTTCTTATTAGTTTATATTTATATTTCTTCTACCTGTGATCATGAGCAATACGTGCCAAGAATTTACTATTAAAAAAAAAACGATCATACACATTACATGTTACGCACACACTCATTCTGTCCGTCCAAACATTCGTACATACGTATATACATTTTAACATTACAGTCTACTTGTACTCTGGGATGTAGATGAGGAAACGTGTACACACTCATTCTGTCCGTCCAACCATTCGTTTGAAAATCAATACAAAATAAAGGAACAAGAAGAAGCAGGCATGAGCCAAATTTTGTATGGAGTAGGTGGTCGAGAAGCGGCATAAACATACTACTGTCTTCAACTCCAAATCCTCCACTTCCCTATCCGATCCCTTACGAAAAACTATTCGCTTCACCTGCTCAGGGTCTAAGAGAATCTGTCGATACATCTTCTCAATGTATGTAGTGGATGACAGAAAGTTGGTGCTGAGTTTTATCGTTTTTTTTTAAAGAACTAGAAACAACTTCTTACAAATTCAAAATAATCTCAGCCATTTAAACGATCAAATTAATGCTTATGGAAAGCTTTTCAATGATTTTAAGACCTTAGATGGTTTACAATCACCGACACCTTCTCCTACTCGCCGAAAACGCCCCAGATTTCTGAATAATGAAAATGCTTCTACCTCTACATCATGCGTTGGGTCAGCAATCAACCTCCAAAAACTCCAAATATTATCGAAAAGGAAGGTTTTATTGATAATTCTAGCCAGTTATCGGGATCAAAAGAAGTCTTTCCTATGCCTAAAAATTTAGATAATATACCTGATACTGGTCGACATAAATTTCTCCCCAAACAATCAGTAACCATATTGCCTGATCCCGTCAACTCTGCCCGTTTAATTAATTTGGATGCTACATTTCCTGTTCCATCAACCTTAATGCCAAATTCTTCTACTGTGAATAATCAATTTGCGTCTGCTGAAAATCATCCAAAAGAGCTGTGAACTATTTCCCCTAAAAAAACAATATTTGCTACACAGTTTGCAATTGATACTAATGCTGATGATATGAAATTCTATATTCTATCAAAAATCAAAAATTGTAACTCAGATGAAATTCTTATTTTCAAAATAAATTCGAGAAACAGGGCATCATTTAATATAATTGTTCCTGATAATCTGTTCCAGCAAATCGTTAATCCGGAATTTCATTTGTTATCAAAATGTTAGAGGTATTAACTAGAAATGATCTCCAATTTATTGCAATAGTTTTGGATTTAATTACCATATAGTAATATTTACTGAAACTTGGCTAAGTAGTAAGATTTATAATTCTGGAATTTTTTGCCCTAAATACCAGGTCTTTAGGAAAGATAGAGATAGCTGTGTGCAATACAATACAAAAAAATCTGGAGGCGGTGTATTAATTGCCATTTCAAATGAATTCTCGTCTGAAGAAGTTCTTCTTAATGACTTTCTACATATTGAGTTATTATGCGTATTAGTTAAAATTCATAAACAATCCTTATTCATTGTTTGCGTGTACATTCCACCTAATTCACCACTCACTGTCTATGAAGATCACTTAAATGCGATTGAAACACTTCTGAGAAAAGTAAACACAACGGATCTAGTACTATTAATAGGATACTTCAATATGTCACACACATCATGGAAGACTGTTCCAGATTCAGACTATTTAATTCCCATTGGTTCTTCGGAGTCCTCAGTAAATATAATTCACTGTTTTTCAATTTTTTTTCAAATTAATTCCATTCCAAATGGATTTGATCTTGTGTTTGTTAGTGATTCATCGGAATTCTCATTTATTCGTCATACGCCTACCTCCAATGCCGAAGAAAAATATCACCGACGCTTGAAATAAACTTCTTCCATCATCCTATCCTTCAAGCAAATAATTTAACTCAAAAACAGAAAACATTTTGTTTCAATTTAACTAACCACAATAAACTGCATCTTCAACTATCTGAAATCGATTGGATAAATGAATTATCTGGCTATGGCAATGATTTGGACCAGTGCATTATGAAATGTTATCAACTACTTAACAATTGTTTCATAGCTTGTGTGCCACATGTTTTACCACATTCTAATCACGGTCCGCCCTGGGATACAAAATATCTTTCAAGATTAAACAACAAGAAAAATAAGTTGTATAAAAATTTTAAAAAGGAATAGATAGATAGTACTTCATTAACCTAACAAATCGCTTAAATTGAGCTATGTTCCTTCCTTTTGGAAACAATCATTTATTATTCCACTGTTTAAGTCAGGATCTAAAGCTGATATTTCAAATTATAGAGGAATTGCTAAACTCAACATTATACCGAAATTATTTGAAAAACTCTTATGTGATACACTGTCATTTCAAGCATCGTCTATTTTATCTGCATCCCAGCATGGATTCTATAAGTCTCGATCAACAATCACAAATCTTCTTGAATTTACAACTTTGGTAAATTATGGATTTATTGTAGGCAAACAAACTGACGTCATTTATATTAATTTCAGTAAGGCATTTGATAAAGTAAATCATAATTTACTTGTTCATAAGCTTAATGAACTTGGTTTTAGTTCATCTTTATTGAATTGGATTAAATCGTATTTAGTAAACAGAAAACAGGGCGTTAAATTCAGGAATACGCAATCTAACTTTATTGATGTACTGTCAGGCGTACCACAGGGTAGTCACCTTAGGCCGCTCCTATTTACACTTTTTATAAATGATATCCCTTCTGTTATCAAAAATTCAAACACATTAATGTGCAGACGATGTTAAAATAGTTTTTACAAGAGGATATTAACTACTTAACCTCTTGGTGTAGTACTAACTTAATGGAGCTGAATGTTAAAAAATGTAAATATATGTGCTTCACTAGATCATCTCCAACCAATGGATTTTATATAATGAATGGTGCTGCTCTTGAACTAGTTAATTCCTTTAACGATTTAGGGATAGTTTTCGATTGTAAATTGGACTTCAGAAATCATATTACATCAACTGTTAGCAAAGCTATATGTACCCTGGGATTTATCAAACAATGCGCTAAAAAGGTTTCTGACCCTTATGATACCAAACAATTGTTTACCACACTGGTTCGCCCAATTCTTGAATATGGATCTGTAATATGGGACCCTCAATACGATGTACACTCTGACAAAATCGAATCAGTTCAAATACAATTCCTATTATTTTGTCTTCGTGGTTTAGGGAACGGATGGGATCCTTATAAAACGTTACCATCTTATGAAAAACGCCTAGCACTCATTAAATTACTAACTTTAAAAAGCCGTCATAAAATGCTAAATGCTGTCTATCTCCTGAAGCTGATTAATGGTGTTATCAACTCTCAATTTCTTCTAGAAAAACGTTCCATAAAAGTACCTGTTCGTCCAACAAGATACTATAATTTCATAAATATAAAATATTACACAGTTAACTACGCGAACTTCGATCCATTTCGTAGAATTTGTAATGATTTTAATAATCTTTACCTTCATATAGATTTTAATAAAAGTTTGGAATCCATTAAAAGAGATATAATTTTACAATTAAACTCATTTAATTAATAATTTCCATGTTGTCTCTTTTCTAACTTATTTTGTGTATTGAAATCATAAATTTAATAATTCTGTATTGAAATATAAAATGTAATAGTCTGTAAGGATTTTCCATAGACTTGAAATAAATAAATAAATAATCACGCGACACGCAACTAAAACCGACAATATTTAAAAATTTAAAAAAAAGGTCACCGTGACAAATTAGCACCTTACATACATGCACAATTGGTCATTACAACCCTTCAGTCAGGATTGCGACCTAGTTTCCCACACCACTTATGTTGCGTGTGTTAATTTCATACATGAGTGGTGGGACCTACAGTTTAAAGTCGACTCCGAACGACAGATTTTTGAGAAACTTTTTCATGGCAATTTTTTTATTTACTCTCAGAGTTTTTGCCAGAAATCTGCTGAAAGAAAGTCGCCGAAGAAATACTCTTTGTATTTTGATTTGATGTCTGGCCTGGGGCTCGAACCCTGGCTTTACGTCTAATAAGTAAACACACTACCTACTAGACTACGGCCACTTCTTATAGCGCCTTACCGCAAACAAAAAGTAAGTCAAATAAAACGGGCATATATTCCCAAAAAAAAATTTTGCACTTCGCGAAACTGAGCCAACAGGACGAATTCCCAATGGCCAATAACTCAATACTTATTATTTTTCTTTAAATCAAAAAAGGAATATCCAAATATATGTATATGTAAATATGTATATGTATAATATATATATATTAAATTTGCCAACATAAAATTATATTAATACCAAAAAATAATCAATTTATAATAATAAAAGTTAAATAAATCAATTTAAATAAATAAAAAATGGTGAATTCAAAATTTTTTCACTTAATTTAATGTTATCAAAAATAAAACTGATTCCAAAATGATTAAATAAGAGAATAAAATCAAAGGGAAACCCATAAATAATGTTATTCCGCTTAACTTTAATGCAAATTTAATCTGTTAAAATTTCCAGATATTTAACTAATAGAAGTAAATAACATTTAGTTATGGGTACCTCTTCATGTACCCGATGGATTTGAAGACTTGTTATAAAAGGTAATGTGCTTCGCTGTTTAGCCAACGCACAATCTCCAATTATAACACAACTACTGACTTATAACTGATATCAAATTGGGTGGTTGAACTCGATTCCCAACTGTGATATTCACACCACATTTCATGTCCTAGTCACTTTCGACTTTGTTACAAGTCAAGAAAAGTTGGTATAACAGTGCTTAAAAAGAACACTTTGGTTCTTATATTCAATAAATTCAAAAAGTGTGCCAGTGCTATCGAAATTATAACACACCACTTTGTAAATATATATGCGCTATTATAAATCCTATATATGTACTTGTAAAGTTTGTTGTCTAGTCTAACAGAACTTTACTTGTATACAAAAATTACTACCAAAAGTCAAATAATATAAACTAAAACAAAAATAACTTTACCTTATAATTTGGAGGTTACTTTGTAGATTGTTGAGGAAGAGATGTCGCAAAAAAAGTTTAAAAAATCCGGGTCGTTTGAACCAAATGTTTATCCCGTGGACTGTATATGAGGGGAAGAGCACAACAAAACCAATAGAGTATTGTCTTCAACGCTTGGCTTAATAGCGAAACACTATAAAAAAAGGAACCAAAATTAAAGAAGTTCCAAATCTCTAATAAACCTCAACAAAAAAATTTTTCTTTTTTTTTATTTGGTTGTCTGTTTGACTTCTCACACTTCTTTCGGAAAAAAAACCTTTTCTGTGTTTGTTGTATATTTTTCAACCTCAATTACTGGGAAAACTTTTCCAATCAAAATAAAATTCACTCAGTAAATCACTCAAGTTTTATGTATATTTGATGTCACAAACTGTAATATTTTTATAACCAATTTATGTATAATTATTGTCACAAATTATAATATTTTTTAAAATCAATTTTAAATTACAAAATTTACTTTAAAAGCGCACTAATTTATAAAAGAATAAAATGACTTTACTTTTTTATTAAACAAAGTTTCGCTCTAGGTTGTGATGAAACGAATAAAATTTAAATTTAGCTTGAACAAAAAGAAGCCTAAATTAAACAAGTTACAGAATAATGTTAAAAAATACCAAAGCCTAAATAAAGTACCAGTAGGATGTTAGATAAAAGCTTAAGTTAATATTGTAGCGCCCTTTGTTGGTTGTTAGGCCTCTTCTAATTGATCAGTTAAATCTCCGGACATAAAAATCTTTATGTTCTCTTTACCTCAGTTTTGTTGTATGGAGTTGTTTTTATGAATTTTTCCAACTTGTTTTTATTTTATTTTGCGTTTAAAGCGATTCGCTGAGTACCATGAAAAACGGGAGAAGGACCATGAAACAAATTGGGGATGATTATTTGTTTATAAATCTCCTTTAAAGGAAGAGATCTTTAGGAGATGTGGATTGTATTTACTAGTAAATAATTACAATCGTTGGGTTGCGTGATATGGGAAAGAAAAAGAAAGAAATAGAATTATTTTAATTTCTTGGATGTGAGAAAATTTAGTGAGAGATTCGTACCCTTTTTCCAGCGATGAAATAAACCTTTTGTGTCTTTTCCAAATTTGAATTTTTTAGGGAAATTTACTTTATCACAATATATTTTTGAGTAAAAAATTAAATTTAATTAAAAATTAAATTTAAACAGAGATTATTCAGCTAAGCTCAATTTAATGTAGGTAATTCAGGTAATTTAATATAAGTAATTCAAGTAGGTATAATTTGGTAACAATTAATGTAATACTTGAGGTAAGTATTAAGATAAAATAGATAATATTTAAATTTTAATAAATATGTATTTAGGTAGGTATATTTTTAATTAATATAACATGGTAAATATTAGAAAAAAATTAGAATTTAACACAACACATATATACACTTTATAAATAAATTTTCTATATAGAATTTTGATTTGTGTATATATATTTTCACTCTAATATTGAATAGATTTTTTATTTGGATTTACGTTAATATTAATAATAATTACGTTGTAGTTTAATTTATTTTGCTTTCGTTACAAATGACTGTAATCGGGCATTTGGTTTTTATAACATTACAGTCATTTCCATTCCATTTAGAGTAAATTATAGCTAAAAATAGGGAGTCTTTAATAAAAAACTTCTGTATATGGACAGGGTTTTGTTATTGGAAGGACCTTACCCACACGCCCGACTGTTTGCTACCGAATCAATGGCTCCCGCAGTCCTTTCGTAACAATCTCTTACAGCACTAATTCTTTTGCTATAGTGTAATAGTGCGGTTATGCGTCATGTCCTTTTGGGATAGTTTAAATGGCGGATATTGGCATGCATTACAGATAATTAATATGGCATGTGTTCATTACAAATAAAATAAATATGGGTAGCTCCAAGGGCCATTTGGAGCTACCGTCATCAGCGAGTTAAAGCAATGTGACGGTCTTCAACTCGAAATTCTCCACTTCCCTATCCGATCCCTTACGAAAAACTATTCGCTGGTACTTCACCTGCTCAGGGTCTAAGAGAATCTGTCGATACATCTTCTCAATGTATGTAGTGGATGACAGAAAGTTGGTGCTGACTTTTATCGTTTTTTTTTCAAAGAACTAGAAACAACTTCTTACAAATTCAAAATAGCTTTTCAATGATTTTAAGACCTTAGATGGTTTACAATCACCGACACCTTCTCCTACTCGCCGAAAACGCCCCAGATTTCTGAATAATGAAAATGTTTCTACCTCTACATCATGCGTTGGGTCAGCAATCAACCTCCAAAAACTCCAAATATTATCGAAAATTAAGGTTTTATTGATAATTCTAGCCAGTTATCGGGATCAAAAGAAGTCTTTCCTATGCCTAAAAATTTAGATAATATACCTGATACTGGTCGACATAAATTTCTCCCCAAACAATCAGTAACCATATTGCCTGATCCCGTCAACTCTGCCCGTTTAATTAATTTGGATGCTACATTTCCTGTTCCATCAACCTTAATGCCAAATGCTTCTACTGTGAATAATCAATTTGCGTCTGCTGAAAATCACCCAAAAGAGCTGTGAACTATTTCCCCTAAAATAACAATATTTGCTACACAGTTTGCAATTGATACTAATGCTGATGATATGAAATTCTATATTCTATCAAAAATCAAAAATTGTAACTCAGATGAAATTCTTATTTCCAAAATAAATTCGAGAAACAGGGCATCATTTAAAATAATTGTTCCTGATAATCTGTTCCAGCAAATCGTTAATCCGGAATTTCATTTGTTATCAAAATGTTAGAGGTATTAACTAGAAATGATCTCCAATTGATTGCAATAGTTTTGGATTTAATTACCATATAGTAATATTTACTGAAACTTGGCTAAGTAGTAAGATTTATAATTCTGGAATTTTTTGCCCTAAATACCAGGTCTTTAGGAAAGATAGAGAAAGCTGTGTGCAATACAATACAAAAAAATCTGGAGGCGGTGTATTAATTGCCATTTCAAATGAATTCTCGTCTGAAGAAGTTCTTCTTAATGACTTTCTACATATTGAGTTATTATGCGTATTAGTTAAAATTCATAAACAATCCTTATTCATTGTTTGTGTGTACATTCCACCTAATTCACCACTCACTGTCTATGAAGATCACTTAAATGCGATTGAAACACTTCTGAGAAAAGTAAACACAACGGATCTAGTACTATTAATAGGATACTTTAATATGTCACACACATCATGGAAGACTGTTCCAGATTCAAACTATTTAATTCCCATTGGTTCTTCGGAGTCAGTAAATATAATTAACTGTTTTTCAATTTTTTTTCAAATTAATTCCATTCCAAATGGATTTGATCTTGTGTTTGTTAGTGATTCATCGGAATTCTCATTTATTCGTCATACGCCTACCTCCAATCCCGAAGAAAAATATCATCGACGCTCGAAATAAACTTCTTCCATCATCCTATCCTTCAAGCAAATAATTTAACTCAAAAACAGAAAACATTTTGTTTCAATTTAACTAACCACAATAAACTGCATGTTCAACTATCTGAAATCGATTGGATAAATGAATTATCTGGCTATGGCAATGATTTGGACTAGTGCATTATGAAATTTTATCAACTACTTAACAATTGTTTCGTAGCTTGTGTGCCACATGTTTTACCACATTCTAATCACGGTCCGCCCTGGGATACAAAATATCTTTCAAGATTAAACAACAAGAAAAATAAGTTGTATAAAAATTTTAAAAAGGAATAGATAGATAGTACTTCATTAACCTAACAAATCGCTTAAATTGGGCTATTTTCTTTCCTTTTGGAAACAATCATTTATAATTCCACTGTTTAAGTCAGGATCTAAAGCTGATATTTCAAATTATAGAGGAATTGCTAAACTCAACATTATACCGAAATTATTTGAAAAACTCTTATGTGATACACTGTCATTTCAAGCATCGTCTATTTTATCTGCATCCCAGCATGGATTCTGTAAGTCAGTCTCGATCAACAATCACAAATCTTCTTGAATTTACAACTTTGGTAAATGATGGATTTATTGTAGGCAAACAAACTGACGTCATTTATATTAATTTCAGTAAGGCATTTGATAAAGTAAATCATAATTTACTTGTTCATAAGCTTAATCAACTTGGTTTTAGTTCATCTTTATTGAATTGGATGAAATCGTATTTAGTAAACAGAAAACAGTGCGTTAAATTCAGGAATACGCAATCTAACTTTATTGATATACTGTCAGGCGTCACCTTGGGCCGCTCCTATTTACACTTTTTATAAATGATATCCCTTCCGTTATCAAAAATTCAAACACATTAATGTATGCAGACGATGTTAAAATAGTTTTTACAAGAGGATATTAACTACTTAACCTCTTGGTGTAGTACTAACTTAATGGAGCTGAATGTAATAAATATATGTGCTTCACTAGATCATCTCCAACCAATGGATTTTATATAATGAATGGTGCTGCTCTTGAACTAGTTAATTCCTTTAACGATTTAGGGATAGTTTTCGATTGTAAATTGGACTTCAGAAATCATATTACATCAACTGTTAGCAAAGCTATATGTACCCTGGGATTTATCAAACAATGCACTAAAGAGGTTTCTGACCCTTATGATACCAAACAATTGTTTACCACACTGGTTCGCCCAATTCTTGAATATGGATCTGTAATATGGGACCCTCAATACGATGTACACTCTGAAAAAATCGAATCAGTTCAAATACAATTCCTATTATTTTGTCTTCGTGGTTTAGGGAACGGATGGGATCCTAATAAAAGGTTACCATCTTATGAAAAACACCTAGCACTCATTAAATTACCAACTTTAAAAAGCCGTCATAAAATGCTAAATGCTGTCTATCTCCTGAAGCTGATTAATGGTGTTATCAACTCTCAATTTCTTCTAGAAAAACGTTCCATAAAAGTACCTGTTCGTCCAACAAGATACTATAATTTCATAAATATAAAATATTACACAGTTAACTACGCGAACTTCGATCCATTTCGTAGAATCTGTAATGATTTTAATAATCTTTACCTTCATATAGATTTTAATAAAAGTTTGGAATCCATTAAAAGAGATATAATTTTACAATTAAACTCATTTAATTAATAATTTCCATGTTGTCTCTTTTCTAACTTATTTTTTGTGTTGAAATCATAAATTTAATAATTCTGTATTGAAATATAAAATGTAATAGTCTGTAAGGATTTTCCATAGACTTGAAATAAATAAATAAATAATCACGCGACACGCAACTAAAACCGACAATATTTAAAAATTTAAACAAAAGGTCACCGTGACAAATTAGCACCTTACATACATGCACAATTGGTCATTACAACCCTTCAGTCAGGATTACGACCTAGTTTCCCACACCACTTATGTTGCGTGTGTTAATTTTATACATGAGTGGTGGGACCTACAGTTTAAAGTCGACTCCGAACGACAGATTTTTGAGAAACTTTTTCATGGCAATTTTTTTATTTACTCTCAGAGTTTTTGCCAGAAATCTGCTGAAAGAAAGTCGCCGAAGAAATACTCTTTGTATTTTGATTTGATGTCTGGCCTGGGGCTCGAACCCTGGCTTTACGTCTAATAAGTAAACACACTACCTACTAGACTACGGCCACTTCTTATAGCGCCTTACCGCAAACAAAAAGTAAGTCAAATAAAACGGGCATATATTCCCAAAAAAAAATTTTGCACTTCGCGAAACTAAGCCAACAGGACGAATTCCCAATGGCCAATAACTCAATACTTATTATTTTCCTTTAAATCAAAAAAGGAATATCCAAATATATGTATATGTAAATATGTATATGTATATTATATATATATTAAATTTGCCAACATAAAATTATATTAATATCAAAAAATATTAAATTTATAATAATAAAAGTTAAATAAATCAATTTAAATAAATAAAAAATGGTGAATTCAAAATTTTTTCACTTAATTTAATGTTATCAAAAATAAAACTGATTCCAAAATGATTAAATAAGAGAATAAAATCAAAGGGAAACCCATAAATAATGTTATTCCGCTTAACTTTAAATAAATAAAATGACTTTACTTTTTTATTAAACAAAGTTTCTCTCTGGGTTGTGATGAAACGAATAAAATTTAAGTTTAGCTTGAACAAAAAAGAAGCCTAAATTAAACAAGTTACAGAATAATGTTAAAAAATACCAAAGCCTAAATAAAGTACCAGTAGGATGTTAGATAAAAGCTTAAGTTAATATTGTAGCGCCCTTTGTTGGTTGTTAGGCCTCTTCTAATTGATCAGTTAAATCTCCGGACATAAAAATCTTTATGTTCTCTTTACCTCAGTTTTGTATGGAGTTGTGTTTATGAATTTTTCCAACTTGTTTTTATTTTATTTTGCGTTTAAAGCGATTCGCTGAGTAGCAAGAAAAACGGGAGAAGGACCATGAAACAAATTGGGGATGGTTATTTGTTTATAAATCTCCTTTAAAGGAAGAGATCTTTAGGAGATGTGGATTGTATTTACTAGTAAATAATTACAATCGTTGGGTTGCGTGATATGGGAAAGAAAAATAAAGAAATAGAATTATTTTAATTTCTGGGAAGTGAAAAAATTGAGTGAGAGATTCTTACCCTTTTTCCAGCGATGAAATAAACCTTTTGTGTCTTTTCCAAATTTGAATTTTTTAGGGAAATTTACTTTATCACAATATATTTTTGATTAAAAAATTAAATTTAATTAAAAATTAAATTTAAACAGAGATTATTCAGCTAAGCACAATTTAATGTAGGTAATTCAGGTAATTTAATATAAGTAATTCAAGTAGGTATAATTTGGTAACAATTAATGTAACACTTGAGGTAAGTATTAAGATAAAATAGATAATATTTAAATTTTAATAAATATGTATTTAGGTAGGTATATTTTTAATTAATATAACATGGTAAATATTAGAAAAAAATTAGAATTTAACACAACACATATATACACTTTATAAATAAATTTTCTATATAGAATTTTGATTTGTGTATATATATTTTCACTCTAATATTGAATAGATTTTTTATTTGGATTTACTTTAATAAGTAATTTGGTAAAGTTATTTAATTGTTGTCTATGCCACTGCAAGATGAGAAGTGATTGCTTTGTATAATTTCATTTTCCACCAAACTTCCTAAACAATTTACATTACTGTATATTGTGGAGACATTCCTTTTGTTTAATGGAATTGGAATTGCGGAGACATTCTTTTAGTTTGATGGAAATTTTATTGTTGCCTTTGGAATTATTATGTGTCCTTTATGAATGTTGTAAAGCTTAATGATATGTACGGTGAAATTATTTCATTTCGATCGTAAAAGAACTTAAACAAAATATTAATACTTTGCCAAATGATTCAATTAACTCTTTGAAGACACTTAACGCTACTTGTCATCGCTTCATCTTAAATGAGATAAATGAAAATGACATAATTAACATTATTTTCAATATGAAATTAAATAAATCACCAGATTTTGACAATATATCTTTAAAATTTGTGAAGAAATGTATTACTTTTACCTATATTAGTCGACATATTTAATAAAATTATTAATACCTCATAATATCCCGACATTTTAAAAATTCCCAAAATAGTACCCATTCCAAAAACAGTCTCTGCGTCCACTGTAGACATATACAGACCCATTGCTATTCTATCAACAATAGATAAATTTTTTTAAAAAATGCTATATGATAGGCCTTTGATATATTTAGAGGGGAACAATATGCTGTACAAATATCAATTTGGTTTCAGAAAAGGTGTTAGTACTCAAGATGCAGTCTTAAACGTGGTAAGATATACTTGTAAAGGTTTAAATGATGGATTCAGTGGAGTTGCAGGAATATTCTTTGATTTTTCTAAGGCATTTGATCTTGTAGACTATGAAATAATGTTACAAAAGTTAAAATATTATGGTGTTCAAATACGTGAACTTAAGTTATTCAAAAATTATTTCATTAACAGGAAACAGTTTGTACAAATTAATCAGTTCAAAAGTTTTATCGGTACTGTTGAATATGGTGTTCCACAGGGAAGTGGTTTAGGCTCTTTACTATTATTAAGTTTATTTAAGTGATCTAAAAAATTTGGATGTAACGGGTCAATTATTTATGTTTGCTGACGACATTTGCTTGTTTTATCCATTTAAGTTTGATTTAGTATTCAAAACACAAATTGAAAGAGATGCTGCTTTATTCATGGAATTTGCTCACTTGAATAGGTTGTTAATAAATTCTGAAAAGACTAAGTTAGTTAGATTTAGACCTCGTGCAGAAAGGCTCAGATAACAATTTCTTTGTATATGTTGATGGCAACCGATTTATGAGTCAAATTCAGTTAAATACCTAGGAATTACGATGCAAAGTAACTTATCTTGGGATTGTCACATTAATAGTGTTAAGAACCAAATAGCCCCAGCTATTGGTATCTTATACAAATTTAAAAATAAATTATCAGAAATTTAAAAAATAATGATTAGTAATGCATTAATTGAATCGCACTTGAATTATTGAGTATGTATTTATGCTTTTAATAAAAACAATGTATTGTTAAAATCTTTGCCTTAACAATTGTTTATAATTTACCAAGTACTTTTTCAACATTGTTGCTATATAAAGATATATGTAAAAATATTTTGCCAATTAATGGCTTATAGAACCTGATATAGTTCTATTGTTTGTTTTTAAAAGTCTCCACAATATAGGTGATCATACAATTCCATTTCTTCAAAATCAAGCACATTTTTACACAAGAAATTCTCCAAACTTGAGAATCCAAAGGTGTAGATTAGAAAAAACTAAACAAAGAATTGATTATATGGGTGGAAATCGTTATAATAATTTACCTTCACAACTAAAAACTATCGGGAGTATATCAATATTTAAAAGATTATGTAAAGAATTTTTGAATAATTCAATAAAAAAATTTGAAAAATTTTTTTTTCAGTTAATTTTATAAAATAATATACTTATTATAATATTTAATATTAGATTATTACTAAAGGGTGTTTTTTATAGAGGTAGAGAACTTTAAGTTGGCATTACTTTTCAAGATGGCGACCGATTTAACAGCTGTCAAGTGATTTATTCTCAGTTTGGTTTGGCAATTCATCATGAATAGACTCACGCCTGAACAACGCTTGCAAATAGTGCAATTTTATTTCGAAAATAATGGTTCTGTGCGGAAAACGTATCGCGCACTACGTCCATTTTATCGTCGACAAAATCGTCCATCAGAGCAGTTAATTCGATTAACCATGGAACGTTTTCGCACCACGTTTACTCTTATTGATAACTCGCATCCCCAGAGACGCTGTACGGTGCGTACAGAAGAAGCTATTGCTGCTGTAGAGCGTAGCATTGAGGAAGAGCCGAATGAGGCCATCCGCCATCGAGCACAGGAATTGGATCTGTGTCCATCCACTTTGTGGAAAATTTTGCGGAAGGATCTTGGTTTGCGTGCTTAGAAAATCCAACTCGTGCAAGATTTGAAGCCAAACAATCATCAAGTAAGGCGTAGATTCGTCGAATGGGCCCAAAACGAGATTACCGTTGTTCCAGATTTTCATAAGCGAATTTTGTTTAGCGATGAAGCGCACTTCTGGTTGATTGGCTATGTCAACAAACAAAACTGCCGCATTTGGAGTGAAGGTAATCCTCAAGTGTATGTGAAAACACAGTTACATCCAGAAAAACTGACTCTTTGGTGCGCTTTATTGGCTGGTGGAATCATTGGTCCGTACTTTTTCAAAAACGATGGTGGCCAGAACGTTACAGTCAATGGTGATCGGTATAGAGCCATGATTACTAACTTTTTCATTCCTGAATTGAATAACCATGATGTCCAGGAGATGTGGTTTCAACAAGACGGCGCAACATCTCACACAGCTCGTGCCACAATAGATTTATTGAAAGACACGTTTGGTGACCGCCTAATTTCACGTTTTGGACCTGTGAATTGGCCTCCAAGATCTTGTGATTTAACACCGCTAGACTACTTTCTGTGGGGCTATGTAAAGTCATTGGTCTATGCGGTAAAGCCACAAACGCTTGACCATTTGGAAGACAACATTCGCCGTATTATTGCCGATATACGGCCACAAATGTTGGAAAAAGTCATCGAAAATTGGACGTCCAGATTGGACTACATCCGCGCCAGCCGTGGCGGTCATGTGCCAGAAATCATATTTAAAATGTAATGCCACAAGATTATCTTTCGGATAAATAAAATTCATGTCAATCGAATAATCCATCGTTGTTTTATTGCAACTTAAAGTTTTATACCTCTATAAAAACACACTTTATTAATGTACGTTAATCGATAGAAAGAGATGATATTAATTTCAATTATACACATTACTGTATACGTTAGCGAAAAACCACGTCTCCGATACTCAGATGATGTTAATTTTGTGATTTTCAAGAAGAATACGAAATTCATCATTTTATTATTTATACTTTGTACGTTAATGTGGCAAATTTTAAGTCCGTAGTCATTGAGAGAATTTTCAGCATGATGTAAAGATTTTCTCTGGAACCAGCCCGCATATTGTCACAAGTTACCATCGTCATGTAGACTAATTATTTCAACAATGCAAAAGAGTGTTGGTTGCCCAAAATGCACTATAAAAGTTATAGAAAATAATAATATAATAAAAGTTATAGAAAATAGATACTGTGATAAATTAGATGTTTAAAAAGTAATGTAATTTTCCTTACGAAGGTAGTATGTTTATTAATGAATACCGTGTGCACCATTGCTTTGCCGAAAAATTTGTCTAAGGCTTCAGAATCATCGATCCCTAATGGTTCTTGATTTCTAAAGGCCTCAATGTAAACGATACCGCTGTTGATGTATACCGCTGACACCATCCTGTCCTTTTTCAACCGATAAGCTCGAACAAAAATCCTATGGTTGTCTGACATATGATTTTCATTTAGGAAAAAAGGAGTATCACTATCGAATCCAACTAAATTTAATTGAAGATAACCTTTTTTATCTTTTACATACTTTTTTATGGTATTCAGCACATAGAACCTATCATAAGGACTGGAGAATTTGATTATTATTGAACCATCTTGCCTCCTGTTACCGTTCCTGTTGTTCTTGTTAATTTTCACACGGTAAGCATTTTTAACAATTGAAGGATCAATATAAATTGCTTCGCAAATACTTCGGTCCATTCCCTCAAGATTTTCGCATTCTCTTTAAGAAACACCATTTACACGCAAATCATGTGAATCCTGAGAATTTTTCTTAATGTTCACATATTTTTAAGGCTTCAATCTCTTTTTTATTTTGCTGTTTTCACTTTCTTGTGCTATTATTTTCATCGTCGCTGTGTTCCTTAGAACATGAACCTCTGACTAAAGAGCACATACTCTGTCAGATAATTTATCTATTTCAATCTTCGTTATACTCAGTCTCTTATAGATCTCACTTAAGAGACTTTCTTCATATTCATGGAACATTGTTTTTATATTTATATAAACCAGAGGTCGCCAAAAAAGTAGAATCAGTGTGTTTGTGACAAGTTACAGAGCAAAACGCATAGAATGCGCAGACGCATAGAACGGATAAAGTTAATACTTAAGTTTACTTTCTACTTTTGTATGCGTTGCATGCATTGCTAAAAAATATCAGCTGTTTTTTAGTACTACGGATGACAAATTATATAATATTATCAATGATATCGATAAATATGTTTGTATAGTGAATTACTATTATCCTGTATTTTTTTTTGTTATAAAAATAATAAAAAAAAATCTTTCATAATATAGTTTACTACTAATTTAAGAATAAAATACATTAAAATACATTTTTTAACACATTTCATTCATGAACAAAATTTGTATACTAGTTATCGATTGTTTTTATGTACAGAGTGTCATCTCTTTTGAATTTACTAATTTGTAAACAAGAGCAATGGAGGAGAAATTAATTGAAAACACTCGTCTTGCGTTCTTTTGAAACTTTTCACAGGCCTTAGCAGCACTAAATATCATATATGTAAATTCATAAAAATGTAATTAATGCCATAAATTCTTTTAAAATCGCAATTTTATTTTCCATTTTTCCCAAAACTGTTTTTGTTTGCTAATTTTTTTTACCACAACAGCTGATCAAAGCGAAACACCTGTCGTATATAATGTATTGTGTGTAACTTGTGGTAAAAAAAACGCATAGAACGGGAGAAACGCATTAAATGTATGGTATGGACTTTCGGCTTAAAAATTCATTCAGTTGCTTGTCAGCTTCTAAAGAAGAAGGATCATGTCGCTAGCATTCACTAATATTCAATGAGATGATCTCTAATGATGATGATGATCTCTATTTTTGGAAACATATTTGTCAAGTTAAACACGCAGTGTTTAGGGATTTCGCGCTGTACATTTTTTCTATATTTTCCACTACATATACATATTATTAGGTTACCCTTGAAATCATTAGGTTGCACTTGAAAATATTACTAACTATTTTCCCCTGGGTTATACACATGCTCCTCACAGCTACAGTCACATTTTAATCATGTTCTCTTTTTACCGACCTCTGGTATAAACCTTAAGGGAGAATTAGTATTATTCACATGAAGAGATTCACGTTTTGAACCACGACATAATTGTGGAGTATTGTCAGAAAGAGAAATTTAATTGATTTGTTCGTAAAAACAGTGCTGCCATATTTAATTGAAAATGGCGTAAAGGAATGGCCACCTCAATCACCGGACCTGAACCCAATAGAAAATCTCTGGTCAATTGTAAAACAGCGGATTGATCGCAATAACGTCCAAAATGCTGACGAGTTTTTTAATCGGATTAAAAATGCGTGGTATGCTATTCCACAGGCTACTATTAATCATTTAATAGAGCCGATGCCACGAAGATGCAAAGCCGTAATAGATAGTAAGGGTTTCGCTACGAAATATTAAGCAAACAAATATTTTACCGTGGAATATTTTTAAGTTGCAATTGTTTTGTCTTACAGAAGAAGTGACTATGTTTATTTTAAGTTTTAAAAATGTCCCTCTATAGAAGAAATTAAAATAATTTTTATTTAATATCGCAGATGAGGTTCCTTTTGTTTTATAAGTAATATAAAAATTAGAATTTGATTACCACGTGTGTTTTATTTGAGCTAATTATAAAATCACTATGGTAGTTGCAAATGTTTTGTCCGATACTGTACATATGTGCATAAGCTTTTTTCAAGATAAGATAAGATTTTATAAAAATAAATTATAAATGCTAATTCCAACTGTTTCTGTAACTTCGGACCAAACATTTTTTTGGTATGGTTGTTCTTATACCCTTCCTGCCTTTTTTATTTCAGAAATTAACTTTAGGACAACAGCTTTTGATAACTCCATCTTAAATTTTTATCTGAAGGACAAAGAAAATGTAGAAATTATACGGTAAATTGCTTTAATATTACAACTTACCTAATGTAATATTTTTCAATTTTAACTGTTTCTCCAATTTTCTTTATTTTTCCCGCCAATACTTCTTTTTTTCTTATTTGCTTTTTGTTCACATTTTTGAGTTTACCATACTGAATTTTTAATACAAATGCCAAGCAATATGACATGTCTCTTGTATAAATTTCATATGGTGTGGCAACCTTTTATAAAATGGTTCGGACCAAATTTAAAATTAATTTAATTCACACTGAGAGTTGTTCGCACAAAAGAATTTCTCTCGCTCTCCGAGAGAAACGTCAAACTACATATAAAAAATGTTTCAGAAACCTGTGGGTGAACCAGCCTTTAGTCTATATCTATACATTGGTTTTAATTTGTTATTTTTTTTATTATCGTTGTTTATTTTATATTGGATTATTTTGCATTGTTTATGTTTTGTGTGTACGATTGTAATTTAGTAACAAGATAAATTTATAGCTTTTAAAAACTACTGCGGAGCGCAATTAAGACACGTCATTTCAGTTGAGATACTCTATAATTACTGCAGCAAGAGCGCTAATTGCACCAGCAATAAGGGTGGAGTGTACGGTGGCAATTACTTATTTATTTAATTTTTTTATTTGTTAAATCCAGTACAACAAGCATTTAATCTTATTTAATAGTACTGTTTATGCAATGCTATGATGATTAAGTTAATTATGCATATACATATACAGTCACACAGATAATTATACGTACCCCCCTAAAAATAATTTTTTTTTAAATAATAATATATGGACAATTCAACTTATTTTTCCGTCACAGCCGAACAAATAATATTTGTTCTCATCAAATATTACATTCGCCCAAAAATCAGTTGACTTGTCCATATATTATTGGGCGAATTCCAATCGTTGCTTTTTTCTCGGCGCTCGGCTGCGGAAACCGTTCTTTCTCAAAACACTTAGAACTGTTGCGCAATAACACTGTGATCAATTTCCGAGGTATTTCGTATTTATACGGCTGTAGTCCTAGGATTTTTATCCACAATACCTTTTATATACCGGGCTGCGCTTGGAGAAATTTTATATGAAATATACGTCGTACGTATAATTTTCTGTGGTTCCATATTGGTTTTAAGCAAACTGCAGTCACAAATTCATAGATTTTGGGAATCTTTTTTTATTTAAGTAAATGTGTCGTTACAGACGCTAATGTAAAGAGATTTTAGATTAGAAGTTCATTACTTTTTAAAAAAATGATTTTTAGGGGGGTAGCTATGCGAGCTAAAGGCTGGGAATCTTCAAAAGACATTGGTAGCCCGGTCTACACAATGTGCACAATTCGCCGCAAGACTTACTCTCGGCTTGCTAAACGCATACGTACTAAACCCAACCTAGTTTGTTACACTTCCATTAAGTCGCTCCCCCCGGGACCACAATCAAGTATTACATCGGGGGAGGTAAAGATTCAGACAGTGCTGCTATCCATTTCTGCTGTTCTTGCTCTCTCTATTATCTGCTGTTATACTAGAAACTCTTTCGCGAATAAACATACCGCGTTCCAGTTTTCGCGCGATGTTAACATCAGGTTAACCACGTTATCGGGAGTCACATGGGATCCGATCGTCCTCTCCAGGAAATTTCGTCAGAATTCGTAGCGCGGCCAAGTGAAGAATATATGCTCCGCTGTTTCGCTTGTATTTAGACATGATGAACACGCTTCATCCACGTCATGCCCATACTTGTAGAGGTATGTCCTATAGCAACCGTGGCCCGTTAAGAACTGTGTAAGGTAAAGATTCACCTGGCCGTGCTTCCTTCTAGTCCATTCTTCTATATTTGGTATTAATCTGTAGGTCCATCTTCCCTTTGTGGAAAAAGTCCACTCGTGATGCCCCCTATTCATTGCATCATCATTCACCTGGTCAGGGTGCACTAGGCCTATGCTCCTACTTATTAAACGTTTTCCCTTCTCTGCCTCTACTAACATTCGTAGCGGCTTCATCCCCGCTATCACCAAGGCTGCATCCGTAGATACTGAAATTACTCGGAGGGCAGATCTCCTGTAGGCCCCAACAACTCCTATTCTATATGTCTTCTTATCCATGGCCTCGGCCCATACAGGGGCTGCATATAGAGCAATCGATCTAACCACTCTCATCAGCAATTGCCTCTTCTCCTGTCTCGGACCTCCCAAGTTAGGCATGATCCGCGCGAGTGCGCCCGTTGCCGCCGCACACTTCCTACTAATACACGTCAGGTGCTCCTTGAATGTGAGTCTGTTGTCAATCATAACTCCTAAGTACTTTAGAGTCTGCTTCGATGTTATCCTTTGTTCGCCGACAGTTATTGTGATGTATTCCATTTTCTTCCTACTGCTCACTAATATGACATCCGTTTTATGATCAGCAAGTTTCAGACCTATACTCGCGATCCAGTTTCTAACTCTGCTAACTGCCGCATTGGACGTTCGTTCCAATTCATCAAAGTGTTTACCCCTCACCACGAGGGCTGTGGCACCACTGCTGTTATAGCGTATGACTTTCTGCCTTCGTCTGTATCATAAAAAGTACCGTATCCTTAAAGTAGTGAACTATGAGTTCCATCAAATATCCAGGTACGCCCCTCTCATCAAGTGCAGCCAGAGTGGCGTCCCAATCTGCCGAATTTAATGCGTTTTTGACGTCCAGTGTGATGATTGCGCAATACTACTTATCACCTTCAAACCAGCGGTCTTTCGCTACGGTTATGACCGCCTCCATTGCGTCCACTGTGAAGCGCCCTTTTCGGAAGCCAAATTGGCGATCCGACAGGCCGTCTCTCTCCAATATCGTTTCGAGTCTTCTACATATTATCTTCACCAGCAGTTTACCTACGGTATCGATCATACAAAGTGGGCGGTAACCTGTTGCATCCTGCGCACAGTTGCCCTTCGGGATGAGAACCAGCCTCTGTCGCTTCCATATCCTTGGGAATTTCAACTCCTGAATGCATGTATCAAATACTTTCCTAAACGCCTCAACGTTGTTCTCTATAGCCACCTTAAGTGCGACGTTTGGGATCCCATCAATTTCCGGAGCCTTTCTGAGTTTCATTTCCTTCCAGACTGCATCGAGTTCCTGACCGCTGACTTCAGGAATGTCATCGTGCGACATACTGTCTCGCACAGCATACGTGATCTAGGCCCTCTCCGGAAAGAGGCTTTCGACAATTGACTGCATCTTCTCCGCGCTTTCCGTGGCCGGTGGTCGAAAGCAATTCAGCTTCCTCATTACCACCTTATATTCCGTGCCCCAGGGATTTGCATCCAAATCTGCACACATTTCCCTATAGCACCTTCTTTTGCTCCTGTCAATGGCCCAATTAAGGTTGGCTCTGAGCACTCTGTATCTTTCCCGAAGTTCTATGAAGTCATTCCGACCCCTTGCTCTCTGGAATATCCTCCGCGCTCGATTATATTTCCTTCTTAATTAAGCTATCTCCTGCCCGGCAGGTGAGATTTCCTCGACATAGACGCGCTGCAGGCATCCGTTATACAGCGCATAAGTTCCACCGCCATGTTGTTTGCGCTTCCGGCCAGTCGAATGTCGCCCATCGCGAGAACAAAGGTTTCCTCATCAAAAGTAGAGTCCCTCCACAAGGGATTAGGAGGGGCGGCAGTAATGGGGTTCACTGCAGTGCGTTCCTGGATCTCAAAAATGATCGCCCGATGGTCGCTATGAGTGTAGACATCGGACACAGTCCAATTCGATGTCGTTGCCGGTGTATCGCTGATAAATGTTAAGTCAATCTTAAAACTCCATCCATTTCTCGAGAATGTATCAATCTGCCCACAATTGAGTAAGACAACCTCCAGAGTTGCAAATGCGTCAAGCAGGCTCTCACTTCTTTGGTTCGTGTACGCTGAACCCCATTCCACTGCCCATGCATTAAAGCCCCGGCAATCACCACGGGTCGTAGATTTCTAGCCTCGCAAACGATGTCGTCCAATCTGAGTCTGTACTCATCCATTGATAAGACGGGGGAGATAACAGCTGAAGAAATGTACCCCATTAACGGTGCATTTCACAAAGCCTTCTCTCCTGTTGTCAACATTTCCCACGGAGAATTTACCGCATGACCATATCGCTGCTTTGCTGCATTTACTGGTAGCCCAACGCTGATTGTCAGGTGCCTATAGTAGTCACTCAAAACCGTAAGGTCTATTTTCTGCTCCCGGACTGTCTGCCTAAAAAGCTCTTGCGCCACTTCGCAGTGGTTCAAATTCAGCTGCAAGATCCTCATTTTCCTATGTTCATCATCCTCCGCCGAGCTGCCAGGTACTGTGGACACTTAGATCCCCCCGTGACATGTTTTGAGTCCGCATTACGATCGCTCCTACAGAGTAGGCAGTGAGGGTCATCGCTACAAGTTTTGGCAAGGTGGTCTTGCTTTCCGCACTTGAAGCAGTGTTTTGACCAATCACTCCTATTGCGGCAATTTCCAGCTACGTGTCCGAATTCTAGGCATTTGTAGCATCTCCTTGGGACAACTTTCCTCATTAACCGGCAAACTGTCCACCCGACACACAGTTTGCTTACTTCCTCGGCCCTATTAGCCAGCTTTGTTGGTATTACAATTACCGCCGTCCGGGTATACCCTGGAGCACTTCTTATCGTCCTGATAGCCGATGGGTGTAATTCTCCTATTTGTTCTCTCCAAGCGGTTATTATTTCATCTTCCGTGGTAACCTCGTCCAGCTATCGCAGTTCAAATGTTGTCTCCTGAGTTATCGTCCTGACCTCTGTATCATCGGACAGTATGGTCTTCAATTTGGATTGGTGAGTTTCTGTAGACGCCTCGGCCGATCTTCTAAATTCCAGCAGAATTTCACCCTTTTGTGTTTTCTTAACAAGGTGAACGTCTTCGCCAACTGACTTATGCTCCGGGGCATTCCTCACCTTCCTCAGGATGTCTTCAAATGAGAGCTTTTCCGTAGGTTTTATTATCATTGCATCCGGTCTTGGGGGCTTTCTCCGCTTCCTTGTCTTGAGTACCCAATTATTGGGCTCTGTGCTCATTTCCACTCCGGTACCCGGTACTTCAGCATGCTGATTTATTACACCTTCAGTAGTACTTACTGCTCCATTCTTCGTATCCTTGCTTCCAATTTTTGGAGTTGGGTCAATTGATCCCTCCAGTTGAATTGGTCTGGTCCTCTTCGGAGGTGTTCTCCTAGGTTTTCCCAATTCTTCTCTCTGCCTCTTGGAAACACAAGGTGTCTGCAGTTGAAGGCTCGTCTTCTATCATTGGTTCTGATCCTTTTCTCTTGTTCCGCAACTTTATCCTTAGCGGCTTGCTGATATAGTGACGATATAGAAGCCACTAAATCGCGCATCGCTTGGTGTATGGACCTCCTTCTTCCGCCCATCATCTCCACGAGCACAGAAATTTTATCGCCTAGTTTGCTGAAATCATCCACCTCTTTTTCAGTATCCTTGATCCTCTGCAACTCCGGAGCGACGAGTGCGATAACTCGCCATTCTGCTTCAGCGGTGGTGAGTGGAGTAACCTCGAAGCCCTCCGGAAAGGATTCAGAGAAGGGCTGTCCTGCTGGGTCTCCTTTGCACCTTCGGTGCCAGCTGGAGAAGTAGCGCATGTAGGGTTTTGTGAAATGTTGTTTACGTATTCCATTCTATTGGGTCCCATCTTGGAGTTATCTTGGATTCGTTGTGTAGTTACCCTTGTTGTAGTCCCATGGTTATCTTTGCAATGCAGGGAGGCCATGCGAGGGTTGACACAAGTCCTCATGAGAGCTTGTGTTCAGAGCCAGACCGGGAGCTAAACAGAAGAATTACTTAACTGCCCCTACACCCCAACTCAACAGGACGAGTCCAAGATCGTTCACCAAGGCTTGCCAGATGTTGTATTAGCCTGAAAGCCGTCTGTACCAGATTTCACTTCGGCACATATTGGTAACAGAATACCCCATCCGCCAGCCCATGTCATCAAATCATAATATTTCAGCGTAGTCCAGTATCAGAATCTTACTGGTATCAATTCTGATGCCTATACGACTAGGCTCCGATCGTCCACATCCGTTAGGAGCGTGCTCACACGCATGCCGGTCTGTGATTCCCATGGTGCTAATGTGATACCACGGTAGTTCAATGCTTTGAGCGGCATTGTTTCGCTTTGAAGCGTCAGTGTCATTGGGTATATTCTGGACTTTTCGTCCGCACCCTCTACTTCTGCCCTCCCATTTAGTCGCCTTTTACGACAAGCAGGGAACCACTGTGGTAGAATTATAACCCGCTACCACACGTATATTTATCTGTGTGACTGTATGTTTCATAAAAAAGCAAAAATTATATTAATTAAATTTAAGTTAGCCTTGCAGATGGAGAATTCTAAAGAAAAGAAAAGTGTTTGGAAATTGCTGTCTTCAATTGCATTACTGTAATGAATGTAATGTTTGAGTTTGTATTTTAACTGTCGGTCAGTTTTTTGTCTGTCCTGGTTTGCTTATTATTAAGGCGAGCACGTCGCTTGGTTGTGGCTAATAAGCCGCAGTTATTGTGAGAAATAATAATAATAATTGATTATCATTTTTATTCTAATTTTGTCAACCAACTTACAGCTATTTATATTAATTTCTTAAGTCTAATTTCATTACATATTAATACTCATGACCTAATTAAGTTTTTACTTAACTTAGAGTGTGTGTGGTCAGCATTTTGCTACTTTGCAATTATTACGTACTGAAAATTTGTATAATACAATTTGATACCTCGTGCCGTTGGTCATTGACAGTTTTGTTTATATTATTGGGGAATGTATCAAAATAACCAACACTCAACAGTGGATAAGTGTGACCAACAGACTACATTACAATGCTTTCTGGCGGAAGTTGGTTTCACGAACGAATATCATTAATATAAAAGTGCCTTTCAGATACCTGGTTCCCGTACGTTATGGCATTTATCCTGTAGCCTCTGTTAGGTCTAGAAAATTGGAGCCTGGTAAATAGATAATTTAGTTCCCTTAGGTAGATAATCTTATGTAGGAAAATCAGCATAATATATTTTAGAAGGTTTTCCAGCGACATATTGTAGATTTTGTACGAAAAATACGAGATACTACTATATCTACTGCGTCCAAAACTGTATCTTGCTATGTTATTACAAGTTACCGCAAAGAGTTCACAGCCATACAAGAAGGTTGGAATTATGTATGTTTTCGCCAAGAGCATACGCATATTAAATGGCGTTAAAGATTGAGTCCTACAGAGATTCCTCAGCATAGCATACGTCTTCCCACAAACCGTATTAACATGGTTAGTCCAGGAAAGTTGACTATTAAAATTAATACTCAAGTTCTTGGCATATGGTACTAATTCTATGGGTGGTCCCCAACGATTAATGGTGCCAGTAGGTTTGGCACAAGGCCAATTTTTCCAATTATGATAGCCTTATATTCGTTAGCGTTTAAGCCGAAGCCATTTGCAGTAGCCCATTTAAATATATTGTAAAGGTCCTGGTTCCGTTTTAATGTGTTTCAGAGCTTATTGTGTTTGACATTAAATATCTTAAATAAATGAACAACAGATTTAGCAAATTTGATCAGATAAATCCTGAGTTAATTTAATTAAAATTAAATTAAAATTTATTTAATAAAACTTGTCAAATTAAAATAATAATTATAATAAATAATAACAAAGTCAGCTGATTTCTTCCAACAAAAAACCCAAATAAACGAACATAAAGTAAACAAAAATAGAAATAAAGCAAAATAAAAAAAAATAATTAACAAACAACAAAAAATACACAACATTATTTTTCCCCGCTAAATATATGTATTTATATTTATTTATATAACATCTGTTTGAAATAAGCTGTGCTTTGAATTTTCAAGTGGATGTGCTTTCACACAGAGTTGCTGCTTTTCTACTTTTTGAACTACACCTAGAGCCAGTGCAAATTAAAATCTAGAAGTAAAAACCACAACATTTCTATTTAAAAAAAAAGGATAATATCTCAGCTGATCTGACTCAAGCAGAATTGGTAAATACGCCAAAAAATGTGCGTTTAACTACTATAACACCTGCCCGGTCTGCAAACATCAAATCTCCTTTTAAATTCATGCAGATGATAGATAAAGGTTTGATAAGCTAGCCGAACAATTGCAGTCCACTATGAAGGATATGTTTGAGCAGTATGAGGAACGTCTATTAAATGAAATAGAAAAGAGGCTAAATATGGCGAAAACCGAACTGGACAGTTAAATGGAATCTTGCGTTAGTGATATTATAAATAAATACACTGTTAAGGTATTTGACTTGACCAATGAAACACAGGCCTTAAAGCAAGAAATTTCCCACCTAAAAGCAGTAAACAAAAAACATGACAATGCAGTTGTCGCTAATGAACTACGTACTATTGGTGTTCCGGAACAACAAAATGAAGACCTTACTGCTCTATTATCAAAAATATGTGAGACTGTTGCCGTGCGCCCTCCGGAAATTATTGGAGCTTTCCGTTTGAGAAATAGAAAAAATCCTTCAGGTAGAATTCCTGTTAATACAAAATCTACGACTGATCCACCAATAATTATAAAATTCAAATCGCCATATGAGCGAAACGTAGACCTTAGATCTGTTTCGTCCTACATAAAGATGCGTAAGGATGTTTTGCGATTGAGCACGCTTGGTCTTGGTAGCACTGTACCGTTTTATGTCAACGAGAACTTAACACCGGGAAATCATTGTATCTTCCAACGGGCCTACAGTTTGAAGAAAAAGAGGCAAATATTCGGAACCTATACCAATCGTGGGTTGGTTGACACTAGGCGCCAAGAGCATGAGCAGCCAGTAATTGTAAATGACGTTGATGACTTAAATATCTTTCGTGATGGATTTATGCACAAGAACGCTTATAATAATTTCTTTCGTAAATATTCTTTAATTTTAAATATTATTACTTTTCTTTATGTTTACTTCTACATGTATCTTAATAAGTATTTGTTTTTGATTTCTTATACACGCGTTGCTTTTTCTTCTTTAATTATTCTTAATGTCAGCCTTAAATAGTTATAGTTCTGATTCCACAGCTGGTACAAAAACTATGATTAAAATACTCACAGCACAACGTAAAGGACTCAACATACACCACATTAACTCTCAGAGTCTTTTTCCCAAAATGGATGAATTTCGTTTTTTGTTCGAGGATACCAAGATGGATATTGTATGTGTATCTGAAACATGGTTTGCGTGAGACCTTCCAGATAGTTTGGTTAATGCTAATGGATACAAAATAATTAGGAATTATAGAAGAGGTGACGCGGGTGGAGTGGCAATTTTTATCAAGAATGGTATACGTTAAAAGGAAATTGAGAGGTCACAGG
Organism: Sarcophaga subvicina; assembly: GCA_936449025.2. Classification (NCBI taxonomy): domain Eukaryota; kingdom Metazoa; phylum Arthropoda; class Insecta; order Diptera; family Sarcophagidae; genus Sarcophaga; species Sarcophaga subvicina. The sequence goes on along the minus strand of OW388085.2, from coordinate 726,089 downwards.
ATAACGACCAAATTGAGTACTTATTCCTTGAAATTATTTGTGCTGACAGTAAATTGTTGTTAGGGTGCACTTACCGCCCTAATTCTCGTGTACCTATTGATTCATTTATGTGTAAGCTGGAGTCACTAGCTATGCAATACAACGACATTATTATTGCGAGTGATTTCAACTGCAACTTACTGTCTAATACTAGCTCATTCTTGTTCGATCAGCTTGAATCTATTGGTTTATATATTGTCAATAATGGGCAACCTACACACTTCACTAATAATATCTTACTTGATATATTTATATCAGGTAACATGCCTAATTTATTGCTGTTCGATCAGATTAGCGCACCAACTTTTTCAAAACATGATCTCATTTTCATATCGTATGATTTCAATTTTCAAAAGGATGAACTTACTGGAACTTACTATCGCGACTTCCGACACGTTAACTATCAGTTGCTGGAAGAATGCTATAACACAATAGAATGGAGCAGCATATATTATATGCCATCTGCTGATGATCAGGTTAGGTTAGGTTAGAGGACGTGTACTTGTCAATTAAGACAAGTACAGTACCCGGAGGTCGAATTGACCCATTGTACAACGTCCTAGTTTCTCACACCACTTATGTTGTGTGTGTTAATTTTATACATGAGTGGTGGGACCTACAGTTTAAAGTCGACTCCGAACGACATATTTTTATTTATTGAGAAACTTTTCATGGCAATTTTTATTTACTCTCAGAGTTTTTGCCAGAAATATACTGAGAGGAAGTCGCCGAAAAAATACTTTTTGTATTTTGTCTTTGATGCCTGACCTGGGGTTCGAACCCAGGTTTTTGCGTGTAATAAGCCAACACACTACCTACTAGACTACGGCGACTTCTGCTGATGATCAACTCTACTTCCTTAATAGTAACCTTATCAACCTGTATGATATTTCCGTACCCTTGAAAGCAAACCGCGGTAACGGCCCTGGGAAAAGCTGGTTTAATTTTACTATTAAACAACGAATTAAAACTCGTGATGATATTTATAGGCGTTGGGAAAGGTATATAACTTCTGAACTATACGAAGAATATCGCGAAGCCCGTAGACTCGTCAATAAAACTATTTAAGATGCTAAAACTTCTTATTATGAAAACCGTTTTAGATCAGCTGTAAACTCAAAGAAAAAATGGCAAACAATCCGTGAGATTGGTATTGGAAGCAAGGCGGCCCCAGCTTGCAGCATTGATGCAAATGAACTTAATGAATCTTTTATAAACATTCCATCTCCAATGCCCTCAAATGGGGTTCAATCAGCTTTTGCCTCTGGCCCATTGCAACAACCCTCCTTTACACCGTTTTGAGTTTTCTCGAGTCTTTGAAGATGACGTCATTTTATGCTGTAAATCAGTGACTTCGAATGCAGTTGGCTTTGACCAGATCCATTCTAAATTCGTTAGATTTTTATTACCTAGGATATCACGTTATATTACGCACTTATTTAACACCGTTATCACTACCAGCCACTTTCCTAACTGTTGGAAGCATGCTAAGGTCATTCTCGTGCTGAAATCATCGAATGAAGATCGCCCCATTTCGATACTTCCATTTTTATCTAAAGACTTGGAACGACTATTATACAACCAAATTAGTACTTATTTGAATGACCATCAGCTGCTCTTTAGCAAACAATCAGGATTTAAAACAGGTCATAGCTGTGTTTCTTCACTGCTAAGTGTGTCTGAAGATATAAGATCCAATATCGATAATGGTGGTATTACACTTTTGGTACTTCTTGACCATTCGAAAGCTTTTGACTCTGTGAACCATGATTTACTTTGTAGGAAGATATACAACAATTTTTATTTTTCTTCGAGTGCATCATTGCTAATGAAAACCTATCTGGCTGCTAGATACCAGTCTGTCTCTGCTGGCGGAACTGTATCTACTCCCTTGCCTGTGCCTAAGGGAGTACCGCAGGGCTCTATTCTTGGACCATTACTGTTTACTTTATACATAAATGATTTACCTAATTGTCTTCTGCATAGTGATATCCACATTTACGCAGATGTTGTACAAATATATATGAATTGTAGAAGAGACTCAATCAATGACTGTTGTGCAAGACGTAATGAGGACCTTGACAGAATACACTACTAGGCGTCGTCGAATGGCTTATGCCTGAACCCTAATAGTCAAAAGGCCTGATCATAGCACAGCGAAATCAGGATATTGTCGTTGATATTCCGATCACATTGGGAACTCGGAACATTTCAATAGTAGATTCAGCGAAAAACCTTTGTATAATTTTTAACAAATCCCTTCAGTGGAATACCCATATAAATTCTGTCTCCGGGACAATTTTTTCTATGCTTAGAACGCTATATCCTATACAACACCTCTTATTATTCGTGTGCTACTTGCGAAAACCTACTTAGTGCCCAAGTTGTTATATGGCTGCGAAATTTTTGCTTATTGCGATTCGGCAGGTAAAACTAGATTAACAGTAGTGTATAACGCAATTCTTAGATATGTCTACGGCATAGGAAGACATGATAGTACTTCTCAGTATTCGAAATTGTTATGTGGTGTTGAGTTAATGGACTTACTTAAAATCAAAGCATTAATCTTACTACACAAGGTTATCTACACGCATGAACCGTCTTATCTATTTAATCGTATTCAATTTGCAAGATCTAATAGAGGAAAACAAATCATTCAATTGAGATATCGAACTTTGATATCCGAGTGGCAGTTCTTTACAAATACAATACGGCTGTGGAATTCGTTACCAAACTCATTACAAATCAATGGCAACGCTTTGTAATTAAAAAAAATTTTATTTTCTAAATTCTAATGTAAAATTATTACATATATACATGCATATATTTTCGTTCTTGTTTTTATATATTACTATTTCGATATTATTTGCTTTTACTACTATTATTTATTTGTCTTTTATGTATATTTCATTCTTTGTAATCATTATATGATCACATACTGTAATTTAAAAGATTAATTTCTTGTTGTATGTGATATGAAGTCGCCGTGGTGTAGTAGGTAGTGTGTTGGCTTACTATTCATAAAGCCCGGGTTCGTATCCCAGGTCAGACATCAAAAATGAAATATGAAAAAAAAAATATTTCTTCGGCGACTTCCTCTCAGCAGATTTCTGGCAAAAACTCTGAGAGTAAAATAAACTGCCATGAAAAAGTTTCTCAAAATTCTGTCGTTCGGAGTCGACGTTAAACTGTAGGTCCCGCCACTCACGTATAAAATTAACGCACACAACATGAGTGGTGTGAGAAGCTAGGCCGTAATCCTGACTGAAGGGTTGTAATGGCCAATTATGTATGTATGTATGTGATATGCTATAAAATAAATAAATAAATAATGTCAGGTTTAAAACAGCTAATGTAGAGTTGGACGTCATCGGCATACATTTGAATTCCACAGTGAGTAATAAGAGAAGGTAGGTCATTTTAGTACCTAATGTATTACGGCGCCAAGAGCAATAGTTGCCACTACAGCGGCAACCGCGTCAATTACAGCGGTAAAAAGGTGCAATTACGAGGATAATAGTAACAATTACTGCCACAGTTCCAGGCGCATTTACAGAGGCAATAACAACGGCAATTACGGCCACGGCTACAGGGCTCTAACAGTGGCAACAGCGGCAATTGGAGCCTAAACTTCAGCAAAAATTCCAGAGACAACAGCGATAATTACACCTGCAACAGCGGCAATTACGACGGCAAGAGCGGCTATTGCACCGGCAATAATAGCAGACGTTATGGCGGCAACAGCGGCAATTACAGCCAAAACCACAGCGACAAATACAGCTTCAACAGCGACAATTAGAGCCACAACTACAGCAGCAATTGCAGCGGTACTTACTATGGCAAGAGCTGCAACTACGGCGGCAATTACAACAACAATTACTGCGGCAGTTACAGCGGCACTTACGACGGTAAGAGCTGCTACTATGGTGGTAACTACAGCATCAACAGCGGCAATCGCAGCACAGCTACAGCGCCAACTTTAGCGGCAACTACAGCGGCAATTACAGCCACAACTACAGCGGCAACTGAAGCAGCAATTACGGCGGTAAGAACGGCAATTACTCCGGCAATAACAGCGGAAAAAAGGGACGATAATAGCGGCAATTACAGCAGCCATTACTGGGGTAACAGCGGGGTTAAAAGGGGCGCAATTACAGCTATAAATACAGCCGCAATTACGGCGATAACAGCAGCAATTACAGACCCAACTACAGCGTCAATTGCCACAGTGATTACGGCCGTAAGAGCGGCAATTGCTCCAGCAATAACGGTGGAAGGAACAGCGCTCACAGCTTCAATTACAGACGCACCTATAGCGACAAATACAGTTTCAACAGCGGTAATTACAGCCACTACCGCAGTGGCAACTTACTACAGCAGCAATTACGCCGGTTACAGCGGCAATAGCTCCGGCCATAACAGCGCAAGTTATGGCAGCAACAATTACAGCGGAAATACAGCAGCAATTACAGCCGTAACTACAGCCGGAATTACAGCGGCAAAGCGGAAGTTAGAGCCACAACTACAGCGGCAATAACAGCGCCTACAAGGCCAATTACAGCCACAATTACAGCGGCAACAGTGGCAATTACAGCAGTAATTAGAGCGGAAGGTACAGCTGCAACAACGTCAATTAGGCCACATTTATAGCGGCAATTACAGCGGCGGCTGCATCGGCAATTACAGCGGCAGCAATTACAACGGCAACAGCGGCAATTGCATCAGAAACAGCGGCAATTCGCGCTACAACTACAGCGACTATTACAGCGGCAATTACAGCCATAACTTCAACCGCAATTACGGTGGCAGCAACAGCGGCAATTACGGTATTAAGAGCGGCAATTTCAGCGGCAATAACGCCAACAATAGCGGCAATTGCAGCCACAACTACAGCGGCAATTACAGAGGCAACTGCAGTAGCAGTTACGGCGGCAGCAATTACAGATCTAACTACAGCGACAACAGCGGCAATTGCAGTTATGGTTTCAACATCAGCAATTACAGACCCAACAACAGCGGCAAATACAGCATCAACAGCGGCAATTACAACCACAAATATAGCGACAATTACAGAGACAACAGCGGCAATAACAGCGTCAACAGCTGCAGTGGTAAGAGCGGCAATTACGCCGGCAATAACAGCCACAACTACAGCTGCAAATACAGTTTCAACAGCGGTAATTATAGACCCAACTACAGTGGCAACAGCGGCAATTATTTTTTTTATTTATTTCTCAACACAATACAACAAGAATAAATCTTATATTATAGTATTGATTAGTAATTGTTATTAACATCATTTTTTGATACATTTATTTTAACTAGTTCAACAAATTTAAAATTAATTTAAAAGAAAAGAAACTTAAAAATTAAAAAGTTGAAATGGAAATTTAGCAAAAGAAAAAACATAATAATCACAATAATATTAAAAAATAATATTATATTTATAATAAAACTAAGAAAAAAAATATTTTCAAAATTAAAGAAGAATAACTAAGCAAAGTGCTTGAAAATGGCAGTTTTGATGTGTTTTGCATTGTTGACTATTTGTATTTGAGGGGGAAGTTGGCTCCAGAGACGAATGGTATGAAAAGGTGTTGTTGAAAGATGGCGTTGTTATATTTGATTATAAAATATTTATAGTTAAGTTAATAATATAGTTAAGGAAAGAAGTCGCCGTAGTCTAGAAGGTAGTGTCAGGACATCTCGAACAAAATGAAATATAAAATATATTTCTTTGGCGACTTCTTCTCAGCAGATTTCTGGCTAAAACTATGAGAGTAATTAAAATTGCCATGAAAAGTTTCTCAAAATTTGTCGTTCGGAGCCGACTTGGAACTGTAAGTCCCGCCACTAATGCCAAAAATTAACACAAACAACACGTGTGTGGTGTGAGAAGCTAATCGTGACTAAAGGGTTGTAATGAGCAATTATGTATGTATAGATAAGGTGGCTGTGGACTATATATTAATTTGTGTGGAAACAGAGTCCGGCAATTCATTAAATTGTCAAATGTGACATTATAAATTAGTCAGGCGATATGCTTCTATTTCTTGTAACGCCAAAAATATATCAACCTATAGCGTTGTAAGTTACGGTAGTCTTCGTCTGTTAACTGCAAGGCAACTAGCAAACAGCTCATATCAGTACATAAGAGTTGGTAATAAATATGCCTTCACTTTTAGCATTCGAATATTAGCTGGTGTAAAATACTATTACATACATCCAGAGATTTCGAAGCATAGCAAAAGTTTTTCCACAGTACATTTTGATGTGATCCGACCAATTTAGTTCATTATCAGAGTCAAATGCCTTAGCACAAGAAATGACATAGTCTGACGTTCATCAATTTGGTACCTAATTCCCTCGGTTACATACACCAACGCACTAAGGTAACGTTGTGGTCTAAATCCGAATTACTTTTTTGTCAGTAACGAGTTGGTATATAAATAACTACTAATTAGCGGAGCGCAATTAAAATACGTCTGTTCAGTTGAGATACTTTCTAATTTCGGCAGCAAGAGCGGTAATTGCACCAACAATAACAGTACAGCGGCAACTCCAGCGGCAATTAAGGCGGCAATATGAGCGGCAATTACAGTGGTAACTACAGTGGCAATAAGGGCGACTACAACCGCAATTGCGACGGTAACTGCGTCAATTCTAGCTACAATTACAGGCGGAATTACGGATGCAGGTACAAAGGCAATTACAGCTTCAACTACAGAGGCAATTTCAGCGGCAAGAGTGGTGGAAATTACAGCGGCAACAGCTGCAATTACAGCTTTAATCGCAGGGACAGAAGTTCGGAAACATCGGCAATTACAGCCACAGCTACGGTGACAATTACAGAGACAAAAGCGGCAACTGCAGTGGCATCAGGTGCAACTGAAGTAGCAATTACGACGGTAAAAGCGGCAAATACAGCCCCAACTATAGCGGCAATTACAGCGGCAATTACAGCCTCAACTGCAGAGGCAATTACGGTGGCAAGAGCGCCAGTTGCAGCGGTAATGACAGCTGCAACTACAGTGGCAATATTGGCGACTACAGCGGCAGTTACGTTAATTACAGACACAATTACAGGCGCAATTACGGCGGTAAATACAGCGAGAAATAAAGCCCTAACTACAGTCGCAAACGGCTCCAGAACGTCAATTACAGCCTCTAACACAGCGGCATCAACAGCAGCGGCAATTACAGTCGCAAACACACCTGCAATAGAAGCTGCAATAACTGCAAATACAGGTGATGCTACAGCTGCAATTAAGGCGGGAACGGCTGCACCCTAAACCACAGTGGGAATTTCGACGATATTGGCATAGCAACAGTGTGAGCTGTAACAACGGTAATTACAGTCACATCTTCAGCGCAAATGCAGTTTCAACAGCAACAATTACAGACCCAACTACAGCCGGAATTGCAGCAGCAACAGCCGTAATTAAATCAGCAATTGCGGCGGCAAGAGCGGAAATTGCTCTAGCGATAATGGCAGAAGGTACTGCGGCAACAGCGGCAATTGCAGCCACAATTAAAAGCCCTATCACAGCGGGAAATACAATGCAATTACAGCCTTAACTACAGCCGCAATTACGGCAGCAATTCCAGCATCGACCACAGAGGCAATTACTGGCAACAGACAACAGCGGCAACAGCAACAGTTACAGTAGCAACTGCGGCAATTACAGAGCCAACTGTGGTAATTACAGCGACAACAGCGGCAATTACAAAGACAACAGGAGCAAGTACAGCGACAACATCGGCAGCAATTGCAACAGCAACAGCAGCTATTACGGCGGCACCAGTGACAATTACAGCGGAAATTACAGAGGCAGCAGTGGCAATTATAGGTTTAATTAAAGCGACAATAGCAGCAATTACCGCGGCAACAGCCGTAATACAGTTATAATAGCGGCAATTACAGAGGTAAAGATTGCAACAACACCGACAATTACAGCGGCAAATACGAAAATTACATTGCCAACAGTTGCAATTACAGCGGCAATTACATAGGCAATTATAGGCTCAATTGCAGCGACAGTAGCGTTAATTACGGTTATAATGAAATACTTCGACAACAGCGCCAATTACAAAGGCAAGAACGGCAATGACAGGGCCAATTGCAGAGCCAACACCAGCAATTACAGCGGCAACAGCGGTAATTTCAATGATAATAGTGACAAATACTGTGTCAATAACATCGGCAACAGCAGCAATTACAATGGCAACTGTGGCAATTACAGTGGCAACACTGGCAATTACAGCTGGAATTATCGTGGCAACATCGGACATTGCAGCAAGAAAAATGGCAATTACAGCGGCAAGTACAATGGCAATTACAGTAGCAAAAGCGGTCATTACAGCGGAATAGCGGCTATTGCAGCGGTAAAACCGTTTATTACAGTGACGACAGTGGCAAATTCAATGACAATTGCAGCAGCAAATGCGGTGCAACGGTGGCTATTACAGCGGCAATTGCGGAGGCAGTAGTTGTAACTATTGCCTCAATTATATCGACAACTGTGGTGATTACGGTGCAAATAGCTACAACTACAGTGACAAAGTACAGCGGCAAAAGCGATAATTACATGGACCTCTGTGTTAATTACAGTGGCAACTGCGACAATTACAACGGCAACTGCGGTAATTACAGTGACAATTACAGCAGCTACAGCGGCAACAGCTGCAAAAGCGGTCATTATAGCGGCAATAACGGCAACTTCAGCGACAATTACAGAGTAACTGCGGTAATTACAGCGGCAACTACTGCAAATACAGCGTCAATTATAGATGAAACTCCAACAATTACAACGACAACAGCAGCAATTACAGCGGCAGCTATGGTAATGACAACGGCAACAGTGGTCGTTACTGCGCTAACAGCGGCTATTACAGCGACAATTACAGAACCAGTTGCGGCATTTACAGTGGCAATACCGGCAATTACAACGGGAATTACCGTGGCACAGCTGGTATTACAGTGTAATTACAGTGGCCTTTACACCGGAAATTCAATGGCAATAACACCGACAACAGTAGCAATTACAGCGGGAATTACAGCACCAACAACGGCAATTACTGTGACAAAAGCCGTCTCTGTAGAGGAGCAGCGGCTATTGCAGCGGCAAATACAGCGACAATTGCGGAAACAACTGCTGGAACAACATCGGCAACTTTTGCAAATATGGTGGCAATTATAGAGGCAACTGCGGCAATTACAGCGACAACAGCGGCAATTACAACAACAATGGCGGAAAGTACAGCGACGACAGCAAAATAATATAGTGGCAATTATATTGACAACTGCAGTAATTGCTGCGGAGCAAGTGGTCATTACATAATAGAAATAGAGGCTATTGCAGCGACAACAGTCGTTATTACAACGGCAACACTAGCATTAAATTAATGAAATAATAAAAATTAAGAAAATTACATTGCCGTATACATTGGCATATACAGCGGCAATTACATAGGCAAGAGGGGCAATTACACCGACAAGAGTGGCAATTACAGCGGCAATAGTGATCATTATCGCTGCATCAGCGGCTATTAAAGCATCAGCGGCTATTAAAGCATCAGCGCAAGCGACAGCAGCAATTACAGCGGCAACAGCGACAATTACAGCGGTATTTACTGCGGAAATTACAGTGAAAACAACGGTAATTAAAGTGATAATAGTGACAATTACTGTGGTAATTACATTGGCAACAGCGGAAATTACAGCTGCAACTTTGGTATGACAGCGGCAACGGTGGTCATTACAGCCGCAATTACATCGGCAGCAATGGCAATTACAGTGACATTTACATCGGTAACTGCCGCAAATACAGTGGCAATTACAGAGGCACAGCGACAATTCCGGCGACAACTGCGGCAATTATAGTTGGAATTACAGCGGCATCAGCGGTTATTACAACGACAACACTGGCAATTATAGCGGCAATTACAGCCACAACAGCGCAATTACAGAGCCAAATACTGCGACAACAGCGATAATTACATCGGCAATTAGAGTGGCGTGAGCAGAAATTCCAGCGTCATTTACAGTGGCAACAGTAGCTATTTCAGCCACAATTACAGAAGCAACTGCGGTAATTACAGAAGCAACTGCGGTAATAATAGCGGCAACTATTAGAAATATGGCGGCAATTAGAGCGGCAACTCCGGCAATTACAGCGACAGTAGCAGGTATTATGGCAGCAACAGTGGCAATTACAGCGGCAATTACAATAGCAACCAGCAATCGCAGCAGCTATTACAGCAGCAAGGGCGGCAATTACAGCTGCAAATCGTTACATATTGCCCTACAAAGAAAAATACTATCTTGCTTCTAAGAGAAGTTCAATAATTCAAATAATTTTTTGATATTTCCATTATTTTTTGACCTGGCCCTGGTCAAAATGTTTTTAATTTTTATGTTTTGCTTGTTCATATTCATTTAATACGGCTTCAAAAGTCTTATCTTCAAAGACTTTTTAAGTGTTTTTTTTTTTAGAGATATTAATAATAATTTGGTATTCAGTTCTTTCAGTTTGTAAGAGGTACAAACATTCTTTTCTGAATAGAGGATTTTATAAAAAATACTAACTCTCACATCTAGTATTTAAATTTTAATATCACTGCGATGCAGAGCCTTTACATCCATCATCCATTTCTAAATCAAATCGGCTTTTCTTGATTAAATTTTTCAATAATAAAAATTCTCAATCATCAATTTTATAAAGAATAATCATAGTAACTAATGCTAAACAAAATTTTTCACTGTGTTGTACCCCTTACGTCAACTGTCTATAAAGTTAGCATTTTTTAAAGCTCTAATCTTATCAGATATACGAGTATGTATGTCGAAATCATTCTTAAGTTGTATAATGTTGTTTCTTTTTATTTAAAATCAGACCTTTAGTTTAAGCGTGCAGTTTTTAAGTGGAATTAAAATGCGTTGTTTCATATCATTTATGTAAACTTTTTTATAATTTGTTGTTGTTCATTGTGTTTAGTTTTAAGGAAGATGAAATCCAGAACAGCTGCACATCTTCTAGGCATTGAGTCGACCAAAATTTGTCAAACATGTAGCAGTATTGCGTTCCACGCATCCTGTATAAGATTCCAAAGCACGTCGCAATTTGATGGACACTTTCCCCTAATTGCCCTTTTAATTTCGTTTCACAAATTTTCTATTGTTTTTAAGTCAGGTGACTGTGCTGGCCATTCTTTCATTCATTTATGTAAACTTTTTTATAATTTGTTGTTGTTCATTATGTTCAGTTTTAAGGAAGATGAAATCCTTACCCCAAAACAGATTATCTTTCACAGAAGGATTTTATTTATAGATCTCATAGAAAAGCATTCAACACTTTAGGTACATATTTCATTCAAAGAATACACATTATTAAAATTTTTTGTTGTTATTTTCCATCTTCCTGATGTTCAGAGCACTTGTACTTCTTCCCGAACAGCTAACTATTTTGGAGCAAACTGCAGTATCTAATAAATTTTTTTAAACAGTCCAACAGATGAAATTTGATTTTTTCATTTGAAAAGTATTTGTACACAATTTTATCTTATATGCCTAAAGAACGATTCTTTTAGAGAATTCAAAATATCACTCTTCAGAAGAATCAAACACAAAAAGAATTTAAAAATAAAATTCAAACGCAAAGCGAGTCGAAAGAATCAAAACTAGTTGAAAACGAGGAATTCTTTTTTGTAAATGTTGTTTGTTGCATCGGTATTATGCATTTATACCTGTTTTGTCTGAAATTATTCGTCTTACAAAAACAGGCCCTAATGCTTGAATTAGTTAAATGTTCGCGGAACGTACAGTCTAAGAATATGAAAAGCAATGAGAACGATTGCCGAAAAGTAATGAATTTTGGTAAGCATTTCCATTGCTTTTCATATCCAAAAAACGAACGTACGACGTTCAGTTACGTTCTGTGAACGTTTGGCTAATTCTAGCTTTAATCTTACACAAACAACTTACACTGAAATGAATTCCTCGTTTTTCATGCTTTTTTGCTCATTTTTAAATCATTGGCTGTATAAAATTCGTGCTCACGAATTAAAAATTAAACTTACGAACGAAAGAAAATTCTGTTCACAAATCAAGTTTTTTGAGCAATGCTTAAAACTTTCAACGTGCAATAAAATTGCGGTAAACATAATACAACAAGTGACAATTGAGATCATCTGTTGTCAAAATTAAATAAAATTTAACCAGTATTGCATCAATTGCACACACAAAAACCACGGGGAATTTCCCCTATATTTCCCAGGGTTTTCGGGACTGAAAATAAAACTAACAAAATAACACAATAAGCATATAATATTTACACACATATGTATACGATGTATGTATATTGATGATGTTACTACGAAGAAAACTTTTTATTTTTGCAAAATGTATCGCATAAAAATACAACTACTGTTATCATTTAAAGAATACATTTTGACTACTTATGAATGACTATGTAATTCAAATGCAATTCTCAACCAAAATGCAGCTTAAGATTTTTAACATAATTGCTATGCTTTGAATATGTACATACATATGTATGTTGTTACATTGTACAAACATCTGCATTCTTTGTACGTAGATTTTTTAGCAATTACTATCTTCTGTTAAAATTCACTTATTTCAATTTAACGCAAAGTGGACGACTTTATGTGATTTGATCCAATATTCGTCAACAACAACTTTTAAATGTTGTGTTATTTATTAGTTTATCTCCTCGTTCAAAATTTTTCCTGTAATTGCTAAATCCAAGTGTTGGAATTAAGCGTTTTTACAAACGCTTAAGAATTCCTTGTCATATCATTAGCATACTGAAATCTATCTACATTACCTTAGCGTCGGCTCTGATTTCAATGAACGTTCGCAAACGCAGTATCACAAAAAATATTAAGTGATCTAAGAATGTTATATTGACGATATATAACAATAATAATAAAGTATAATAACTGTTAAGAAATACAAAACCAAAAGAAAAAACTCAAAGAATCGCAACTGGATTAAATCGAATATTCCGATTCGCAGAAGGACTAGGCGAGAAAGGGGAAAATATGACAAGATGATTAATGGTTACGGCACATTGCTTAGGGGGAGCGAAAGAGACATCTCAGAATGGAACGACCTGACAGGCCAACACCAAGTTCGTAAATAACCAAATCAAAAAAGGACGCTACGTGTTATTGTTCTGCCGGTTAAAATAAGGGTGGCAAAATAACAAGAAGACATTCATCCAAATACTGCCACACATATTCATATTTTCATGTCATTAAGTGAAAGCAACTAATATTCTTAGACGATTTTAACTGGCTTACAGTTGCTCGTGCTCTTCACAAATAAAGGAATACGAAAACAATTGATTCGTGTTTCCTATTAACCAATCAGAACTGATTATTCTGATTATTGTTGGAATGTGTAGTCACGACGGTGGTTGTTTCAGTGATACTTTCATGATATTTCTTGTATTTGTTTAATACAATACTTGAGTAGTGTGGTGCGACAATACGTATGTATGCGCGTGTAAGTTTGTATGTTCATAAATTATGTCGTATCGTATTATTAAAAGAAAGAAAAAGTAATATGTGAACAAAATTTTTTTGTGTGTAAATAAATGTAAACGAAGTGCCAACTAGGATACATAGCGGTACAAATAAAGTGACGGAAGTTCACAAACAAGTTCGGTTGAACGTGAAGACGGTAGCGTACTTGCGTTTTTTGTAATATAATTAAGTTACGGTGAACGCGTGTATAACGTTGTTTTTTTTTCATCCGCGATCTTTTACCTTTTGGAACATAATTTTTATTAATTACGAAGTGTTTACTATTTATCAAAACCTGATATCAAACCTGCGATAACAAATATCATATCCATATCGAACTCTAAAATGGGTTCGCGTTTCTTTTAACGGTTCGACGCTACAACTAATTGATAAAATAAAATAAGTGTGATAAATTGAAGTTCTTTATTCCAGTGATTGATTAAAAAATAATAAGTAATAATATTAATAATGTATAATACTTATGCATAAGAGCACATAAATAATAATAAAAAATATATGTCAATATATCAATTAAATTTTATTTTGAAAAATCTGTCGTTAAATATAAATAAAAAATAAGGAAAGTGTATATAATAGTAAGTGTATCTAAAAAATTGTGTGAAGTAAAATGTGTTTCTATAACGAAGAATTTATTGAGCTTTTGCTGTCTTGCCACCTGTGGCGATTAAAATAATAAAAAACAATATGGCTCTTGTTCTTGCAATTGTTACGTAAGGATATAAGGGAATATAACGAAAATTAATAAATTAATTGAAAAGTGTTCAAATATTACTGAAAAATATATTGAAAAATATAAGCCGATATTTAAAATATTCATTACATAACAGGCGACAGACAGTATTGCTCTGCATGAAGTTTAACTTTAATTGTAAACAATGCATATCATAGCTGTTGCTGTCACAGCTCTAAATACTCTACAATAAAGGAAATTAAAAATAACGGTAGATAAAAGTAAATAAAAAATATTGTCTTTCTAAGTTATTATGTATAGACAGAGGATGTCTGCACGTGTAGAGATATTTTATTTAATCTGTATATTTATTGTTTCTGGCACAGATTTTTTGAATAATATGTATGTGAAAATATTTTAAGTATGAGGTTAGCATTTAATTGATTAAAATCCTTTCTTATCGCTATTTGCATTATAATAATACGAAGACTATATGTACATATGTATGCATCTACAGTTATGTGAAAACCAATAGGGATTGTGCCCACCCAAACTTACTTTATATTTACAACCGAATAAATAATCGAAAATTCTTTCCTGTTTAAACGATTTAATTTTTCTTAAACGGTAGAAAAAAGATTGAAAACAAAAATTTTGCTGTTCCCATAATATATTTTGATTTTTTTGTTATTTTGTATGGATTTATATAGTTTGACGTGTGAAAAAATAAGGACACTTCATGAAATCTTAAAGCTATAACTAACATAAATAAAACTAAATAGATATTTATACTGAATATTGCTGCATAAAGCCTTAGTGCCACATTAGTACTTAATTGCGAATCCTTTGTTATCCAGAACAGCTGCACATCTTCTAGGCATTGAGTCGACCAAAATTTGTCAAACATCTAGCGGTATTGCGTTCCACGCATCCTATATAAATTCCAAAGCACGTCGCAATGATGGACACTTTCCCCTAATTGCCCTTTTAACTTCGTTTCACAAATTTTCTATTGTTTTTAAGTCAGGAGACTGTGCCATTTCTAAAACATTGATTTTTTGTCCTGGAACCACATCTTTGTGTAATTTGTCGTATGATTTGGGTCATTATCCTGCTGGAAGACCCAGATGAGTGTCATATTTTCTTCGGCATACTGCAGCATTGTATTTTTCAAAATTTCAGTGTAATCAGCCGATTTCATTATATTCTGGATACGATATAGAGGACGATATGAAGTCGCCGTAGTCTAGTAGGTAGTGTGTTGCCTTATTAGTTGTAAAGCCAGGGTTCGAGCCCCAGGCCAGACATCAAGACAAAATACAAAAAGTATTTCTTCGGTGACTTCCTCTCAGCATATTTCTAGCTAAAACTCTGAGAGTAAATAAAAAAATTGCCATGAAAAAGTTTCTCAAAAATCTGTCGTTCGGAGTCGACTTTAAACTGTAGGTCCTACCACTCATGTATAAAATTAACACACGCAACATAAGTGGTGTGAGAAACTAGGACGTTGTACAATGGGTCAATTCGACCTCCGGGTACTGTACTTGTCTTAATTGGCAAGTACACGTCCTCTAACCTAACCTAGAGGACCCACACCATAATAGGAGAATGACCCCCATACCATGATGCTACTACCACCATGTTTGACCGTCTTTAAAGTATATTTTGGATTGAAATAACGTACCCACAGCCCCTAAAATTCGTAAAACAACAACTGTGAATATACAATAATCATAATCTAAGCCATTGTAAGCAGCTAAACGTTGATTTAGCGTCATCATATGATATTAACATACATATTATCAGAAGTACTAGACGATGGCTTAATGAAGCTTTATTACTTGTATGCATAGCACGGCGAAAACCTTTCATATCCAAAAAATTTTAAATTCAGATTAGAACCTGTGAAGTGAAGTTGAAAAGGAAAATCGATAAGTGAAATCGGTTTTCTAAACCGATGTGCAAATGTTATTAAAAATAAAGGTTACCCCACGAAATATTGCTGGTAAGAACTCAAAAACTTAAAAAATATTGCGACATAAATAAACTAGTAAAGGTCTTAATTATGCTTATTGCCAATCCATTAAAACATTGTTTAAATATTTTACATTAGTAAATTATTTACACCTAATTCTGTTTTTACGCGATGGAAAATTGGCGTAAAAAACTACGTAAATAACATAGAGGGAATTATTTCCACGTATGAAATATCAGGTAAAATAAAACTAAATACTGTATTCCCTGGATATAAACACCCCGATTATAATAATTTCCCGCTTAGTAGCACTCTATCTTATCCACTCATAATTTTTGCTCCAATATGTACTGTAACTATGTCGATATATATTTACATTCCGCTTCTAAGCATTCCACGTTTTTAACGCGAAAAATTGTAGTTCATACTTTAAATTCTTGAAAAAAACGTTTATATTCACCCTCTAAAATATTTTTTGAATTTGATGAGACAATAGTTACTTGAAGAAATGATCGATGTAATTGAATTTTGTGCATCAGCACATAATGCCATTTTAATGGAGATTTGTAAAAGCATTTTTGAAAATGCTAATAGCCGGGGAATACTGTAACTCAAATTCATGTTGCTTTATACACATACATATTTATTTTATTTAAACAAAAAAAAAAGAAATAGAAAAACAGTTCATTTATAAAAGTAATCACAAAGAGCATAAACGTTTAAATAATTTTTTAATTATCACTTTCTGGTAATCGTATTTGTTAACGAAAGACATCACTTTCATCGCAAGAAATATTTTCGAAATCCTGAGCAGTTTCTGGTGATTAATCTGTTTATAACCTGTTATTAATCTTTGACTTCCAATTTTTATAAGTTTTTGTAATTCACGAAACCTACCTATTAACAATTTCAGTTCACGTTGAAATTTCGCCGCTCTCTCCTCATTAAGATCATTGCAAAAATAATCGCCAAATTTAGGTGCCAACTGAACTCTTTCTTTAAAGACCAGAGTTTTTTTAAAACCAAAATTTTGGTTTTTCGGAAACTTCAGCCATTTTTTCAGATTCAAGTAGTATGTCACAAAATAGAATTTGACTAAAAAAATCAAAATAGAATTTTGACTAAATTGACGAATGGTGAGAATTTAGATAGAAAATGGCGCCTTATTTAACCATCAAAGGGTCAGTATACAGTTTTTTGTAATCGTATGTTTGAAATTAGTAGTAATAATAAATTTTGTCCTACGAATGGATAAATTGGAAGGACATAAGTAACAAAGTAGTAGTAAAAACAGTTAACAGCAGTAAATGTTAATTTGATAAAGTTGACAGTGAGTTGTTATCGAAACAAAATACGAAAGTCTGTTGTTGGAAAAGTGTTCTTAGAAGAATTGTGGCATTAATAAAGTTTTTGGCGTTTCGGGGTGACACGGAATTATTTGGGTCTCAAAATAATAAAAACTTGTCAATCAATTCCATCCTTTTCTCGCCGAACACATAAAAAACGGAAATTCTAGAAAAGGAAATATATCATACTTGTCTGCAAATATTTGTAATGAATTTATTAATGTAATATCAATGAACTAAAAGCATTCTATTAGTGTGGATTCTACACCGGATCTCTCTCATGTTGACGAATATCCTATTGACAGATTTTAGCATTTTTTAAATAGCTGGACATAATTCTCAAACTATATCAGAGACAATTTTAAAATATTTAGAAAGTCATAATATTTCTATAGTAGATTGTCGACGACAAAGTTATGATAATGCATCGAATATGGCCGGAAAATATAATGCACTTAATTATGTTGGATTTGTTCAAAAAAATTTTATTTCTTTTTCGGTTTCGACTAAAATTTGAAATATTATTACATCATATTTGGGCGAAAATAAAATTCTGTAGTCCTTCCAGGAGGAACAAGAAATGTGACTCAAAGCTTAAGAAAGAAAAATAGAGACATTCTGCTTACAGACATATGGACGATTTTTTGAGCAAATCATATACAAATTTACAAAATAACTCTATCATAGTTTTGTGTAAATAAATTTACATATTCCTGTAATCGATATTTTGTGCTCCTTTGTTTTTTCAATATATTGTTTTTCCCTGGGATGTACTAAGAAATTCATTTGTTTTTTAGTATTTGTCATAATTATTTTTGATGGTAATGCAACAGCATATAATACTTTATTTACTGTTCACCTCCGTTATAACTTTTTATATCTTCGTATATTTTTACGTTACTTTCTACCATTTTATTACATATTTCATTATTTCTATTCCTAAAGTACTTTACATTTTCACATAGTATTTTTTATTTCACGAGCTTTTTTAAATCGTTTTTGTCTATAGCCTCTAGCAGTTGCTTTGTTTCATTCAACTTCAACATTTTGCATTCATTATTATATTCCTTTAAGTTTTGTTTGTTAATACAGTATTCCCCGGATATAGGCAACCCGGACATAATAATTCCCCGCTTAGGCAGTCTTGAATTTTTCTTTAAAATATACTGAAACTATTTCGATATATGCATTCCGCTTTTAAACATTCCTCGCTTATAAACGTGAAAAATTGCACCTCATATTTTAAATTTTTTTAAACAAAATTGCCTATATGCACCCTATTTGTGACAATTTTCTTTATAAAATTTATCCTGTTCTCTAGCTCGTTCGTGCCTTTAAACGTTTCAATCAGCTTTAATACCACGCGGCTATTTACTCTCGGGTGCAAAATTTCGATATAAGAATTCCCCGCTTATAAGCACTGATGTGCAAGCGTTTTAGATAGTGGTTATACCCGCGGAATACTGTATTGACTTCATCCTGATTATCCTCTAGCACTAAATCAACATTTTTTATATACTGTAATATCTGTATCACAGGCAAATCTTACGTAATTATTTGTTTCAGGACTTTTGACGAATATTGGTCTATTCCCACACATTTAATTGTACTATGATACTTATTATTGCACGTTTCCATATACATAAATCGTTGAATTTTAAATGAAAACTTACTTCTAAAATAATTTATTTAATAAAATTTTCATTGACAGTTTAACAGTTCCGTCTATTCTTACAAATCAGTTTTCATATCTATTCTTTACTTACTTACTTAATTGGCCATAACAACCCGTTTAACGGATTTCGGCCTGCCGCAACACGTACTTCCAGGCGCCTCTGCTTCTTGCGCGCCTACGCCAGTTGGTCACACCAATCGATGACAGGGCTTCCTCGATTTGGTCCTTCCAACGGATACAAGGTCGTCCTCTTCGCCGACTTCCGCAGATTACCGCATCAAATACCCGTCTCGAACGGCATGGCCGAGCCAGCGCCGCCGCTGGATATTAATACGCTGTACAGAGTCTATGTCATTGAGGAGCTCATACAGCTCGCTGTTGGATCGGATACGGAAATCATCGCCAACTCGCACAGGACCGAAGATCTTAGGTAAGACTCTCGAACACTCTCAAGGCCGCTGCGCACGGGTGGGATGAGTTTCTTGTAGAGTGTTAGTTTTGTCGCACGAGAGAGGTCTCTGCTACTCAATTGCCTATTGAGACCATAGTAGCACCTGTTGGCAAGAGTGATCCTGCGCTTGGTCTCCAGACTGACATCATTTTTTGTGGTAACGGCGGATAAAGTCCAATCAGCGTTTTGACAAGTGGCTTCCGTCGTTCACACATTACGCATGTAAGAACCTTATATGCGATAGGAAGAAGACTTATTCCCCTGTAGTTGGCGCATATCGTAGGGTCTCCCTTTTTCAGGACAGGACAGAGGACACTGAGGTTCCAATCGTTGGGCATACTTTCCTCTAGCCATATTTTAGAAATAAGCTGGCGCGTGCGCTCTACCATCTCATTACATCCGGTCTTAAACAATTCAGCGGGGAGGCCATCAGGACCCGCTGCTTTATTGTTTTTAAGACGCATTATCGCGACTTTGACCTCTTCATGGCTAGGCGGTGGAATCTCCACGCCGTCAACATCGATCGGTTTCGGAACATCATCTCTAAAGGCGGAATTGGTGTCGTCATCGCCTTCTAGCAGAGTAGAGAAGTGCTTCCTCCATAACCTCAGCAGCCACTGCCGATCTGTTACCAAGTTTCCATTCTCATCTTTGCAGGAAGACGCTCCGGGCTTATAAGCCTCGGTTAGACGCTTAACCTTTTGATAGAATTTTCGAGCGTCATTCCTCCATCTATACAACTCGATTTCCTCACGCTCACGTCGTTCCTGCTTACTCTTCTTGCGTCTGAAAAGGCGTTTCTCACCCCTTCTCCCCTCTATAGTTCTCGAGAATGGCTCTCGTTGCGGCAGACTGCAAAGTTTTCCTGTATGCGGCGTTTTTCGCTGCAGCTGTCTCGCGACACTCCTCATCGTACCATTGATTTCTTTGGGGTGAGCGCTCAAAACCAAGGTCTGTTTCTGCAGTTGTGCGCAAGGAGTGGGAGATGTTGGCCCACAGTCCTGCAATGTTGTTGAGATTAGAGGGGGAACGACGGAGCTTATCCGAGAATGGAAAACGCCTTAGCTGTCCTTTGTGATTGCAGCTTCTTGACGTCCAGCTTTCGCAATGCACTAGAGCGCGCAGACCCCGAGGCGTTAATGCGCAATCGAAACTTGGCTGCGACAAGGTAGTGGTCCGAGTCAATGTTTCGACCTCTGAACGTGCGCACATGTAGTACACTGGATGCGTGCCTTCCGGCAATCACAATATGATTAATCTGGTTTGACGTAGATCGATCAGGGACATCCAAGTGGCCTTGTGAATATCGAGATGTTGAAACTTGGTGCTACATACCACCATGTTACGTGCCGCGACGAAATTGATCAGTCTCATACCGTTGGGGGTAGTGTTCGCGTGGTTGCTGAACTGTCCGACAGTGGGGCCAAGATATCTTCCCGCCCGACCTTCGCATTAAAATCTCCTAGTACGATTTTGGCGTCATGGACACTTATCGTATACGTCCTCGAGTTTAGCATAGAAGGCATCTTTAGTCACATCGTCCTTTTCTTCCGTCAGGCCATGACACAAATAAGGCTGGTGTTATAGAATTTTGCCCCGATGCGGATTGTGGCTATACTTTCGTTCACTTGCGTGAACCCAGACACAAGGTGGTGAAGTCTCTTATTAACCACAAATCCGCATCCGAATTCATGCTTATCAACCTGGCAGCTGTAATTCACATCGCAAGATGCCAGCCTTTTGCATCCTTGCCCTATACATCGCATTTCCTGAATGACAGTTTTGTCCGTCCTACATTTCAGAAGGGCATCCGCCAGATGGGCGGAAGCACTTGCCCTGTAAAGGGTTAGGACGTTCCATGTGCCTATTCGTAAATCATAGTCCTTTCAACGTTTGCAATGGTCGTCCACTTTTGGGGAGATCTTTATAGAGGCTATTGTTGTGGTTTTCATTAGACAGAATTTTTACGTGGTGTGTTCCAAGCCCTACGTACAACCCAAATTTAACGTCCAGGGGATTGGACTTCGCTGCAAGCAGATGTTAACTCTAGCGGGTGCTAGAATGCCATCCAGGAGGGGCCACGAGGAGGCTGCGTGTCAACTTGAATACAGCAAGACAAAGATCGTTCTGGTGGTCGCCACGTTGGCCACAGTCAGAAACTTTACCTTATATACATGTATCTCATCCCTGCCTTTATATATATTCTATTTTACTTTATTCTTGTGGCTGCGTAATTCAAAAACACGTCTTCACTCTTTTTTCATATGGATCTCAATTAAGTAGATCGTAATACGAGTATACTCCGTATTTTTATATTTTTCGTAATAACAAATATTTTATGATAAAGATTATATTTAATAGACAAATTGTAGTGCGTTATTTTAAGTTTGAAGCGCAATTTTACGAATGTAATACAAAATGCCTATTTTGACAATGTTTATGAAATTGATGGTTATCCTTACAATCATTTAGCAAAACGAAATATATTAAATAAAAATGTGTTAATTTAACTGGGTGTCTGTTTTAGATAGACAATTTTTATTGTGTCTCCTTGCGAATTCTAATATACTATTGAAGTAGTCTACGTGAGGCCACGGTTCAAACCCCCGGGTCAGACATCTCTAATAAAGGAAAATATGCAAAAATATTTCTTCCGCGACTTCCTCTCCGTAGATTTCTATCAAAAACTTTAAATAAAATTGTCATGAAAAGTTTCTCAAAAATCTGTCATTCAGAGTCTACTTTAAACTGTAGGTTCCGATGCTCATGTATAAAATTAACACACACAACGTAAGTGGTGTGAGAAACTAGGTTGTAATCCTGACTAACGGGTTGTAATAACCAATTATATACATATGTATGCTTAAAATTAATAAATTGTGGTTGAATGAAAAATTCAAATCACAAACGTTACTATTGCTTCCGGTATTTATTATTTTTTGAGTTCTGAACAAGTTAAAATCAAACAAACAGGTCACCTTTGTCAGAGTCATTTCTCGCCAAAACACCAGTGACGCTTAGTAAAGGTGGTTTAGATATAATAGGTCCTTTAAGAGTCCAAGTAGCGCACCACGGTGAATATTTGAATAATTTGTTTCTGGTGTGCAACGAAAACTTTCCTAATATTTAGTAAAAGATGCTGTCCTTTGAGATTGAAGAATTTATTTGAGCTGTTTCGTACATTCCTTGAGAATGGTTTTATATTGGGATGATCTTCTCTGTGACCACTTCCTACGAGCCCTTCTTTTATCGGAAATGAACGTTTCCTCATCTAAAAAAAAAATTCTACTAAGCCCTTAGATAGATGATTGTTCCACAATCCGTTAAAATTTGGGACAGAAACATTGACGTCATCTAAAGTTCTCTCTTTCTGTGCAATAAGCGCTAATGTATTTTTTTAAATTTAAGTCAATTAATGACTTTTCTCACATTATAATTTGTGATCGAAAGAATGGTCTGATGACAAATCAAGTAAAGCCTCAACAATTTCAGGGAATAAGTTTGAACACTCAAAATCAACAACGTCTGGAATATTCTGTCTATCCGTCGGCAAATAAGTTGGTTGTCTACAGAAAACGACGTCTATGCTCATTTTTGACATAACATTCAACATCACGCGACCCCTTCGTGTAATAATTCGGTATCCACAGAGGATATGCTTAGAATTGTAACCGCCAGCTGGTAGAAATCGTGGTCCCAGAGACCTATGGCAGTTACAATATTATTCCTCTGTTATCGAAAATCTAGGAGGCGTGTACGTATTGGGTATTTGGGACAACAAAAGTTTATATGACTAATTTCACGCATAACTTTTATAACTAAAATTGTAAAATAATCTTGGGAAAGAAGAAAATGTATATCACCTTAGATCCTTGAACCAGAACAAACGACATTCAAGTCTCAAAAATCAACCATCAGTCATATGAATAGTCTTCGTGTAATTGTCAAGTGTTCTATGATTTCAAGTGGTTAAATGTTATTGCAGCGGGAC
Organism: Sarcophaga subvicina; assembly: GCA_936449025.2. NCBI lineage: Eukaryota > Metazoa > Arthropoda > Insecta > Diptera > Sarcophagidae > Sarcophaga > Sarcophaga subvicina. The sequence goes on along the minus strand of OW388085.2, from coordinate 702,373 downwards.
GAGGAAATTCACTAGCAAAAAGTTCAAAAGTAAAATCGGGTGTTCGTCTTAACGTTCGTTGAATACAAAATGTCCACTTCTCGACTTGATGATTTTGGGCGAACTAATACCAATGTGCTAAGTTTCTACAATGTTCTTTAATTTTCTTGATAGTCCTACTGACGTTATCACACCTGATAGGCAGCAGACAGTAGTTCGGCAGGTCGACAGAAAGTACTCCCAAGTGCTTTTTCTGTTATAATGTCGGCTGCTTAAATTCTTTGAAAGCAAAGCAGAAAAATAAAATAACTGATACAAAACCAAAATAATAAAAAATAAACAATTTAAATTATGAACAGCTATTTCTTTAAAGAAAACATAATTTTCAGTGGTGTCACTATCAAGTTTTTTTACGTACACAAAAATAAAATCTCATATATAAAAAGCCGCATGTGTACGCTATTGGCACAAATTAAAACAACTGACAGGGCTATTATTACAACTTGCCGTTAGCTAAAGGAAGGATTTTAACGGGCAGATAAATTGTTTTTCGTTATTATGAGTACCCAATAAGATAGAAGTGATCGTTAAGCTAAAGGGAGGATCATCCTGCCTTTATGCCCTGGTTACCCAAGCGTAAGAAACGTAAAATCGTAACGTACGTAGCCTTAAAAACGTTTGTGTAGTTATAGAAACGTTCAAAACGGGACATATGTCAACGAAGAATGTAAATAAAAACGAAACAGAGTACAAAGCAACACACAACACAATGCAAAGAAATTGGTATACAGATATTTGCACCATCATAATCAGTGTTGCCGTTTTTTTGGTTATTTTTTTGTTCAATGTGTAGATTTGGTTACTATTTTTCTTATAAAAATAGCTTTTGTTTTGTTTGTTAAAATTAATTAATTAGTAAGATTATAAATTAGTTTGTTATTTTTTGTTTGTTTTTTTCTCAATTATAATTTAAATTTAAAAAAATAAAAAAATGCGAATTTAATTACAATATAATATTATAATAATACAATATTTTTTTCGTGGCAACACTGCTCATCATCTCTAACGCTCAAATGTCACGTAAAAACGTGGGAGAGAACGTTTCGGTAAGCGTTTACATTGTTCTCCATATGCTAAAAAGAGAACGTTCGCTACGGTACGTTACGTTACGTGTGGATAACTACATCATTAACATTTAAAGGTCACTTTATGTTTGAACTTTCCATATTATATATTATTTTCATTATGGCAACTTCAAATTTAAACAAAATGAGCATATACAACAAAAAAACGAAGCCCGCGGTTGCCACTGCGATAAAAAAACATGTATAATTGAGCAGTTTTATCGACATTGCACCGGCACTGCCATATTTTTGAAAAATTTTATCTGTAAGTTGTAATAACGAAAATAAGTTAAAGGTAACTTTCCAGTTCCCTTTAGCTAAAGGTACCTTTAACTAACCCCAAGTTTAACGACAAGTTGTAATAATGGCCCTTAATATTTTAACATTCACATAGCAATCTAATAAAAACCATACCTGAGAATTTTTAAAGCTTTTTTTGTTATTTAAAAAATTATTGATAATTTTAAAAAAAATTAATTTTTTGGTTTCTTACACATCTTAATAATTAATGGAATATCCTATATCTTGTAAACCAGCAGCTCATCTACATTTCATATAGTATTAATAATGGTTTATGTATTTTTCCCAAGATTTCGAAAATTACATATAAATAACTATAATATTTTTATAGAATATGTAATTTAATTAGTCGCTGCTTAAATTAGCTCCGCATAATGCCAAATTTTTTTTTACAAATTTATTCTAAAAAATATTTTGGTTAACAGGCTTATAAAACGAAATCTCATACAAAATATAATTAATAAACCTTTTATATATCAATTTTTTTTTTGAATACAGGGATTATCTTTTATAATATAAATTTAGAATTGCTCTTTTCCCTTATATAAAAGAAGTATTTTAAACTGTTATTTAATTATGATTTCATGTACCTAATCTTCTTTTAGCTGCTCACAAGAATAGAAATTTTTTTAAGTTGCACAGAAACAGCTTAGCTTTTTCCGTTCTGTTGTTAATATAATTGTTTTCATATCGACGCCTTCGTTCTATAACATTCTAAGTCAAAAAGTGTGTTTTGAGTTATGAGCTCTCAAAGTTTTCACGCGACATACGACCATATGTGTATTCTAAGGAGATTTTTCCCTATAACTTCGGAACGGATCGGCGCATCTTAACCAAATTTTGACAGTGTTTAAGTTAGAGAACGTAGAACTTAAAAATGCAAGAACATTAAAAATGTTCTATGTACACTTAGAACGTTATAGAATGGTGGTGTCGATATAAACGTATGTGTTCTAAACTTTGCAGTTTTCTGTCGGCGGTCGTCTGTCGTCTATGTGTTTACACCTTAAGGAGGATAGTTTGGAATTTAGGTTGCATGAAAAAGTTAGAAGACGGTTCGAATAGATACTAAAAAATGTAAGTTGCCGATTTGAGTTACGACAGAGTATTATATTTTCTTATGTGTCCGTTTCTAGAGTAAAAAGGAACATTTGAATTAACTCCAATTCACTATTTTGATAGCAATTTCATTAACACAAAGTACCCATAATTTATATGATGTAGAATTGGAACACAATTAATGCTGACAAAAGCAGTCATCTCCAAACTTATACGTATTTTAAAATATTAGTGGCAGTGTAAATGAAAGTAATAATGGACTAAAAATACTTCCTTGGAGAACACTAGCACAAATTGGTTTTTAACAGGGGAGGATCTTTTGATTTGAGAACTGCTTTTCATTTGATTTTCAACGATCGAATCTACTTATGGAAGTCTAAACAGATATTTATAAGTATGAACATGATTGAGCATTACTGTTTATTCTTGTGGTTTTTTTTGTAAAAAGTTATACGATGCACTTGTTATTTGGTAGTTTCGATATATATATCGGCTATGTTATCAAGAATGCTAACTAAAGTTGTAGTTTGTAACTTTTTTGACAGCCAACGACCGTTACTACGACTTTTGGAAAGCCACTTAATTTTGTCACTTTTCTTAAGTTCATGCAACTTTTCTCCCTTTTTTATAATTTGGCATTTTCTAACATTTCCCTATTATTTACATCACAATTTGATGTAATAGACCTCCTATCCCAATTTAATTATGCTATTAGTAATCCAGATGCTGTTATTAGTGACTATAAATTACTAGAATGAAAAACAAAAGAGAAATCACAGGAACACATTTTTAAAATAAAATACACATTGTGAACGTTTTTGGTACACTTATCGTGTACATATACATATTGTTTTCCAGTTTTCTTTTGTTTTTCTACCATGAATTTCTGTTTAAATAAAAACAAAAAATCCAGCAATTTATTTTAAATCCAATTTTTGTGTCACTTTTTCTAAAAATTACTTTTTTGTGACACTATTTGAAAAGTCCCAGCCGCAATGGTGACCATTTCACAGCACAATTGTTCAGAGAGGATTCATTTATACTATGTTCAGATATGCTCTTTTATTGAGTCAATATTCGGTTTATTGAGTACAATATTTTAAGTGTTCAGATATAATAATATACGCTGTTCAACTGCTTATTCAATATTCATTTGACAGTTTGTAAGCAAAACAGCTGGTTGTTTCAACAACATTATTTTTAATTTTGTGTTTTTGTTTGTCGTTGTTGACATTTGAATTGTCAAATATCGACAAAAAGTTTTCGGATAATTGTAATGTGCGCACTAGGCTGGTTCCTATATGGCACTTTTATTATTTTAATGTGGGCCAACCGGAATATATATTAAGTACAGTGAAAAAATAACACATGATTTTTTAAAAATTTTTTTATTAAGATTTAGGGGTCGCTACCGGCCTTCAAACTTTGGCGTTTTTTAAAAAAGATTGCTGCCTTCATATATTCTTCCATTTGAGTGTGCATTAAAAAATGAATTTTATGCTCACCATTATTGAATAAAGACCTTTTAAAACATAGGGAAACATTTTTTTCGGAATCATTTACTGGCTAAGCGACTTTTGTCCGATCGTCCTTCCGATTGAAATATTAAATTAAATAGCAAGGTAGAATTAAAAAATAATAAAGATATTATGTTTAAATTTACTAGAAATACTTTTAATTTATCATGGATTCGGGTGAAATTGGTTAGAATCTGCCCGTGTTAAGACCTAGATTCACACAATTTTGCCAAGTGCCCGCCCCTGAAACTCTAAAATATAGATTACTTATTTATATATTTTTTTGAAATTTATAAATTGTTAGAGAATTATGTCTTTTCTTTACAAAAGTTTCATTTACATCAAGCACAAACGCGTTCTTTTAAGACTACATACAAATATAATCGTAACACATTTTGAATTTTTGTGTTCAATTTTGATATAAAACAATTTCCATTTAAAAAAATTCAAATTTCCTATTCAAGGTTTCTATTTGACCAAGCAAGCGAACCATTTTCCGTTTATTTTTAAATGTTAGCTATGCGTAAACTTCCATTCGCTGCATCGCGGTCATCGTTACAAATAGTGATTATATCGTCAAACATTTTGTTGATACTTGTTTAACATATCGTACGCAAAATAGGCAAAGTGGACTCAACACTTTTAAGAATGAATGCTAAATACGACAAATGGTCTAAAATAAAAGAAATTCGTGAAATAAAAATGAGGAAGCATGAGAGCAAGTCTATTGATAATTTTAACAAGCGGGCTCGAATTCAACTATCGTCTTCGTCAAGTGACGATGATCATACAATATCGACTTTGAATACTTCCAAACCTGCGGCAAAGAAAAATATATATAGAGGTAGAAAAAACATTTTAAATGCATACTTAGCTGTTAGTCTTGATGTTGCAAAGCTAAGTAATCGTAAAGCAGCAATTATTTTAACAGGAACAGTTAAACACATTGGTGCCGATCCTTCAAAATATAATATAAGCACTTCTTCCATTCGACGACAACGAATTGACTTGCGAGAAAATATGGGACAGTCCTTACGAAGTAAGTTTAAATCTGACATGCCACTTGCTATTCCCTGGGATGGAAAATGACACAAAATATCAGCGGAAGTGAAATCGTAGAACGTCTTCCAATTCTGGTCTCTGGTATGGGGGTTGATAAACTTCTAGCAGTGCCAAAATTATCTAATGTAACTGGAGTTGCAGCTGCGTCGGCAGTTTTTGACACATTGGTAGAATGGAATCTTATCGAAAAAGTCACATGCATGAGCTTTGACACAACTGCCACAAATACTGGAAGGCGAAATGGTGCATGTATTTTGTTGGAACAAAAGATGGATAAAGATACGCTTTGGCTGGCGTGTTGTCATCACATCTTGGAAATAATGCTTGAAGCTGTGTTCCGCCAAGCACTTGGTACGTTAACTGGGCCTGAAGCATTGATATTTAAAAGATTTAAATTAGCCTGGAACAAAATTAATCGGAAAAACTTTAATTCGGGAATTTCTGATCAATTCGTTTTTAAAAATGTGAAAAATATTACTGATGACACCATTTGCTTCATCCTAAATCAGTTAGAAGATTTTCAGCCTAGTGATGACTATAAGGAACTATTGCAGCTATCTTTAATATTCTTAGTAGGTATTCCCGAATCTGAAATGTCTTTTAGAGCACCTGGAGGTCTTCACCGGGCTAGATAAATGGCGGAAGAGCTTATTGCATTCGCCTTATTTGACGACCAAGTTTCTGTTGATACAAAAAAAAAGATGGTGGCCGCTTTAGATGTTGAAGGACCGGAAAATCCCTTAAAACGAATTACATTAGATGCCACTCTAGCAATTAGAAGATTTTGTTTCTAAAAACACTCTTAGATTTTTTAGCATTACCGGTATTTTATCCAATTTCTTAAAGAAAAGTGTTGAAGATTGGGAGGAAGATGAGAGTTACGTAAATGGTAGAGACATAGTTCGTTCTATGAGAGTTGTTAACGATATCGCAGAAAAAGGAGTAGCACTGCTAGAGGAATATAATAAGCTACATACCAACAATGAACAGCAGAAGCAGTATTTATTGTCGCTGGTGAAAGATTATAGACTAAAAAACACAAATTGCAATAAATCAACTTTGCTCCAATAATTATTTTTAAGAAACTATATTTTATGTTAATCACCATTAATTTCATGAATTGACTGATTTTGTTAGATTTATATTTTACGTTTAAACATTAAAACCATTTTTTTAAATTAATACATATGTATATATTTTCAATAAACACATGTAACCTATTTGAAGATTTTTATGTAAATATGTATATATTATCCCTATTTATTTTGAAATAAATCTATTTAAATATAGTAAAAATACGCTCGAAATCGTCTTATTTCTGGGCCATAGTACCATTATTAAAACACACACTGGAAAAATATAAAGAAATTAAGAAAAAGTTATAAGAACAGCGATTTTTATTAACACCACAGTTCGAGGGCAGGTAGCGACCCATAAACCCTAACAGAATAATTTAAAAAAATCATGCATCATTTTTTCACTGTGCTTAATATATATTCCGGTTGGCCATTAGCAAAATCCAATGTTTTTATTTATGAACCACCCTAGTATATATACATATAAATTTTGTGCCGTCGAAGCCTGGTTTTGGAGATATTGGTCTCTAAGGTCCAGATATTAAATTGCTGCTTTAATAAAACTTTGAAATATAATCATCTATTAAACAAAAATTATGATGTTTACCTGATTTTTTTACAGTATTGAAATTTTGTTGGAAATTAGTATGTTAATCATTTTTTTGTTTCATATAACTTTCTGTAGCAAATTACATGTATGATCTTTCATTTGGTACAAACTTGCATTTAACAAATGTGACAAAAAATAATATTTTTTTGTTCCTGGTTCATAATGAACTAATGGATCAAAACTTTTCATAATCCTTTATGAAAAAAAGTGGACAAAAGTGTGTGTGACAAAAGCAGTATGTCACTGTTTGCTCTTACAAAATTTTTGCAAGATAAAATATTTATTTGCTCGAAAAAAGGAGAAAATATTTGACACGGGTGGTCACACTATGGTCACATTAGAGACATTTTTGTTTGCAAGCAAACAAATTTGTTTTCTCAAAATCTTGTTTGCACCCCTAAATATTTTATGGTCACACTAGAGCAAAGAAAAAAATGATGTTTTACTTCAAATATATACTCAGTCTGACCATAGCTTTAGTGTTAGTGTGGCTTTTGTTTATCGTTTTTGTTGTTAATATTAGGTCGTTTCGATTTGCGTAACACTGCCGCTTACTTAAGCCTGTTCGTCCCGAATAGGCTCATTAGCTCTTCTCCCATATTTTTTCATTCGCTCTTTATGTACGACCTTAATTTTCGTCCGCGAGCTGCCAGCATTCTGTATCCTGTACACGACATCGTTCAAGCGTTTAATTATTATGTACGGTCCATCCCAGCTTCTTTGCGACTTGGGGAATAATCTCTTCTTCCGCGTTGTATTGTATAATAGTACCAGTTGTCCTTCATGGAAACCCTCTGTGTTACTTGCTCGATCATACCTGGCTTTCGTTCTATCGCTGATGGAAAGGGGACCTGCTACGTCCGTCGCTATACGCTCGAAGGGTGCGCCCGAGTTCTGTAGTTGCAGCTGACCTCTACTTCTTTTAACTGGACCTTTAGCTGCAATACACTGGTTACAGTTTGCTATCAAATCCGACACGGCTTGCTGACATCCAACCCAATAAAAACGTCGTTTTAGCCTTTCCAGCGTCTTTGTCACTCCAAGATGTCATCCTTCGGCGCTTTCCCAACGTCGATATAAGCATCCGTTTATCAACCGTAAACTGTCCCATAGTGCCCACTATGCTTTTGTAACAGGACCTTCCGCGCATATCTCATTTCTGGGTGATCGTTTGTCCTCTTCCTTAGCTGTTATTATCTTTGACAGTATTGGGTCACTTCTTTGTGCATCGCACCAGTCTTCGTTGGCTTCGATCTGCATTTGCCGGACAACAACGATGGATTCCTTCTTCTCAGCCTTTACATAACGATTACGCTCCAAATTACGAGATCGGCTTGAAAGAGCATTTGCCATTCCATGTTTTATGTTTCTTTGTTTTGTTAATGGCGATAGTTCCGAGTTATCTTTAATTTTCCTGCATTCTCTTCTGGCTTTTCCAGCTGCAGTCTTTCCTTTTGCCGTATGAGTGTCCGGAGACTGTTCGATTAGAATATTAGCCTCTATCTTCGGTACTTTGGACACAGGATGATCCTCGACATTTTCAGGCTTTCCGCGCCTTCTCTTGGAACTACTCGTTCCAACGTAGTGTTCACCAGTAGCCTTAGTCGTAGAAATGGCACGTCGTCTTGTTGGTGAGACCAGTCTTGATCATTTCCGTGGCGCTTTACAGTTTCTTTGGAAATTGCCACCCTTTCCACAGTTGAAGCATTTAGGTTTAGCCCTTTGCCCGTTTTCTTCCAAAGCTTGCTTCACCATCTGCTTAACTTTAGTTAAAAGCCATTCTTCTTCCTCCACTACTTCCATTTTTCGCACTTTGTTAACTTATAATATTATATAATGATATAAAAAAAGGTTGCCAATGAGTTTATAATGCAGCAATTGGCTGCAGCAGTTTTAATTCACCTAAGCACTGGTCAAGGTGCTCAGTCAGAATATTTGAGAAATAATAATGATTTGTTTTACAATTCAAGATTATTTCTGATTTATTCAAAAATATTCTATAGTATTTATACAATTTTTTCTTTTGGTTATTACATATACATAATTGCTTAGTGTTACAAAATTTAGTATTTCTTTATAATTCACAAAACAAATTATTTACAAATCTAAATAAATTATTGTATCAAGTGTTTTGTTACATTTGTGTGTTCTACTTCTTGTTGCTATTCTCGTGACTGCTTAGGATTTTAAATTACAATTAAAAATTATTTAATTTTATTATTGTTATTATATTTATGCATATAGTGCACTTCATTATTATATGTACAGTACACCACCGTCCTCAAGATTTAATTTATGTTTGAAAAGAAGTAAATTAAATCTAAATAGCAAATATTATATTAATGTTTAAGTAAATTGAGTCTTAATATTAAATGTTATTATTAAATTAACGTTTACACATGTTTTTTCTTATATAACTTAAGTATATTATTGTGAAAAAGTTTTACACTGAATTTATGTCTAGTAAGAATACTACAAACTGGTGGTGTTGAAATTGTGCGAGCGGTCTCTTGGGCTAATGCGAAGGCCACGGTCTCTGCAAAGGTTGTTTGATAGAAGTGATCGTTAAGCTAAAGGGAGGATCATCCTGCCTTTATGCCCTGGTTACCCAAGCGTAAGAAACGTAAAATCGTAACGTACGTAGCCTTAAAAACGTTTGTGTAGTTATAGAAACGTTCAAAACGGGACATATGTCAACGAAGAATGTAAATAAAAACGAAACAGAGTACAAAGCAACACACAACACAATGCAAAGAAATTGGTATACAGATATTTGCACCATCATAATCAGTGTTGCCGTTTTTTTTTGGTTATTTTTTTGTTCAATGTGTAGATATGGTTACTATTTTTCTTATAAAAATAGCTTTTGTTTTGTTTGTTAAAATTAATTAATTAGTAAGATTATAAATTAGTTTGTTATTTTTTGTTTCTTTTTTTCTCAATTATAATTTAAATTTAAAAAAATAAAAAAATGCGAATTTAATTACAATATAATATTATAATAATACAATATTTTTTTCGTGGCAACACTGCTCATCATCTCTAACGCTCAAATGTCACGTAAAAACGTGGGAGAATTCTGTTTTATACAGATCGTTCCGTTTTGCTAACGAGAGAGAACGTTTCGGTAAGCGTTTACATTGTTCTCCATATGCTAAAAAGAGAACGTTCGCTACGGTACGTTACGTTACGTGTGGATAACTACATCATTAACATTTAAAGGTCACTTTATGTTTGAACTTTCCATATTATATATTATTTTCATTATGGCAACTTCAAATTTAAACAAAATGAGCATATACAACAAAAAAACGAAGCCCGCGGTTGCCACTGCGATAAAAAAACATGTATAATTGAGCAGTTTTATCGACATTGCACCGGCACTGCCATATTTTTGAAAAATTTTATCTGTAAGTTGTAATAACGAAAATAAGTTAAAGGTAACTTTCCAGTTCCCTTTAGCTAAAGGTACCTTTAACTAACCCCAAGTTTAACGACAAGTTGTAATAATGGCCCTTAATATTTTAACATTCACATAGCAATCTAATAAAAACCATACCTGAGAATTTTTAAAGCTTTTTTTGTTATTTAAAAAATTATTGATAATTTTAAAAAAAATTAATTTTTTGGTTTCTTACACATCTTAATAATTAATGGAATATCCTATATCTTGTAAACCAGCAGCTCATCTACATTTCATATAGTATTAATAATGGTTTATGTATTTTTCCCAAGATTTCGAAAATTACATATAAATAACTATAATATTTTTATAGAATATGTAATTTAATTAGTCGCTGCTTAAATTAGCTCCGCATAATGCCAAATTTTTTTTTAAAAATTTATTCTAAAAAATATTTTGGTTAACAGGCTTATAAAACGAAATCTCATACAAAATATAATTAATAAACCTTTTATATATCAATTTTTTTTTTGAATACAGGGATTATCTTTTATAATATAAATTTAGAATTGCTCTTTTCCCTTATATAAAAGAAGTATTTTAAACTGTTATTTAATTATGATTTCATGTACCTAATCTTCTTTTAGCTGCTCACAAGAATAGAAATTTTTTTAAGTTGCACAGAAACAGCTTAGCTTTTTCCGTTCTGTTGTTAATATAATTGTTTTCATATCGACGCCTTCGTTCTATAACATTCTAAGTCAAAAAGTGTGTTTTGAGTTATGAGCTCTCAAAGTTTTCACGCGACATACGACCATATGTGTATTCTAAGGAGATTTTTCCCTATAACTTCGGAACGGATCGGCGCAACTTAACCAAATTTTGACAGTGTTTAAGTTAGAGAACGTAGAACTTAAAAATGCAAGAACATTAAAAACGTTCTATGTACACTTAGAACGTTATAGAATGGTGGTGTCGATAAAAACGTATGTGTTCTAAACTTTGCAGTTTTCTGTCAGCGGTCGTCTGTCGTCTATGTGTTTACACCTTAAGGAGGATAGTTTGGAATTTAGGTTGCATGAAAAAGTTAGAAGACGATTCGAATAGATACTAAAAAATGTAAGTTGCCGATTTGAGTTACGACAGAGTATTATATTTTCTTATGTGTCCGTTTCTAGAGTAAAAAGGAACATTTGAATTAACTCCAATTCACTATTTTGATAGCAATTTCATTAACACAAACTACCCATAATTTATATGATGTAGAATTGGAACACAATTAATGCTGACAAAAGCAGTCATCTTCAAACTTATACGTATTTTAAAATATTAGTGGCAGTGTAAATGAAAGTAATAATGGACTAAAAATACTTCCTTGGAGAACACTAGCACAAATTGGTTTTTAACAGGGGAGGATCGTTTGATTTGAGAACTGCTTTTCATTTGATTTTCAACGATCGAATCTACTTATGGAAGTCTAAACAGATATTTATAAGTATGAACATGATTGAGCACTACTGTTTATTCTTGTGGTTTTTTTTGTAAAAAGTTATACGATGCACTTGTTATTTGGTAGTTTCGATATATATATCGGCTATGTTATCAAGAATGCTAACTAAAGTTGTAGTTTGTAACTTTTTTGACAGCCAACGACCGTTACTACGACTTTTGGAAAGCCACTTAATTTTGTCACTTTTCTTAAGTTCATGCAACTTTTCTCCCTTTTTTATAATTTGGCATTTTCTAACATTTCCCTATTATTTACATCACAATTTGATGTAATAGACCTCCTATCCCAATTTAATTATGCTATTAGTAATCCAGATGCTGTTATTAGTGACTATAAATTACTAGAATGAAAAACAAAAGAGAAATCACAGGAACACATTTTTAAAATAAAATACACATTGTGAACGTTTTTGGTACACTTATCGTGTACATATACATATTGTTTTCCAGTTTTCTTTTGTTTTTCTACCATGAATTTCTGTTTAAATAAAAACAAAAAATCCAGCAATTTATTTTAAATCCAATTTTTGTGTCACTTTTTCTAAAAATTACTTTTTTGTGACACTATTTGAAAAGTCCCAGCCGCAATGGTGACCATTTCACAGCACAATTGTTCAGAGAGGATTCATTTATACTATGTTCAGATATGCTCTTTTATTGAGTCAATATTCGGTTTATTGAGTACAATATTTTAAGTGTTCAGATATAATAATATACGCTGTTCAACTGCTTATTCAATATTCATTTGACAGTTTGTAAGCAAAACAGCTGGTTGTTTCAACAACATTATTTTTAATTTTGTGTTTTTGTTTGTCGTTGTTGACATTTGAATTGTCAAATATCGACAAAAAGTTTTCGGATAATTGTAATGTGCGCACTAGGCTGGTTCCTATATGGCACTTTTATTATTTTAATGTGGGCCAACCGGAATATATATTAAGTACAGTGAAAAAATAACACATGATTTTTTAAAAATTTTTTTATTAAGATTTAGGGGTCGCTACCGGCCTTCAAACTTTGGCGTTTTTAAAAAAAAATTGCTGCCTTCATATATTCTTCCATTTGAGTGTGCATTAAAAAATGAATTTTATGCTCACCATTATTAAATAAAGACCTTTTAAAACATAGGGAAACATTTTTTTCGGAATCTATTACTGAGACGGCTAAGCGACTTTTGTCCGATCGTCCTTCCGATTGAAATATTAAATTAAATAGCAAGGTAGAATTAAAAAATAATAAAGATATTATGTTTAAATTTACTAGAAATACTTTTAATTTATCATGGATTCGGGTGAAATTGGTTAGAATCTGCCCGTGTTAAGACCTAGATTCTCACAATTTTGCCAAGTGCCCGCCCCTGAAACTCTAAAATATAGATTACTTATTTATATATTTTTTTGAAATTTATAAATTGTTAGAGAATTATGTGTTTTCTTTACAAAAGTTTCATTTACATCAAGCACAAACGCGTTCTTTTAAGACTACATACAAATATAATCGTAACACATTTTGAATTTTTGTGTTCAATTTTGATATAAAACAATTTTCATTTAAAAAAATTCAAATTTCCTATTCAAGGTTTCTATTTGACCAAGCAAGCGAACCATTTTCCGTTTATTTTTAAATGTTAGCTATGCGTAAACTTCCATTCGCTGCATCGCGGTCATCGTTACAAATAGTGATTATATCGTCAAACATTTTGTTGATACTTGTTTAACATATCGTACGCAAAATAGGCAAAGTGGACTCAACACTTTTAAGAATGAATGCTAAATACGACAAATGGTCTAAAATAAAAGAAATTCGTGAAATAAAAATGAGGAAGCGTGAGAGCAAGTCTATTGATAATTTTAACAAGCGGGCTCGAATTCAACTATCGTCTTCGTCAAGTGACGATGATCATACAATATCGACTTTGAATACTTCCAAACCTGCGGCAAAGAAAAATATATATAGAGGTAGAAAAAACATTTTAAATGCATACTTAGATGTTAGTCTTGATGTTGCAAAGCTAAGTAATCGTAAAGCAGCAATTATTTTAACAGGAACAGTTAAACACATTGGTGCCGATCCTTCAAAATATAATATAAGCACTTCTTCCATTCGACGACAACGAATTGACTTGCGAGAAAATATGGGACAGTCCTTACGAAGTAAGTTTAAATCTGACATGCCACTTACTATTCCCTGGGATGGAAAATGACACAAAATATCAGCGGAAGTGAAATCGTAGAACGTCTTCCAATTCTGGTCTCTGGTATGGGGGTTGATAAACTTCTAGCAGTGCCAAAATTATCTAATGTAACTGGAGTTGCAGCTGCGTCGGCAGTTTTTGACACATTGGTAGAATGGAATCTTATCGAAAAAGTCACATGCATGAGCTTTGACACAACTGCCACAAATACTGGAAGGCGAAATGGTGCATGTATTTTGTTGGAACAAAAGATGGATAAAGATACGCTTTGGCTGGCGTGTCGTCATCACATCTTGGAAATAATGCTTGAAGCTGTGTTCCGCCAAGCACTTGGTACGTTAACTGGGCCTGAAGCATTGATATTTAAAAGATTTAAATTAGCCTGGAACAAAATTAATCGGAAAAACTTTAATTCGGGAATTTCTGATCAATTCGTTTTTAAAAATGTGAAAAATATTACTGATGACACCATTTGCTTCATCCTAAATCAGTTAGAAGATTTTCAGCCTAGTGATGACTACAAGGAACTATTGCAGCTATCTTTAATATTCTTAGTAGGTATTCCCGAATCTGAAATGTCTTTTAGAGCACCTGGAGGTCTTCACCGGGCTAGATAAATGGCGGAAGAGCTTATTGCATTCGCCTTATTTGACGACCAAGTTTCTGTTGATACAAAAAAAAGATGGTGGCCGCTTTAGATGTTGAAGGACCGGAAAATCCCTTAAAACGAATTACATTAGATGCCACTCTAATAATTAGCAAGCAATTAGAAGATTTTGTTTCTAAAAACACTCTTAGATTTTTTAGCATTACCGGTATTTTATCCAATTTCTTAAAGAAAAGTGTTGAAGATTGGGAGGAAGATGAGAGTTACGTAAATGGTAGAGACATAGTTCGTTCTATGAGAGTTGTTAACGATATCGCAGAAAAAGGAGTAGCACTGCTAGAGGAATATAATAAGCTACATACCAACAATGAACAGCAGAAGCAGTATTTATTGTCGCTGGTGAAAGATTATAGACTAAAAAACACAAATTGCAATAAATCAACTTTGCTCCAATAATTATTTTTAAGAAACTATATTTTATGTTAATCACCATTAATTTCATGAATTGACTGATTTTGTTAGATTTATATTTTACGTTTAAACATTAAAACAATTTTTTTAAATTAATACATATGTATATATTTTCAATAAACACATGTAACCTATTTGAAGATTTTTATGTAAATATGTATATATTATCCCTATTTATTTTGAAATAAATCTATTTAAATATAGTAAAAATACGCTCAAAATCGTCTTATTTCTGGGCCATAGTACCATTATTAAAACACACACTGGAAAAATATAAAGAAATTAAGAAAAAGTTATAAGAACAGCGATTTTTATTAACACCACAGTTCGAGGGCAGGTAGCGACCCATAAACCCTAACAGAATAATTTAAAAAAATCATGCATAATTTTTTCACTGTGCTTAATATATATTCCGGTTGGCCATTAGCAAAATCCAATGTTTTTATTTATGAACCACCCTAGTATATATACATATAAATTTTGTGCCGTCGAAGCCTGGTTTTGGAGATATTGGTCTCTAAGGTCCAGATATTAAATTGCTGCTTTAATAAAACTTTGAAATATAATCATCTATTAAACAAAAATTATGATGTTTACCTGATTTTTTTACAGTATTGAAATTTTGTTGGAAATTAGTATGTTAATCATTTTTTTGTTTCATATAACTTTCTGTAGCAAATTACATGTATGATCTTTCATTTGGTACAAACTTGCATTTAACAAATGTGACAAAAAATAATATTTTTTTGTTCCTGGTTCATAATGAACTAATGGATCAAAACTTTTCATAATCCTGTCGATAGGTGTTCACACTAATGTTTTTTAATTTCTACTTTTCATATAAAGTTTATTATTAAAATTTTCCGTTTTGGTGATTTTATGAAAAAAAGTGGACAAAAGTGTGTGTGACAAAAGCAGTGTGTCACTGTTTGCTCTTACAAAATTTTTGCAAGATAAAATATTTATTTGCTCGAAAAAAGGAGAAAATATTTGACACGGGTGGTCACACTATGGTCACATTAGAGACATTTTTGTTTGCAAGCAAACAAATTTGTTTTCTCAAAATCTTGTTTGCACCCCTAAATATTTTATGGTCACACTAGAGCAAAGAAAAAAATGATGTTTTACTTCAAATATATACTCAGTCTGACCATAGCTTTAGTGTTAGTGTGGCTTTTGTTTATCGTTTTTGTTGTTAATATTAGGTCGTTTCGATTTGCGTAACACTGCCGCTTACTTAAGCCTGTTCGTCCCGAATAGGCTCATTAGCTCTTCTCCCATATTTTTTCATTCGCTCTTTATGTACGACCTTAATTTTCGTCCGCGAGCTGCCAGCATTCTGTATCCTGTACACGACATCGTTCAAGCGTTTAATTATTATGTACGGTCCATCCCAGCTTCTTTGCGACTTGGGGAATAATCTCTTCTTCCGCGTTGTATTGTATAATAGTACCAGTTGTCCTTCATGGAAACCCTCTGTGTTACTTGCTCGATCATACCTGGCTTTCGTTCTATCGCTGATGGGAAGGGGACCTGCTACGTCCGTCGCTATACGCTCGAAGGGTGCGCCCGAGTTCTGTAGTTGCAGCTGACCTCTACTTCTTTTTACTGGACCTTTAGCTGCAATACACTGGTTACAGTTTGCTATCAAATCCGACACGGCTTGCTGACATCCAACCCAATAAAAACGTCGTTTTAGCCTTTCCAGCGTCTTTGTCACTCCAAGATGTCATCCTTCGGCGCTTTCCCAACGTCGATATAAGCATCCGTTTATCAACCGTAAACTGTCCCATAGTGCCCACTATGCTTTTGTAACAGGACCTTCCGCGCATATCTAATTTCTGGGTGATCGTTTGTCCTCTTCCTTAGCTGTTATTATCTTTGACAGTATTGGGTCACTTCTTTGTGCATCGCACCAGTCTTCGTTGGCTTCGATCTGCATTTGCCGGACAACAACGATGGATTCCTTCTTCTCAGCCTTTACATAACGATTACGCTCCAAATTACGAGATCGGCTTGAAAGAGCATTTTCCATTCCATGTTTTATGTTTCTTTGTTTTGTTAATGGCGATAGTTCCGAGTTATCTTTAATTTTCCTGCATTCTCTTCTGGCTTTTCCAGCTGCAGTCTTTCCTTTTGCCGTATGAGTGTCCGGAGACTGTTCGATTAGAATATTAGCCTCTATCTTCGGTACTTTGGACACAGGATGATCCTCGACATTTTCAGGCTTTCCGCGCCTTCTCTTGGAACTACTCGTTCCAACGTAGTGTTCACCAGTAGCCTTAGGCGTAGAAATGGCACGTCGTCTTGTTGGTGAGACCAGTCTTGATCATTTCCGTGGCGCTTTACAGTTTCTTTGGAAATTGCCACCCTTTCCACAGTTGAAGCATTTAGGTTTAGCCCTTTGCCCGTTTTCTTCCAAAGCTTGCTTCACCATCTGCTTAACTTTAGTTAAAAGCCATTCTTCTTCCTCCACTACTTCCATTTTTCGCACTTTGTTAACTTATAATATTATATAATGATATAAAAAAAGGTTGCCAATGAGTTTATAATGCAGCAATTGGCTGCAGCAGTTTTAATTCACCTAAGCACTGGTCAAGGTGCTCAGTCAGAATATTTGAGAAATAATAATGATTTGTTTTACAATTCAAGATTATTTCTGATTTATTCAAAAATATTCTATAGTATTTATACAATTTTTTCTTTTGGTTATTACATATACATAATTGCTTAGTGTTACAAAATTTAGTATTTCTTTATAATTCACAAAACAAATTATTTACAAATCTAAATAAATTATTGTATCAAGTGTTTTGTTACATTTGTGTGTTCTACTTCTTGTTGCTATTCTCGTGACTGCTTAGGATTTTAAATTACAATTAAAAATTATTTAATTTTATTATTGTTATTATATTTATGCATATAGTGCACTTCATTATTATATGTACAGTACACCACCGTCCTCAAGATTTAATTTATGTTTGAAAAGAAGTAAATTAAATCTAAATAGCAAATATTATATTAATGTTTAAGTAAATTGAGTCTTAATATTAAATGTTATTATTAAATTAACGTTTACACATGTTTTTTCTTATATAACTTAAGTATATTATTGTGAAAAAGTTTTACACAGAATTTATGTCTAGTAAGAATACTACAAACTGGTGGTGTTGAAATTGTGCGAGCGGTCTCTTGGGCTAATGCGAAGGCCACGGTCTCTGCAAAGGTTGTTTGATAGAAGTGATCGTTAAGCTAAAGGGAGGATCATCCTGCCTTTATGCCCTGGTTACCCAAGCGTAAGAAACGTAAAATCGTAACGTACGTAGCCTTAAAAACGTTTGTGTAGTTATAGAAACGTTCAAAACGGGACATATGTCAACGAAGAATGTAAATAAAAACGAAACAGAGTACAAAGCAACACACAACAAAATGCAAAGAAATTGGTATACAGATATTTGCACCATCATAATCAGTGTTGCCGTTTTTTTTGGTTATTTTTTTGTTCAATGTGTAGATTTGGTTACTATTTTTCTTATAAAAATAGCTTTTGTTTTGTTTGTTAAAATTAATTAATTAGTAAGATTATAAATTAGTTTGTTATTTTTTGTTTGTTTTTTTCTCAATTATAATTTAAATTTAATAATATTATAATAATACAATATTTTTTTCGTGGCAACACTGCTCATCATCTCTAACGCTCAAATGTCACGTAAAAACGTGGGAGAATTCTGTTTTATACAGATCGTTCCGTTTTGCTAACGAGAGAGAACGTTTCGGTAAGCGTTTACATTGTTCTCCATATGCTAAAAAGAGAACGTTCGCTACGGTACGTTACGTTACGTGTGGATAACTACATCATTAACATTTAAAGGTCACTTTATGTTTGAACTTTCCATATTATATATTATTTTCATTATGGCAACTTCAAATTTAAACAAAATGAGCATATACAACAAAAAAACGAAGCCCGCGCTTGCCACTGCGATAAAAAAACATGTATAATTGAGCAGTTTTATCGACATTGCACCGGCACTGCCATATTTTTGAAAAATTTTATCTGTAAGTTGTAATAACGAAAATAAGTTAAAGGTAACTTTCCAGTTCCCTTTAGCTAAAGGTACCTTTAACTAACCCCAAGTTTAACGACAAGTTGTAATAATGGCCCTTAATATTTTAACATTCACATAGCAATCTAATAAAAACCATACCTGAGAATTTTTAAAGTTTTTTTGTTATTTAAAAAATTATTGATAATTTTTAAAAAAATAAATTTTTTGGTTTTTTACACATCTTAATAATTAATGGAATATCCTATATCTTGTAAACCAGCAGCTCATCTACATTTCATATAGTATTAATAATGGTTTATGTATTTTTCCCAAGATTTCGAAAATTACATATAAATAACTATAATATTTTTATAGAATATGTAATTTAATTAGTCGCTGCTTAAATTAGCTCCGCATAATGCCAAATTTTTTTTTACAAATTTATTCTAAAAAATATTTTGGTTAACAGGCTTATAAAACGAAATCTCATACAAAATATAATTAATAAACCTTTTATATATCAATTTTTTTTTTGAATACAGGGATTATCTTTTATAATATAAATTTAGAATTGCTCTTTTCCCTTATATAAAAGAAGTATTTTAAACTGTTATTTAATTATGATTTCATGTACCTAATCTTCTTTTAGCTGCTCACAAGAATAGAAATTTTTTTAAGTTGCACAGAAACAGCTTAGCTTTTTCCGTTCTGTTGTTAATATAATTGTTTTCATATCGACGCCTTCGTTCTATAACATTCTAAGTCAAAAAGTGTGTTTTGAGTTATGAGCTCTCAAAGTTTTTACGCGATATACGACCATATGTGTATTCTAAGGAGATTTTTCCCTATAACTTCGGAACGGATCGGCGCAACTTAACCAAATTTTGACAGTGTTTAAGTTAGAGAACGTAGAACTTAAAAATGCAAGAACATTAAAAACGTTCTATGTACACTTAGAACGTTATAGAATGGTGGTGTCGATATAAACGTATGTGTTCTAAACTTTGCAGTTTTCTGTCGGCGGTCGTCTGTCGTCTATGTGTTTACACCTTAAGGAGGATAGTTTGGAATTTAGGTTGCATGAAAAAGTTAGAAGACGATTCGAATAGATACTAAAAAATGTAAGTTGCCGATTTGAGTTACGACAGAGTATTATATTTTCTTATGTGTCCGTTTCTAGAGTAAAAAGGAACATTTGAATTAACTCCAATTCACTATTTTGATAGCAATTTCATTAACACAAACTACCCATAATTTATATGATGTAGAATTGGAACACAATTAATACTGACAAAAGCAGTCATCTTCAAACTTATACGTATTTTAAAATATTAGTGGCAGTGTAAATGAAAGTAATAATGGACTAAAAATACTTCCTTGGAGAACACTAGCACAAATTGGTTTTTAACAGGGGAGGATCTTTTGATTTGAGAACTGCTTTTCATTTGATTTTCAACGATCGAATCTACTTATGGAAGTCTAAACAGATATTTATAAGTATGAACATGATTGAGCACTACTGTTTATTCTTGTGGTTTTTTTTGTAAAAAGTTATACGATGCACTTGTTATTTGGTAGTTTCGATATATATATCGGCTATGTTATCAAGAATGCTAACTAAAGTTGTAGTTTGTAACTTTTTTGACAGCCAACGACCGTTACTACGACTTTTGGAAAGCCACTTAATTTTGTCACTTTTCTTAAGTTCATGCAACTTTTCTCCCTTTTTTATAATTTGGCATTTTCTAACATTTCCCTATTATTTACATCACAATTTGATGTAATAGACCTCCTATCCCAATTTAATTATGCTATTAGTAATCCAGATGCTGTTATTAGTGACTATAAATTACTAGAATGAAAAACAAAAGAGAAATCACAGGAACACATTTTTAAAATAAAATACACATTGTGAACGTTTTTGGTACACGTATCGTGTACATATACATATTGTTTTCCAGTTTTCTTTTGTTTTTCTACCATGAATTTCTGTTTAAATAAAAACAAAAAATCCAGCAATTTATTTTAAATCCAATTTTTGTGTCACTTTTTCTAAAAATTACTTTTTTGTGACACTATTTGAAAAGTCCCAGCCGCAATGGTGACCATTTCACAGCACAATTGTTCAGAGAGGATTCATTTATACTATGTTCAGATATGCTCTTTTATTGAGTCAATATTCGGTTTATTGAGTACAATATTTTAAGTGTTCAGATATAATAATATACGCTGTTCAACTGCTTATTCAATATTCATTTGACAGTTTGTAAGCAAAACAGCTGGTTGTTTCAACAACATTATTTTTAATTTTGTGTTTTTGTTTGTCGTTGTTGACATTTGAATTGTCAAATATCGACAAAAAGTTTTCGGATAATTGTAATGTGCGCACTAGGCTGGTTCCTATATGGCACTTTTATTATTTTAATGTGGGCCAACCGGAATATATATTAAGTACAGTGAAAAAATAACACATGATTTTTTAAAAATTTTTTTATTAAGATTTAGGGGTCGCTACCGGCCTTCAAACTTTGGCGTTTTTTAAAAAAGATTGCTGCCTTCATATATTCTTCCATTTGAGTGTGCATTAAAAAATGAATTTTATGCTCACCATTATTGAATAAAGACCTTTTAAAACATAGGGAAACATTTTTTTCGGAATCATTTACTGAGACGGCTAAGCGACTTTTGTCCGATCGTCCTTCCGATTGAAATATTAAATTAAATAGCAAGGTAGAATTAAAAAATAATAAAGATATTATGTTTAAATTTACTAGAAATACTTTTAATTTATCATGGATTCGGGTGAAATTGGTTAGAATCTGCCCGTGTTAAGACCTAGATTCTCACAATTTTGCCAAGTGCCCGCCCCTGAAACTCTAAAATATAGATTACTTATTTATATATTTTTTTGAAATTTATAAATTGTTAGAGAATTATGTGTTTTCTTTACAAAAGTTTCATTTACATCAAGCACAAACGCGTTCTTTTAAGACTACATACAAATATAATCGTAACACATTTTGAATTTTTGTGTTCAATTTTGATATAAAACAATTTCCATTTAAAAAAATTCAAATTTCCTATTCAAGGTTTCTATTTGACCAAGCAAGCGAACCATTTTCCGTTTATTTTTAAATGTTAGCTATGCGTAAACTTCCATTCGCTGCATCGCGGTCATCGTTACAAATAGTGATTATATCGTCAAACATTTTGTTGATACTTGTTTAACATATCGTACGCAAAATAGGCAAAGTGAACTCAACACTTTTAAGAATGAATGCTAAATACGACAAATGGTCTAAAATAAAAGAAATTCGTGAAATAAAAATGAGGAAGCGTGAGAGCAAGTCTATTGATAATTTTAACAAGCGGGCTCGAATTCAACTATCGTCTTCGTCAAGTGACGATGATCATACAATATCGACTTTGAATACTTCCAAACCTGCGGCAAAGAAAAATATATATAGAGGTAGAAAAAACATTTTAAATGCATACTTAGCTGTTAGTCTTGATGTTGCAAAGCTAAGTAATCGTAAAGCAGCAATTATTTTAACAGGAACAGTTGAACACATTGGTGCCGATCCTTCAAAATATAATATAAGCACTTCTTCCATTCGACGACAACGAATTGACTTGCGAGAAAATATGGGACAGTCCTTACGAAGTAAGTTTAAATCTGACATGCCACTTACTATTCCCTGGGATGGAAATGACACAAAATATCAGCGGAGGTGAAATCGTAGAACGTCTTCCAATTCTGGTCTCTGGTATGGGGGTTGATAAACTTCTAGCAGTGCCAAAATTATCTAATGTAACTGGAGTTGCAGCTGCGTCGGCAGTTTTTGACACATTGGTAGAATGGAATCTTATCGAAAAAGTCACATGCATGAGCTTTGACACAACTGCCACAAATACTGGAAGGCGAAATGGTGCATATATTTTGTTGGAACAAAAGATGGATAAAGATACGCTTTGGCTGGCGTGTCGTCATCACATCTTGGAAATAATGCTTGAAGCTGTGTTCCGCCAAGCACTTGGTACGTTAACTGGGCCTGAAGTATTGATATTTAAAAGATTTAAATTAGCCTGGAACAAAATTAATCGGAAAAACTATAATTCGGGAATTTCTGATCAATTCGTTTTTAAAAATGTGAAAAATATTACTGATGACACCATTTGCTTCATCCTAAATCAGTTAGAAGATTTTCAGCCTAGTGATGACTACAAGGAACTATTGCAGCTATCTTTAATATTCTTAGTAGGTATTCCCGAATCTGAAATGTCTTTTAGAGCACCTGGAGGTCTTCACCGGGCTAGATAAATGGCGGAAGAGCTTATTGCATTCGCCTTATTTGACGACCAAGTTTCTGTTGATACAAAAAAAAAGATGGTGGCCGCTTTAGATGTTGAAGGACCGGAAAATCCCTTAAAACGAATTACATTAGATGCCACTCTAATAATTAGCAAGCAATTAGAAGATTTTGTTTCTAAAAACACTCTTAGATTTTTTAGCATTACCGGTATTTTATCCAATTTCTTAAAGAAAAGTGTTGAAGATTGGGAGGAAGATGAGAGTTACGTAAATGGTAGAGACATAGTTCGTTCTATGAGAGTTGTTAACGATATCGCAGAAAAAGGAGTAGCACTGCTAGAGGAATATAATAAGCTACATACCAACAATGAACAGCAGAAGCAGTATTCATTCTCGCTGGTGAAAGATTATAGACTAAAAAACACAAATTGCAATAAATCAACTTTGCTCCAATAATTATTTTTAAGAAACTATATTTTATGTTAATCACCATTAATTTCATGAATTGACTGATTTTGTTAGATTTATATTTTACGTTTAAACATTAAAACCATTTTTTTAAATTAATACATATGTATATATTTTCAATAAACACATGTAACCTATTTGAAGATTTTTATGTAAATATGTATATATTATCCCTATTTATTTTGAAATAAATCTATTTAAATATAGTAAAAATACGCTCGAAATCGTCTTATTTCTGGGCCATAGTACCATTATTAAAACACACACTGGAAAAATATAAAGAAATTAAGAAAAAGTTATAAGAACAGCGATTTTTATTAACACCACAGTTCGAGGGCAGGTAGCGACCCATAAACCCTAACAGAATAATTTAAAAAAATCATGCATAATTTTTTCACTGTGCTTAATATATATTCCGGTTGGCCATTAGCAAAATCCAATGTTTTTATTTATGAACCACCCTAGTATATATACATATAAATTTTGTGCCGTCGAAGCCTGGTTTTGGAGATATTGGTCTCTAAGGTCCAGATATTAAATTGCTGCTTTAATAAAACTTTGAAATATAATCATCTATTAAACAAAAATTATGATGTTTACCTGATTTTTTTACAGTATTGAAATTTTGTTGGAAATTAGTATGTTAATCATTTTTTTGTTTCATATAACTTTCTGTAGCAAATTACATGTATGATCTTTCATTTGGTACAAACTTGCATTTAACAAATGTGACAAAAAATAATATTTTTTTGTTCCTGGTTCATAATGAACTAATGGATCAAAACTTTTCATAATCCTGTCGATAGGTGTTCACACTAATGTTTTTTAATTTCTACTTTTCATATAAAGTTTATTATTAAAATTTTCCGTTTTGGTGATTTTATGAAAAAAAGTGGACAAAAGTGTGTGTGACAAAAGCAGTGTGTCACTGTTTGCTCTTACAAAATTTTTGCAAGATAAAATATTTATTTGCTCGAAAAAAGGAGAAAATATTTGACACGGGTGGTCACACTATGGTCACATTAGAGACATTTTTGTTTGCAAGCAAACAAATTTGTTTTCTCAAAATCTTGTTTGCACCCCTAAATATTTTATGGTCACACTAGAGCAAAGAAAAAAATGATGTTTTACTTCAAATATATACTCAGTCTGACCATAGCTTTAGTGTTAGTGTGGCTTTTGTTTATCGTTTTTGTTGTTAATATTAGGTCGTTTCGATTTGCGTAACACTGCCGCTTACTTAAGCCTGTTCGTCCCGAATAGGCTCATTAGCTCTTCTCCCATATTTTTTCATTCGCTCTTTATGTACGACCTTAATTTTCGTCCGCGAGCTGCCAGCATTCTGTATCCTGTACACGACATCGTTCAAGCGTTTAATTATTATGTACGGTCCATCCCAGCTTCTTTGCGACTTGGGGAATAATCTCTTCTTCCGCGTTGTATTGTATAATAGTACCAGTTGTCCTTCATGGAAACCCTCTGTGTTACTTGCTCGATCATACCTGGCTTTCGTTCTATCGCTGATGGGAAGGGGACCTGCTACGTCCGTCGCTATACGCTCGAAGGGTGCGCCCGAGTTCTGTAGTTGCAGCTGACCTCTACTTCTTTTTACTGGACCTTTAGCTGCAATACACTGGTTACAGTTTGCTATCAAATCCGACACGGCTTGCTGACATCCAACCCAATAAAAACGTCGTTTTAGCCTTTCCAGCGTCTTTGTCACTCCAAGATGTCATCCTTCGGCGCTTTCCCAACGTCGATATAAGCATCCGTTTATCAACCGTAAACTGTCCCATAGTGCCCACTATGCTTTTGTAACAGGACCTTCCGCGCATATCTCATTTCTGGGTGATCGTTTGTCCTCTTCCTTAGCTGTTATTATCTTTGACAGTATTGGGTCACTTCTTTGTGCATCGCACCAGTCTTCGTTGGCTTCGATCTGCATTTGCCGGACAACAACGATGGATTCCTTCTTCTCAGCCTTTACATAACGATTACGCTCCAAATTACGAGATCGGCTTGAAAGAGCATTTTCCATTCCATGTTTTATGTTTCTTTGTTTTGTTAATGGCGATAGTTCCGAGTTATCTTTAATTTTCCTGCATTCTCTTCTGGCTTTTCCAGCTGCAGTCTTTCCTTTTGCCGTATGAGTGTCCGGAGACTGTTCGATTAGAATATTAGCCTCTATCTTCGGTACTTTGGACACAGGATGATCCTCGACATTTTCAGGCTTTCCGCGCCTTCTCTTGGAACTACTCGTTCCAACGTAGTGTTCACCAGTAGCCTTAGGCGTAGAAATGGCACGTCGTCTTGTTGGTGAGACCAGTCTTGATCATTTCCGTGGCGCTTTACAGTTTCTTTGGAAATTGCCACCCTTTCCACAGTTGAAGCATTTAGGTTTAGCCCTTTGCCCGTTTTCTTCCAAAGCTTGCTTCACCATCTGCTTAACTTTAGTTAAAAGCCATTCTTCTTCCTCCACTACTTCCATTTTTCGCACTTTGTTAACTTATAATATTATATAATGATATAAAAAAAGGTTGCCAATGAGTTTATAATGCAGCAATTGGCTGCAGCAGTTTTAATTCACCTAAGCACTGGTCAAGGTGCTCAGTCAGAATATTTGAGAAATAATAATGATTTGTTTTACAATTCAAGATTATTTCTGATTTATTCAAAAATATTCTATAGTATTTATACAATTTTTTCTTTTGGTTATTACATATACATAATTGCTTAGTGTTACAAAATTTAGTATTTCTTTATAATTCACAAAACAAATTATTTACAAATCTAAATAAATTATTGTATCAAGTGTTTTGTTACATTTGTGTGTTCTACTTCTTGTTGCTATTCTCGTGACTGCTTAGGATTTTAAATTACAATTAAAAATTATTTAATTTTATTATTGTTATTATATTTATGCATATAGTGCACTTCATTATTATATGTACAGTACACCACCGTCCTCAAGATTTAATTTATGTTTGAAAAGAAGTAAATTAAATCTAAATAGCAAATATTATATTAATGTTTAAGTAAATTGAGTCTTAATATTAAATGTTATTATTAAATTAACGTTTACACATGTTTTTTCTTATATAACTTAAGTATATTATTGTGAAAAAGTTTTACACAGAATTTATTTCTAGTAAGAATACTACACACTGGTGGTGTTGAAATTGTGCGAGCGGTCTCTTGGGCTAATGCGAAGGCCACGGTCTCTGCAAAGGTTGTTTGATAGAAGTGATCGTTAAGCTAAAGGGAGGATCATCCTGCCTTTATGCCCTGGTTACCCAAGCGTAAGAAACGTAAAATCGTAACGTACGTAGCCTTAAAAACGTTTGTGTAGTTATAGAAACGTTCAAAACGGGACATATGTCAACGAAGAATGTAAATAAAAACGAAACAGAGTACAAAGCAACACACAACAAAATGCAAAGAAATTGGTATACAGATATTTGCACCATCATAATCAGTGTTGCCGTTTTTTTTGGTTATTTTTTTGTTCAATGTGTAGATTTGGTTACTATTTTTCTTATAAAAATAGCTTTTGTTTTGTTTGTTAAAATTAATTAATTAGTAAGATTATAAATTAGTTTGTTATTTTTTGTTTGTTTTTTTCTCAATTATAATTTAAATTTAAAAAAATAAAAAATGCGAATTTAATTACAATATAATATTATAATAATACAATATTTTTTTCGTGGCAACACTGCTCATCATCTCTAACGCTCAAATGTCACGTAAAAACGTGGGAGAATTCTGTTTTATACAGATCGTTCCGTTTTGCTAACGAGAGAGAACGTTTCGGTAAGCGTTTACATTGTTCTCCATATGCTAAAAAGAGAACGTTCGCTACGGTACGTTACGTTACGTGTGGATAACTACATCATTAACATTTAAAGGTCACTTTATGTTTGAACTTTCCATATTATATATTATTTTCATTATGGCAACTTCAAATTTAAACAAAATGAGCATATACAACAAAAACACGAAGCCCGCGGTTGCCACTGCGATAAAAAAACATGTATAATTGAGCAGTTTTATCGACATTGCACCGGCACTGCCATATTTTTGAAAAATTTTATCTGTAAGTTGTAATAACGAAAATAAGTTAAAGGTAACTTTCCAGTTCCCTTTAGCTAAAGGTACCTTTAACTAACCCCAAGTTTAACGACAAGTTGTAATAATGGCCCTTAATATTTTAACATTCACATAGCAATCTAATAAAAACCATACCTGAGAATTTTTAAAGCTTTTTTTGTTATTTAAAAAATTATTGATAATTTTTAAAAAAATTAATTTTTTGGTTTCTTACACATCTTAATAATTAATGGAATATCCTATATCTTGTAAACCAGCAGCTCATCTACATTTCATATAGTATTAATAATGGTTTATGTATTTTTCCCAAGATTTCGAAAATTACATATAAATAACTATAATATTTTTATAGAATATGTAATTTAATTAGTCGCTGCTTAAATTAGCTCCGCATAATGCCAAATTTTTTTTACAAATTTATTCTAAAAAATATTTTGGTTAACAGGCTTATAAAACGAAATCTCATACAAAATATAATTAATAAACCTTTTATATATCAATTTTTTTTTTGAATACAGGGATTATCTTTTATAATATAAATTTAGAATTGCTCTTTTCCCTTATATAAAAGAAGTATTTTAAACTGTTATTTAATTATGATTTCATGTACCTAATCTTCTTTTAGCTGCTCACAAGAATAGAAATTTTTTTAAGTTGCACAGAAACAGCTTAGCTTTTTCCGTTCTGTTGTTAATATAATTGTTTTCATATCGACGCCTTCGTTCTATAACATTCTAAGTCAAAAAGTGTGTTTTGAGTTATGAGCTCTCAAAGTTTTCACGCGACATACGACCATATGTGTATTCTAAGGAGATTTTTCCCTATAACTTCGGAACGGATCGGCGCAACTTAACCAAATTTTGACAGTGTTTAAGTTAGAGAACGTAGAACTTAAAAATGCAAGAACATTAAAAACGTTCTATGTACACTTAGAACGTTATAGAATGGTGGTGTCGATATAAACGTATGTGTTCTAAACTTTGCAGTTTTCTGTCGGCGGTCGTCTGTCGTCTATGTGTTTACACCTTAAGGAGGATAGTTTGGAATTTAGGTTGCATGAAAAAGTTAGAAGACGATTCGAATAGATACTAAAAAATGTAAGTTGCCGATTTGAGTTACGACAGAGTATTATATTTTCTTATGTGTCCGTTTCTAGAGTAAAAAGGAACATTTGAATTAACTCCAATTCACTATTTTGATAGCAATTTCATTAACACAAACTACCCATAATTTATATGATGTAGAATTGGAACACAATTAATGCTGACAAAAGCAGTCATCTTCAAACTTATACGTATTTTAAAATATTAGTGGCAGTGTAAATGAAAGTAATAATGGACTAAAAATACTTCCTTGGAGAACACTAGCACAAATTGGTTTTTAACAGGGGAGGATCTTTTGATTTGAGAACTGCTTTTCATTTGATTTTCAACGATCGAATCTACTTATGGAAGTCTAAACAGATATTTATAAGTATGAACATGATTGAGCACTACTGTTTATTCTTGTGGTTTTTTTTGTAAAAAGTTATACGATGCACTTGTTATTTGGTAGTTTCGATATATATATCGGCTATGTTATCAAGAATGCTAACTAAAGTTGTAGTTTGTAACTTTTTTGACAGCCAACGACCGTTACTACGACTTTTGGAAAGCCACTTAATTTTGTCACTTTTCTTAAGTTCATGCAACTTTTCTCCCTTTTTTATAATTTGGCATTTTCTAACATTTCCCTATTATTTACATCACAATTTGATGTAATAGACCTCCTATCCCAATTTAATTATGCTATTAGTAATCCAGATGCTGTTATTAGTGACTATAAATTACTAGAATGAAAAACAAAAGAGAAATCACAGGAACACATTTTTAAAATAAAATACACATTGTGAACGTTTTTGGTACACTTATCGTGTACATATACATATTGTTTTCCAGTTTTCTTTTGTTTTTCTACCATGAATTTCTGTTTAAATAAAAACAAAAAATCCAGCAATTTATTTTAAATCCAATTTTTGTGTCACTTTTTCTAAAAATTACTTTTTTGTGACACTATTTGAAAAGTCCCAGCCGCAATGGTGACCATTTCACAGCACAATTGTTCAGAGAGGATTCATTTATACTATGTTCAGATATGCTCTTTTATTGAGTCAATATTCGGTTTATTGAGTACAATATTTTAAGTGTTCAGATATAATAATATACGCTGTTCAACTGCTTATTCAATATTCATTTGACAGTGTGTAAGCAAAACAGCTGGTTGTTTCAACAACATTATTTTTAATTTTGTGTTTTTGTTTGTCGTTGTTGACATTTGAATTGTCAAATATCGACAAAAAGTTTTCGGATAATTGTAATGTGCGCACTAGGCTGGTTCCTATATGGCACTTTTATTATTTTAATGTGGGCCAACCGGAATATATATTAAGTACAGTGAAAAAATAACACATGATTTTTTAAAAATTTTTTTATTAAGATTTAGGGGTCGCTACCGGCCTTCAAACTTTGGCGTTTTTTAAAAAAGATTGCTGCCTTCATATATTCTTCCATTTGAGTGTGCATTAAAAAATGAATTTTATGCTCACCATTATTGAATAAAGACCTTTTAAAACATAGGGAAACATTTTTTTCGGAATCATTTACTGGCTAAGCGACTTTTGTCCGATCGTCCTTCCGATTGAAATATTAAATTAAATAGCAAGGTAGAATTAAAAAATAATAAAGATATTATGTTTAAATTTACTAGAAATACTTTTAATTTATCATGGATTCGGGTGAAATTGGTTAGAATCTGCCCGTGTTAAGACCTAGATTCTCACAATTTTGCCAAGTGCCCGCCCCTGAAACTCTAAAATATAGATTACTTATTTATATATTTTTTTGAAATTTATAAATTGTTAGAGAATTATGTGTTTTCTTTACAAAAGTTTCATTTACATCAAGCACAAACGCGTTCTTTTAAGACTACATACAAATATAATCGTAACACATTTTGAATTTTT
The DNA here is from genome assembly GCA_936449025.2 of Sarcophaga subvicina. NCBI lineage: Eukaryota > Metazoa > Arthropoda > Insecta > Diptera > Sarcophagidae > Sarcophaga > Sarcophaga subvicina. The sequence continues at coordinate 671,525 of OW388085.2, read as the reverse complement.
GTGTTCAATTTTGATATAAAACAATTTCCATTTAAAAAAATTCAAATTTCCTATTCAAGGTTTCTATTTGACCAAGCAAGCGAACCATTTTCCGTTTATTTTTAAATGTTAGCTATGCGTAAACTTCCATTCGCTGCATCGCGGTCATCGTTACAAATAGTGATTATATCGTCAAACATTTTGTTGATACTTGTTTAACATATCGTACGCAAAATAGGCAAAGTGAACTCAACACTTTTAAGAATGAATGCTAAATACGACAAATGGTCTAAAATAAAAGAAATTCGTGAAATAAAAATGAGGAAGCGTGAGAGCAAGTCTATTGATAATTTTAACAAGCGGGCTCGAATTCAACTATCGTCTTCGTCAAGTGACGATGATCATACAATATCGACTTTGAATACTTCCAAACCTGCGGCAAAGAAAAATATATATAGAGGTAGAAAAAACATTTTAAATGCATACTTAGCTGTTAGTCTTGATGTTGCAAAGCTAAGTAATCGTAAAGCAGCAATTATTTTAACAGGAACAGTTGAACACATTGGTGCCGATCCTTCAAAATATAATATAAGCACTTCTTCCATTCGACGACAACGAATTGACTTGCGAGAAAATATGGGACAGTCCTTACGAAGTAAGTTTAAATCTGACATGCCACTTACTATTCCCTGGGATGGAAATGACACAAAATATCAGCGGAGGTGAAATCGTAGAACGTCTTCCAATTCTGGTCTCTGGTATGGGGGTTGATAAACTTCTAGCAGTGCCAAAATTATCTAATGTAACTGGAGTTGCAGCTGCGTCGGCAGTTTTTGACACATTGGTAGAATGGAATCTTATCGAAAAAGTCACATGCATGAGCTTTGACACAACTGCCACAAATACTGGAAGGCGAAATGGTGCATGTATTTTGTTGGAACAAAAGATGGATAAAGATACGCTTTGGCTGGCGTGTCGTCATCACATCTTGGAAATAATGCTTGAAGCTGTGTTCCGCCAAGCACTTGGTACGTTAACTGGGCCTGAAGTATTGATATTTAAAAGATTTAAATTAGCCTGGAACAAAATTAATCGGAAAAACTTTAATTCGGGAATTTCTGATCAATTCGTTTTTAAAAATGTGAAAAATATTACTGATGACACCATTTGCTTCATCCTAAATCAGTTAGAAGATTTTCAGCCTAGTGATGACTACAAGGAACTATTGCAGCTATCTTTAATATTCTTAGTAGGTATTCCCGAATCTGAAATGTCTTTTAGAGCACCTGGAGGTCTTCACCGGGCTAGATAAATGGCGGAAGAGCTTATTGCATTCGCCTTATTTGACGACCAAGTTTCTGTTGATACAAAAAAAAAGATGGTGGCCGCTTTAGATGTTGAAGGACCGGAAAATCCCTTAAAACGAATTACATTAGATGCCACTCTAATAATTAGCAAGCAATTAGAAGATTTTGTTTCTAAAAACACTCTTAGATTTTTTAGCATTACCGGTATTTTATCCAATTTCTTAAAGAAAAGTGTTGAAGATTGGGAGGAAGATGAGAGTTACGTAAATGGTAGAGACATAGTTCGTTCTATGAGAGTTGTTAACGATATCGCAGAAAAAGGAGTAGCACTGCTAGAGGAATATAATAAGCTACATACCAACAATGAACAGCAGAAGCAGTATTCATTGTCGCTGGTGAAAGATTATAGACTAAAAAACACAAATTGCAATAAATCAACTTTGCTCCAATAATTATTTTTAAGAAACTATATTTTATGTTAATCACCATTAATTTCATGAATTGACTGATTTTGTTAGATTTATATTTTACGTTTAAACATTAAAACCATTTTTTTAAATTAATACATATGTATATATTTTCAATAAACACATGTAACCTATTTGAAGATTTTTATGTAAATATGTATATATTATCCCTATTTATTTTGAAATAAATCTATTTAAATATAGTAAAAATACGCTCGAAATCGTCTTATTTCTGGGCCATAGTACCATTATTAAAACACACACTGGAAAAATATAAAGAAATTAAGAAAAAGTTATAAGAACAGCGATTTTTATTAACACCACAGTTCGAGGGCAGGTAGCGACCCATAAACCCTAACAGAATAATTTAAAAAAATCATGCATCATTTTTTCACTGTGCTTAATATATATTCCGGTTGGCCATTAGCAAAATCCAATGTTTTTATTTATGAACCACCCTAGTATATATACATATAAATTTTGTGCCGTCGAAGCCTGGTTTTGGAGATATTGGTCTCTAAGGTCCAGATATTAAATTGCTGCTTTAATAAAACTTTGAAATATAATCATCTATTAAACAAAAATTATGATGTTTACCTGATTTTTTTACAGTATTGAAATTTTGTTGGAAATTAGTATGTTAATCATTTTTTTGTTTCATATAACTTTCTGTAGCAAATTACATGTATGATCTTTCATTTGGTACAAACTTGCATTTAACAAATGTGACAAAAAATAATATTTTATTGTTCCTAGTTCATAATGAACTAATGGATCAAAACTTTTCATAATCCTGTCGATAGGTGTTCACACTAATGTTTTTTAATTTCTACTTTTCATATAAAGTTTATTATTAAAATTTTCCGTTTTGGTGATTTTATGAAAAAAAGTGGACAAAAGTGTGTGTGACAAAAGCAGTGTGTCACTGTTTGCTCTTACAAAATTTTTGCAAGATAAAATATTTATTTGCTCGAAAAAAGGAGAAAATATTTGACACGGGTGGTCACACTATGGTCACATTAGAGACATTTTTGTTTGCAAGCAAACAAATTTGTTTTCTCAAAATCTTGTTTGCACCCCTAAATATTTTATGGTCACACTAGAGCAAAGAAAAAAATGATGTTTTACTTCAAATATATACTCAGTCTGACCATAGCTTTAGTGTTAGTGTGGCTTTTGTTTATCGTTTTTGTTGTTAATATTAGGTTGTTTCGATTTGCGTAACACTGCCGCTTACTTAAGCCTGTTCGTCCCGAATAGGCTCATTAGCTCTTCTCCCATATTTTTTCATTCGCTCTTTATGTACGACCTTAACTTTCGTCCGCGAGCTGCCAGCATTCTGTATCCTGTACACGACATCGTTCAAGCGTTTAATTATTATGTACGGTCCATCCCAGCTTCTTTGCGACTTGGGGAATAATCTCTTCTTCCGCGTTGTATTGTAGAATAGTACCAGTTGTCCTTCATGGAAACCCTCTGTGTTACTTGCTCGATCATACCTGGCTTTCGTTCTATCGCTGATGGGAAGGGGGTCTGCTACGTCCGTCGCTATACGCTCGAAGGGTGCGCCCGAGTTCTGTAGTTGCAGCTGACCTCTACTTCTTTTTACTGGACCTTTAGCTGCAATACACTGGTTACAGTTTGCTATCAAATCCGACACGGCTTGCTGACATCCAACCCAATAAAAACGTCGTTTTAGCCTTTCCAGCGTCTTTGTCACTCCAAGATGTCATCCTTCGGCGCTTTCCCAACGTCGATATAAGCATCCGTTTATCAACCGTAAACTGTCCCATAGTGCCCACTATGCTTTTGTAACAGGACCTTCCGCGCATATCTCATTTCTGGGTGATCGTTTGTCCTCTTCCTTAGCTGTTATTATCTTTGACAGTATTGGGTCACTTCTTTGTGCATCGCACCAGTCTTCGTTGGCTTCGATCTGCATTTGCCGGACAACAACGATGGATTCCTTCTTCTCAGCCTTTACATAACGATTACGCTCCAAATTACGAGATCGGCTTGAAAGAGCATTTTCCATTCCATGTTTTATGTTTCTTTGTTTTGTTAATGGCGATAGTTCCGAGTTATCTTTAATTTTCCTGCATTCTCTTCTGGCTTTTCCAGCTGCAGTCTTTCCTTTTGCCGTATGAGTGTCCGGAGACTGTTCGATTAGAATATTAGCCTCTATCTTCGGTACTTTGGACACAGGATGATCCTCGACATTTTCAGGCTTTCCGCGCCTTCTCTTGGAACTACTCGTTCCAACGTAGTGTTCACCAGTAGCCTTAGGCGTAGAAATGGCACGTCGTCTTGTTGGTGAGACCAGTCTTGATCATTTCCGTGGCGCTTTACAGTTTCTTTGGAAATTGCCACCCTTTCCACAGTTGAAGCATTTAGGTTTAGCCCTTTGTCCGTTTTCTTCCAAAGCTTGCTTCACCATCTGCTTAACTTTAGTTAAAAGCCATTCTTCTTCCTCCACTACTTCCATTTTTCGCACTTTGTTAACTTATAATATTATATAATGATATAAAAAAAGGTTGCCAATGAGTTTATAATGCAGCAATTGGCTGCAGCAGTTTTAATTCACCTAAGCACTGGTCAAGGTGCTCACTCAGAATATTTGAGAAATAATAATGATTTGTTTTACAATTCAAGATTATTTCTGATTTATTCAAAAATATTCTATAGTATTTATACAATTTTTTCTTTTGGTTATTACATATACATAATTGCTTAGTGTTACAAAATTTAGTATTTCTTTATAATTCACAAAACAAATTATTTACAAATTTCTTTTATTAGTTCATACCTATTTAGTGTTCTAAATAAATTATTGTATCAAGTGTTTTGTTACATTTGTGTGTTCTACTTCTTGTTGCTATTCTCGTGACTGCTTAGGATTTTAAATTACAATTAAAAATTATTTAATTTTATTATTGTTATTATATTTATGCATATAGTGCACTTCATTATTATATGTACAGTACACCACCGTCCTCAAGATTTAATTTATGTTTGAAAAGAAGTAAATTAAATCTAAATAGCAAATATTATATTAATGTTTAAGTAAATTGAGTCTTAATATTAAATGTTATTATTAACTTAACGTTTACACATGTTTTTTCTTATATAACTTAAGTATATTATTGTGAAAAAGTTTTACACACAATTTATGTCTAGTAAGAATACTACAAACTGGTGGTGTTGAAATTGTGCGAGCGGTCTCTTGGGCTAATGCGAAGGCCACGGTCTCTGCAAAGGTTGTTTTCTGCGTAGAACATACCGCTAGTTTAATGTCAGGGTCTCGTATACCATTGACAAACGCCTCGGTCTTAATGTTGTCTATCAACGGATGGTTTTCTCCTGGGTATGTGAGCTGCACTAATCTCTCGACCTCCATTGCAAAGGCTTGAAGCGACTCATTAACCTTAACTCCATGCGGTGCAGTTCTCGTTTATTCTCGTCGCCGAATTTGCGCTGTAACGCCACCATTAAGTCGTTGTAGTTGTTTCTACGGCTGGCTGGCATGGTCTCTAGTATCTCGGCTGCTACACCTTTTAACGCCAAAATTAGTTCCAAAGCCTTTTCCTCATCATCCCATTCGTTCTTGCTGGCTACTGTCCCGAATTGGAACTTGAATTCGGATAGGGGTGAGCTACCATCAAACTAAGGTGTTCTTATCCTGCCGGTGCCTTCTGATAGGACTCGCACTGGTTCCGGTCACTGGCTTTGGAGTTTGCTTGTCTTTTCCTCCATCATAACGAGTTTCCCGTCGACGGTCTTTTCCAAATCGTTCACTTTCATGTTAACGGTCTTTTCTAAATGTGACTCCCATTCCTCGACACCAGTAATACCATTGCTGACCGACTCAAGTATTTCCTGGTGCCGCTTTTTCCCGGATGTCGCTTTGAGCTCCTTTTCAATTTATGACAAAATTGCTGCTTGCAGTTTTTGGTTTTCGGCTCTAGAAGCTTTAAATAGCTTTTGGTTCTCAGCTCTAAAAGCTTCTTGTACTTCAGCCAGAAGTTTTTGATTTTCGGCTCTAGAAGCTTCTTGCACTTCAGCTAGAAGTTTTTGATTTTCAGCTCTAGAAGGTTCAAATAGTTTTTGGTTCACTACTTCCATTTTTTTCATCATTTCTTTACTATCTTTTCGAGACTCAGGCAGAAGTTTTTGATTCTCGGCTCTAGAAGTTTCTTGAATATCAGTTACTACTTGCATTTTTTCCATCATAGCGGCTAGTAACGAATTTATGGCGATACCGCTAGGGGTTGCAGCGGCCTGTAACTGTCGCTCCTCTTCATCCTCGAACTCGTAGAAATCAATGTCAATGCCCTGAAGCAGCAGTTGTTCCCTTAACCGCTTTTGCAATTCATTCTTCGTGCCCATTGTTCGCAGCTCTAGTTTAACCAACTCTCGTTTAAGGCTTTCCACTCTTAGTTCGGAGAGTTTCATATTTTTTATTTATTTATTTTTACTTTTGGATTTTGCAATCCCACTTCTGACACCAATTGTTAAGTTTTTACCTATTTAAAAACGTGTAGTATATGAGTTCGTTGATTGCAAACAAAATAAAAATAAATATGTGTTCAGTTTCAATTAAACTCTTTATTGTTCGCACTACTTTTGTGTACCACCGTATACAACTTGACGGATTAACAATAATTGCTTGTTCACTATTCTATTTCACACTTCTGTCCGCACAGACACTAACAACTCTTCGGTAAATCTTCACAATAGCGATGTTCAAACCACGACTGTCTTCACACAAGACTGACTGAATTATTACTGACTCGTTGCCTGCTTTGTCTTGCCTTTTTATATGCGCACGTATTCAGTCTGATGAATGTTCTTGAAATGGAATGTTTCTGTCTTCTTTTTCTCTAGAGCTCTATCGCTACTACATTGTTGTTTGTGTAGTTTGCTTACGTTGTTTGTTGTAGTTTTCGTTCTTACTGATGTTGTTGGTATATGCAAGCAAGTTCATTGTATTTGTTGGTGTAGCTTTTGTTTACCGTTTTTAATGTTAAACGATGGTACACCGTTTCCATTTTCGTAACAATATGTAATGTATATACGTAGATAGTGTATATTTATGCATACGTATATTCAGTGGATGAGAGTGAATTTGGTCCACTTGCAAGTAATATATTATATATATATATAATATAATACCATATATGTATAAAAAAAATTTAAATCGACATTATATCTTAAATGTTAGGTTTTAATCCGTTCAATAAGTTGAAATTCAAGTGTTCAAAACATTTGCAACTGTAGCGTGTTCATAATGTCAGCATTGCCGATGCATGTTTGAAACAATTCTTTTGTTATAAAAATACAAACTATCAACAACGTACATATGTACATACACACATTGTTGTTAGCACTTCTGTTTGGTAAATTCAAGCAACGATCAATTTGCTTGCGTTTGCAATTTAATAGTCAATGCTATCAACACTGTTAGTGTTGGACATGTTCATATTTTCATATTCTTAATAATTGGTTGAAATTCTTGCTATACCTTCCACTGTAGATATAATGCTTGATCAGCATTATATATGTATATATAAATTCTTAGTAATTTTAGGGATAAGAATCAATTAATAAACTATAGCCAAACTGTGCGTTTCTGGCGCACTTGGCATTAAACTTAATTTAATTAATTTATATTGCTTATTGCAGTTTGTGTTTTTAAAATCAAACCTGAATACTCTAAGTCTTTATCAATACATAATAATAAGCAAATATTCGTGTGAGTTTCGTAAATCAGTTTCGATGAAGACAGCAGTTTAATTTTTGGCCAACATAAGAAACGGCAATATAACTTATATCTATTTTGAGTTCTAAAAAATCAAATCATGCGAAAAGAAAGTATTTTCGCGTACTTCATTGTTCCCATAATTTTCAACACGTTAGAATACGGGTGGCAAGCCTAATTGTGGCTGTTATTGTATCAGTAATGCGGTGAATTGGGTCAATCCCATTTCTCGAAAAACATCCCCACACAATGATATTTTCCCCTCCATGATTAACTGTGATTGTATACCACGGATTATTTTTAACCTCGAGGTCGTCAAACATAGGATCTCTATCGGAACCTCAGAGAGTCCTGTGGAGTCCAATTTAAATGGATTTGCACGAAATTTAGGCGAGCTCTATGGTTTTTTTCTACACATACGGCTTTTGGTCCATTTGTAGCTCTTCTTTTTATAGTGGATAGACTAGTGTCCAGAAGGATTTCAGTTGCTTCTCTGAAAACATTCGTAATATTCTGGGAAACTTCATAAAAAAATTAAAAATTTTCGGTTCTTCATATATAGTTGAGATACGGGACCTCCAAATTTAAGTAGTGTTTGGATGTTTTCACCTTTAATTATGAGACAAATCGTTGATTTATGAATCATTTTTGTAGAAGTGTTGATTTTAACTGCGAACAGTATTTGTTTCCAGCTATTTGTCTCAAAAATGATTAAATCAAGATTAACCTTCTTAACCCCACACTTCAGCTGAGTGTACAACGCGGATAATATACAAACTTTGAATAAGATGCAGAAACTCAAATATCAAATTATTAAAAAGAATATGATTACTATTATATCCTATCAAAATTATCAGGAATAAGAGAAAGGAGAGTTACTAATTTTTACAACACTTCAATATCGACTCTCTCTACCAACTTTGAATTTATATTGTTCTAAAATGGTGGAATCAGTTTTTTTTCACTTGATCAATAAAACAGGGAACAGAATTAAGAAACAAACAGTTTTGTTGAAATTCGTATTAAAAAATACAAAAAAATACACATGTGTCCTCAGTTGCAAATGTTTTGACCACCTCTGTATATATATATAGATATATTTAATATACGTATATATATCTATATGTTGTTACGCAAATCGAAACGACCTAATATTAACAACAAAAACGATAAACAAAAGCCACACGATACAAATACACACTAACACTAAGAATACAATGAACGTGTTATCTAAAGCTGCACACACACAACGAACCTGGTTGCGCCTAGTACCAACAACAACATGTATGTGTCACAAAGGGATGGACAACGTAAGCAAGGTACACAAACAATAATGTACTAGCAATATAATTCTCGAGAAGGCGAGAGCAAGAACCTTCCACATCGAGAACGTTCATCATACTGATTACGTGCGTATATAAAAGTCATTAAGAATTCAGTCAGCCTTGTGTAAAGTTGCGTGTGAACAAAATAAGTCGTGGTTGTAAAGATCCAGTGAATACTTGTGTGAACTAGTAAAGTGAATAAACAGATTATTATTGTTGAATGGGTGTCACGGGTCTTAGAAAAGACCGTTAACATGAAAGTGAACGATTTGGAAAAGACCGTCGGCGGAAAACTCGTTATGATAGATTAAAACAGATAAGCAAACTCCAAAGCCAGTGACCGGAACCAGTGCGAGACCTATCAGAAGGCACCGGCAGGATACAACCACCTTGCTTTGATAAAAGCCCACCCCTATCCGTATTCAAATTTCAATTCGAACCAATAGCCACAAGAAACGGATGGGACGATGACGAGAAGGCTATGGAACTAATTCTGGCGTTAAAAAGTGTCACAGCCGAGGTTCTAGAAACCATGCCAGCCAGCCGTAAAAACAATTACAACGAGTTAATGGTGGCCTTACAGCGTAAATTCGGCGATGAGCATAAACGAGAACTATGCCGCATGGAGTTAAGGTGTCGTACGCAAAAGGCTAATGAGTCACTTTAAGCCTTTGCAATGGAGGTCGAGAGATTAGTGTAGCTCACATACCCAGGAGAAAACCATCCACTGATAGACAACTTTAAGGCGGAGACGTTTGTTAATGGTATACTCGACCCTGACATTAAACTACGCTAAAGGCAACCTTCGCAGAGACCGTAGCCTTTGCACTTGCCCAGGAGACCGCTCGCACGATTTCTACACCACAAGTTAGCAAAGTGCGAAAAATGGAAGTAGTGGAGGAAGAAGAATGTATTTTAAATAGAGTCAAAGAGATGTTGAGGCAAGTTTTGGAAGAAAACGAAAGAAAGGGTAAACTTAAATGCTTCAACTGCGGATAAAGCGGTAATTTCCAAAGAAACTGTAAGGCGCCACGGTTAACAACGTTGGGTAGCAGGTTTAGCAGGTCCAGAGAGAAATAAAGCCAAAAAGCTGCTAAAGCGCTTTAGCCACGAACAATAAAAGACAAGGAAGAACAGGGGCCGTGGAGCTCACCTGTAGTCGTAGTCAAGAAGAAAGATGGCAGTACAAGGTTCTGCGTAGACTACAGGATGTCACTAAAAAGGACAGTTACCCGCTACCGAGAATTGACGACACATTCGACACGCTAGCCGGAACGAAGTGGATCTCCACATTGGATCTACAAAGCGGGTACTGGCAGGTAGAGATTGCAGACAAGGACAAAGCGAAAACTGCATTTATTGCGAACGGCGGCTTGTGGCAAATTAAAGTCATGCCATTGGGCTCCGTAATGCTCTGGGCACATTAGAGCGGCTTATGGAACGTGTACTAGAGGAACTTCATTGGAAGACTTGCCTGGTGTACCTCGACGATATAATAATAGTGCTGGGCAGAACTTTCGACGAACACCTCAAGAACCTGGGAGAAGTTCTGCAACGAATATCAATGGCTGGCCTAAAATTAAGTGTAAAGAAATGTGCATTCTTCCAGAAACAGGTGAAATATTTGGGGCATCTTGTTACAGTCGATGGCATATTTACGGATGAAGATAAAATACCAGCAGTAAAGGACTGGCCTCGTCCCCAGAATCTTCATAAACTTCGCAGCTTTTTGGGACTATGGACATGCTACAGACGCTTTGTGCCTAGCGTGGCTGCAAGCTTGCATGAACTCACCAAGCAATCAAAAGCGTATCAATGGGGTGAGTCACAAGCAATGGCGTTCCAGACTCTAAAAGACCTATTGTGTGCTGCATCAGTTTTTGCGTATCCAGTTCTAGGGGAAAAATTCATTTTGGACAGGGATGCTAGTGGATATGGTATTATTGGTGTACTTTCCCAGGTGGTTAATGGTACAGAGAAAGCCGTAGGCTACTATAGCCGCACACTGTCAAAGTCTGAACGAAGCTATTGTGTGACCCGACGTGAGCTACTTGCAGTGCTGGAGTGCATAAAACATTACCTGCTAAGGACTGATCATTCCGCACTGAAATGGCTGATGCAATTCAAGAACCCCGAAGGACAGTTAGCACGTTGGATTGAACTCCTCCAGACTTACAACTTCAGCATTGAACACCGAAGAGGCATAAAACATGGGAATGGTGATGCTCTTTTACGCCGACCCTGTAATTTGGAGTGCAAACATTGCGTGAAAGCTGAGAAGAAGGAATCCATCGTTGATATCCGGTAAACGCAGATTGAAGCCAACGAAGACTGGTCCGAAGCACAAAGGAGTGATCCAATATTGGCGAAGATTATATCAGCTAAGGAAGAGGACAGACGACCTATAAGATATCCGCATAAGGTCCTCTTACAAAAGCATATTGGGCAATATGGGACAGTTTAAGGTTGATAAACGGGTGCTTATATCGACATTGGGAAAGCGCTGATGGCAAGACCTCATCTAACCTATTAGTAATGCCTTCCTCCAAGATGATAGAAGTGTTAAAGGAGTTCCATAATGGAGCTAGCGGAGGACATCTTGGAGTGACAAAGACGCTGGAAAAGCAAAAACAATGTTTTTATTGGGTTGGATGTCAGCGAGCAGCGGCGGATTGGATAGCAAACTGTACCCAGTGTATTGCAGCTAAAGGTCCAGTAAGAAGAAGTCGAGGTCAGCTGCAACAATATAACTCGGGCGCACCTTTCGAGCACATAGCGATGGACGTAACAGGCCCTGTCAGCAATGCCGGAAACCGATATGTTCTCGTTCTGATGGCCTATTTCAGCAAATTGCCCGAAGTATATGCCATACCCAATCAAGAGGCGAACAGAATAGTAAATGTTTTTGTGAACAACTGGGTATGCTGCTACGGGGTTTCAATAGAGCTACATTCCGATCAAGGCAGAAATTTCGAGTCAGCTGTATTCAGGGAAATGTGTGAGGTATTAAGAAGACTCGAGCGACGCCGCTTCACCAACAGGCAGACGGAATGCTAGAACTGTTTAATCGAGCCCTAGAGGAATACTTGCGGAAAGTAGTGAGCGAGCAAAAGAAGGATTGGGACGAACACATTCCGAGGTTTCTACTGGCGTACCAATCTGCGGTCCATGATTCAACATCTATAAGTAAGTCATAAGTATGTTCAGTGCGCACTAGGGTGGTTCATAAATAAAAACATTGGATTTTGCTAATGGCCAACCGGAATATATATTAAGCACAGTGAAAAAATGATGCATGATTTTTTTAAATTTTACTGTTAGGGTTTATGGGTCGCTACCGGCCCTCGAACTGTGGTGTTAATAAAAATCGCTGTTCTTATAACTTTTTCTTAATTTCTTTATATTTTTCCAGTGTGTGTTTTAATAATGGTACTATGGCCCAGAAATAAGACGATTTCGAGCGTATTTTTACTATATTTAAAAAGATTTATTTCAAAATAAATAGGGATAATATATACATATTTACATAAAAATCTTCAAATAGGTTACATGTGTTTATTGAAAATATATACATATGTATTAATTTAAAAAAAAATGGTTTTAATGTTTAAACGTACAATATAAATCTAACAAAATCAGTCAATTCATGAAATTAATGGTGATTAACATAAAATATAGTTTCTTAAAAATAATTATTGGAGCAAAGTTGATTTATTGCAATTTGGGTTTTTTAGTCTATAATCTTTCACCAGCGACAATAAATACTGCTTCTGCTGTTCATTGTTGGTATGTAGCTTATTATATTCCTCTAGCGGTGCTACTCCTTTTTCTGCGATATCGTTAACAACTCTCATAGAACGAACTATGTCTCTACCATTTACGTAACTCTCATCTTCCTCCCAATCTTCAACACTTCTCTTTAAGAAATTGGATAAAATACCGGTAATGCTAAAAATCTAAGAGTGTTTTTAGAAACAAAATCTTCTAGTTGTTTGCTAATTATTAGAGTGGCATCTAATGTAATTCGTTTTAAGGGATTTTCCGGTCCTTCAACATCTAAAGCGGCTACCATCTTTTTTTTGTATCAACAGAAACTTGGTCGTCAAATAAGGCGAATGCAATAAGCTCTTTCGATAAGTGCAATAGATGACCAAGGATTTTTTAATGGCTGCAGTTCCAATCAACTCATTTACTTCTGCATATTATTTTAGGTCCTTTAAAAGCTGTAGATCATTTCTTGGCGCACAAACCGCTGATGGGGTTACAAACCAGTACTTTAGATAAATTCCTACTGAAAATATACAAACATCTCGAATTGAGGATGCTTCGCTTTCAGTTAGCTTGAATTCATTTCTAAATAAATAAATCTTTAAACAGTAAATGGCTTTAGCCATCCATCTAGCCCGGTGAAGACCTCCAGGTGCTCTAAAAGACATTTCAGATTCGGGAATACCTACTAAGAATATTAAAGATAGCTTCAATAGTTCCTTGTAGTCATCACTAAGCTGAAAATCTTTTAACTGATTTAGGATGAAGCAAATGGTGTCATCAGTAATATTTTTCACATTTTTAAAAACGAATTGATCAGAAATTCCCGATTTAAAGTTTTTCCGATTAATTTTGTTCCAGGCTAATTTAAATCTTTTAAATATCAATGCTTCAGGCCCAGTTAACGTACCAAGTGCTTGGCAGAACACAGCTTCAAGCATTATTTCCAAGATGTGATGACGACACGCCAGCCAACGCGTATCTTTATCCATCTTTTGTTTCAACAAAATACATGCACCATTTCGCCTTCCAGTATTTGTGGCAGCTGTGTCAAAGCTCATGCATGTGACTTTTTCGATAAGATTCCATTCTACCAATGTGTCAAAAACCGCCGACGCAGCTGCAACTCCAGTTACATTAGATAATTTTGGCACTGCTAGAAGTTTATCAACCCCCATACCAGAGACCAGAATTGGAAGACGTTCGACGATTTCACTTCCGCTGATATTTTCTGTCATTTTCCATCCCAGTGAATAGTAAGTGGCACGTCAGATTTAAACTTACTTCGTAAGGACTGTCCCATATTTTCTCGCAAGTCAATTCGTTGTCGTCGAACGGAAGAAGTGCTTATATTATATTTTGAAGGATCGGCACCAACGTGTTTAACTGTTCCTGTTAAAATAATTGCTGCTTTACGATTACTTAGCTTTGCAACATCAAGACTAACAGCTAAGTATGCATTTAAAATGTTTTTTCTACCTCTATATATATTTTTCTTTGCCGCAGGTTTGGAAGTATTCAAAGTCGATATTGTATGATCATCGTCACTTGACGATGACGATAGTTGAATTCGAGCCCGCTTGTTAAAATTATCAATAGACTTGCTCTCACGCTTCCTCATTTTTATTTCACGAATTTCTTTTATTTTAGACCATTTGTCGTATTTAGCATTCACTCTTAAAAGTGTTGAGTCCACTTTGCCTATTTTGCGTACGATATGTTAAACAAGTATCAACAAAATATTTGACGATATAATCACTATTTGTAACGATGACCGCGATGCAGCGAATGGAACTTTACGCATAGCTAACATTTAAAAATAAACGGAAAATGGTTCGCTTGCTTGGTCAAATAGAAACTTTGAATAAGAAATTTGAATTTTTTAAATGGAAATTGTTTTATATCAAAATTGAACACAAAAATTCAAAATGTGTTACGTTTATATTTGTATGTAGTCTTAAAAGAACGCGTTTGTGCTTGATGTACACATAATTCTCTAACAATTTTAAAAATTTCAAAAAAATATGTAAATAAGTAATCTATATTTTAGAGTTTCAGGGGCGGGCACTTGGGAAAATTGTGAGAGGCTAGGTCTCAACACGGGCAGATTCTAACCAATTTCACCCAAATCCATGATAAATTAAAAGTATTTCTAGTAAATTTAAACACAATATCTTTATTATTTTTTAATTCTACCTTGCTATTTAATTCAATATTGCAATCGGAAGGACGATCGGACAAAAGTCGCTTAGCCGCTTATTCCGGTTGGCCCAAATTAAAATAATAAAAAATAATAAAAGTGCCATATAGGAACCAGCCTAATATATACAGTATGGTATTAAGTTTTATATGTTATCGTTTAAACGCAATTCAGTTGTCAACACTGATGTAGAAAAGAAAACAGCTGTGAGAATTTACCTTATTTTTTGGCAAAGAATATGGCGGCTGCTACTCAACTTAACACAAGTAATGTTTCCTCATGTTCCGTTTCGAATTTTTATTTATTTATTTATTTATGTTAAATTTTTTCCCTTTATTTTTGTAGTTCTGATTAAACAAATTTGTTTATTTTCTTTTTTCTAAGTTTCTGTTTTGTTTTGTTTTCGTTTTGTTTTTTAATCATACATACACATGCGTGCGTATATAAAAGGGCAGCAGGGCCAGCAGCGAGTCATTAAGAATTCAGTCAACCTTGTGCGAAGTTGCGTGTGAACAAAATAAGTCGTGGTTGTAAAGATCCAGTGAATACTTGTGTGAACTAGTAAAGTGAATAAACAGATTATTATTGTTGTATCGGTAAGTTTTATACGGTGACACACAAAAGTAGTGTAAAGAATAAAGAGTTTAACTGAAATTAAATTAAACACATTTGTTTTTACTTTGTTTGCAATTAACGAACTCATATCTAAAGGTTTAAAAAAGGTAAAATTGTAACAATATGTATATAAAAATTAATGTTTTTTTGTCTTGAGCCGGAGGTGGGAATCTTCGAAAGACACTTTTGTTCCAACAAAAGAGTGCACGATTCACCATCACTGGTGCCTACGTACTAAACCCACCACTTACACACTTCAAAACCTCTCCCCCCGCGGGACTGCCGTAAGGTATTACTTCGCTTTTATAGCTGCTATTTGTCCCGGGTACTCGAGACGGCTAAGGTATATCCTATTCATCTCATCCGCCAATATGTCCATTGACTTTGCCAATACCAATACCGCTTCATCAGACATTGTCCTGAAGCCATTTATTCGTCTAATCGCGCTTAGACGATACACGGAGGACAATATCCTCCTTGTCGTCTCCACGGAGAGTGCCTCCGACCATATTAGGCAAGCATACAGCATTATCGACGTTACTACCGCCGAAATTACCCTCCTTTTGAATGGACCTGCTCCTCCAATATTTGGCATCATCTGTGTTACAGATGCTTTTTCGCCGATGTATTTTACGTGCTCCTTGAAGTTCAACCTGTCGTCGATAATCACTCCCACGTATTTTATCGCCCTCTTCGATTCGATCCTTGTGCCTCCAACGGTCACTTCCATCGTCTCCACTATCTTCCAGACGCTTATCAAGACGGCCTCCGTTTTATGTGCAGCAAGTGTCAATCCTGCATCTTCCAGCCATGCGCCAACATTTCGAATCGCTGTGTTGGTTTTCTCCTCTATTTCCCTTACCGTCTTAGCTACCGAGACTATGGCAATGTCATCTGCAAAGCCCTAAATTGTAGTCCCGTTTGGCAATCGCAGTCGAAGTCCTCCATCGTACATAATGTTCCATAGCAGTGGCCCAATTACAGAGCCCTGCCGGACACCCGCCGTCACTACGTATTCTGCTCTCCTTTATACGTTAGGTATATTACCTTCCTGTCCTGAAAGTAATTGTTCAGAATCTCCATTAAATATGGCGGCGTATCCATGTAAAGGAGGGCTCTCATAATCCGCCACCAATTCGCTGAGTTGAACGCGTTTCTAACGTCAAGTGTGACAACCGCGCAGTATTCCTTGAGTAAAAGAATGATCTTTATTTAGAATCAATATTTATTTAATGTTGTCACTTCAACGAATTTTTCTTAATTAAACAATCTTTAAAAACGAAAGCTTATTTATACTTTACAAAAATCGTATGATTTAACGGGATTAACAGGATTAACAATAAGGGAATATTTGATTATTTATAAGTAAAGAGTAAAAAGAGATAATTAGTAATTAGGAAAATAGTTGATAATATTAAAAATAAAGAGTATTACATAATAAATGATATTTAAGAAAATATTTGATAAAAATGAAAATTAAAGAAAAATGTTAAAAGAAGAATAAATTATGTTAATGAATTACAATTGATATAGCATTATAATGTTAGAGTGGCGTACATATGTATGTTTATACATAACTACCCCACCCTTCGACAATACATTACTCCTGGAATGTATTATATGTACATATTTCAAAAAATAATTAATACTTTTTTTTTTTATCTATTTATATAACATAAATTTTACAAAAATTTATATTCCTTAAAGCCAATTAATTTTTTTTTTTACAAAGTTTTTAAATATTTCATTTTTTTATTTTATTTTTGTATTACAATATTTTTAATATATAGTGATATAAATATATGTATACAATTTAAAATTTTTTTCTCTTTGTTTTACATAAATTTTTATATATGTATATTTATTTGTGTTACAAGTTTTACTAGAGCTATAATGAACAATGGAATGGAATGGAAATTTTATGAATCTTATTTTTTTTATTTGTATAATTTCTGCCGGTTAATTTTCTTTCAAATTTTTCATCGGGTATTTGATTTTGATATTTAAAATTTCTTTTTATTATTTGTCTATCACGTTTACAATCTTTTTCGTCCAAAAAATGTGTATCTTTCTTTTCTTTTACTTGTTTTATGATATATTTTGGTTCTCGTTCTCCAAATTCATGACAATCTTGGCCATCTTCATTAGCCTTCGCAATTCTTTTTAGTTTTTTTCCATGAACAGTATCATGTAAATTTTTCCAAATTGATGAGTCAATTTTGTTGTGCAATAGATCATTAGGTTTAACACCAATTGTGCTATGAATTGAATCATTATAAATTTCTACTGATTTATATACCAAAGACCTATCGTCGAGATCCTGATCCTTTTGTTGCAATTTAAACAACCTAATATGTTCATTAAGTGTAAGATGGAATCGTTCAATGTCTGAATTTCCTGTGTGTGTATTTGGAGAAGTAAAGTTATAATTTATATTCTCTGACCTCAAAAAATCTCTTATAAGAGCAGTATTAAATTCATTATCTGCTATAATTTTTACCGGTTTTCCTAAAATGGCAAATCTTTCTCGAATTTTTTCAACAATACTTACAGAATTTTTATCAGTCAAATAATGTATAGATACATGTTTTGTCAGTTTATCGATACATGATAAAAATGTCGTATTCCTATTTAAAAACCATATATCCATATGTACAATTTCATTTGATTTTAAGGGTGTTTCAGTCACACAAAACTTGTTTCGAATAGGTAATCTGTCGAATTTGCACATATTACACACGACACAATTATTAATGAATTTGTGTATTTCCTTTTTCAAATTCGGGTAATATACTATTTTTCTCAATTCTAAATAGGTTTCCTCAATACCTCTGTGATTCTTATCATTATGAAATTTTTCCAGTATATTCAATAGTTTTCCTTTCTCTAAAACATCTTTTATAAAATTTATACACTTAACAAACTTCATTCCTGGTACATTGGAAAAAAAATGGATCAACGTTTGTTGTAAATTTTTATATATTTCCAAATTACTACAAAAAATTCCTACAGTACCCTTTATTGGCAATATTTTTTTTAAAAATTCCAATAACTTTTCTTCAAAATAATACTTTAATGTAATTTTGTGTCTTATATTTTTAAATACGTTTTCCTTTTCATATCTGAAACTATTTCCCAACATAATTATAATTTGATTTTTATATATATTTATAGGTGACTCTGAAATAAAAATATGGTTATTTAAATTATCCTGTCCACTATGAATTGTTGCTAAATCCGAGCTAGGATTTTGCTCCTCCTGTAGAACGTTCACTTCTAGACGACTAAGATAATCTGCTACTACATTAGTTTTGCCCTTAATATATTCTATGTCAAAGTCGTACTCATTCAGTTGAATCTTCCACCTTTGTAATTTTATATTAGGCTCTTTCAATGAATTTAGCCATGTTAGGGGACGATGATCTGTTTGAATTTTAAATTTTCTGCCAAACAAATATGGCCTAAAATATTTAACTGACCAAACAATTGCTAAGAGCTCCTTTTCAATGGCACTATAATTAAGTTCGTGCTTGCTTAATGTCCTTGACGCATAAGAAACTGGATGTCCATTTTGGGAAAGCACTGCTCCTAATGCTCCATTACTAGCATCGGTTGTTAAAACGAATAATTTGTCAAATTTGGGATATGCCAGAACAGGATTTGTACATAAAATTGTCTTTAATTTACTAAAGCAATCAATGTAATTCTGGTCATTAGCGTCAATTATTGAACCTTTTTTCAAATTTGAAATAATAGGGAGAGCTATTCGGCTATAATCTTTTATAAACTTTCTGTAGAAACCAGTTAAACCTAAAAATGATCTGATTTCTTTAATTGTTTTCGGAATCGGAATTTTTTGAATAATTTTGATTTTATCCGGATTTGGCCTTATACCATCCGGAGTAATAATATGTCCTAAATATTCAGATTCACGTTTGAAAAAATTACACTTATCTACCTGTACTTTGAGATTATACTCTGACAGTCTTTGAAAAATTTTCTTCAAGGAAACTATATGTTCCTGAAGTGATGTAGAAAACACCAAAATATCATCTAAGTAAACAACACAAATGTTGTTTATAAAATCATGTAGCACCTCATTCATCATCCTTTGAAAAGATGCAGGCGCATTTTTCAAACCGAAGGGCATACGGTTAAACTCAACTCAACTCCGTTGGCGTGGAGAATGCCGTTTTATGCCTGTCTTCGGGTGAAATTGGGATTTGATGGAACCCCTTTGCTAAGTCGAGTGTGCTAAAATATTGAGAACTTCCTAATTTTGTGAATAAATCCTCCATATTGGGAATAGGAAATTTATCCTCAATAGTCACCTCATTTAGTTTTCTGTAATCTACCACAACTCTCCACTTTTGTTCGCCAGAATTATCTAATTTCTTAGGAACTATCCAAATGGGAGCATTATATGGACTACAGGACTTAGTTATTATCCCCGATTTTAACATCTCACTAACTTGTTTCTGTTTAGGTTTTTTGCTTAATATGTTGTTATTACTTTCATTTTTTTTTTAGTTTCCATTTATTATTACCCGTTTTATAATTTCTTCTCATAATCTTAAATAATATAATTAAAAAAATAAAATTTTTTTTATTTATTTCTTAAATGGGCATTTCTCTCTATTAATGGAAAATATATTGTGAATTAGAAATTTTAATAGAAAACTAGATTTTCTGTAAATTAATTCAACATTATTTGCAAAAGAAAAAATGTATTGAATTTTAACTGACATTTACAAGTTTAGAGTTTCTTTTTTGTTTTTTAAGGGTGGACAATTGAATTAAAAATAAAAATATAGTTTATGTATAAAAATGCATAAATAAAAATAAGCATTATTGTAGTTTGTTTCTCGATTTCGTTTTTTTTTTTTCAAAGAAAAGTTGTTTTTTTTAATTGAATTAATTTCCTCTAAAAGTTCTACTATTGTCATAGCTTTCATTTCCAAAATTTCCACTATTTGTATTATAAGAATTTCCGCTTCGATAAAAATTTCGAGTTAAAAAATTTGGATTTTCAAAATTATTATTATTATTTTGGTATTGTAAATTACTATTAATATTTCCTGAATTTTTTTGAGAAAAATGTTTCTTTCGATTAACATTAAAATTACTAATATTATTCATATTAGAAGAAGAAGCTTGTAAAAATTGTGAACTTTGAAATTTGTTCACGTAAAAATATTCTGTTTCAATCAAAATTTCCTTTGCATTTAGCATAGAAGATGGATTTCTAGATTTTAACACAAGTTTGGGTTCATTAGGCAATTTCCCAATAAAAATTTTTAAAACCATTTTTTCATTATTTGCACAACTGTACCATCGTTCATTATCTCTATCAAGACTTGTTTTTAAATTTAATTTTGTCTTAAGTGATTCTATATAATCATAAAATTGATTAATCGAGGTTCTTATTTCCGAAGTTTTTATTTTATTAATAATACTTTCTACACTATCAGAAATACTAAAATTAATAGTTAATATTACCTTAACCGCTTCCCAATTCGTTGGATTGTTATTGTTAATCAGCGACACATTAGCCTCATCCACGATTTTGTTGCGTATTCTCAAGTCAAATATTTCTTTAAATGTTGAATCAACATGTTGACGGTTTGCTTCAACATTTTTAATAAACATCTCCAATTCCTCTGGTTTCCCCCCAAACTTAGGGACATCGGCTAATAGCTGGAAGGGAATCATTGTTGCTGTAGACATCTTCGGTTAATTCTCGCCTCTGTCTCCACAAGCCTCTTGCTCACTCTCTGGCAAAACCGGTTTGTGATGTTGTTGTTGATTTTAAAAGTTTTAATATTTGTAATTGATTTTAATAGTTGTTGTAGTTTTAATATTTGTTGTAGTTGTTGTTTTCTCAAAATTCTCTCTGTAGTTGATCTAACTAATTGATTTTTATTGTTGTAATTTGTGTTGTGCGCTTCACGTTTTTTTTTTCGTTTTATGCTGCACAATAAATTTACATTAAGTTCGTAATGAAGTTGTTGTTATATTTATTTTTAGTTTATTATTTTGTTATAAAGACCATACATTTTCAAGGTCAGTTCTTTTAGAAATTATTTTCTTTATAGTTAATGATAATTATTTATTTTAAATAATAACGATTATGTTAATTATCATTGTATTTTATATATTGTATATATTTTTATTCAAAGTTTTTTTTTATTTAAGTTATATTTGGTTTATATTGTTTAACTATATTTTATCACACTTTTTATTGGAAAAAAAATGTCAGTATTGTGATTTTATATACAAAAATATTTCTTTATTTTCTTATGTTTTTACAATACCTTTTCACTTTTTAGTTTTATTAGAAACAAGTGTTTAATAATTTTTCTGCTTTTTTTTTCACTTCAACTTCACTTCAAATTAATTTAACAATTTTAAATGTAGTTCGTAAACCCGACTGCGCCAGTAAAAGAATGATCTTTATTTAGAATCAATATTTATTTAATGTTGTCACTTCAACGAATTTTTCTTAATTAAACAATCTTTAAAAACGAAAGCTTATTTATACTTTACAAAAATCGTATGATTTAACGGGATTAACAGGATTAACAATAAGGGAATATTTGATAATTTATAAGTAAAGAGTAAAAAGAGATAATTAGTAATTAGGAAAATAGTTGATAATATTAAAAATAAAGAGTATTACATAATAAATGATATTTAAGAAAATATTTGATAAAAATGAAAATTAAAGAAAAA
The DNA here is from genome assembly GCA_936449025.2 of Sarcophaga subvicina. Lineage (NCBI taxonomy): Eukaryota > Metazoa > Arthropoda > Insecta > Diptera > Sarcophagidae > Sarcophaga > Sarcophaga subvicina. The sequence continues at coordinate 649,374 of OW388085.2, read as the reverse complement.
TGTTAAAAGAAGAATAAATTATGTTAATGAATTACAATTGATATAGCATTATAATGTTAGAGTGGCGTACATATGTATGTTTATACATAACTCTTGGTGCCAAATATCCATCTTTCGCCTTCTATTGCATCTCTTGCAATGTCGACCACCCTACTTATCGCGTCAACAGTGGACCGTCCTTTCCGAAATCCGTATTGCAGGTCCGAGTGAGCTCCTCCTGCCTCGGCACACGTCAGTAGTCGATTGTAACGGGTGATTTTTTAGCTATTATCTTTTTGGTAACAATGGTTTAAACAGCTCACGCACGTTTCGTGTTTTGTTTCACTGTCAAACATCTTCAGTTTGGTCTATAATTTAACCATGAATCGTCTTACAAACGAACAACGCTTGCAAATCATTGAATTTTATTATCAAAATGCGTGCTCTGTTAAGAAAGCTCATCGCGCGCTTCTTCCATTTTATGGTCAGTTTAATCGACCCACTGAAGCGGCTATTCGGGCTATTGTGACTAAATTTCGCACCAAATTTACATAGTTGGATATTAAACCACCAACACGCTTACGTAGAGTGCGAACTGAATAAAATATCGCAGCTGTATCGGCCATTGTTAATGATGACCATCAATTATCGATTCGTCGCCGTTCGCAGCAATTGGGCCTCTGTTACTCAACGACGTGGAAAATTTTGCGGAAGGATTTAGGTGTGAAGCCTTTCAAAATACAGCTGGTGCAAGAATTGAAGCCGAACGACCTACCGCAACTCAGAATTTTTGGTGAATGGTCTCTTGGAAAGTTGGACGAAGAAGATCCGAAAAATTGTGTTCAGCGACGAAGCTCATTTTTGGCTCAATGGATACGTAAATTAGCAGAATTGTCGATTTTGGAGTGAAGATCAGCCAGAAGCATTGCAAAAGCTACCAATGCATCCAGAAAAAGTCACAGTTTGGTGAGGTTTATGGGCTGGTGGCATCATTGGACCGTACTTCTTCAAAGATGCTGCGAATCGTAACGTAACTGTGAATGGTGAGCGCTACCGTGAGATGATATCCAACTTTTTTTTGCCCAAAATGCAAGAGCATGACATGTGGTTTCAACAAGACGGTGCCACATGCCACACAGCACGCGTAACAATGGACTTATTGAGTGGCGAGTTCGGTGAACATTTTATTTTACGTTCGGTACCGGTCAATTGGCCGCCTAGATCGTGCGATTTAACGCCTTTAGACTATTTTTTGTGGGGCTATGTTAAAGCTTATGTCTATACATACAAGCCCGCTTCAATTGACACATTGGAAGACAACATTGAAGCATTTATTCGTGAGATACCGGCCGAAATGTTGGAAAGAGTATGCCAAAACTGGACTAAGCGGATGGACCATTTGAGACGCAGTCGCGGTCAATATTTGCATGAAATAATCTTCATACATTAAATTATATGGACCGTACTATCGATCCAAATAAAGAATTCATGCATTTCTCTGAATTTTATGTTTTTTTTTTTTTTGAAAAATTTTCCTATAGCTCTTAAAAAATCACCCGTTATATTATCCTCTCCAGTATTATTCCCATCGTGTCAAGTAGGCAGATGGGCCGATACGACGATGGTGGTTTGCTAGGTTTTGGAATAAGGACCAATTTCTGCTTCTTCCATCTACGTGGAAAAACACGCTCGACGAAGCACTTGTGGAACACCTTTTTGAACATATCCGGTCTGAGCCGGATAGCCGCCTTAATTGCCCTATTTGGGATTCCATCTGGCCCCGACGTTTTCATATGTCTTACTCCAGTTCATGCTGCGAGTACCTCCTCTCCTCTTACCTCGGGTATGGTATGAGTGGCCTCCGGCTCCCTACTTATAAAAGTGTAGGGCTGGCCCCGTGGGAATAATGTACTAATAATCTCCCGTAGCAAAACTGGACAACCTGGTTTAGGCTGTTCCCGAGCACCGATTCTCTTGCAGACGACCCTGTACGCCGTCCGCTTCCTGGCATATCCGTTGAAAGGATAGTTTCTTGCTCCTTTTAATGGATTTTCTAAGTTGATGCCTTAGATACTCATATGAAGCCCGTTCGGCTTCCCATGTCGGGGTCCTCTCGTGCGCTGGACCCTTCTTCTAGAGCCAAAGCATGCCGACCGCAGATTTCGAATCTCGTCATTCCACCAGTAGCAGAAGGAACGTCCCCTACACACAGTCCTCCTAGGTATAGCACAATCACAGGCAGTGTTGAGCATTTCGTATACGCCGCTCACTAATTCCTCGACCGTGCTGCCAGTCGTATGAAAAGACGACAACATCAATCTATACGTCTCCTCGTCAAAGCGGGAGTCCTTCCATTTAGGTCCCGTAAACTTCGGCAATCCATCACCTCTCGTATTGCGCCCAGTAACCGTCATCACGATTGCCTGATGGTCAATATTCGTGAAGTCCTCAGTTAGCTTCCACGCGGTCTAATATCGAGCTTGATCCAGCTGTCCTAAATGTGCTTCCTCTTCCGTCATTCATCAGCGCCACACTAACGGAAGCGAACGTTTTCAAGAGGCAGCGACCCTGGCGGTAGTATGTCTACTACCCCATTCGGTCGCCCAAGCGTTAAAGTCTCCTCCAATTATAACGGGGGCGTTCAGGTGCACGTGTGACGCTAGCCTCTCCAGCATATGTTGGAACTAATCCATTGACCACCTCGGGGGGGGGGGCGTAACAGCTGTAGACGAAAACTCCCTTTATCCTGGCCATAACGAAACCAATGTTCCAATGGAAGGGTAATGAATTACAAATCCATATAGCCGCAGTACTAGATCCGTTCGTAATCCAAGTACTATACCTCGGTACCCTATTAGGTTCGCTTATGATTGCGACATCGATATCTTCCTCCTTTACCCTCTGGACCAATAGGTCCTAGGTTACTTCGCAATGGTTGAGATTAATTTGTATTCACCTCATCTCCTAGAACGTGATTTAAGAGCGCTCAGAAATTGTGGACACTTTACGCTCCCCGCGATATGGTTGGCGGATTTCGGTCGCCCACTATGCAGAACATGCTAAGAGGTTCCCTTTCGCAATTTCTCGCAATATGCCCCTCATATCCGCACTTACGGCTAGTTCCCGAGCAGTGAACCTTACTCCTGCACTGATGAGCCATATGCCCAAACTGCAAGCACCGGAAGCATTTCGTCGGTATGTTCCTCTCGCGATTCCTACATATGACCCAGCCGATCCTAATTCTACCTTCCTTCAGGAGAATAGCTGCAGCGTCTGCGTGAAGGCTTACTGTGGCAGTTTGCGTCCCACCATATGCCCTCCTAAGGGCAACTACGTCGGGCTTACTGAAAGTCTCGAGGCCTGGAATCTTCCGTATAGCCTCATATACATCCTCCTTCTCCGTGATCTCGTCGATGTCCTTGATCTCAATTGTCCTCATATCCTTTAGAGTGCGGACAGACGCGCTTTCTCCTAAGAGATCTCCAATGGCTTCACTAAAGTTCTCCGTGTGCTCCCCGCTCCTGCGGAGTTGGAGTAGAAGACCACTCTTGACGGTTCTCTGAATTTTGGTCACATTTTATCCTAACTCACAAAGCTTAGGGTCCGCTTTGGCTCTCCTCAGAATGTCGGCATACGACGTGTCGCTATCACGATCGCATCCGGCTTCGTTTTCTTCTCCTGTGGTTTCTTGTTCCTCCTTTTTCTTTTCGTGACTTTCTGCCACTCTGGTTCTTCACTTACTCCCTTAGTATCCTCCTGCCGGCTCAAGGTCACAAGTGTAGTTTCCATCGCTGGAGCCCTTGGTGCAGGATTCGGAGTTCTCATTTTTGGCGCAGGAATTTCAGAAGTCTCCTCATGTTTCCTCTTCTCCTCCTGGTTCCTTAACAAAGGCGATGTTTTGTAGCAGAACTTCTGCGGTTAGTCGCCTTGGTAGTTTGCCCCTGCAGCTCGCTTGCGTACAGGTCATATAGAGTTTTGATAGAGTCAATCGCATCCCTCATCGGCTGATGGATTGACCTCCTTTTCCCATCCTCTAACATTTCAATCAGATTTCTGATTTGGTCGCCGAGTTGACCAAAAACACCGCTGGCCGCTAACTTCGTGTCGCCTTGCGACAGTTCCGATCCCAGGACCACTAATTCTGAATCTTTCCTGTTAACTGGGGATCTCGGAGTTATCGTGCTCTGTCCAAACGGGTTTATTTCCCCATTTCGCACCGGAGACCTCGGTATTTTCGAGCTCTGCTCAAAAGCGTTGAGCTCCAAAGCATTCATCTCACATGAATTCGTCGATTTACTTGTAGTTTTATTTTTGCACATCATTTCATCATTTCAACTCTCGGCCGTTATCCTTATCCATCGTTGTAGTCGTCACGAAAGACCCCGTGGTTATATATGCGTAAGCAGGGAGGCCACGCGAGGGTTGACACATAACCCCATGGGAATACATGTTCAGAGCCAGGTCGACGTAAACCAGGGATTCACATCTGGTCCTACAACACCAACTTAACGGTGACAAATCAGGAACGTACCGACAGACTTGCCATAGTTTTAACGGGGCGGAGGCAATGGTAGCATTAGCCCAACAGCCATTTCGGCCAGCTTTCACACCGCCTCCTAAAGTGCCGGAATACTCCCATCATCAGCCTATATCGCCAATTCAAATACGTCTTCCGGTATACCATAATTAGAACCTTACCGAGCTCGGTTCTAATGCCCGAATCAAGGGAGTCGCTTCGGTGAAACTGAGGGGACCACGGAGGCGTTACTCTACTGTTTTCCCATCTCTTGAGGGAACCCTCTGTGGGGTGATGCCTAGTTAATGGCGGCATCGGTTCGCCATGTCGCAGATAACGTCTTCGATCAATTGTACCCTTTTCTAGTACGCCTCAACATCTGCCGCTCTTGGTCGGGAACTGCTTATTGGTTATTCGCAGCTAACCTACTTAGGGTAGGCCGCTCAGTTACTGACCCCCATGGTAGACTGAAGCTCAGCCCCATGATATAAAAATGAATGTGTGTTTATGTGTTTATTTGTTTGTGGGTTTGTTTGTTTGAAGTCTATAGACGGCTAAACGGCTGTACCGATTTTCTTGAAATTTTAACAGTACCTTTCTGTATGTTTGGAATGAACAATAGGCTACTTTTTATTTTAAAATTTCAAGTAGGCCAGGTGCCACGCCCACATACCCAATAAGTATTTAATGTCGCATATCGCTTAAACTGCAACACTAGATTCCTCAAATTGCGTATGGACAAGTTTGACATCTATATGAACAAAATGGGCAGACTTGCTGTAATGGGCGTGTCACCTCCTATAAAAATATTAAATTAATATATCTAAGAAAATACAACAGTTAGAGTGCTAAAAGTTTGTCGAATCCACTTTAGTATAAATATGAATATAGGCTGACTAGGAAAAGGGGGCGTGGTACTTCCCAAATGAATTAAATTTAAAACTTCTTATATCTGGGAAATAATTATAGATAAAATCATCAAATTTTACACGGACAACACTGAAATCCATATAAATAATTTGTGAAAAAATTGTGGGACTAGCAATAAGCGAGCCCCCCCCCCCCCCTCCTATAAATACGATACAAAAGTTTGTGTACATGGAAAATTATTAGAGCTATAATCTGGCATGAATCGCTTTGACACACATATGAACATTTCGGGTTAGGGAAATAAATGGACTCTGTTTTTATATTAATTCTTAGACAAAAAGTAAATACAAAACATCATATATCTGATAAACTATTGCAGCTAAAGTCATGTGTATTGCCTGTTCATTCCAATACCTGTTTTATTATATGTTTGTAAAAATACGCATAGAGGGACATGTGTAACTTAGGTACCATTAACAGTAGACATAGACCATTGATGACACTATACTGTCTTAATTTATTAATTACCTACAGCATACATAATTTTTTAAAGAACCAATTGTTACCTGTGATTATATAATACAGACCAAACCTTTATGGTCAAGTCATTTATGGTCACCCTAATAAAAAATATTAAATATTTTCTATTGCCCAAAATTTCTTACCTTGAAAATAAAAAAATTTGACCTGTTATAGTATATTTGCCTAATAATGATTGAAAGGAAGTACTTAAATAGTACTTACAATCTTTTTCGCAAATCATTTGAATCCCAGATTCTAAACGAGTTCAACATTTATTTTGTGAGTGATCATATTGTGATAAATTAAAAACAAAAAATGCCACCTAAAAAATCTTCGCTTTCTAAACGCACCAAAAATGCTGTTAATTTACAATCACAAAGGGATGACGAAACTCCCGAAGAACGTGATGTTCGTCTGAGTGTCTAGAGCCTCCACATCTAGAGTTGCTGAGACTCCAGGTCAACGTGATGAACGTTTAGAAAGGGAAAGAATACGATCGCAAAGAGCAGTAACACCAGATCAACGAGATATACGTGTAGAAAGAGAGAGACTACGAGCATCAACATCTAGAGCTGCTGAGACACCTGATCAACGTGATGCACGTCTTAAACGAAAACCTTCCCAATAATCAAGGTCAAGAACTGATGAGATAATGGATAAACGCGATGTACGCCTAGAAGGAGAGAGACTACTAGCATCAACATATCGAGCTGCCGAGACGCCGGATCAACGTATTACTCGAATTCAGAGTCAGCGACGTAGAGCCATAGCATTAATATCGACCGAAACTTTGAATGAACGAAACGAACGTCTGGATAATCAACGAATAGAACAATCTGCTTTAAGAGGTGTTGAGATATCTGAGCATGTAAGATCATTGTGTGGGATGAATGCACCATGGCGCATAAAAATCATTAAAAACTCTTGATCGTTGTTTGCAGGATATGAGAGGCAATTCTAATTTATTTGGAGGTGCATTGATTCTTTTAGCGGGTGATTTTCGCCAGACACTTCCTGTGATACCGGGTTCAACACCTGCTGATGAACTCAATGCTTGCCTAAAATCATCATATCTCTGGCAACATGTTCACACACTAAAATTGACAACAAACATGCGTGTACAATTGCAACATGATGATTCAACTTCAATTTTTGTAAAACAACTGCTGGATTTAGGAAATGGAGAAATTCCAATTGACCCAACCACAAATTGTGTAACGTTGCCCTCTAACTTTTGCAGGATCACACAATCAAAGGAAGAGTTAATAGATTGCGTTTTTTCCAAATCTTCAACGAAATTTCAAAAACATTGACGTTAATTGCATCAATAACATAATTTTTAATAGAATCGATGGCAATTTTAAAACATATAAATCCATCGATACTGTAACAAATAATGATGATATCGGCAATTATCCTGTCGAATTTTTGAATTCGCTTGATTTACCTGGATTTCCACCCTACGAATTGAAGTTAAAAATTGGCGTTCCAATTATTTTACTGCGAAATATTGATCCACCACGGCTTTATAATGGTACTCGATTAACAGTAAAGAAATTAGTGAAGAACTTAATCGAAGCAACTATTATAACTGGCAAATATAAAGGAACAGATGTTTTACTACCTCGGATCCGAATGATAACATCGGAAATGCCATTTGACTTTAAGCGGCTGCAGTTTCCTATACACTTGGCCTTTGCAATGACAATAAATAAATCTCAAGGTCAATCCCTGCAAGTTTGTGGCATAAATCTCGAAAATCCATATTTCTCTCCATGGTCAGCTTTATGTTGCATGCTCGCGTATGGGAAAACCTTCAGATTTGTATATCTATGCGCCTGAGGGAAAAACGAAAAATATTGTATATCCTAAGGCTTTAGAATAAAAATTAATTATTAAGAAATATTGTAATTGTAAATATAAGAAAAAATATATTAGTAACTCGTAAATATTTTACATATATCCTAAGGAACTAGAATAAGAAATAATTATTATGAAACATTGTAAATATCAGTAACAAAATAAATATTTTAAAATCCAGACTTCTTATTTTATTATGTTGATTGAGGTTATTGACTAAAAATAATAAAAATATACATAAAAAAATGTATATCAATATATTTTGAATATTTTCATATCGATAGGAGTAGCGAAGCACACCGGGTTTAGCTAGTATTATATATAATATATTTATATCGTTAGTATAATTCGCAAAGACGCTAAGTCCACTTTTTTCCAAAATTGAGATTTTAATGCAAAACGATAACAGTATACCAAATACATATTTTACGACAAAAAAAATGTCAGTATGTAGTTTAAAGTTGTTGTAATTTTGTGGTTTGTTAAAACTCTAAGTCCTCAAAACTAAGAAAAATATTAACAGCTATTGCTAACTCCACGAATATTATTTATTAATTATTCTTAATTTTTCATCTAGGTTATTTAAAGAGAGCTATTTTGTAAAAATAATTGCGTTTAAAAAGTTTACAAATTTTAAAAACTAAAGATGCCGCAATGTTTTTTGTGTCTCATGTAAAATTTGAAAAAAGGGACTTAGCACATTTGCGAATGAGACTAATGATATATATAATATTTATTATAATATAATATATATATCTACACTATTATATGTAATATATTAATATATAATATTTTTTATAATATTGTTACATTTTTAACCTTTTGAAAACGTTTAGAATATATGTTCGTTGATTGCAAACAAAGTAAAAACAAATATGTGTTTCGTTCAGAGGTTACCAAAAATTTGTTGGTCGTGTATTAGTGAGTAAGAGAGAAAATAATTTGAAAGCTTACAGTCATAGAAAAATGCTAGTAATTATGCTATTTTCATTTCATCAACATACATAAAGTTATACATCTTTGACTTAATAATTAGGTAATGTGTTTTAGATATTTGCTGGGTACTAATTTTGGTTCATAAATTTCCTCTCCTACCAACCTTTCAATTTTTCCAAAATATTGCTTTATGTCTACAAACAAAGTTGTTCCCTTCCCATATCATCTAAATTATTTACTTGATTATTAAAACAATTAAAATGTGTTTTAAGAACTTATAAGACTTTGAATTTTAAAAAAAGGATTTTTTAACATAAAATATTTTTTGAGCGTAAGCCTAAGAAAATTATTATTGCATCCGCTGACATGTCTGCTTGTCGCAGTCTGATCGACAACTAAATTAAAGAGCATAAGCATAACAATTGTACTATGAAATGGTAACCACTGGTTTAGTTTCAATTAAACTCTTTATTGTTCACACATTGTTGTGTGCAACTATTTACAACTTGACGTTACAACAACAATAATTTGTTAAGTTCGTAATTATTCTCTGCTCACACCCTTTGCGTAAGCAATACCACTTGTATGTTAGATCTGTATATCGGAGATCTTCAAACCTCGACTGTTTACTTCGCACGCAACGCGTCTTCACACAAGACTGACTGAATTCTTACTGACTCGTTGTCTGCTTTGTCTTGCCTTTTTATATGTCCACAAAACCGGTCTGACGAACGTTCTTGAAGCAGAAGGTTCTTGTTTTCGCCTTCTCGAAAATTCTATCGCGACTGCATTGTTGTTGGTGTATTTTGTTCACGTTGTTTGTTGTTGCGTTCGCTTATATTGCGTTTCGTTATCTCCCCTTCTCTTTCTTACTCATGGTCTTTGTTTTTGTAGCTTTTGCTTATTGTTTTACCGTGAAATGATATTATACCGTTTCCATTTTCGTAACAATATAATATATTATATACAATGTATTACTAATAATTTTTTTTATTTATTTGTTTAAGTCAATAGATAACACTGTGCGACAGTGAAAATACAGCCGAGTAACTATATATAGTCTAAGTTGTTCACTAGGTTGAGTAGAACTCAAAAATATTTTTTTTATTATTCTCGAACCCTCCAAACTGTTTTATTTGACAAAAACGGTTTTTTGGATCTTTTCACACAAAATTATTGATTACCCAGATATGTTTGAACCTATTTTAAAAATCCAAAGTTTTTTAGAAAGGGGAAGAGATAAGCCTCTCAAACGGTATACTACACATAAACGTTTTGTTCAAACTTAATTGTTATGAGATTTGATGGGTAAACTTGGAAAATATTTTTTTTCTTATTTTTTCAAGTTTTGCCATTCTTTATTGGAAAATTATTTTATGCTTCATTAAATAAAAGTTTCTCAAAAATCTGTCGTTCGGAGTCGATGTTAAACTGTAGGTCACGTATAAAATTAACGCACACAACATGAGTGGTATGAGAAGCTAGGCCGTAATTCTGACTGAAGTGTTGTAATGGCCAATTATGTATGTATACATATATGTAGGCAGGAACTCTACATTAACAGAATCTCGTGTTAAACCCAGAACAAATAGTGTACTCAATATAGGTCGGCGACTTCTAAGAGTCGGCAGTTTAGTCAAAGCAGATCTACTATGATTCATACGAGTTCCAACCTAGGCAGGAAATTAAAAATTGTTTGCACTGATTTAATACTATTTATATGAATATATGAATTATATTCCAATATAGGTCGAACTAGTGATATAAATAACAATTTTGTTAAATAAGAATCAAGAAATTGCTTAGACCGGCGTTTCATGTATTCAAGTCTGCCATGAGCTTTATTTACCATCACTTTTATTTTAAGTCTGTGATCCAACAGTACACCAAAGTCCAAATTAGTTTGAACTTTATCCAAACCAGCGTTGTCAATACAATAAAAGGTATCAATCTTAGTGTGCCTAAAAAATGTCATACGTTTAAATTTTTTAATATTCAATTCCAACAAATTGAATTTGCTCCACTTATAAAAACTGCAAAAGTCGGCACGAAGTAATTCAAATCCATTAACATCGTTAAGAATTTTAATTTCGTTAGCATACACTAGTACCTTAGGGCGCAAAATAACTGACGGAAGATCATTGATGAACAAGTGAATATGATAGTGCCCAAATGACTTCCCTGAGTGTACACCAGAACGCACTTTAATAATTTTAGATATGATATTTCTAAATTTGACTTGTTGAGTTCTTTGTGGCAGATACGAATTTAACCAGTTTACAGCAGAATCGCTAAAACCAATAAGTGATAATTTGTGCAATAGCAGTTTATGATTAACTTTATCAAATGTTTTACTAAAATCAGTGTATAGTGGTGAGTTCCAAGATATTAGTTGTCGATGATCGAGATTTACGAAAACCGTGTTGACAAGGAGATAGGAGAGGCAAAATTTGATGTTATACGTGATCAGTATTTTCTTTAGAAGTTTAGGATATATTTGCAGTTTGATATATCCGATATGACGCCACTTTTAAATAAAGGAATGATGTATGATATTTTCCAAACTAGTGACAAATAACTCGATTTAAGAGACATGTTGAACATCGCTGGAAGGAGCCTATCTAGTAATTATGCACAATTTTTAAATATCCAGTAATGATGCACAATTTTTACAAATACAACTCGGTATACATCAGGACCTGGACTAAACGAACTTTTTAATAATGTTAAATTCGAAAGAACAGTATTAACATTAATAAACGGAAAGGCACATTATTGATTTGTTTCATAAGGATAAGATGTTTTAGTAGCATAAGACATAGAAGAATACGTGAAGCAAATTATTGAATTATCATCCTCAGAAATCGAAGATACATACTTTAAAAGTATGGCGTAACCAGAAGAACGACGCTTAGAATTAACGAACTTGTAAAAAGATTTTATCCGACTAATGTAATTTTTGTAGGCGAATTTGATAGCAATATTATTTTTTATTTATTTATTTATTTAAGTCAATGGACAAATTCCTTACTGACTAATAACAACAATAGGTACGAATAAAATTAAATAGAATTACAATTAGTCTCAACAAAAATACAAGCAATTGTTACAATGAAAATATGAAAAGTTATGTATTAAGAAAAACAAAAATGTTCCGTTTTACAACGCAAGAATTTAAAGAAAAGTCGATAATGTCTGACAAATTATTAAATTGACGGCAAATTCTAGTTAACGGATCAGCAACAGCATAATTAGTTCTGCAGAATTGAATATAAATAGGATTATAACAGCGGAAGTTACGACAAGGAATATTGAATTTAACAGATCTTAACAAAAATTCACAGCAAATATTACCATTGATCAGATTAATCATGAAGGATATATTTAACATTGTTCGACGACTCTTAAGGGTAGGCAGTTTTATTAATGCCAGTCTGCTAGTGTATGAAGGCATATCCAAATAATTCCATCAAAGGCCACGCAAACAGAAGAGTAAAAATTGTTTCTGCACAGATTCGATGTGATCACTGCAAACAGTATAGTGAGGATCCCATACAATGGATCCATACTCTAAAATTGGTCTGACAAGTGATACATAGAGCTGTTTCGTAATATATGGATCAGAAAATTCTTTTGCCCAACGTTTTATGAAGCCAAGAGTGCTTCTAGCCTTATTTACAGTCAAAGTGACATGATCATTAAAGTTTAATTTTGTGTCCAATAGGATTCCCAGATCAAGAAAAGAGTCCACTATCTGCAATTGATGACCACCAAGCAAATAATTAACCTTGATAAAATTATTTCTTGACAACCGCATACATTTGTATTTTTTAATATTCAGCTCCATCATGTTGTACTCGCACCACGAAAATAAATTATTGAGATCATTTTGAAGATAAATATGTTCGATGAAATTATTAAACGAGAGAAAAACTTTTACATCGTCAGCATACATCAAGATATTGGCAAAATTAATTATGTTAGGAAGATCATTTATAAACAGCGAAAAAAGAAGTGGACCAAGATGGCTGCCCTGAGGGACACCAGATGGCACATAAATATGCTTAGATAAGCTATTGTTCACACATACTGTCTGCTTTCTACCAGTCAAATACGATTCAAGCCATCTTAAACTCCTATAATTTACACCCATTAAATCCAATTTTGTTAACAAAAGTGATTCACTTTATCGAACGCTTTGCTAAAATCCGTAAAAATTACATCAGTTTGCTTCTGTTGAGAAAAGGCCGCATTTATCATGGATGTTAACTGAAGTACATTGGTCGTTGTTGAACAGCCCTTTCGGAAACCGTGTTGATGAGGTGATAATAACGATGAAGTATGATGAACCAAAAAATCGGCAATCAGTTTCTCGAACATTTTTGGAATAGCACTCAGTTTTGCAATGCCCCTATAATTTGTAACATAAGACTTATTGCCAGATTTAAAAAGCGGTAAGATATATGAGTTCTTCCAACACAGGAAAATATCCATAATTAATCGAGGTATTAAACAATATGACTAATGGTGTGACGAATGACTCTGCACATCGATTTAAAATACAACTTGGAACCCCATCAGGACCAGGACGAAAAGACATCTTTAAATTTTTCAGGTTCACGAAAATATCATAGTCATTAAATGTTGGAATAGATATTACTTGAGCTGATGTCAGAGAGTAAGGGTAAATATTTGTATCATTGTAAGCAGAATTAGAATAAGTACTGGCGAAGAAATCAGCAAACATATCACATATGACATCCTCACTACCAGATTCTTTATCATCAAATTTCATATAGGATGGAAAACCAGCTGATTTTCTCTTGGAATTTACAAACGTATAGAAGGATCTTGGATTCTTTATAAAATTATTTTTCATTCTATCCATATATGTTTTATATAATATGTGATTTAGAATGTTATATTCAGACCTGCTAATAGAATATTTTCCATAATCAATAATAGAGCCAGAACTTTGGTATTTTTTGTAACACTTGTTCTTTCGATTTTTCAGTCGCGTCAGTTGTTTAGAATTCCATGGTGGACCAATCATAGTATGCGAAGGTTTTAAGGGAACACAAATTTCAATTATTGAATGCACTTTCTTATAAAAGTTAGAAATCATCAAGTCAATATCTGAAACATTGTTAACAGGAATAGATAAGATTTCATTCCAACAAGTATTACTCATAATGTCATTAAATAAATTGTAATTGGTTTGATTAAAACAGTAGACTTTACTAACTTTAGAAGATTTAGGATTTAAATTAGTTGGAAGGAAAAAATTAGTTTTTAAAGTTGGATGATATCGATCCTCAGGCAACGCTACAGGTTCAGAACGTAAAACATGACAGTAATTGACATCATTAACAAATACAAGATCCAATATTTTTCCAAAGTCACTACAAAGTGAGTTTATTTGATACAGTGATAGTCCAAAAATATCATTCAGGAATTCGTCATGGCAAGTCTTATTCTTAATCGGAATTAAATGAGGCATATCAGGTACCTGTTTCCATGTGATTGAGGGTAGATTAAAATCACCCATCATAAAAACAGAATCATTTTTTTTAGCACATTGGACAACAGATGTTATTGCGTCAACATGATCAGAGTAAACAGCATAGTCAGAATCAGGAGGAACATATGAACAAGAAAAGTAGACTCTAGACGTTCCCTTTCAATTTTACAACAACAGCAACAAATTCAATATTAGAAGTCTTGGTAATAAACTGTTCAGAAGGATATAATGAAGAGACAGCAACTAATACACCACCTCCTCTGTGCGTATTACGATTGTATCTATAAATTTGATATTTGTTACAAAGAATTTCCGCATTAAAAACACTGTCATTAAGCCAGGTTTCAGTAAAGACAATCACATCATACATAAAATCATGACTATTATTATATTGAGATAGTCAACAGATAAGCCTGTTCTCTTATATTTCGTATAATATTTTTTTTATATTTTTAATGCTTATTAAGTGCCGATTATTATATGCTGGACTTTTATTGTAGCATACTTTAATAGCACAATATGTATTTTTCCCGGGTAGTAGCACTCAAACTTATACAATATTGATTTTTGTTTTAAAGTGTTCTGAAACTCTTTCGATATATGCATCCCACTTTTAAGCAGTCTCTGCTTATAAACTCTAAAAATCATACTTCATACTTTAAGTTTACTTTAAAAATATTCACACTAAGCGGGTGCGAAAAACTTTTTTCCAAAATAGATCCTGTTCACTAGTTCACCGTTAGGAAATAAACGGAAATAATGTTAGTGTCCGCGGCACATTTTACATCAAGAAGTCGATTTGATTGAAATAAAGTTCGAGGTCCCCCTTGCGGATGATCAGCTGATAATTAAAGCCATCTTTACAAAACTCCGTCGTTGAGTGGCTACAAACTTGATGCTTTTGTTATAAAAAATCCAGAGTTGACACATAGTTGGCGCTTTTTAATCGATATGGAAAAAATGAATTGTTTTATAGCATTTGAAAAGCGCCAATTATGTCTCAACTGTGGCAATGAGTTCTGTGCCTTTTTATTACAAAAATTCTCCAAAAAATAATAGATTAACAAGAAAACTCTGCAATTCACAAGAGTTCTTGTTTGTCAAAAATTTAATTACATCAACAAATTTGAAAGTAATGTATTTGCCAGGATGTTTCCCAGATATTTGTTAAGAATTTAGTCAGCAGCATTTACAATATCGTTAGTATAATTCGCAAAGACGCTAAGTCCACTTTTTTCCAAAATTGAGATTTTAATGCAAAACGGTAACACTATACAAAATACATATTTTACAACAACAAAAAATGTCATTATGTAGTTTACAGTTGTGGTTTGCAAACACGCTAAGTCCACAAAACTACGAAAAAAATTAAAAACACGTGCTAACTCCACGAATATTATTTATTAATTATTATTAATTTATGATCTAGGTGCTTTAAAGAAAGCTATTTTGTAAAAATAATTGCGTTTAAAAATTTATTATAAGATATAATATATATATAAGATATATATAATTATAAGATAGTTATTTTCGTTTCTTTAAAAATGATATAAATAAAGTGGCCCCAAAATTACATAATTCTGTTGTAGAGATTAAGCTTAGGGCCAAAAAACTTGATTTTTCATAAACTCGAATTTAAGCCGATAATCTCTGTAGTCGAAGTATTTTATAAATTTTATTATTTCTTGACCCTGTCACATGTTTTTATTATCTTATGTAAAAATCTAATCTAAGTTTTATTTAAACAATATTTTACAATTTTCTTACAACTTGAAGTAAATATCTGTTTCATCTACTTCATATATTTCAGGTGTCTAAATATCTGTTTTCCTCCTATATTTAATACATTTAGCTTATACGTATTCATGTTCACACTCTTAGGTATGAGAACGATTGAGTGGTTGATACATACATAGATATTTTAACCCATTTACGGATACCGTGCCAATTTGGGAACACATAGTTATTTAGAGTGCATATAAAAAATATTGATATTTATTACAAAATTTATACGTTAATAATTACTAGGAAGGCCTATGGCTTTAGAATATATAGAACTAATAAATTTGATTTCTAAGTAATTAAGTTTTCTGTGTGAAAGTTAAAATAATAAATTCTTTTACTGGTTCAAATCTGAATCAAAACGAATCACACATAATGGTTTTTAGTTTTGATGTATGTATATCTGATATAATCCATAAAATTTACAGTTTATGATTGCTGGATGCAAAGCAGTTCGATATAACTAAAGGGTGTTTTTTATAGAGGTATAGAACTTTAAGTTGCAATAAAATAACGACGGATTATTTGATTGACATGAATTTTATTTATCCGAAAGATAATCTTGTGGCATTACATTTTAAATATGATTTCTGGCATATGACCGGCTGGCGCGGATGTAGTCCAATCTGGACGTCCAATTGTCGATGAATTTTTCCAACATTTGTGGCCGTGTATCGGCAATAACACGGCGAATGTTGTCTTCCAAATGGTCAAGCGTTTGTGGCTTTACCGCATAGACCAATGACTTCACATAGCCCCACAGAAAGTAGTCTAGCGGTGTTAAATCACAAGATCTTGGAGGTCAATTCACAGGTCCAAACGTGACTTTCAATAAATCTATTGTGGCACGAGCTGTGTGACATGTTGCGCCGTCTTGTTGAAACCACATCTCCAATTCAGGAATGAAAAAGTTAGTAATCATGGCTCTATACCGATCACCATTGACTGTAACGTTCTGGCCACCATCGTTTTTGAAAAAGTACGGACCAATGATTCCACCAGCCCATAAAGCGCACCAAACAGTCAGCTTTTCTGGATGTAACGGTGTTTCCACATACACTTGAGGATTACCTTCACTCCAAATGCGGCAGTTTTGTTTGTTGACGTAGCCATTCAACCAGAAGTGCGTTTCATCGCTAAACAAAATTCGCTTATGAAAATCGGGAACATTATTTTCGAAATAAAATTGCACTATTTGCAAGCGTTGTTCAGGCGTGAGTCTATTCACCACAGGCACACAGATACGAAAGCTTTGACAGATGAAAAACCTTAATAACATAAAAGCATAGGTAAATTTAGAGGGAGAAAAAAATGTTATAATGGTTTGCGAATCGAATGTGTTAGAAGCAACAGATATACAGAGTGAACGCTGGCGAATAAAGCAAAAAAATTAAATGTAAATGTTTATTTTGTGTTAAAAAAGGGAAAATTTGGAATATTTTTTACTTTCTTCAATGAAAAGTTTAAAGATTCTTAAATATTTAAATATTAATCGAAATATGTGTGATTTTCGGTCACAATGAATATAGTTTCTTGTGCAAGAGGTAATTAAGAAGCTAAATATTACAAGATCAAAATAAGACGTACTGCTCATAAAAAATTTTTCTTGCTGAAAGTTGCCAATATTTTTTAATTTCTTGAAAGAAAAAGTTAAAAATTGTTATTGCTAGTAGTTGTTTTTATTATTTATTAATAGTTTTAGACAAAAATTAAATTTTTTTATTAACTCTCGCCAATATAAAAAACCCACCCCGAAAACTAAAAAAACATAAATAAATAAAACAGAGTTACAATCAGAGGACAGAAATAATTTTTGGTAATATTTGCTGTCCCTTTCACGTTTGGCCTATGCGCGTTTCGTTACTGTTTATATTGTGCTATTCACGATGAATTGCCAAACCAAACTGAGAATAAATCACTTGACAGCTGTTAAATCGGTCGCCATCTTGAAAAGTAATGCCAACTTAAAGTTGTATACCTCTGTAAAAAACACCCTTTACAAACATTTGGTTGCAGAAAATTCCTCTTGATATTGCAACTCTTTAATTAATTATTTTGGCAGATCAACCATCTACATTTCTGGGCTATCAGGTACTAGAGCAGTGATACAGTGTCTAACTGTTTTAAAAACAAACCGATTGATGTAATTTAGATTTCCCTGGTATGGGAGCAACCATATTAGGAACCGCTCCCTGGCAAATATAAGGAAGATGATAAAAAAAACCAAGAGCAAAGTTTGATTATAGGCTCTAAATAACGGTGATATTATAAGTCTGTTGTAAGCAAAATTTCAAAAAGGTCTTGTTCTCAAAAAAATAAAAAAGCGGATTTCCAACATTTTTTAAGAGGCAACAAGGTCATATGCGTATTTGATAAAGTGGATCAATTCATATTATTATGCAGTATTAACGTTCATAGAAAAAAATTAATGCGGGGTTTTTTCGACTACATGATTATTACTATTATCATTATGGAGAGGTGCTGCCACCACAAGATTTATTTTACTCGCCTCAAACTTTAAATGTTATACGCCATCTTCATAGAGCCTATACATGGTTTTCGAGAAGAACCCCATACCGAAACAGACTATTTTGTGTCTACCTGTTAAAGGACAGGTTGCTAACCTGATTATACACTTACATAATCTGATGAATGGCTCATATCTCCTCTTATTATAATTAACCAACAAAAGGATTCATTGTTTCAAACTCTCCACAGAGTGATTCCGGAATCAAATACTTAGCATACATACGCACATAAATAATAGACCCTTACAGTCCGGATTACGATCTAGCTTCTTATACCACTTAGGGTATGTGTGTTAATTTTTTACACGAGTGGCGGGACCTGAATTTTAAAGCCGACTTCGAACGACAAATTTTTGAGAAACTTGTCATGGCGCTTTTTATTTACCTTCAGAGTTTTTGTCAGAAATCTACTGAGAAGAAGTCGCCGAAGAAATATTTTTTTCAAATTACGTCTTCCTGGAGATGTCTGATCTGGGGTTTGAACCAATTCCTCATGTTTAATAAGCCATCCTACTATACTATTTTCAAATATTTAGCGCTTGCATTAAACCAGTATTTCGAAAAACCATAGCTACACTGCATAAAGTGTGCGAAAAAGGGTGTTGCTTTGTCCTACATCAATACATATTATATTACAGTTAGACAATACCGCTCACTTTTCTGAAAAACTTGTGAAACCTGCCACAGCAGACGCCGTTGAAGTTGAAAAAATGCAAGAAAGCACTTGGAATAGAGATAGGGTGCTTTCCAAATTTCACCCATATGTGTCCATTGTACCCCTTTTATGTGCCCAAAAATTTTCTTTTATTTTTTTGCTTTTTGTATTTTTGTACTCCTAATTTTATATAAATAGAGAACTTTTCAAAGTGTTCCTTGCAGTTTCGCTTGGCTTTAAATGGGTTAAAAACACTCTAAGTATCGAAATAATTCGATGTTTTTTTATTGATCAATATCGATAGAACAACGATGCTTTTTATTCGATACATCGAAGATGGCAATAAAAGGTAAGTAGTAAAAGAATTATATACGTCTGGTTTAAAATTATTAAGAAAGTGTGTAGTCCTTTAAGTCGGTAGTACTGCTATTATATCTTTTATTGCTATGTTGTATTTTGATACCACAAATTGCCAGAAAATAATAAAATACCTTAGAAAAGGAATCTAATATTTAAGGATGTAAACGTTATGTATCTGAAGACCATAATGACGTTTAATTGCCAACTCTGGCCAAACTGCAAAATTTTGTTGTAAATTCAGACATAAATATTTGTAGCACTAATCAGAAAACAAGAGAATTGAGTTTCGAAACAGAACTCAAATTAACAACTTCATACATGAATTCGACTGAAGTCTTTAATTTTAATATTTCCTAAAAAGTCTTTAATTACGGCTTTATATATATATAATATAGATATATATATCTCGGCTTTTACTTTTACAGTAAATTTTATAATTATCAGATAAATTATTAAAAAAATTAAGCGATAACTATTTTAAATTAAATAATACTTGATAGTTGCACTAAACATATTTTAAAACCGGGAGGAAATAAATTGTGTTATGTTTTTGTATTGAATATAGTCCTTCACAATTGCAAGGTCACTCAAATTTTTTAAATATTTCTTAAACTGTTATTTTAGTCAAATTTAGTTACTGTTCTTTTTTCAAACTACTTACTGAGTAGTATTTTCATAAATGTTTTCTTATTTCTCTAAAATTGCGGTATGTAGTGAGTACAACAGAGAACTGAACGTTCATGCATTCGCTGCTTTTGCCATATATTCATTCAACATTAATTTCTACTGATATTCACTGTTGATTGACTTTTGAATACTTTTTGCTTATAATGTCATGAGATGTCAAGCAACGAATGATCTCACTTAAAAAACCAATTGGTATATTTTTTCGGTGGTTACACACAAATTATACATAAATATTTAAAAAAAATTGTTTCGTTTCATTCAATGGGCACGTCAACCATTCATACCATTCGTTCTCTATTCGCTGTTTTTTTAGTTGGTATATGACTTTAAGAGAAGTCATGCATGAATTTTGTTACATTCGTTTTCAACGTACATGTTGTCATGTCTTACTGAAATATAATACTAAATATTGACAACAGTGTACTCTATTTTTGTGAATGTATTCTAAGTTTGCATTTAAACCGTTTTCTGTAACTCAAGACAGCAAATTGGTTTTGGACTGAAACAAGTCTGGATAAACTTCCCTACATATTTTCAATATAAGTAACATGGCACCTTCAGATTTAATTTTTTTATTTTTATTGAAAGTAATTTTTTATAATTAAATTAATCAAAATTAATTTCCGAAGTAAAAACCTTTGATATATCTTTTATTGATCAACGTACTGTTTCCAAGTATATACAACAATTAAAATCTTCGCATGTTGCCGGCCCTGATGGGATTCCTAGAAGTATTTTAAAACACCATTCTCATTTATTGAGTATTCCATTAACCAACTTATTCAACAAATCGCTTAAATCGGGCTATTTTCCCTCCTTTTGGAAAAAATAATTTATAATTCCACTGTTTAAATTAGGATCTAAAGCTGATATTTCAAATTATAGAGGAATTGCTAAACTCAACATTATACCGAAATTATTTGAAAAACTCTTATGTGATACACTATCATTTCTGCATCCCAGAATGGATTCTGTAAGTCTCGTTCAACCATCACAAATCTTCTTGAATTTACAACTTCGGTAAATGACGGATTTATTGTACCCAAACAAACTGACGTCATTTATATTGATTTCAGTAAGGCATTTGATAAATTAAATCATAACTTACTCGTTCATAAGCTTAATCAACTTGGTTTTAGTTCATCATTATTAAATTGGATTAAATCGTATTTAGTAAACAGAAAACAGTGCGTTAAATTCAGGAATACGCAATCTAACTTTATTGATGTACTGTCAGGCGTACCACAGGGTAGTCATCTTGGGCCGCTCCTATGTACTCTTTATAAATGATCTCCCTTCTGTTATCAAAAATTCAAACACATTAATGTATGCAGACGATGTTAAAATATTTTTATCATTTAATAACATTGAAGACCAAGTACTTTTACAATATGATGTTAACTACTTAACGTCTTGGTGTAGTACTAATTTAATGGAGCTGAATGTTAAAAAATATAAATATATCTATACACTAGATCATTTCCAATGATGCTGTTCTTGAACTAGTTCCCTTAACGATTTAGGAACAATTTTTGATTGTAAATTGGACTTAAGAAATCATATTACATCAACTGTTAGCAAAGCTACATGTATCCTAGGATATATCAAACGATGGGCTAAAGAGTTTTCTGATCCTTATGTTACCAAACAATAGAATTGATGGGATCGTAACAAAAGGTTAGGATCTTATGAAAAACGCCTAGCACTCATTAAATTACCATATTTAAAATGCCGTGGTCTAGTAGGTAGTGTGTTGGCTTATTAGACGTAATGCCAGGGTTCGAGTCCCAGGCCAGACATCAAAACTAAAATACAAAAGTATTTCTTCGGCGACTTCCTCTCAGTAGATTTCTGGTAAAAACTCTGAGAGTAAATAAGTGAAAAGTTTCTCAAAAATCTGTCGTTCGGAGTCGACTTTAAACTGTAGTTCCCGCCACTCATGTATAAAATTAACACACACAACATAAGTGGTGTGAGAAACTAGGTCGTAATCCTGACTGAAGGGTTGTAATGACCAATTATGTATGTATGTATGTATTTAAAATGCCGTCGTAAAAAGCTAAATGCTGTCTTTCTCCTGAAGCTGATTGATGGTGTTATCAACTCTCAATTTCTTCTGGAAAAACTTTACTTAAGAGTACCTGTTCGTTCAACAAGATACATACCTACCATACCTTCATATAGATTTTAACAAAAATTTGGAATCAATTAAAAAAGTTATAATTTTACAATTAAACTCATTTAATTAATAATATCAATGTAGTTTTCTTTTTTTAACTTATTTTTTGAAATCATAATAATTATAATTTTGTATTGAAATATAAAATGGGATTTTCCATAGACTTGAAATAAATAATTAATTTGTTTTTAATAAATATCTTATATATTTTTCTTTGCAGCTCAAATGTATTTAAAAATATTCTTGTTGAAGACTGCAAATCATTACAATTCAAACTAAAAACCTGAAATTGTTTGGAAAAGTTAAACGGTGTTTAGTAAAGTAAATTGTTATGTTTGCTTTACAGTCTACTCCAGCCTTAGGCGCTGTAGTAACCCCATGGTCTGGTTCGATGATTGACCGCTTGCCAACATTACAAGATATGCCGCACAAAGGTAGTGTAATATCATTAAAAATAATATGTACATAGTTTGTTGAAAAGTTAAAATTAAACAACAAAGAAAATTTATAAATTAATTTTATTAAATTTGAAGAGATTATCTAGAAACTTTCAATTGTTTTTGAACAGTTTTGTTAAAAAAGCTTAAATTTACCTACGTATATTCGCAGTTTTGGTACATTTAATATTAGTTAGGGTTGTTATTTCTCCCCTTTTTCCCGGACACCCTTTTTTGGGTCCGGAAAAGTCCTGCTTTTTTGGAATCATAGAATATTGAAAATTTTCGATTATTGGGCACACATATGTACAATTTTAGAGAGATCTCTATGTACACAGCAGTAGTATGTTTATGGCGTTTCTAGGTCACTTACTCCATACAAAATTTGGCTCATGCCTACGCTACAGTCGGTAGTGTCGGTTAGTCGATAGGTTTGTAACATGTAATGTGAAAATTTATGTACGAATGTTTGGACGAACAGAATGAGTGTGTGCGTAACATGTAATGTGTATGATCGTTTTTTTAATAGTAAATTCTTGGCACGTATTATCATACTCAATGCTGAAAAAATAGAAAAGGGATCTACACCTATATAGTTGTTGTTGTGTGTTTTTTATTTTTTTTGTATATTTAATTAGAAGGATCTTTAATTTTAAATGTGATAAGAAAGGGTAGATTGGTTGTGCGGGTGTTTTTTATTTTTTGTGTGATTTAATTAGAAGGATCTGTAATTTTAAGATGATAACAAATTCTTGTCACGTATTGCTCATGATAAAATGTAGAAGAAATAGTAAACGGATGTACACCTGCGTGATCGTTTTCTATGAATAATAGATTCTTATCGCGGTTTAGTGTATACCTGCATAATAAATAATAAATTCTTGTCACGTACTGCTCATGATCAAATGTAGAAAAAATAGAAATATAAACTGATAAGAAAGGGTATGTTGGTTGTACGTGTTCTTTTTTTTGTAAACAGGATCACCTGCGTGATAGTTTTTTTATATACCTAAATAGAAACATGATTGTGCATGTTCATTTTATTTGTATTACTTTTCAAACGAATGATTGGACGGATAGAATGAGTCTGTCTACGTTTCCTCATCTACATCCCAGAGTATAAATAGACTTGTTTTTAAGGATTTAGAATTTTTTAGTTTTACTGTTTTAAATAAATGAAATTATGTATAATAATAAGATTAATTAAAACAAATTAGATTTTTTTTCTTAGGTATACATATTTTATTTTTAGATTTTGTTATTTTGTACAATACAATACATATATCTATTGAATATAATAATAGTTAAACATTCGTTTATACATATTATATAGCTTAAGTGTATAGAAGCTATTGTGTATAGAATGTTTGACATCTGCAAATGTCAAAAGATTCTGAGTAAATTTTTTCACAGTTAGATCTATGTATAATATTATTAACACATATAAATGGATTACTTATTTTACTGATGTTACATATTCTTAGTTCATTTATAAGTTTCATAAATAAATCTATATGCTCTTTATCAATCTGATTACTGTATGTTGTTAATAGTTCTTCCAATTCAGCTGATGTAACCATTTTTTCCTCTTCTTTAAAAAGTCAATAGTAGGTTGCGTAAGTGCGGGACTATGTACTTTGAACAAAGAGTAATAATTAACTAAACAATGATTTCAGATGAGGTTAAGTTTTTTTGTCATTTATTATACAATTTCTTTATTGAAAATTACAATTTATTGAAAACACAGTTTTTACATTTAGTAAGATTATAAAAATTAATTATATTTTTAGCTTGATATAGTCTATGTTTATAAAATATACAGGGGCAGGTGTCAGGACCGCATGTACTATTTTCATTTGACCATTCACAATCCTCGAAATGTTCACCATGTCTATTTTTTATTCTCTTCAGGTTGCCAACATACTCCAGTTGTGTTTGTATGTTGATGAGTTTAGTTTTATCCTCATCAGAAATTATGCGCGAGAATGATTTTAGGAAGTTGTATATTTCCTTTAAAATCATTGTGTGTTAATCTACTGCAGAGCCAGGCAACACTTGCTATTGGTCAGTTGTTGCGAGAGCGAAAAATAAGAAAAGAGAAAAATTTATCCTCTCACATTCACTACAATGCAGGCATGGAAAATTTAAATTATTAAATTTGTAAAATTCGTTTACAAATTTGATTATATCAATTTAAGAAAGCATTTTAGATTAAAATTTGTTTTTTTTTTGGAAATATACATATTTAATAGAAAACTTTCTGGGATATTTATACCGTATTCACAAAATGAATAAAAAACAAACAAAATCGATCAGTCTCGCTCGAGCTTTTATGCAGTGAGGCTTGCTGTGCGCTGTGTTTAATGTAGAATGGGAAAACAATTTCATGTTTCCGAAAATTTTTTTGGCAAACCGGAGTGCCTGATTTGTAAACGGACGATGGCACGAATTAAAAAATTTTATGTAGAAAGACATTATTTTACATGTCATAGCGAATATGTAAATATTACAGGTGACGCAAGAAATTGTCTTATTTTAGATTTAAAAAAAAAATTTCTTTTAAAAATTTGTTTTAGATTACGAATCTCAAAATAAAGATGATCTTTCGTTAAAAAGGAAAGCTTCATACGACATTGCTGCAGCGCTTGCTAAACGATGCCGTCCGTTCGAGGACGGAGAGTTTTTCAAGGAACTGAGCAATAACGTGTTAGAATGTTTTCGATCAAGAGCTGATGAAATTCGTTAAATAATAACAGATATTCCGTTGTCCTCACGTACTGTGGCTAGAAGAACAATAAAATAATAATAAATTAATAAATTTCGACAATTTTTCTTTTTTATACGATTTTTTTTGAAAAATACTTTATTTTTTTTATATGTGCATAGTTTTTATGAAGAGTGAAATATAAGTTGTTTTTGTTTTATTAAATTTGTTTTAATAAATTAGAATAATTTATTTTGAAAAATACTATAATTCTAAAAACGTACACCATACGCTAATGTTAAAAACATTAAGTTTTCCATCCCTGCATTAGCAGATCTTTATGTACAAAAGCAAGAAACATGCGACAACACAACCTCTTTCAATGAATGCTCAAACGAAACTGAGTGTGTTTTTAATACGTGTGAGTACGTTGTTGTAAATTTAGTAATGGCTGAAAAGCACGCGTGCATAGGAAATGCCGAGCTCTGATCTACTGCTATTGTATGCTCATGTGTAGAGTTTGTGAATAATCTTTTATGTTGATGGTTTTAATATTTATATGATTTAAGATCGCTCGTAAAAGATAACTCCTATCGTCTTTATGGTTATGTATTTCAGCACCGGTGTCTATATCCCTCTCGTGTTCGGGATAGTACTGAGAACAGTAGGTGTTTAGTTTTCAATATTTATATTTTAATCTCTTCTATACAATAAGATGTATACACAGTAATGTCAACAAAAAAAAAACTACAATGTTAGACAATAAACCAAATTTACTCTTTTTATACCTACGCAAGTTTTAAAATTTCGTAATATTGTGAAATTAAAAGAATATTTTATATTTTTTTTTTATTTTTTATTTATATAACATATAAAATATTCAAAGTTACATATACATTTACAATATTTTCTTTACTTCATTTGTAAGAGGTACATATTCAAACATTCTATCATGTATAATTAAACAATATGCAGATGTACTAAGTGGTATGTTTTGTTGTGTCTTCAATTCGATTCGTATATCAATAGGTCCAGTTTTTACGGCTTCATTTTGATGTGTTACATCTAGAACAATTATTGGTGCAATTGTCTTAAAACTATCTCGTTTTAGTAAGGGTTGCGAGGGGCGTGAATAATAAGTTTCTTGAAATCTTGAGTACATATGATATAGTAGAGCGAACGATTTCTATCAAATTTAAGATTTAAATCATAGATGAACTTTAACATCGGATAGATTACAATGTATAAATTTGTTAGAGTTGTCTCGAAATGCTATTAACGAAAATCGAGGTCTTTCACTTTCACGAGCAAGCTTAACATTCCATAATATTGTATTGCTTTCGGGAAGAGAGGGGTAATAATACATATCCCAACTTCTAAACGATATATTCAAAGGTCGACGACTGTTGATAGTTTTATACATTTCCAATTTATAGGCAAGCAAGTTGAACATGTGGTATTTTCCATGTTATATTTAAAATCGATAGTTTACATTTTTCGCTTGATATATTTGATTTAAAGACTTGAGAATCATCTTTAGATCGTAGAAGAATTAATTCGTGTTTGGAATTAACTATTATCTTATTGAAATCTTCAGCAAATCCGAGTAACATTTTTAATGGAACATAAAAATTATAGCTTCCAGTAATAAGTGAAAGATCAGATTCACCATTGATTGGTGACCATCCTGCATTTACTAGTGCATCACTTTCGAGTTGATTTAATGAAATATAGTTCTTAATATCCTTTGTTATACCCAGATGACGTGTACGATCAATTTCTACACCATTTATCTCATAACGAATTTCATCGAACAGATAGGCCATACAGTTGTTTAAGAGTTTTAATGATGGAGAGACTGTACAATCGCCTTTTGTTGCAAATCCTTCTATGTATAGAAAACTTTCACTTGGTAGAAGTAACAAATCTTGGTTTTGAATTGATATACGAATTTCATCGTTATTTTTAAATGATTGTAGATATGATGTATGACTATGATAGTCTTTTTTGATGATTGAATTATCAAAGTTTGGTTGTTGTAGTATGTTAATTATACTCATTTTTGTTTTAGTTTAAAACCAAGTTGTCTTAGAAATTCACGATTATGTCTACTGAGATTCTGTGTCCTCTGTTTTTGTGTATTTTTTTATTTGTGATAATTTTTTAAAATCTTCAGTTCTTGTTGCTGTTTTTATTGTTGGAGCTGGGTGCAACTTTTTTGTTTGCGATACTGATAATGAATTGTTGTCGTTGCTGTAGGAATTGTTTTTACTATCGAATATAATCATTCCTTCAGAGGTTTCAAATGTAATCTAATAGTTATTTTTTCTCCACGAAAATTAATAAGGTTTCCGTCCTGGTCGGTTACTTTTAGAACAATGGTGTTGATTGATCTAATGTTAACTGGTAAATAAATGACGTTTGCTGGTGCTTCTGTTATTTTATAGCCAGGACTCACGTTAAGCGAAAATTGATGGAGAGTGTGAGCAGAAGCGTTATTTATATAGGATCCGCTAACAATATTACACTCAATTAAAATAGTGTTTATTTTTGTAATATCTATTGTTTTGGCTGATTTATGCTCTTCATCAGGCTTTAGAACTCTCTTACTAAACCCAAGCAGCGTTCCAATTGATCTTTCTTTATCGAAAAATATCGTATCAGTTGAGCTCTCTATGTAGGTTTGTAGTGTGTTATAATTTGATTGAATTTTAAGTTTTCCCTTTACACTCAATATTTTATATTTTCTAATTAAAAAATCAGCTAAGTTTGAAAATTCATATGATCCCACAGGAATTTCTATAATATGGTTACCAATATGAAACAAATTGTTCTCATAATCAATATTCGGAATTGAGTGATATGTATCAAAACTTATTAGACCACAAACATAGTTTGATTCAAGCACAATGGGTGGAAAATAGTCGGCAACTAGTTTTGATGTTCAGAGTTAATGTTATGGACATCTTAACGTATACCTTGCGAATGAATAATTTTCAAATATTACACTGTTTTTATAATGATGTTGATGACGATGCTGATGTATTATTTGAATTTATCCATGAATTGTGATTTGATGAAAATCCCAACCATTTAACATACAACATATTTCCTCTCCTCTTTAATACTTTTTCAACTAAATATGTTTGAGTGTATTTTGTTTTCAAAAGTTCATATTCATAAAATCCACCTTTAATTTCACTACCACGATAGCCTTCTAAAATGTAAGTATTGGGATTTGTATTCCTTAAATTTTTTCAAATACATGTTTATATTTGCTTATACGAACATGATCACCAATTTTAAACTTAGGTCTCCTAAAAACCTTTAAGTTATTGTAGACGGTATCCAAAAGAGTTTTTTCATTGAAAGAGTTCACTTCATTTGGCCTCATTTTAATTGTTCTATAAAGTGTATTATTATATTTATCGATCAGTTCTAGATATATGTTTATCCATTTGTAAGTTCCTTGAAAGCTAAACTCTTTCCACATCATCCCTTTCAATGTTCTATTAAATCGTTCAACTATTGATGCTTTCAAAGAACTATATGTTGAATAGTGATTAATTTTATAAGATTGTATTAAATGTTGAAATTGATTATTAAGCAACTCTCTACCATCATCGGTTTGCAGGGTTGTCGGTTTTCGCTTTGATGTATCGAATACATTTTTCATAGCAGCCGTTATGTTCTGTGCACCTTTATTTTTAACGGCAACAGCCCAGGCTTTTTTTGAAAAAGTATCTATAACTGTTAGAAGATAACGATATCCATTATTATATGTTTCATAGCTTCCCATTTCTACTAGATCAGCTTGCCATAAATCATCAATTCCCTTCACTACAACTCGTCTTCTTTTGAAATTTTTTCTAGCTTGTTTATGTAATTCTTCTACTATTTGTCTTTTGTCTGCATTCAAATCCATATTATTTATATGTGTAATTTTTTTTATAGCTTTACGAGCTAAAGGTTGGCAATCTTCGAAAGACATTGGTAGCCCGGCCTACCAATGTGCACGATTCGCCGCAAGACTTACTTTCGGCTTGCTAAACGCATACGTACTAAACCCAACCTAGTTCGTCACACTTTCAACCATTTGCCCCCCCCCGGGACCACAATCAAGTATTACTTCGGGGGGGTGGAGATTCAGCGAGTGCTGCCTTCAAATTCTGCTGACCTTGCTCTCTCAGCCAATCTTTGCTGCGTCAACACCATCCTTGCGAAAACACATACTGCGTTCTAATTGTCACATGAGGTTAACATCAGGTTAACTATGTTATCGGGCGTTACCTGGAATCCTACTGTCCTCTCCAGGCAATTTCGTTGAACAACATATCGCGGGCAAGTAAAGAAAACATGCTCCGCCGTCTCCCTTTCATTGGGGCATTCTGGGCATGCCTCGTCTACATCATGACCATACTTATAGAGATATGCCCTATAACATCCATGGCCGGTTAGTAACTGTGTCAGGTAGAAGTTCACCTGACCGTGTCTCCTTTTGGTCCATTCGCCTATGCTCGGTATGAGTCTGTGGGTCCACCTTCCCTTGGTTGAATTGGACCAGTCATGCTGCCATCTATGTATAGCGTCATCCACTAACTGAACAGGACTGGGGAGATCCATTCCCCTCCTTGTGTCATATTTCCTCCTCTCTACATCCACTACTAGCCTCAGGGCCATCATCCCCGCAATCACCAATGCTGCATCAGTAGACACCGTGCGGAAGGCAGAAATCCCCTGAGAGCTGATCTCCTGTAGGCCGTTTCTATACCTGCTCTATAGGTCCTCTTATCCATGGCCCCGGCCCATATAGGGGCCGCATATATAGCGATCGAAGTCACTACCTTCATCAGTAACCGCCTCCTCTCCTGTTTTGGGCCTCCAAGGTTAGGCATTATTCGGGCAAGTGCACATGGCGTCGCCGTACACTTTCCACCGATGTACGTCAGGTGTTCCTTAAACGTGAGCCTGTTATCAATCATTACTCCCAGATATTTAATCGCCTGCTTTGATGTTATGCGCTGGTCACCTACTGTTATTGTAATAAATTCCATCTCTTCCTACTGCTTACAAGTAGTACATCCGTCTTGTGATCAGCAAGTTTGAGACCTATTCCCGTGATCCAGTTCCTGACCATGCCAACCGCAGTGTTACACATTCTCACTAATTCATCTAAATGTTTTCCCCTTATCACCAGGGCAATATCGTCCGCAAAACCAATGATCTGTGTACACCTAGGGAATCTAAGCCGCAGTACGCCATCATACATGACATTATATGTGTATTTTTTTTGTCTTGAGCCGGAGGTGGGAATCTTCGAAAGACACTTTTGTTCCAACAAAAGAGTGCACGATTCACCATCACTGGTGCCTACGTACTAAACCCACCCCCTACACACTTCAACCACTCTCCTCCCGCGGGACTGCCGTAAGGTATTACTTCGCGGAGGGCTGGTTAGCTTGAAAGCTTTATCACGTTAATTCAAATTTCACCTCCGTTCCTCCAGTCTTCGGAGTACTATCAAAACTTCAGCCATTCTCTGGCTATATTGACTCCATAGAATCCTACAGTTCAACAGCTCTTCCATTAGCCGGTTTGGTTCCAAATTCGTTTCTCCCGGCCATCTAAATCTGGGACAGCATATTAGAATATGCTCCGCATCTTCCTCCTCGTCTACACAGTTTGGGCATATAGGAGAAGTGTCATGACCAAATCTGTGCAGGTACTTCCTGAAGCACCCATGACCAGTTAGGAACTGGGTCACGTAGTAATTCAACTCGCAATGTTCGTTCTTCATCCAAAGGGTTACATCAGGGACAAGACGAAATGTCCATCTTCCCTTTAGACTGTTCTCCCATCGTGACTGCCATTTGTGCATGGAAGTCCTTCGTTCCTCCGCTTTTATAGCCGATATTTGTCCCGGGTACTCGAGACGGCGAAGGTATATCCTTCTCATCTCATCCGCCAGTATATCTATTGGTATTGTCTTTGCCAATACCAAAACTGCTTCATCAGACACTGTCCTGAAGCCACTTATCCGTCTAATCGTGCTTAGACGATACACCTAGGACAGTATCCTCCTCGTCGTCCCCACTGAGAGTGCCTCCGACCATATTGGGCACGCATACAGCATTATCGACGTTACTACCGCCGAAATTATTCTCCTTTTAAATGGACCTGGTCCTCCAATATTTGGCATCATCCTCGCCAGTGCTCCCTGTGTTACAGATGCTTTTTCTGCCTCATCCAGCCATGCTCCAACATTTCGAATCGCTGTGTTCGTTTTCTCCTCTATTTCTCCTACCGTTTTAGCTACCGAGACTATGGCAATGTCATCTGCAAAGCCCACAATTGTAGTCCCGCTTGGCAATCGCAGTCGAAGTACTCCATCGTACATAATGTTCCATAGTAGTGGCCCAAGTACGGAGCCCTGAGGGACTCCCGACGTCACTACGTATTCCTGCTCTCCTTCATCCGTTAGGTATATTAGCTTCCTGTCCTGAAAGTAATTATTCAGAAGAGGGCTCTCATAATACGCCCCCAATTCGCCGAGTTGAACGCGTTTTTAACGTCAAGTGTGACAACCGCGCAGTACTCCTTGGTGCCAAATCTTCATCTTTCGCCTTCTATTGCATCTCTTGCAATGTCGACCACCCTCCTTATCGCGTCAACAGTGGACCGTCCTTTCCTAAATCCGTATTGCAGGTAAGAGAGAGCTCCTCCAGCCTCGGCACTTGTCAGTAGTCGATTGTATATTATCCTCTCCAGTATTTTTCCCATCGTGTCAAGTAGGCAGATGGGCCGATACGACGATGGTTCCCCTGGCGGTTTACCAGGTTTTGGAATGAGAACCAATTTCTGCTTCTTCCACCTACGTGGAAAAACACCCTCGACGAAGCACTCGTGGAACACCTTGGCGAACGTATCCGGTCTGAGATGGATAGCCGCCTTAAGTGCCCTATTCGGGATTCCATCCGGCCCCGGTGTTTTCCTATCTCCTATTCCAGTGCATGCTGCGAGTACCTCCTCTCCTGTTACCTCGGGTATGGTATGGATGGCCTCCGGCTCCCTACTTATAAAAGTGTAGGGCTGGCCACGTGGGAATAATGTACCAATGATCTCCCGTAGTAAAACTGGACAACCTAGTTTAGGCTGTTCTCGAGCACCGATTCTCTTGCAGACGACTCTGTACGCCGTCCCAAAAGGATTGATGTCAGCTTCCTGGCATATCCGCTGAAAGGATAGTTTCTTGCTCCTTTTAATGGCTCTTCTAAGTTGACGCCTTAGATCCTCATATGAAGCCCGTTCGACTTCCCATGTCGGTCTTCCTCTCGTGCGCTGGGCCCGTCTTCTCGCCCCAAAGCACGCAGACCGCAGTCTTCGAATCTCGCCATTCCACCAGTAGCAGGGGGAACGTCATCTACACACAGTTCTCCTAGGCATAACAGCATCACATGAAGTGTTGAGCATTTCGTATACGCCGCTCACTAATTCCTCGACCGTGCTGCCAGTCATATGAAAAGACGACAACATCAATCTATACATCTCCTCGTCAAAGCGGGAGTCCTTCCATTTAGGCCCCGTAAACGTCGGCAATCCGTTTCCTCTCGTGTTGCGCCCAGTAACCGTCATCACGATTGCCTGATGGTCACTATTCTTGAAGTCCTCAGTTAGCCTCGATGCGGTCCGCGAAACAAGGCCATCGCTCGCAAACGACAAATCTATTATGGAGCTCGATCCAGCTCTTCTAAATGTGCTTCCTCTTCCGTCATTCATCAACGCCACAGGAAGCGAGAGGCAGCGACCCCTGGCGTTAGTATATCTATTACCCCATTCGGTCGCCCAAGCGTTAAAATCTCCTCCAATAATAACGGGGGTGTTCAGGCGCACGTGTGACGCCAGCCTCTCCAGCATATGTTGGAAGTCATCCATTGACCACCTCGGGGGGCGTAACAGCTGTAGACGAAAACTCCCTTAATCCTGGCCATAACAAAACCAATTTCCCGCGCATAGGTTTGCTGGAAGGGTAATGAACCACAAGTCCATATAGCCGCAGTACTAGATCCGTCCGTGATCCAAGTACTATTCCTCGGTACCCTATAAGGTTCGCTTATGATTGCGACATCGATATTCTCCTCCTTTACTCTCTGGACCAGTAGGTCCTGGGCTGCTTCGCAATGGTTCAAATTAATTTGTATTAACCTCATCTCCTAGATCGTGATTTAAGCGCACGTTGAAACTGCGGACAATTCCTGCTCCCCGCGATATGTTTGGCGAACTTTGGGTTGTCCACTTTGCAGAACATGCAGAGTGGTTCCCGTTCGCAATTGCCAGCAATATGACCATCCTGTCCACACTTGCGGCATGTTCCCGAGCGGTCAACTTTACTCTCGCACAGGCGGGCTATATGTCCAAACTGCAAGCATCGGAAGCATTTCGTCGGAATGTTCCTTTCGCGAATCCTGCATATGACCCAGCCGATCCTAATTCTACCTTCTTTCAGAAGAATAGCTGCAGCGTCTGCATTAAGGTTCACTGTGGCCGTTTGCGTCCCACCATATGCTCTCCTGAGACCAACTATGTCGGCAAGAGCGAAGCCCTCAAGACATTATATGTGTATGTGTGCGTGTGTATGTGTGTGTGTATGTATAAGTATATTTTATTCGATTTTTAGTTTTTCCTTTGAGTGAATGATTTGAATAGATATTCTTCAATATAATTTAACCTTTGGTTATAGATATTAATTCTCTTTAAAACTTCAATTTCAATTTTCTTGAAAGCTTCGTTAAACACTTTCATTTCACCTTCAATTTTATTGAATTTCTCTGTAATTTTATTTCTGTATTCAATATTTCCATTATAGTTTTCCTGCTTAGAATCTATTATTGCCTTCTCAACATAGTTATCAAGGGCTTTTTCAAGTTTCTCCATATAGTCTTTTATTTTCTCAATTTTTACAGATTGTTCGCTAATTTTATTTTTAACATCATTACTCATTATTTCTTGATTGTGTATAATTGAAGTATTAACATTATCTTCGAATACTTTCATTTCATTGTCATGTTTTAGATAAACATTTTCAATCTCACTTTTTAAATTGTTTATTTGATCAACTAGATCATCATATATTTGTGTTATATATTTTTCGATTACGATATTTTTGTTTTTAGGGTTATATTTTTTAAAACTTTCTCCAAATTTATTAATATAAGACATCTCTTTCACTCTTCTAATAAATAATATTAGATTCTTTAAGTTCTTTGATAATAGAGATTATTTCGTTTTGATGACTGTTGTGACCAGCACCTTCCGATGAGAGAAGTAAACGTAGTCTGTCAACTAATTCATTAGGATCACCCCAATATATATAGATTGATTTCCGATTATCTAGTGATTTTAGCAATAAGCCACTGCCTTTTGTTGAAATTTTTGTTGTTGTTTTGAATAAATGTATAATTATTCGTCTATATTTGAAGGCTCGTGTTCCTTTCATATATATATATATTATATTTTTTCAAATCATTTTTGGAATAATGGAGAGGTTTTTTATGAAATACTAGTTCAAATAATCCAGGTGTTATTTTCAATTTCATGTTTCCAATCTGCATAGTATTATCTCCACTAAATATTAATTTTTCTTTGCCATATCTCCAACTTCCGTCTTCATCTTGATTAAAACCATAAATTTTATCCAATTGCTTACTATCAATAAGTAATTGAATATTTTCAAATAATGGAGAGTTTTTCGTTAGCTTTAAACTTTGTTTTATTTTCAAGTTTTTGATACATGTACTTGATACAGGTCTATTATGACCATAGTTTTGTTCATCATCATTACCATCAGTTGACATATTTCCATATTGAAAATCATCACTATCACCATTTACGTCATAATAATCATCATCATCATCAGTAGTGTTGTCTATATCCTTATGCTTATGTTCAAGTTTTCCGATGATTTTATTATCACCATTTACATCATCATTATCATCCTCGCCACCAAAAGTCTTGTCCATATACATATCCTTATGTTTATCTTCAAGTTTTCCGATGATTTTTTTAAGTGGTTTTGTTATTGGTTGAAAGGTATCTTCTAATAAATTAACTCTATCTATTTGATTCAGTTTAATATTTTTTAACTTTTCTTTTAGAACAGCTCTTGTCCTTACAAGATCCTCTAACATTTTATTATGGTAATTTTTAGACATTATAATAATTTTTTTAATTGATTTTGATCTGGTTATGATCTGCTTTGTATCTGGTTATTATCTGCTTGCTACCTGCTCACGATCTGCTTTATATCTGATTGCGATCTGCTTGCTATCTGGTTACGATCTGCTTGCTATCTTCTCACGAACTGCTTTATATCAGGTTACGATCCGCTTTATATCTGGTTATGATCTGCTTGCTATCTGGTTACGAACTGTTTTATATCTGGTTACAATCTGCTTGCTATCTAATATCAAATAACATATCATAGTTGTATGAAACTATCAAATCCTTTTCGATAACGTCCTTTATTTATTAAATCATCCTTACTTACAACAAGAAATCCATATTTATCTTTCCAACACTCACTGCAAAGGTCAACAAATTGTTTAAAAGTCATATCACCAATAACATGATCATTATATATATGTTTTAAATTCATTTCATCCTGCTTAAATATTATAATCATATTTGCATTATCACGTATTAGATGTTTTGGAATTTTAGTATAAGTTTGACCCAGATAAAAGCAATCAATAAATTTATGTCTTCCCATGCAGAAGTTGTGTCTTATATTATTTTGTTTCTCACAAATAACATCATCGAATATTATTATAGAATGTGGATAAGCTTTTGCTGGACTTAGAACTTCTTCATTTTCCGAAAACGTAAATAGATTAATTTCTTTTATCGGTTTAATTAATTTTCTTAGATAGCAATATTTTGGTTGATATAATGATTTCGAGTATACATAGATGTTTTTAAATATCAATCCGTTAGGACTTTCAATTAGACTTATCATCACATTAGTTTTACCACAATTTGATGGTCCCACTATCAATGCACGAATGGAATTCGGTAATAATGTATTGTGTACAACTGTTTTATCTCTTGATTGAGATGATTCATCAATATTTCTTATAATAATTTGCTTTGCTTGTTTAACTAGCTTCATGTTGACTGACATACTGAAACAGTGATCGTATAAATTGGTGTATATATAGG
Source organism: Sarcophaga subvicina (assembly GCA_936449025.2). NCBI lineage: Eukaryota > Metazoa > Arthropoda > Insecta > Diptera > Sarcophagidae > Sarcophaga > Sarcophaga subvicina. Next base: position 612,624 of record OW388085.2, on the reverse strand, counting down.
AAATCGTCTTGATTTCAGATATTTTTGAGAAGAGGTATAAAACTAACGAAAAAAAATGGGTATAATCTACAGTCAAAACAAAACCCCAGCCAGTGTAAGATGAGAGGAGGACTTGTAAACAACTTAATAAATAAAGTACCTGTTGAATTACATCTACCTGGTTATCAGTTTTGTGGACCTGGTACAAAACTTGAAAAACGTTTAGCAAGAGGAGATAAGGGTATAAATTTATTAGACGCAGCTTGTAGAGAGCACGATATTGCATATTCACAATCAAAAGATATAGACACAAGACATCAAGCAGATCAAATATTAGCTGAAAAAGCCTGGCAAAGAGTAAAAGCTAAAGATAGTGATATTAAAGAACGTGCTAACGCGTGGTTTGTGACAAATGCTATGAAAACTAAAGTGAAATTTGGATTAGGTTTGAAGGAGCAGAGAAATAAGAAAAGAAAAAATTCAAAAGGAATGAGAAAAGGAAAAATGAATAAGTGTAACAAGAAATTATTCACAGCTGCTGTGAGAAAAACTTTAAGACAATTGAAAGAAAAGAAACCCCTTGATATATATGATGCTGTTAAAATAGCTCAAAAGGCTAGTCATTCAAATTTTAAAGGGAAAAAGCGAGCAGACATTATAATACCGAGAGTTATACCTGTACCGAAAATTGGAGGATATAAAATTGGATATGGTCTCTACTATAGTCCAGCTCCAAAAAACTATTAGATAACCTAACCAATCGCCCATTAACAGATTTGGATTTGAATAAATATGGAAGATATCTTAAACACCTGAGGGGTGTTTTCATGCGTGATTCTTTACCCGTAAAACCATTCAAACAAGAATGCGGTATTGTTAATTTAGATGATTCAAATGGTATGGGAACACATTGGGTAGCATATTATAAAAACCACAACTATAAAGAATACTTTGATAGCTTTGGAAACTTACAACCACCACTTGAGATTGTTAATTACTTCAAATTTCCTATTGAATATAATTATGAACGAAAACAAAAATTTAATACATTTAATTGTGGGCACTTGTGTTTAAAATTTTTATTCAATAAATATAAATTGAAATGAAATGAAAAATTGTTTAATTTATATACATATAATATATTCTTTTTTATTAATTCATATAATTTTGTACATTATATTCGTTATAAACTACTTAATCTACATATTTACATTCAAAAACATTTCATCATTATCGTCTTGCATAAATTCACCATATATATTTACATTTAAAAACATTTCATCATTATCGTCTTGCATAAATTCTCTATATGAATTTAAATTTGGTGATGATAATGTTGATGGAGAATTTATTTTATAATGTCCCCAGGCGTATGTGTCAACATTATTTTCACATATAAATCTCTTATCGTCTAAATAACTTAAAGTTAATTTACTTATATATTGTGTATATACTTGATGAATCTTAGATCTAAACAAATACATGGAATCATGATACAGCTTTTTCTCTAGTAGACATTTTCTAAAATCATTAATACTTAGTCTAGATGTTACACTATTTTTAACGCCTTTAATTTTTTTAATTTCTTTGTCTACTCTATCTATTTTGACGGAATACATTTTAGCTCGTAAACCAATGAATTCCCTAATAACTTTTCCATTACATTCATCTTTCATCATTCCCAATCCTTTTTATTCATCAAGGGGAAATTATATGGATTGTCTTTTGAATAAGCAGATGTATCGAAATGTGAGGGAATATCATTTCTAATATCATCATACATATCATTTGTTTTCACATCATATATAAATGAATCGGTATCCATATAGCAGAGATTAATATTATCAAGATATTTTGGCTTCATATAATTGTAATGAAAATTATACATTTTCCATTTTGATAGTTCTAGAAAAACCAATATAAATGGGTTTATTATATTCCGTTCGCACTTTACTCATTTCAACTGCAACCATTTCTTCAGTAATTCCAATACAACTATGAAAATTTGGTTTCGCAATTAGTGATCTGGCTCCTAATCGTTTTCTTCTATTTTCCCACCCAATTACTATTTTGATGTCTTTTCTCTTATCGACATTTTCCATAGTCTTGCCATAGACAGCATTATTGATTAATTTGAAAAAGTTTTGTTCAAATGTGTTTTTAGCCAATGTTCTATGATGGTTATATACATCAATATATTTTTTTAACCAATTCGATTGATTAAATTGCAGAATTCTATGAATTTTGTACAAAATTAAACCATGTTGAATACATTGCTAAAGATTGTGGTAATGTATTATGTAATTCTTTTTGTCATTTAAGTCTGTTATTAGTTTTCTATGTTTCATATTCTCAATTTTCTTATTTTCAGCTCAGAATGGAAAATCACTGATGATCGTGCAATACAGTTGGATATTCCAAATCTACTTCTAAAATATAACCAAATTCTGAATCTTTTTCTACAGTAGTTACATCGAAGGCGTTACAGTTGTCAAGCCATTTAAAATTGTTATAGGGAAGATATTGAGACATTGCATAACCATATAAATTATTTACATCTAAATACATTAGATAATTTGATTCTTTTGTTGAATCATAGTCACTAACGTATTTATTATTAGCTCTCACATGACGCTTACTGCATTGAACAATACCTCCCCTAATACCCCGCACAACGAAATTGTACATATTGATATCTGTCAATAATTCCAACTCAATTTCGGTTGTTTTCAACATTGCATCCCAGGATAAACCGGGTGTGGTATAATATTGACAGGGGTCTAAATTGTGAATGTTTTTACAAACTTTACGGAAATTTTCAAAAACAAAACAAAGCAATAGGACATCAACTTTTAAATATATTAGAAGATAATCTAAAAGTTTCTTACATTTGAATGTATTCCAAACTTTTTCAGCGTGTTCGTAATCGTCTTCACTACACGACTCATTAGTAAGTTTATTAAAGAAACATGATCGGGGTGGTAGTACTGTTTCTTCAAGACGGTTGACTGAATCTAGATAGTCATATGGAAAGACACCTTTACGTTTCATTAAACTAAATTCATTGGGAGTTTGATAGATTGATTTTACTGTCAACAGATCATTATCTGACAAATATCCTGCTAGTTTTTCCAAACTTGATGGCATAAACCGACAAGAATCTAGAAAACGTAGTTCTATAGTATTTTTTTCATCTACATTAATCTTTTTCGATATAGATACATATAATTCTTTGTTTAAGGGGATTACATTTATATCACCTTCAATAGAAGAAAGTTCTCGTACAAACAAATGACAATCATATGATGATAGATTATGAAAGAATATAGGAATAAAATTTGCTATTTGATACTCTAAATTACATTTGTTATGTGCCGGTCCTCTATATTCACCTGTTAAGTGGCAATGATCGGCTACTCAATCTACATGAGATAAATTTTTTTTGCAAATGTGACAAATTGTATCCTCTTTCTGTCTAATCAGTTGAGAAGGTGTTAAGGTATTCATTGGTTTCACGATACTTAAATAATTAACATATAAATCTGTACAATCTTTAACTAAATTTACAAAGAAATGTTTTGGTGCATCATCACCACTGTACATGCTAAATTTATCTAAACTACTGTTAAATGAACATTTGATGTAATAACTATAAGCAATTAGAATATGTTTTTGTATGGACTTAACATTAGCTGAATTTTGAATATTAATAGTCTCTAGAATACACTCAAAATCAGCGTAGACTACAAAAGGTACATCCATTTGCTTTTTGATATTTTTAAAACTTACGGTGTTATTGTCTATAGAGGGCATTTTAGTTACCATCTTATTACATTCATCTTTGTGTTTGATTAGCGCCGTTTCACTATGGAAGTGTATTAAACATGAATTACATACATGTATCTTATGTTGATGTTTTGTAAGTTGACTTTTAATTAATCTGTAATTAAATGGAAAGTGAAACAATTTTATATTAATATCATTTTTTTAACATAAAATTATTATTGATTTACCTTGAAATATTTTTAATCCATACGTAGTGGAATCTCTCACCATCTTCTAGTAATAATAAATTAACGTGCTTAGCCTTTTCATTTATACTGGAATAGTAGGGTCCAACTATCTCACTGTTGTCATTCAACACAAACACGTTCACGCTAATATCGGGATTTTTCATTTCAAAGTCTTTGATTTTATTCGTTGGTAGCGGAAAAGTCAAATATTCAAAATTTAAAACAATACCATTTTCCAACATTATAATGTCATCATTAATGTTATTAATTTTATATGATGTAGTTCTTTTAGAATTGTCATTAACTGGATACAATGCTGATATAACAGCCCACTTGAAACAATACTCATCGTTATTTTGAACATTGATGCATGCATGTTTCTTTTGTATTGGGGTTGGTAGAGGAATATACTGCGAACCTTTTATACACTGGTATGTATTTATATTAATTTCTATCCGTAATATTTGTATTAATGTCCATCCGCTATCACGTTCCTGGAATTCACTCATTTTTTAACATTAACATCGCATTGTGTTTTGTAAATATTGAGGAGATCATCTGTAGTTGATGATGAGAGATTAATTATAGCCATCTTCGTTTGATGTGATTTTATTTCAATATAGCATAAATTCTCCTTTTCTTTAAACAGCATGTATTCGCAAAATATCTCCAGATTGCATTTAATATTGTCATGTTTTTGGATCATATGACTTAACAGCTTAGCCACTTTGAATTTAATTCCCGATAGAAAGTTCTCGGGTATTAAATTCGTTTCATCATTATTATCAATAACATATGTGATAATTCTATTTTTAAACACTGATCTTACACATTTTACTTCATCATCATCATTAGCACTATTATCATCATTCCGAATTTTGTCAGCACAATTAAGTTTATGTGCATTTGTTCGAATGTGATAGTGCCAATTCGTCTTTGGAATACGTTGACTACACTCGGTACAATTAACTGTATCAAATGGTTCTCCTCCGTCTCCAATCTTTGAATGTGTTAAAATGTGTTGATTATAATTTAACTGGCTTGAGAAATATTTATTGCATTGTATGCGTTTTATTGATGTGGATGGTCCATCATGATGTAGTCTATGATGTCTTCTTAATGATGTATTCAACTTGAATACTTTTCCGCAAAATGCACAAGTAAGTTTTATATATTTTTTTTTAAATTTTTAATTTGAAAACACAACTCGCTATCAATTTCTAGCACAAGAATGACTTCTAAATCCTTAAAAACAAGTCTATTTATACTCTGGGATGTAGATGAGGAAACGTAGACAGACTCATTCTGTCCGTCCAATCATTCGTTTGAAAAGTAATACAAATAAAATGAACATGCACAATCATGTTTCTATTTAGGTATATAAAAAAACTATCACGCAGGTGATCCTGTTTACAAAAAAAAGAACACGTACAACCAACCTACCCTTTCTTATCAGTTTATATTTCTATTTTTTCTTCATTTGATCATGAGCAGTACGTGACAAGAATTTATTATTTATTATGCAGGTATACACTAAACCGCGATAAGAATCTATTATTCATAGAAAACGATCATGCAGGTGTTCATCCTGTATACACTAAAACGCGATAAGAATCTATTATTCCTAGAAAACGATCACGCAGGTGTACATCCGTTTACTATTTCTTCTACATTTGATCATGAGCAATACGTGACAAGAATTTGTTATCATCTTAAAATTACAGATCCTTCTAATTAAATCACATAAAAAATAAAAAACAACCGCAACCAAGAATTTACTATTAAAAAACGATCATACACATTACATGTTACGCACACACTCATTCTGTTCGTCCAAACATTTGTACATAAATTTTCACATTACATGTTACAAACCTATCGACTAACCGACACTACCGACTGTAGCGTAGGCATGAGCCAAATTTTGTATGGAGTAAGTGACCTAGAAACGCCATAAACATACTACTCACAGCAACTTAACCATGACATAACCACGCCTATTTAAATGTTGATTTGTATAGTTAGTTTTACGACTTATTTTGTTTATTTGAAACTCCCAGTTTAACGTCAAATAAAATGGATTTAGATATGTTAAAAATTAAGTCTACTTTTAAATGTCTTATTTTTTATGAAAATGTTTTTTGGCTGTTGTTGTCTTTTTCTAAAATCAGTCATAACAACCCGAACATTAATAATTGATATAATTGGTGTCAGAAGTGGGATTACAAATAACAAAATAAAATAAGATGGGAAGATGTTAGTGTGAACCGGCTAAAAAAGAACTAGCGAAACGAGACCTGCCAATAGGCGGTACATGGGGAGAATTACAAATGAAATTAATGGAGGACCTCCTTTTTTATAGAGAAGCTGACAGAGGGAGAAGCTAATGAGAAAAAGACCGAGTTACTCCATAAAGAGCCGCAGAAACATCTATGGGGAATGGAAGAAATTATACAAATAAATTCTTACGAGATTACAAAAAAAGAACATAACAAAAATTAAAATGCAACAACAACACTCAAAGAAAGGTCGAAAAGTTACCAAACATGCAACTACAGCAGTGTTATAAAAAGAGCGAAGAACGATGCGGCATTTGAGTCTGTTACAAATAGTTGTACGCGTTAAGCTCAGGAGTATTGAGTACCGAAAAGTTTGATCTTTGTTAAAAAGGATTGTAAAAATCAGTTAAAGTATGTTGTCATTTAATTAAACAAACGATTTAAATTATAAGGATTTATTAAAATAAATAAATTATAAATAAAGGATTTATTTAAATTTATAAAGAATTTATTTAAAAAAAGAAACCAATGACATTACATTAAAAGCATTACCTTTTCATAATACGTGTTACAAACCTAAAGACCGATAGCACACAATTCATTTTCACAATTCTGCAATGTTTTTAGTCTTTTACAGCTATGCATGCACCAAATTTAGTATGGAGAAAGTGCGCCCGAAACCCCATAAACATACTATTCCCACCACTCATGTATAAAATTAACACACACAACATAAGTGGTGTGAGAAACTAGGTCGTAATCCTGACTGAAGGGTTGTAATGACCAATTATGTATGTATGTGTATGTAGATCTATGTATAATATTATTAATACATAAAAATGGATTACTTATTTTCTAATGTTGCATATTCTTAGTTCATTGATAAGATTTAAAAATTAATCTATATGCTCTTTATCAATCTGATTACCATGTTTTGTTAATAAATGAAAGAACAGAAACCCCTTGATATAAATGATGCTGTTAAAATATCACAAAAGGCTATTCATTCAAATTTTAAAGGGAAAAAGCGAGCAGACATTATAATACTGAGAGTTATACCTGTACCTAAAATTGGGGGATTTCTTCCACTTATTCCCGTACTAACAGCATTGTCAGCGCTTGGTGGTTTGGCAAGTGGAGGATCCGCTATTGTCAAAGCAATAAATGCTATCAAAAATAGAAAAGAACAATTGGTGGAAGCTAACCGTCATAATAGATATATGGAATCAATTGCAATGGGTAAAGGGTTATATCTCAAACCATATAAAACTGGATATGGTCTCTAGTCCAGCTCCAAAAAACTATTAGATAACCTACCCAATCGCCCATTAACAGATTTGGATTTGAATAAATATGGAAGACATCTCAAACATTTTGGGGGTGTTTTCATGCGTGATTCTTTACCTGAAAAACTATTCAAACAAGAATGCGGCATTGTTAATTTAGATGATTCAAATGGTATGGGAACACATTGGGTAGCATATTATAAAAACCACAACTATAAAGAATACTTTGATAGCTTTGGAAACTTACAAACAACTCTTGAGATTGTCAACTACTTAAAATTTCCTATTGAATATAATTATGAACGAAAACAAAAATTTAATATATTTAATTGTGGGCACTTGTGTTTAAAATTTTTATTCAATAAATATAAATTAAAATGAAATAATTCAGAGTACATCGGCCCGCACTAACACAACCTAATATTAAATTTTTAAAGAAGGGGAACAAAAATGGTAACATCAGCTGAATTGGAAGAACTATTTATTAACAAAACATAGTAATCAGATTGATAAAGAGCATATAGATTAATTTTTAAATCTTATCAATGAACTAAAAATATGCAACATTAGAAAATAAGTAATCCATTTTTATGTATTAATAATATTATACATCGATATAACTGTGAAAAAATTTACTCAGAATCTTTTGACATTTGCAGATGTCAAATATTCTATACACAATATTTGTTAACACTTAAGCTATTTAATATGTATAAACGAATGTTTAACTATTATTATATTCAATAGATATATGTATTGTATTGTACAAAATAACAAAATCTAAAAATAAAATATGTATACCTAAGAAAAAAAATCTAATTTGTTTTAATTAATCCCTGTATTCTATAATTTTAGTTATTTAAACAGTAAAACTAAAAAAAATTTAAATCCTTAAAACATGTCTATTTATAATCTATTTATGTAAAAACCGATATTCTACTTATGCGTGAAAAAATAAACCCACAGGCGCAACTATACATTTCTTTCTTATCACATTTAAAATTAAAGATCCTTCTAATTAAATCATACAAAAAATAAAAAACAACCGCACAACCAACCTACCCTTTCTTATCAGTTTCTATTTCTATTCCTTCTACCTGTGATCATGAGCAATACGTGCCAAAAATTTATTATTAAAAAAAGGATCATGCACATTACACTTTACGCACACACTCATTCTGTCCGTCCAATCATTCGTACATACGTACATATATTTTCATATTACAGTCTATTTATACTCTGGGATGCAGATGAGGAAACGTTCTGTCCGTCCAATCATTCGTTTGCGAAGTAATACAAATAAAAGGAACAAGAAGAACCAGGTATGATCCCAAATTTGTATGGAAAAAATGAAAATTAAAATGATTTAATTCTTTTCCAGATATGCATGCTCCCAAAATTTAACACACATAGACATTAAAAAGCATTATCTTTTCATAATACATGTTACAAACCTAAATACCGATCGCACACAATTCATTTCACAATTCTGCAATGTTTTTACTCTTTTACAGCTATGCATGCACCAAATTTTGTATGGAGAAAGTGCGCCCGAAACCCCATAAACATACTACTGGTGGGACCTACAGTTTAAAATCGACTCCGAACGCCTGATTTTTGCGAAACTTTTCATGGCAATTTTATTTACTCTCAGAGTTTTTGCCAGAAATCTGCTGAGAGGAAGTCGCCGAAGAAATAATTTTTGTATGTTGCTTTGATGTCTGGCCTGGGGCTCGAACTCTAGCTTTACGTCTAATAAGCCAACACACTACATACTAGACTACGGCGACTTCATAGTTTTATAGTTTTACTAGCTAAAACCCGGTGTGCTTCACTACTCTTATCGATATGAAATATAAATATGTACATTTTTTCTTATGTATATTTTTATTATATTTAGTCAATAGCCTCAATGTAATAAAATAAGAAGAATTCTGGATTTTAAAATATTTATTTTGTTACTGATATTTACAATGTTTCATAATAATTATTTCTTATTCTAGCGGCTCTACGTCGCTGACTCTGAATTCGAGTAATACGTTGATCTGGCGTCTCGGCAGCTCTAAAAGTTGCTCGTAGTTTCTCTCCTTCTAGGCGTACATCGCGTAGATCCGGCGACTCATCAGTTCTTGATCTTGATGATTGGGATCGTTTTCTTCTAAGACGTGCATCACGTTGATCAGGTGTCTCAGCAGCTCTCTCCTTTCTCTCCTTCTAGGCGTACATAGCGTTGATCAGGCGACTCATCAGTTCTTGATCTTGATGACTGGGATCGTTTTCTTCTAAGACGTGCATCACGTAGATCAGGTGTCTCATCAGCTCTAGATGTTAATGCTCGTATCCTCTCTCCTTCTACACGTGCATCACATTGATCTGGTGTCTCCGCAGCTCTAGATGTTGATGCTCGTAGTCTCTCTCCTTCTAGGCGTATATCGCGTTGATCCGGCTCTCATCAGTTCTTGATCTTGATGATTGGGATCGTTTTCTTCTAAGACGTGCATCACGTTGATCAGGTATCGACTAAGGTAGTCCTTTCGGGAGGTAATGCAGACGCCATCAGCTAGTCGAACTTCCTTTTACAGGGTGGCTGATATGTATTGCAACCAACTTCAGGTTGTTATAGTTTGTAAACCGCTCGTCTGACAGCTGGCAGGTTTATTCCAGTGACAGTTCATTTTATTATTTACAAGCTTACAAAAGCATTTTGATCTATTGCATTCAGAAAAAAGTTATTCGTGATGGAATTCAAGCGTGATAGTGTGATTGCTTTATATTTGGCTGGAAAACCACAGGTGGCTATCGTTAGAGGCCTTCAGCATTTAAATGTGAATAAATCTTTTGTTTCTCGTACCATTGCTCGTTACCGTGATACTGGCAGTGTTACATCGCGTCCAAGAAGTGGACGAAAAAAACGGTAACAACACCAGAAATGATTCGAAAAGTGAAGGCCAGATTTGATCGAAATCCACGCCGCAGTGGTAGAAAAATTGCTCGTGAGCTGAACATATCGCGAAAACGGATGCAACACATATTGAAAAATGAGCTTGGACTAAAGCCATTGAAGTTCCAAAAAGTGCAAGAGCTCACCGATGGACAAAAAAAAGTTAGACTGGAAAGAGCCAAGGAGTTACTTCGCTTGCAGGAAAGTGGCCAGTTACTGAATTTGGTTTTCTCCGATCAGAAGCCATTCCAAATTGAGCAGTTTGTGAACAAACAAAATAATCGGGTTTACTTGCCAAAGAGGTCAGCTGAAAATTTACACCTGCGATAGGCCACCAGAACACAATCGCCGCCGATGGTAATGGTGAGGGCCGCCGTAACGGCCGATGGTCGCTCCCCGCTCGTATTCATCGACCGTGGGGTCAAAATAAAATGTCTTAAAGACAGTATTTAAGCCCTGGGCAGACAAACACTTCGGCCGCAGACCATGGACATTCCAACAGGACTCAGCACCACCGCACTCAGCACGCGTCAACCAAGAATGGCTTAAAAAGGAGGTTCCTCGCTTCATTTCTACCGCACAATGACCACCAAAATCTCCGGATCTCAATCCGTTGGACTTTTGCGCCTGGGGCATTTTGGAGAGTAAAGTTCTCACTAAAAAATATCAAAGTGTCGATCATCTCAAGATGGCGCTTCGCCGGGAATGGGCCAAACTACCGCAGAGCCACTTTCGTGCAGCCTGTGATGGCTTTGTCGGCCGTTTGAATGCCATAATTCGTACCAAATGTGGCCAATTCGAACAAATCTAAACTGATTCTAAAATTTGATGTTATTTTCAACATTTTTTGCTTTTGAACAATAAAATTAAAAAAATATAGCGCTTTACTTTGTTGCATTATATATCAGCCACCCTGTATATATAGAATACTATCTGTAATTGTGAGTAACTGCCTTGATAATATCTTTTAATATAGGAATCAAAAATTTTTGGTGCATAAGACGAAGCATAAGCGAGATATCCACACGAACCGAAAACTTTTGAAGATGTTCCCGATAGAGACATATAAAACGGCCTCTACAAGGTAACAACTGTGGCAAACGTTCATTATACACAAAGGTTGGTGATCGCGTTTTATCTTATTATTCGGCTTAAAAGATGTTCACAGCCACTCAGGCAAGGCAACCATTCCGAACTTTTCTATGAAGTATCTGATATATCTAGCCGTATCAGCGAGGTTATATTGAGATTCTACGTAATTCCAATTGTCAGAGCCTACCTATTCGATTTGCTATCGAAGCGAAGTTGGCCAATGGCACGGGGTTTTTGAAGTCAGAACAGAACGATAGGCGAATCTGTGCAACAGAAGGCTTCCGATCTAAAGTTTGCACTTTTCTATAAAAGGTGCAACTTCTAATTTGGCAGCGAGCAAATAGGTAATAAATTTACAGACGGGATTAGGATTCTACGATACAGAGTGCATGCTTTCTCAAAGGCACCACTAAATGGAGGAAGTTGTACTTCATAATGAGGGTTCAAATTAACCCAACAAGAGATGTTAATCCTTTTGATGTACGTGTAATCATCAACCCACAGGTTTTCAACTATTCGTCTCATTCACTTCTGTCTTTCCAAATTTGTTACAAAAGAATCTTAGCAACTATGACTTTAGGTATCAACCACCAAGACAAGACAGAACATGAATTATTTCGTCATCATTACGAATTGCTTCTACAATGTTGTCTAAATATATTTGGTTCCGCAAAATAGTGAAGCAAGTGGGTGGTTCGATTCAAAATCATTAGCAAAATGATAATAAGTTTAGTTAACACCAAATGTAACTGAGTTTAATACGTAACATTGGTCATCGTCCTCGCGGTTTCGGCGGAATAACATCTTTTGAAAGGTGGTGTGATCTTGTCTGACCAATATTTGCCTTAACGTTTTCTGTATGTCTGCGTTAAAGACAAATCGAAACAATCTTCAACGGAGAATCAAAATAGTTAAATCGATTTGTGAAACAGAACCAGTGTGCAGGACATTGTTAAGACTTCGGCTGTTAGAAGAGGGGCATGAAGCATTATAAACTACACGTATCTTGGATGTGGTTGTGCTTTCAGGTTTAAAAACGGCATGGTGGGATAGATAGTAACTGGAGCTGGAAGAGATAACCCAAGATTCATGTCCGTAAAGAATTCGGAATTAAAGTGTAATGCAATTTCAGATCGACCTTCTTTAGTCCTATAAGTAGTGCGAAGATACAGATACTCACAAAGGCGACCATACTTTCGACTTTAGTACTTCTTCTATTTCCCCGAATAGATTAATTTTCGCATCTAATTGTCGAAAAAAAGGAAGCAACAGAATGTAATAATAAATAAAATAAAACTGTTGAGAATGGGGTGAACTGTAACAGGATAGATAACAGAACGTTGTATCCACAATGATGAATTTATTTTATCGTCTCCAGGCAGCTTTACAAAAGGAGTAAAAAACAACAACGCTTAAGTAATTATTGCTTTCGCAAAAGAGTATAACAACGACGTTAATTTATATTGCTTTAAAGCAAAATGCAACAACAATGCACTTTTTATATAATATTTTCAGCACTTTATATTCTTACACTTTTATGTACATTTTTATATCACTTTTAATCACTTTTGCACTTAAAAATTCAAATTACATATCTTGAAAAATTATTTTTTAAGTCTGGAGTTTAGTGTAGGGAAGGGCCAATATTCTTGAAAAATTATTTTTTAAGTCTGGAGTTTAGTCTAGGGTTTAAAGGGAAAATTTCCAGAACAAAATATATTTTTATTTTGGAAGGGCCAATATTCTTGAAAAATTATTTTTTAAGTCTGGAGTTTAGTGTAGGGTTTAAAGGGAAAATTTCCAGAACAAAAAATATTTTTATTTTGGAAGGGCCAATATGCTTCCTTTATAAATCTGAAAAGAGTCTTAAATATAAATATTTAATTTTGGACGATCCGGTTCGAATAGGAAATGCATTAAATTAAATTAAATATTTTAAGTCGAAGGAGAAAAATGCATTAGAAAATATTTAAAATAATATTTATGTTTTAATAAAACAACATAACTTCGGGTTTTGTGGTTTGTTCGTATGCGAAATCATATCTTTACGTTTATTTACATACATTCTTTACAATCCGCAATTACAAGTCGTATTTACACGCTTAACTTAACATTAGAGTGACCAGTGTAAATAAAATTGTATAAATATATTGAAGCACCTAGACCTTTGTTGGATGCTATAAATATATGTATATGCGCTGAGAAGTGAAGCTGATTTAGCTTTCCAAACCACTCGTTTTTTCTAAGGAGTAACTGAATGTAACTGTAAACTTTTTCAACTTCACTCAAGAAACTCTTTATTTATTAAAATCAGAGACAGTGCAAACAATTTTGAAATAAGCTCTAATTCTTTTATTATTATATATATATGTCTTTATTAAAATCTTTATCTAAAATTTATAACATTGTTTTGAGATTTTACTTAAAGTATTACAACAACCAAAAACTTAATAATTATATAAATAAACTAATAAAAAAGTACAGAATTAAGGAAAAGTTGTTATAAAAAAATCTTGCACAATCTTAAAAAGTCATAAGAAATTTTTAAAATATTCACTAAATTGGCTCTTTCAGTAAAAAGAGATCTAGTGGACATTCAGTAAATTCCTTATTATTCCATATGTAGACGTTCTGCATTTTTCATTAAATGACAGAGTCAGTTCCCTTGCGAATGATTCAATCAATACGTGACTAAAGATACTGTGCATCAAATCAGTAGAGTATCTGGGGTTCAGAACATGTATTATTTTCAAATTTTTATTTTGAATTACCTGAAGTTTTTTTCTATACGTTCTAGCAGCTTTAAAGAACCATACCTGGCACGCATATGTCATAATAGGCCGAATACACATTTTGTACAAGAGAATCTTATTCTTACAATTTAGTCTAGATCTTCTGTTAAGTAGAGACTCCGCACCTGACTGCCTTCTCACAAATATATTCCAAATGCTGTTTAAATGATAATTTCTTATCTAAAATAATTCCTAGATATTTAACATTATCACTAAGTGGGATCATAACTCTCCGAGAGTAAACATGTCTTGTAGGAATACGTTTTAGCGACCTATTATATGGAAATATTATAGCCTGTGTTTTACTATCATTAACTCTTATTTTCCACTTGTCGAAGTATTTATGGGCTAGTCTTAAACTATCTTCCATTCTTTTAACTATCGCATTCGACACCTTACCACTGCAAATGAAAGCACTATCGTCTGCGTAAAAAGCCATTTCGATCTACATTTTATGTAGATCGAGTAAAGAGTTGGTACTATACTGACCCCTGCGGAAGACCCGCAGGTATTCGCCGATCACTAAACAGCATGTTATTGATAGATACAACAAAAGAGCGTTGATCCAAAAAACTCTTTATAATTTTCTGCAGATATGTAGGAAAATTGAATGTACCGAGTTTAAAAAGCAGACCATCATGCCAAATAGAATCGAAGGCCTTTTCGATATCCAGAAAAATAACACCAGTACTCTTTTGATTCCTTTTGTTGCACTCAAAACAATTAACAACTCTTTTTAGTTGATGTACAGTAGAATGCTCACTGCGAAATCCAAACTGTTGCGGGTTAATAATATTATTCTGATTAGAAAAATTCAAAATTCTTTTGTTGATTATCTTCTCAAAGACCTTGTCCAATAAACTTAGAATGCTGATGGGTCTATAGCTGGAGGGTAATTTAGGATCCTACCCCGGCTTAGAAATTGGGATTACTTTAGCCCTCTTAAAAATCTTAGGAAAATAACCTTCCGATAAACAGGAATTAAAAAGTTTACTTAAAGTCTCAAAAAAATAATCAGGCATATTCTTGAAAATGATGCTATTAATGCCATCTAAACCCGGGACCTTATTATTCTTTAGTAACATCATAAGCGATTTAACTTCCACTAAATCGGTGAGTTCTATGTAAGATCTATCAAGAATTCTGTCGTTCAGATTATGAATATATTCTGAGACAGCCGAGTCCATAGGCGAAGTATTATTCAAAGTGATAGAATGTGAATTTTGCGAACACGTCTGCCAACGCATTCGCCTTTTCAGGGCCAGTTTTCAAAACCTCACCGTTTACTTGAAGGTCAGTAAATAACTTTCTGTTGGCCCTTCAGACTCTCGCCAATTTCCAAAATTTTTTCGAGCCCGGGGGCAAATTCGTAATAAACTTCGTCCACGAATTATTCCTGTCCCTATTAAGATAAAAATCAATGAAATTATTTATTTGGCACAAAATGCACTTCAATTGAATTCTAGTATTAGTGTCCATACATCTCTGATATTTCCGCCTGTACTTATTCCTTAGACTTAACATAATACTTAAATCAGAGATTTCCCTATGCCAAGAATTTTTGCGCCCAATAGGTTCCTCTTGAAAGCCTCTTGAACTACAGAAATCAACTTACCAAAATAAACATCAAGTTCACCCGAATCAGAGGGATGTTCTGACATCGGATTTCATTTTTCACCCAATTTTCAATTGCTGTCCAGTCTGCAGGATGACACAAGGGAACTGAATATGTCATTTTTTCAACTCTCCCAGAAATAACGCATGTTATCGGAACATGGTCCGATTGTAAAGTATTCGAAAGTGTTACAAGGTCGGAAAAATGGAGACTAGAGTTGGATATAAGAATGTCCACTGTAGAGGGCTGTACTGGATTGATGTTCTGTCTAAAACGAGTGTGTTCCCTCGGGTAATAAATGAAGTAGCTGGATCGGAGGCAGTGGATGTAGAACTCCTTACCGGCGGAGTTGTTCGATGAGCAATTCCAATGAGTATGCTGAGCATTTAGATCACCAAATATGAAGTTGGAAGTGTAAATTGGATTATAAGCCGATGTAAATATAACTGGGCGCCTATTAATCATCACTTGGACTGAAATATTCTCAGCAATACTTGTTTTGATTTTCGGTAACAAAGTATGTTCAATCTCAGCCTTAAATGCGATCAGAACACCTCCTCCATGCGATCATATCTATAAATTTTATGGCCACCAAGTTTAAATTTGTGGTACGGTTTCAAAAAAGTCTTATTTAAAAAAGAATATCAATTTTCAATTTTTACAGAACATATTCAAATTGAGCAGCTGCTGACTCTGTTGTAATACCTTGAGCGTTCCAATGCATTACATGAATATTTTGGAGACAGGTTGAGTTATATGACATGTTTAAGCATCATACCTAAAACTCGAACCTTGTTGTACTTGTTTTGACATCTTTGCAAAGCATCGACAGCGTCGAAAAATATTTCCATAAGCTTCTCATTGGAAATGTCATCATTATTGTTCTTATCGTAGCATTTGTTCTTAGCTACCTCTGAGTACAAGTTGTCATTGGTATGGGGATTACGAGTAATACCTAGGGAATCTCGCCTTGGTAATTGAGGAAAGTCATTCTCGTCTGTGTTAAAAAACGAAAAATTAGGTCTCATTTTGGTCGTTCTGGATTTGGAAGTTAGACGATGACGTATTTCTAAATATTCTTGACGACAAGGACACTTTGGGTCATCAGCCCTGTGGTTAACATTTCTTAATTGCTTTTTCAAGCAGTTGTAGCACTTATATATTATGGTACCAACATTGCTGCTATTGTTGAGTCTGCATTTTGAAAACTCGTGATTTCCAGCACAGACTGTACATATTACAACACGATTACAATTTTTGGCACCCTGTCCATACATAGCGCCACTTGGAACATTGAGTAGGGCCCTTGTTTCCCTTTAAAGGTCTTCTCCAGTAAACAGAGACATTACAAAAGTATTTCAACTTTATAATTTCTCTCTTGGATACCTGCTGTTGGTCGAATTCGACGAGATAAATTGCATCATCCGCATTGGATCTTTTCGTTGCTAATTCTTTAACGCTTACTGGCTTTATATTATATGAGCTGATGAACTCTGCTTCAATAATCTTGCTTTCAAAACGTGGAAACCAAATAAAACTAATTTAAAGGTTTTAGCATTTTTTATCTAGTGTGTATAAAAGTGGAAATTTCCTTCCTTCAGGACTCCTAGGGCTTCGTTGTATAAAGATAGCGAGTTGGAAATAATTTTCGTTCCAATGGACATCCTTTTAAAATTAAACTTTTCGCCAATTAAACCAATGACTTTCGAAAAACTGTGTGTAGAATCAACAATTATAGGAGGAATCCTCTCCTTAACAGCAACCGCTTCTTCTTCCTCGTCATCAGACAGAGATTGAAATCTGTTGGAACTAGTTGTAGATCTATCAATTTTTGGCACCTTGAATTTAGGGCTATTGCCTTCATACTTTCTTCTTTTTTGAGCAACCATTGCCAAACACAATCAAAAATTAAATAAAAATGTGGAATTTAACACTTTTATTACAAAAAAATTAATAAATTTAATAGATTTTCTCTAACAAGAAATCAACACGATGTTTTTAACTTAAGGCAGAGATGCCAGATGAAGCTTTAATCCTCTAAGGAATGTTTTAAAAGAATGATATCGTTTTTCAGAATACACAGAGTAAATATAATATATAAATAGGTACTAATTTCCCCCAACAAACGATAAAATAATAACACTTTCTGCTATATTTTTCATAAATTCTGACCCATTGAAAAAAGTTCTTTATTTCCCTATTTGACATGCGACGCATATATGTATGTACCACTCACTTCTTATACCGAGTAGCAAAAGTAGGGTTCAACTCTCAGCAGAACGTTATTGGGTGGTATCAAATAAGCCTGGATTCACATTATTTTCCAAAATAAAAGGATTTCATTTAGTTGTCCTCAACGAATTTTAAATATCATGTCTTTTAACTTAAATAACAAAACTTAATAAGCTGGATCAGCTGTCTGAAATTCAGGAATAAATAAATTTCATGGCAAAACAATATGATGTTATTTTAAAAGATTTATCTGAAACAAAAAAAGAATTGAGTGAAGTACAAAAAGAAAATTGTTCTCTAAAAATGGAAATTAGTAACTTAAAAGCATCTTTAAAATATCTTAATAATATGGGTGTAAAGAATAACTGCATTGTAAAGGGACTAACTGTAGCTGATGGTGTTTCTGCTATTGAATCTATTGTTAATTTAACAAAAAGTGTGGGTGTAGAAATGCAGCCAGAACGGATTGATGATGCGTACTTTATGTCCTATAAAACCAAGAATGGTACCAACAAAAAAAATCTATTGTTCTAAAATTTACATCAAAAACGTTGAAAGATAAATTAATGGCTGCAAGGCCAAAATTGAAAACAGCTCACAAGGATGTTCATGTTCATGATTTCCTTAGTAGAGAGTCTTCAGAGCTACTGAAGTATGCTAAAACTCTAAAGAATATTGGCTTCAACTGGGTGTATGCAAAGTTTTCTGCAAGAAAACTGATACTTCTAAGCCTCAGATAATTAGATCCGAAGAGGAAATAGATCAGTTGTTATTAAAATCAGCGACAAAAGGTAATTTTGTGCGTATATCACGGGAACACAATGTAGCTGCCAAGCGAGCATTTGGAAATGATGAAGCTGATGATTTTGACAACTTGGAATAGTTTTCTTTTTGAATACTGTCTTATAATTATATAACATTATTATTATTATTATTATTATTATTATTATTATTATTATTATTATTATTATTATTATTATTATTATTATTATTATTATGGATAAAGAAAAACAAATGAATAATCAATATTTTCTTAATATTTCTAATTATAATAAATACATTACCAATTTTAAAAGTTTATATTTCAATATAATTATCGTAGACGTTAGAAGCATTTCATCTTTAACAAAATTTAATAAATTTAAATCCTTAATAGCAAGTTTTTCAACGCTACCTTACATAATACCAATACAGGAAACTTGGTTTGACAAAAAATTAACTGATCTTTATTCAATTTATGGGTATAAGAGCGTTCATTGTTGTAGAACTGATGGATATGGAGGCACTTCACTGTATGTAAGTGATAAACTACAATTCAATGTAGAAAATTGTTGTAGTGAGAATTTCGTAGATTATATATTAGTATCAATTAACAACTTTAGAATAAATGGTAATTGTTTGAGAATATTATCAATTTATCGTTCACTAAAATGCATAATTTCTGATTTTATGGCTATTGTTGAAGGAATAATGAGCTCCACTAATCGGCAACCGTTGGTTGTAGTTGGAGATACGAATATTGATGTATTGAATAATCCTAATTTTTCTATTTTATCGAATTTATTTTTGAACTATGATTGTCACTATTGTCATACTTTAGTAACGAGGCCATTAAGTAAAACTTCTATTGATCAAGTGTTTAGTAATACTTTTGATCGAATTTCAGTAAATTCAGTGGAGTGTTCGCTAACTGATCACAATATAATCTGTTGTAAAATACAGGCTGAATTTGTTCCGGAAGATAGAATTATTGAGAGAAAGGTTATTTGTGACTATAGAAAAGTTAGGGAATTGTTGAATGGAGGTTTGAACTCAATTGTGAATGTTAATGACACTTCGGTTTTAACTGGCAACGTAATAAGTTGCATTGGGAATGCAATTTGGGAGTCGACAAAAACGCATGAATATGAAAGGCTAGTGAGAATTAAAATTGCTCCTTGGATAAACGGAAATCTTCAAATTTTAATATTATATAAACACAAAATTTTAGCGAAAAGGAGAAAGACCAGGAGCAATAAGTATGATATGTTGTTGAAAAGATTAGGAAAAGTTATAAAACTGGCTAACAAGTCATCCAGGGTAAACTATTACCATGACTGTTTGGAGAAATTTAATAATGATCCGAAGAAGACCTGGAATTTTATAAACACTTCTCTTGGAAGACATAGAAAGAAAGATCTCAATCTCATATATGATGGTGAGCTAATAGAAAATGGGCGAACAAAGGCAAATATACTCAACCAATATTCTATTCAGTCTGTGGTAAATTTAAGGCTGCAAACTCAAAGGTATCCGGAAGATAGTTGCAATTCACTACGTACTTTACGTCAGTCTTCTTTCCGCTTTAACCTTGAGCAGATTTCTGTTGAACATATAAATTCTGTTGTTAATAATTTGAACTTAAATAAATCTGTGGGGTATGATAATATTTCTGCAAAGACAATATACAACTGTAATGATATACTAGCTCCCGTGTTAACATGTATTCTTAATAAAATAATAAATTCGTCCATATATCCTGATTGTTTAAAGATAGGCAAAATAGTTCCCATACCAAAAGTTGCGAATGCTTCTGAAGCTAGTGATTTTCGTCCAGTTTCCCTACTGCCAATTATTGATAAAATTTTTGAAAAGATCATCCATGAGAGACTGTTTTCGTATTTGGATAGTAATAATTTAATGTACAAATATCAATTTGGGTTTAGAAAGGGATGTAATACGGATGAGGTAGTTTTGAATGATGTAAACTTCATTTGTGACAAGTTGGATAGAGGTTCTAGTGGGGTTGCAGGGCTATTTTTGGACTTTAGTAAGGCTTTTGATCTCGTTGACCATGATATAATGTTGCGGAAATTGATGTTTTATGGTATTATGGGAAAGGAATTGAGACTGCTTGAGAATTTTCTTAGGAATAGAAAACAATTCGTTCAGATTGGTGAAGAAAAAAGTAACATGTTGGATGTTCAAAGTGGCGTACCTCAGGGTAGTTGTTTGGGTCCTCTGCTTTTTTCTATCTATTTGAATGACCTTTCTAACTTACAACTAACTGGTAAATTGTATATGTTTGCTGATGATGTGTGTTTATTTTATCCTTATAAGTACGATTTGGTTTTGAAAACGTATATGGAACGCGACGTTGCTCTAATTCTTGAATATGTTCGTCTTAATAGGTTGAAGCTGAATGCGGATAAGACCAAATTAATCAGATTTAGACCATGTACACGTGTGCAGGATAATAGCTTTGCGATTCAAGTCGGTGAAAATTTGATTTTGGAAACAGATAGAGTAAAATATTTAGGAATTATATTGCAAAGTAATATGGCATGGAATCTACACATTAATGAGGTAAAATCAAGAATTGCACCAGCCGTTGGGGTCACATAAACTATATGGCAATAATATATGGATATAGAGACACAAGTGAATTAAAATCATTGCAGGTGATGCAGAATAGAGCATTGAAGACAATTTATAATTTACCGCTACGATACCCCACTTTATTACTTTATAGAGATATTTGTAAAAACATTATGCCTTTTTGTGGACGATATAAATACCAGCTGTTAATATATACATATGTTTAAATCCATACGAAACATAGGATATAGATCAGTTACTTTTTCTCAGAATCAAACACTTTTCAATACAAGGAATCAAGGCAATTTACATACCGCTAGGTGCAGGTTAGAAACAACCAGGCAGCGGATTGAATATATTGTAAGTCTTGAATATAATAAATTACGTTTAAGGTTAAAATCAATAAATAGCTTGTCAGTCTTTAAAAAGGAACTAATAAAATATATATATGAAAACTTGGAAAGCTTGCTGTGTAGATAATTAACTTAAAATATTTTATATCCAAATGCATATGTATATAAAAATTTAAAATATCTAATGCTTTACCTAAGTTTATAATTAGCCATAATTTTTAATATTGTTATTTATGTATGTATATATTATATTAATATATATATATGTATATATATATATTTTTTTTTATTATTATACCTATCTTTATTTGTTGTTGTATATGAAGTATTAAATTAATAATTTTAATCAGTATAACTGAAACTGCCAACTTGCTTCAATAATGCCTATAGGGGCGCTGAGGTCAAATAATCAAATTGTATGTTAGTTGAGTTTAATTGAATAAATAAATAAATAAAAAAAAAAATCTGTTTGGAACTTTAAAATCAGTCAGTTTCGGGGATTCTATTTTTAAGAAAGAGTTTATTTTCTCTTCAGCTACTTTTAAGCCATTGCATAATTTTTGTTGCCCCGAACATACTGTTTAAAGTCATGCTGCCAATATTTTTGAGAAAATTTATGAATTTGTCTTTGCTAGAGATTTGTCCAAAAACTTTTAAATGTATTTTGCGAAAATAAATCAGAAAGGCGTTTCGTTAGACACTAAATGAGAAATCAAACAATTTATTTTGCTGGAGGCTGCAATGACACTTTAACTATTTAACTATAAATATATATATATATATATATATAATATATTATGTATATATATATATACATATTACAATATAATATATTATTATATATATATATTATATATATAATATAATATATATAAATATATATATATAAATATATACATTTAGATATATATACATATAAATATATTTATTTATATATACATATAAGTGCATATATACATTTATATATATATATAAATATTTATATATATATATAAAATGATAAACTTGAACAACTCCAAATTTAAAATTCATTTAATAATTTAAATATCTAAAGAACGATATTTTTGCATAACCACAGCGAAATTAAGTCTTGTGTCATTTTTCCATTTCTATTCCTTTTTCTTATAGACAATTTCATTACCATGAGAAATCTTCCATGTTTGGGTGTTGCAAGTGGTGGCGGTGTGGTTGGTAGTATTGACGGTTCAACGTCGGATGTTGCAGCAGAGAAACCTGCTGCTCTTATGGGTCCAACTACCTTGGAAGCACCTTCAGCGCCTCATGCATCATCCTATTTTGCCACCACCTACTACCACATTACAGATGATGAATGTATGTTATGATTGATGATAAGTTTTATTATTTTATATCGATAGAAAATTTTTTAATATTGATAACTCT
The DNA here is from genome assembly GCA_936449025.2 of Sarcophaga subvicina. Taxonomy (NCBI): domain Eukaryota; kingdom Metazoa; phylum Arthropoda; class Insecta; order Diptera; family Sarcophagidae; genus Sarcophaga; species Sarcophaga subvicina. Next base: position 589,284 of record OW388085.2, on the reverse strand, counting down.
ATTAAATTGATATATTATACAGTTATATACCTAACAACATTGAATTATTATCGCAGGCCGGGCAGCTTTTAACTTTTGGCGTAAGTCAAACACTTTGACAGATAACAGTTGGTTATTTATTGTGACTTTTGTTTAGTGTTGTATTGGCAGCAGTTATAAAATTATAAATAATAATTTTTTGATAATATTTTTTTAATAATAATCTTTTTAATAACAATTATATTTTTAATAATAACATTTTTTGTAATAATTTAAATAAGTAGCAAAAGTGGAGTATGTAGTTAAATGTATTTTTTTGAAGAAAATTATAAAAATTAAATATATAAAAAACAACCCATACATATATATACATATATGTATATTTACAAATCCCAATTCAGACATTAGAAATGAGGATCAGTCGATAGAGAGAAGATATAAGAACAACTTGACAGACTTGGGCAAAGCCTTTGACGTCGTAAACTGCCTAAGGAAATTTTTTGGTAGCTATACCGAAGTTAGTTCCTCAAAGATCAGTGTTTTCAGATTTTTTGGGGTCTATGATCAGTTAGAAGAACTCGAAAATACTTTTCCATTTCCAAACACAATTCGGATCAAGATTACAGGCAGCGCTGACGCCGCACTTCAATCATCCAACACACCCTTAAATCACCTTTTTCTTTGAAGTGTTTCGCATTGCACTATGCTAATAACATAGACCGGACAACCTCAGAGTATCAAATGAGTACTTTACCATGAATTAGCGAGCACATACTGGCAAGATTTGTTTTGTCTATATAGATGAAATTGTCATATTCGTGGAAACAAGGAAACACGCTTAAAGAGTTTTGCAATTATATTCAAAGACAGACAATATAATTTCTGCCTCCAATGTATGCCCCTCTTCGTGATATAACAACAGTTTATTATTATTTATTTCAGCTTCTCTTGCTATTTCTGCCAACTAGATCCATGACTACTGCCAACATCCTTTTCCTTTCACTTTTTCTGAAGATAAATCTGTGGTTCTTATAGCCGCCATAACGCTGTAACATTTGAAAAAATCTTTCGTGATTCTATAAGTGGATGCAAGTTCACGCAAAGTTTTAAGTTGGATAAACATGCTTAAGAACATCTTAACTGAACAGGCGTGTTTTATTTTCGCATCGTTGTAACTTTTAATATCTACGAATTTATCTTGTTCCTAAATTAAAACCTTAAATGCAAAACATAAACTAAACAAAATAATTAAAAATAATAAAAAAACAACGATTATAACAAATATATGGTTTATTTTCCATCAATTATGTATTAAAATATTTACTTTTTAATTCGTAAAAATTATAACTGTTCTAAATATTTCTGTTTATCAGTTCCTAAAATTTAAATAACAGACAAAAGTAATTAAGTGAGATCGATAAGAGACTGAATGAAACAGATAATTTAACTGAGAGGGTATGTGTTCTCGAATCAGAGGATTATGATTTAAGGAACACAGCGACTATGGAAATAATAGAACAAGAAAATTAATACAGCAAAATAAAATTTTCCAAAAGAGATTGAAGCCTTAAAAGAGTATGTGAAAATAATGAAAAATTCTCAGGTTTCACACGATTTGCATGTAAATGGTGTTCCTTATAGAAAAAGCGAAAACCTTGAGGAAATGTATAAACGTCTTTGCAAGGCAATTAACATTGATCCAACAATTGTTAAAGATGTAAAAGTTAACAAGAATAATAGGGAATGCAAATCAATATTCCGAACTTGTATATACGCACGAAAAAAATGGAGGGAAATCCATAATTTGGGTTTGATAAATCGTGTCATTGGTGATCCCCAGGAAATTAACGTAGACCAAGTAAGCCCTATACCATTAAGCCCTATAGCATTAGATTAAATCAACAACAAACGCATGAATTTAATGAATTGAATTCTTAGACAGGAAGAAGTACTGAGGTTCTTTATCGATGTTAAATCTAATGCTATTGGTTATGATGGAATGCATCTACAATTTATTAGACTAACGCTCCCTTATATACTTATTTATTTCACTCGTTTCTTAAATTCAATTGTCACCCCCTCTACGTATCCATCTGTATGGAAACATGCTAAAATTGTACCGATTTTAAAACAAGATAAAAGTTTTCGGCCTATTGCTACAATGACTTACTTATCAAAAGTATTTGAAAAATTAGTTTATTTGCAAATTAGTAGTTATTTACATACTAACTCGTTATTGACAAAAAGGCAATCCCGATTTAGACTACCACACAGTTGCCTTAGTGCGTCGGTTGATGTAATAGAGGAAATTATGTGCCAAATTGATAAACGGCACACTATGTCATTTATTATGTCACCTAAGGCATTTGACATTGTCCAACTTTCTGTCTTGAAACTTAAATTAAAATACATGTGCAATTTTTCCTCAACTGCATTAAAACTAATCTCCTCGTATCTAAGCGACAGAAGTCAAAGTGCCATAATTCAGTTATATCCAGGAGCTGTTCAATGCCAGGTATCTACCATCAGTAGATCAGCCAGAAATCTTGGTGTAACTCTGAATAAGGAACTAAGTTAGTCGGATCACATCGAAATCATATATGGAAACACGTTTGCAATGCTTCGAAATCTTTGAATGTCACAACAACTGTTACACCAACTAACATTCGAATGCTATTAGCGAAGTCATATGTATTCATTTGCCAACTCTTACGTGTGGCTGTGAGTTGCTTGCTATCTGCGTTGGAGTTAGTAGTAGTAGTAGTAGTAACGTAACTTAAACGGGGAAACAGGATAAATTCTATAAATTATAACAAGGTCATCTCACAATAACACTTTTTCATACACTCTATTCGTCTCTGGAGCCTCAAACAGAAATGATCAGCAATGCAAACCATTCATGCCATATTCAAGCAATTTGCGTTGTTGTTTTTCTTTAATTTTGATCATGTTTTCCTTTTCTTATTTTTATAATAAATGTGATCTTCTTTTTAATATTACAGAGCAGCCGCGATAACGTGAACACCGCTTAACGTGAATAAGCTTTTGTTTATGTTCACTACTCTGTAACGTAAACAAACTCAGGGAGCTCTATAACGTTAACATTTTTTTCACTGCATATGTTTTTAAGCTTGTATGCAACAATAAAATACATTTCATTCGAATTTTAAAGTTTATGTTATCCTGTTACCGTTAAATAAAAAATATGTTTTTTAGGTTGAGTTTTTCTTGCCAATTGTTCAAGTTTGGAATAATGATTCTTGTGTTGGTTATACGACTGACATTCATGAAATTGGGGAAAACGACGAAATTGAGGACGATGATTGCATTGCCAATTGAAATTTTTAACAAGTCATTGCAATGGGCAATGGTGGATCAAAGAGACATGAGTGTACTAAGACGCTTAAGGGAGAAAGCAGTATTTCAGCCATTGGGAAAGAAAAAACAGAAGAAAAAGATAACGGATTTCTTAATACATAAATGTAATGAATAATTTTATTTGCTATATAATTTTATTTCAATGGATATTTTTTCGTAATCTCGTTTTGTTTAGTAATGTAATGTAATGAATTTTAATTAATAATTCTTTTTTATATTTTAAAAATGTAATAATAAAAGCATTTTACGTTCAAGCGTGTAAAACATATATATTTATTCATGAAACATATATATTTATTTATGAATGAATGACAATCGTTAACTTGAACAATTTCGCTGACATGAACTCCCTTGGTTTTAATTAGATCACGTTACCGCAAGCGCACTGTATTGCAATTATAATGTTTCTTTTTTGCTTCATTTTTCCTTTTAATTTTATTTTTTATCGTTTTTTCTTTTCTTGTTTAATTTAATTTATTTTTAACTTTAATATTTCTATTTCGTGCCAAATTTGTTAAAATAAATGAATCCTAAATTAATGTTCATAACAATTACTAATCAATACTATAATATAAGATTAAATCTTCTTGTATTGTGTTAACCAAATAAATCAATAAAGAAATAAAATCAGATCAATAAAATAACCGCTGTTTACGCTGTAGTTGCCACTATAATTGTCGCTCTTGCTGCAGTAATTTCCGCTGAAATTGTCGCTGTTAATTTTATAATTAATTAATTATTTATAATTTTATTTTCTTAATTGTTATATTTTAATTTTTGTTTTTATGCCGCCTAACTCAACCCAGAGATCAACTGCAAATTTTGGCGGAAATTTTCATCCACTTATAGAATCATCCGATAAGAATGATAAACTCTTCATAAAAGATTTTTCCAAAAATTACAACATTATGAGGGCTATTGGATTATTTTCGAAAAAGTGAAAGGACCATATATGTTGGCAGCAGTTATGACCAGAATGCATTAACAGAGATCTAGAGGTGTAAATAAAGTTCCAAAAATTTGTAGAAAGTCGTCAGATAAAGTAAGAAAAGTTGAAATAAATGGATTGGAGGCAAATGATATTAATAAACTGTTGTTACCTCATGAAAAGGACTTTATTAATGAAATTAGCCACTACAGTTCGGCATACGTTAGAGGCAGAAATATGTTAGAGGCAGAAATATGTTAGAGGCAGAATAGCTGATGTTTTAATTGTAGAAAGGAGATTAACATCTGACAATATATCTAAGGTCATGCATTTAATTTCGCAGGCAATCTGAAATTAAAAATGCTTTCCGTAGTACAAATGATGGTTTAAATTAAGCAGATAAAGATAGCTCGAGTTAATAAGAAATGAGATTTCGTATTTTTAAATTAATGTTCAAGTGAATTAAATAAATTTTTTAGCTGTTTTGTATCCGATTTGTGTCGCATTTCCCCGTTCCTAGTAATTCGGAAATTATTTGCAATACTTCTTGTGGATTTCTCTACAGAGCGTTCGTGCTTCCGGGTTTGTGGTCTACTTCATGTTTTAAATTTATGTTTTTAGTTATTGCTCAAGGTATATGAAAAGGGCTTATAATCTGTAAAAATGTTCAGCTCTGCTTGACCGTAAAGGTAATTTCTTAATTACCACACTATTTCGTTTTCTTTGGTTGCATAGTATTCCACTGATTTACTCAGAGTGACCAAGAGTATAATTTCGTCGCCAGTGAAGTTAAATTCTCTTCTAAAGTCGGAGGACATCCTCAGACATTATTGTTTTTCTTTTTTTGTTAAAAGCGTTTACAACTTCTTAATCGAGATATAATTTTATATGCTTTGCAGTGTTTTATGTGTTCGCTAATTTTAGTCCTGGCGTAGCTTCAAACGTCTAAGAATGGAATGAAGATACTTAATACCTTTTGGATTTGTGTTTATTGTCGAGAAGGGCGGCAAATACCGAGTTGGGAAAGCGTCTGTATCTCCTTCTTGGCTGCCTCGTATTTTTTGGGACACAGGCCTCTTAGTTTAGCAAAAACTGGTTGGCCTCTTGTTGTGATATGGTGTTTCACATCGTGTTTCGCTGTCTTTCATAAGAGGTTATCCTGTGTGATTTCATTGAATTCATTAAGATCTTTAAAAGCATCGTCGTGATTAACACATGTCAAATTAGTGGTAAACTCACCTTTTTTGTAGATGGTACAAATTGTCCGAATATTCGTCAAATTGTCAATCAGCTACATTGACGGAGATTGACTAATAAATTATAGCGGGATAAGAAACCAACTGCTATAATCGGATGGGTGACATCGGCTTCTATGAATTTCCATTTTAGATTACGAAGAGGTCCCAAATTAAGGGAAGTGTTGCCTTCAGAGTTAGATACATTTCCATCCGCTATTTGTTTTGGCTCTAGCCATTTTTTCAATCTACTAGCATCAACAATTCCTTTATATGGCATTTACGTAATCTGATAATTTTCTATATCCGAGATTTCATAACGGTCGTTACCCAGCTGTTTCCGAACGATATATGGTCCACGATATTTCGGTATTAACTTTTTATTTATCCAGGCAGTGGTGTCAATGTTCTTTAGTACCAAATAGTCTCCTACTTTAAAAGACTTCGGCGGTTTGTGGTGGTTGTTGAAGTAATTTAAGTTGTACGATTGAGATTTTTTGATGGCCTCGGATGCCGATTCTCTAACGGTACCTAAATCTACCGACTCATTATTGTATGTCTCCCGAAGTTATTCAGTCAGTTCGTCTACAATCTGGCCCCTTTGCTCGGTTCCAAATAACAATCGACTAGGTGATTGTTTAGTAGTACAATGAACACTATTGTTAATAGCGAACTCAACTTGTGACAATTTGTCCACCCAGTCCGAATGTTCAACCGGTTCCGTCAGTTTAGCCAGCATCGCTCTTATGTCACGGTTCACCCTCTCAACCTGTCCATTCGACTGTGGGGAACCCACAGAAACCTTAACATGCGTAATGTTATGTTCGGACGCGAATCTCTCAAACTCATTCGATGTGAAGCATGTCCCTCTGTCGCTAATTATTCTCCTCGGTCTACTATAGTATTCAAAGTATTTCCGTAGAGCGCAACATGCCTCCTTTGTTCCCAGGGAATTTACAGCATAAAGCTTCGTAAACTTCGTGAAGGCATCTATCAAAACCAAGATATGTTTCCGTTTAGATCTTATCGAGGGTAGGGGACCATAGTGGTCAATGTGCAATGTATCAAATGGAGTAGGCATCTTCTCAATATTGTACAGGTTCCTTTCATACTTTCTAAGTGGTGCCGAGAAAAAAATTAATTTCAGACAATTCCTAATAAGTCTACCAACCTTGTCCCTCATATTCGGAAACTAATAATGTTTCTGTATCTGACTCACATTTATCCAGTCCTACATGTCCATATTTCTCGTGAATTAAGCGCATAATGTTATCCTCTAACTCCAATGGTACATATAACTGCTTCTGTCGCTGTGCACCATGACGAAAAACTAAACCATTCTCCAATGTATATCCCTCCAGGTTTCCTACCTCTAGCTTATTCCGAATTTCCCTAATTGTCCTGTCCCTTGATTGAGTAACCTGTATATTGAAATCCACATCCCCTTGTTCTATAACAGCCACAAAGGGAATGCGACTCAATGCATCCACGTGAGCCATTAACTCTGCGATGTCTGATCCTATATTCAAAATTTTCCAATTCCAATGCCCACCGAGCTATTCTAAGGTTCACCAATTTCATACCTAATGTCAATGCCAGTGAGTTGCAGTCTGTTACAATTGTGAATGAAATTCCCTCGAAATACATCCGAAATCTCCTTAGGGCATATGTTATTGCCAGTGTCTCCAGCTCAAAGCTGTGATACTTCTCCTCCGCAGATGTCGTGCACTTTGAATAATAGGAAATCGGGTGAAATTTCCCGTCTTCCTGTCTCTGCAAGAGAACCGAGCCAAAACTTTTTGTACTTGCGTCTGTGTGTAGTTCCGTTTCACGTAAGGGATTATACACTGCAAGAACGGGAGAATTGACAAGTTTGTCCTTCAGCACCGTAAACGCCCTCGTGCACATATCCGTCCAATTAAATGACCCATTCCTCAGATTAGTCAATGGCCTCGCTATTCTAGAGAAGTCCGGTACAAAACGTCTGAAGAACGAAAATAGTCCCAAACATCTTTGCAGTTCCCCAAAATCCGTGGGCACTGGGTACTCCTGGATCGTCCTAATATGCTCATTATTAGATGTATTCCCTCTTTATTCACTCTATAACCAAGGTAGTCCAGTTCCTCGTAAGCAAATTTACATTTACGTAAGTTCAATTTCAAACCAGCCCTTTTCAAAGCGCGCAAAACTTCTCCAAGAATAATCAAATGTTCCTCAAGTGTCTCCGTGGCAATACTGATGTCATCTAAATAAACTACAATCTTTCCCAAGTCAATAAATTCCCTCAATACTTTGTTAATGAAACGCTGGAATACGGAACCCGAATTCTTGAGGCCAAATGGCATGTAACAGTATTCGAATTGACCCAAAGGTGTGACAAAAGACGTATATTGTATCGATTCCTCATGCATGGGCACCTGATGGAAACTATTCTCTAAGTCCAAGGCCGAGAAAAAATTTTTATTTCCTAGGTAGTACAGACAGTCCTCTATAATCGGTAAGGGGTAGTTATCCTTCAATGTGATTCTATTCAGGGACCTGTAGTCCACGCACATTCTAAGGTCACCATTCTTCCTCCTCACCAACACAATTAGCGAGGCGTAAGGGGACTCACTGGGTCGAATTATCCCCTTCCCTAAAAGTTCCTCAAGTTTGACCTTCACCTCGGAGCGCTCGCGATATGAAAGTCGTCTCGGACCACTGTATATTGGTACGTCACTAGTCAATCTGATCCTCATAGCACAGTTCTTCGGTATGACATGAGTACACACGATGTCGAAATAATTCGTCCTAATAACAGATTCAAGAAGTCCAAACTACTATTGATATCCAGACCAGTCTCAATCGTAAATACAAATCTTCTGCATTAATTCTTTACATCCCTCAAAGCCGACACATCAGTGGTGACATCTACCTCAGAAACAACTGTGTTTACATCATTTCTTAAATCTAAGTGCTTACTCTTAACATCAGTAGGCCTAAGTGATTCTGTATTCAATAAATATTCATTTCTAACAGCGGATGGATATGTATTCTGCGGATTTCTGTATAAATTAAAAAAGATAAGCGCACTGATAAGTTGTCCACTTGGTTTATTATTTAAATTCATTTTCAATAACGTGTTTTTACTGTAACTTAAAATTTTCTTCTTCCAGCATAAGGGAATATTTAATTTTTTCAAAAGATCTCGTCCTATCAGAAGTGGTACTACTGATCCTTCATCTGGCAAAATAAAAACTTTATGGATTACTTTTTCCTTTCCAAAATAAAATTCACATAAAATAGAACCAAACATACTTAATTTATGATTACCCACTCCGCGATATGACGACAGATGCTTCGTTTTTTTTTTATAAAAAAAGGAATGATGGATTTTCTAACGCATTAATAGGGCTACCGGTATCAAATAGAGAATAAATTTCTGTTACTGCAGTGCGCTTATATTTATGGAAGAAGGGAACACTGACCATTTGATATGCTCCTAGGGACTCGTCAACTCCTTCTGTTATCGCGGCTGCGGTTTTCTTTTTCCTTGGGCAGTCTTTATGGAAGTGGCCCACTTCAGCACATACGAAACAAGAGTTCGCGGGCCGCTTCGGCTTCGGGCATCGGTCCTGGTAATGTCCATATCGTGAACAATTAAAGCAGCGTACCTCCGCATCAGGCGTTTTTTGGTTATCATTCACGTCGGTGACACTTGATTTTGTCCTATTTGTTACCGCAGTTCCGCCAGTTTTCACAATTTTGGGTCGAATCATATGGCGCCGCTCTTCATAACGGCCTAAACGTTTTACTAAGTCGTCTATGGTGTCAGCTCCATACAGCAGTGCCGTAGCTAGGTTGTTGTCACTCATACCATTGATGATGAAGTCAACTAACTCCCTCTCATCGATATCAGACAGGGCTGTCAATGACTGCATCGACACAACGTAGCTGATGCATGACTCGTCGGGCTTGAGACTTCGGGCACGAAGCAGGCGATAGACGTCTTGTCGGAACACAGTGCGTTTAAACATTTTAATAATGCTTGCCTTAAAATGCACGTAGTCTAATAGCCCGAGATTCGCGGCATAATTCTTAGCTGTGCCCAAGTCTGCGACGGACGGCCACACATTTTTCTTTGTCCGTATATTGACACATATCCCCATAGTCCTCGAATTGGATGAACCACTTGCCAATGTCAAAGTGGTCATCACCACTGAATGTTGGTACCGCGGCGTCCAATTCGGATAGGTCCATATGGCGTGGAGCGACTACATGTTGATCAGTTTTTTCAAGGTATTTTATTTCTCGCTGTAGCCTCAGCATCTCCACACATAACTGCAGCTGTCTTAACTTCTCTTCAAGAGCTACATTTTGTAGTCTCACAGCATTCGAATTTAGTCCTGCAGTAGCAGGGGCTCTAGAAAAAATTGCAGCTGAGTTTAATACCCTACCTGCCGCGACTTCAGTGTCCATACAGTCTTCTCTATCAGTGACGGCAGTGGGAACCGCGGCTTCGGTTTCGGATCCTCCTTGTGTGGCATGGTATGCAGCATTAGGTACATCTTTGCTTGTAAAAGCGGTGGCGGCAACAGCGGTGTTAGCAACATCAATGTCAGCAACAGCGGCATCAGAAACAGCGGCATTTAATCTGTCGGTATCTTCATCTGTGGAGTCATTCATCTTTAGATGTGCCAGCGACTCGTATAAGATTTTTAGCTTACTCAAGGAAGCCGACTCGGGATAGTCAATCCCTGCGGCAGTTAACTTGGACATCAGTGTTTGTCGGGATGGGCACAAATCCATTTCCTTATTGTCAAAGCTCGAGGTAGCTTGTATGATTGTTATTTAAAAAAAACACGTGAATTTTGCGGATGTATTAAGTTGTACCCCACACCTGAATTGTAAGCTTGTCGCGTTCTTTATTTAGAATGCCGGAAAAGTCCATTTACAATCTTAACTTAGCTGCAGTTTGTTGTTCAATTAAGTTGGCTGCAGTTTAAGGGGGGTGTTGCCAGATCGTATAGTATCTAAGTACTGTCTCTGAGACTATTACAATTGCAAAAACTTTTCTTGCTCTTTTTGGCAATTTACTATTTGTAGGAGCCATCGTCCCAAAACAGGTGTTCACAGATCAAATTCCACTTACATAATGAATAAAAATACATACATACATACAAGCACATGATACAATTATGTGCGGACATATGAAATTAAAACGGGGAACCACCGGATTAAAATTAACATAAAAAATTATGTGAATGCTGCACGGATAATAGAGGTAAAAAACCAAAGCACGGATAATAGAGGTAAAAATTCAAAAAAAAACTGCATGCCGGTTAATAGATGTGACCGGTTAATGGAGGCCCGGTTAATCGAGGTTTGACTGTATATGTAAAAAATAAATTAGGAAAATTACAAAGAACAGTATATACAAATATAAAGAAGTATACAAACGAAGTAAAAATATATACATCTACTAAGATACAATGAAATTTAAAGACTAATTTAGAAAAATGAAAAATTAAAAATAATAATCTTCTATTAATGATGATAGAGAGTAAAAAATGTACAAAAATCAAGATATGGTAAAAACTACTTGGACAGATTGCACAACTCCTTTTTGAACTTAATTGCATTGCCTGTGTTCTGAATACAATTTGGTAAAGTATTCCAAAGACTGATGGCGTACATAAAAAACTGGCGTTGTGACAAAAGAGTTCTATGTCTATGTTGGATAATTTTCATCCCGCGGTTGGATCTAGCAAATGTAATCTTACTAAATAAGTATATCGGCTGTTTCAAAGTAATAATGGAGGAGAATAAGACATTTTATATTTAATAGATTATCAAAATTAACTCCAAATATCTGGTAAGAAAATTGTGATATATGGTCTCGACGTCCCTTAATAAAAATATATCTGTCTATATTATTATAAGCCAGGTTGAGTTTCCGCTTATCATCAGCATCACAGTTTGTGAAAATTTCAGATCCGTATAAAAGAACAGGAATCAAATACGTTTTAGCCAGTTGCATACGTATGTCAAAGGGAGTCGAATCTATAACTGCCCATAAGTTTCTAAGCATACTGTAAACTTTACCAACGATGACGTTAGTGTGGTTAGACCACGTTAGCAGACCATTAAAGATAATATCAAGATTGGATGCTGATTCAACAAAATCAATTTTATTGTCAATGATAGTAATATCCGGCACAACAAATGATCTCTTAGTTCTGGAGAGCAATAAACATATAGATTTAGAGGGATTTATACAAAGTCCATTGGCCCTAGCCCAGTTGTCAATTTTTCATAAATAACAGTTGATGGTGTCTGTACATAGTTGGATATCCTCAATACGTGTGCTCCTATAAAGCGGAACGTCGTCAGCGTACATACATATGTAATGTATATACAGAACAAGAGAGGCCTTAATATCGATCCCTAAGGAATACCTCTTCCAACATTTAGCGAATTCGAGATCTTGCCGTTTAGATAACTCGTTGTGTGTGAAATATTAAGAAATAAATATTCTATTTGACTACCAATTTCAGTTAATAATCTTACTTTACACGGAACACCGTTTCGAACATAAATTTCAACTCCGCCACCTATTGCCCTAGTTGCTGTATTGTTAATTAAGATTTTCTTGTCTGACCGGAAAACCTTAAAGATAGAAATGCCTAAATTCATCAATTTTGTTGTTCAGACTCTGGGCATTTTTACGAACAATGGTGAGACCGGTTCTTTGTTTAGCTAAAACTCTAATCATGTTGTACACACAGTCTCTGGAATAAGAACTGTTAGAGTTCATCAGATTGTACGTAAGTTATGGCAATACAATCAAAAGCTAAGTAAATTGCTGTAATTATGATAAATAATCGCATAATAAAAAAGGAGCTATACAGTAATCCTTCGATTTACGTCGCCTCGATTAACGTTGTTTCGATTTACGTCGTCAAATTTTTTGTTCCCTCTAACTTCAATTTGCGTCGTCATTCAAATGTTTTTGGAACCATCTGCGACGTAAATCGAGGGATTACTGGAACTTTTAAAGTTCCTTGTTAAAAACATACTATTGTGTCGCACGAGCAATATGAAATTCGATTTACGTCGTTTCGATTTACGTCGCCTTTTTTTAGAACCAACTGCGACGTAAATCGTGGGATTACTGTACATACAAATAGGAGGAAGGAAATAAAAATTAAATTAAGTTGAACATTAAATTAAAATTGCACATGATCAGGTTCATAATTATCAGGAAACTAGTTGAGTAGTTAACTATCAAGCCCAGGAAATAACTGGTTCAGGCTATCAATGTCCTCTCCCTCATAGTAAGTAGTAATAGTATATTAATTTCTATAATTATATGGCCGTGGTAGAATAATGCTACCTCAACGAAAGTGCGGATTTATGAATTCGTAATTTGCTCCATTGCGTTTACTGTGCTTATAGTATAATGTTTATTACTTCCAAGAGGTCAACAATCCTAAACATATTGCTGCTAATTTGAAAATGTAATTCGCATACTAAACTTTTGACTCAAAGAGAGGTATTAAGGGATGATTTGGAAAAACGATTGTGTAGTCGCTAAATTTAAACAAAAAAACTGGTATACCCAATGCCTTTTAGCTTAAATAGAGTGCATGACCTTAGGGGATATCCTAATAGTTTACATATTTTAGGATACCTAGACTTATGCTGTCTATATACTATTAATATATATATAATATATATACTATGTATTAATCGCAAAATATTTACCACAAAATACATCGTTGTTTTCCATGCGTCGACTAATTTATGTTACAAAATGGTGTGTGTTAATTTTATATAGGAGTGGCAGGACCTACAGTAAAGGCGACTCTGAACGACAGATTCTTGAGAACACTTTCACATTTTTCACATTTAGTTTTGGTGAAGATGTCTGACCTGTTTGAATCGTGGCCTCACGTCCAATAAGCCAACACACTACTAACTAGACAACGGCGGCTACTCCTCCTATTACATGATAAAACCCCAGGTGTTTCTTTCTAGGATGCATTAATATCGTACACATATTTAAAAATATGTGTTCCGGTGATTCGTCTGCTCATCACGCAGATGGCCTGTTATTGTCTCAGGCTCCTCCTGGATAGTTGTGTAAATAACTCAAATCACTTTTCATTGTAATTACTCAACAAATGTTTAGATTGTCTCCACCTGGTTTAACTCGAGAAGAGGCGAACAGCCTCTTTTCATTCTTCTTTTCACCGAGTTAACCCTTCTAATCCCCTCTTCTTACTTCACAGGGAGGTTTGGGCCTTAATTACGAGAGTACCAATATAAATTGGGATCCAGCCGAGTGTGACATTATTTCCTCTGCCTAGCTAATTCTGGTTTACATTTCTTGAGCTGAATGCTCGGGTGACTGTCAGATATAATTGTTATGTCCTGCCGAAGTTGAATTGAGCACATTTTTCGTTGGCGTCAAATTTCGCTTGAAGTGAACTTATGACTTTCGGCATGTCTCACTGTATGACCCTGTTTGGTATACATATACCATAGAATGGTGACCCTATGAAAACATTACGTAAAAACTAAATTATTCTTTTCACTTCTACTACCAATTTTCAAAGCGAAAACGAAGTATATTCTCCATGGCTCTGATCCATATGCAACGGTGTAATAAGAAAGATTCTCATCGCCACTGTTATACCTACGCAAGCCCATACCAGTATCTTATTCAATTCCACTTGAGCTGTTTTTAAGAATGAATAGGTTTTATTACATTCATTGGTATTAATATAAGTATTTGTATTAAGTTTTTAACGACAAAAAAGCATCGATGTTGAACAATAAAAACATCGAATTGATATATCGACAAGGTTCAGCGAGTGTTTTTGAGACATCTATGTATATCGACCACCAGTATTCGGATGTTACTTGAGACATTTTATTTCTTTATTTATAAGATTTCATCATTTATCACAGCAATCACTTAAGAGGTTTTAAAAATGTTTGCGCCGATTTAACACTATCTAGTTTCTTGTGTTAATTAAAAGTTAAAAAGTGGATAATGTTTGTCAATGTAATCGTTTATTTCATATTAATCACGCTATGAGTATTTTTTCTCTTTATATTAAGATGTTTCGTTTAAGTAGAGGTAGCAATTGTAATCGGATTTTAAACAATAGAAAATAATAACAAATAAATAATAAATAACACGTATTTATATATACCTACGTACAAAACATAAGTGACAGAAGTTATACCCCTTTGTTAAGTTATTAATAGGAATAACGTCCACTCTAACAATAGCTCTATGCGACAGACGGCATGAATTGTCAATTTGACATTTTAAAATTGTTGATTTTTCTATTGTTACTATTTGTTGTTGTTGTTTTTTAAATATGAGAATAATGTTAAAATATAAACGACTAAATACACAAAATGAAAAAGTAAACGGAAGACTGCTTTTGGCAAGGATAAGAACAACTCTCTATATAAAAAGTAAATGAAGTCCCATCAAAGTGTGTCATCCACGGTCATTATCTTTATGAAATATCATACACTTAAACATTTACACATTTAAAACTACAAACGACAATAGTCATATAATTTATGATCGCTTTAGTGTGAACAATCCAATAAAACGCTCTTTTTTGTATTCCTTTGTTGTGTCCGTAGTCCTTATTTTTTATTTATTTTGCATTTGTGTTAATGCTTCCACGTTTAATACAATATATTTGGCTTGTTGTTGGTGTTCTTTCATACAGATGTAGTTTGTATTGTTAAGTATGAGTATACAAGGCATGCCAAAATATGGACGTAACGGTTGTGAACACAAATATGGGTGTACGAATGACGTTCAATAAGTGTAAAAATATCCAAATGAATCTAAATAATGTTTGTATATGTATATGTACATATGTGATAATATACTTTACTTATTGTACGATTCTGTCTCAGCACTAAATTGGAAAGACTATGTAATATGGCACGATAAGATGTAATGAAACTGAGGGAATTATCACTTTTACACATTGTTAAACGTTTTTTGTCACTGAATTTGTTTTACCCATGGGTATGTGTGTTCTTTAATACATTTGTGTGTTAGCAATAAGACATGTACTAAGTACTAAGGTACGTACGAGATATTTATCGTACATGATATTTATTTAGGGCAATATTTTGTGTGTACTAAATTGAAAACAACATTTTCCCTCAATGAACATTTTATAAATGTAATGCGTCTTTATTTAGTATATTATGAAAAAAATAGTACATTTTTAGTTGAATTTTATAATTTGCTGATTTATACCCGCTTTCATTCCATTTTTAAACTTTTACTTATAGCACTGTTAGCAAACTTTGAAATGAAAATTAATAGAAATGGAATGTATGTATGTACATACATGCACAAGGTTTTTATTCCTTCTTGTGATTTTTTTTACATTTTTATCACAATTACATGCCTTTGAATGTTTTGCGGCCCCTATTTAATGTTTTCTAAAAAATTAATTATAATTTTCATCATACTGTAAATGAGTTCATACGAGGTGTATTCAAAAAATAAGGTGAATTTTCAAACTTCGCGATCTACGTACATTCGATTCTTAATTATTTATATTTTGTATATTGGTACACTCGTCTGGAACATATGTTCACATTTTTAGCTATATAGCATGGTTAGTTTGTCTCTGAGAGGCACTTGCCTTATTGCTTTGGTAGTTGGCGATTTTCTATGATAGTAGTCTGAATCGAAAAAATGTTTACAAGTGGTACTAATTTGTCATTGAAGGTCGAGAAGATATGAATGCACATCAGTAACCGATAAAATGTTGAGTAAGTGAAGAAAGTGGTTATGGGGAATTGTGGAATCACAATTCGAGAAGTTGCTAAGATGGCGGCATTTCGCCGACATGAAGCATGTGGCGGCAGAGTTCGTTCAAAAAATGCTGAATTTTGATTTAAAAAAAACCTCGCAAGAGCATCGCTCAGGAATTGTTGAATAACGTCAAAGTCATTCAGGTGTTGGTATTCACTTCTATCCATATATATTGAGTTTTCTCAGATATTGCACTATACCGGTTGTTATAGATGGGATCCCATCAGACTAGTTTAAGTTAAACTCAGTGGTGCCGCAAGATTTTCTCCTATCTCCAACTCTATTTTTTATTTTCATTACCGATCTTCTGTTTTTAACTTCCAATCATATCTACTCTTTTGCAGATGACAGCAATAATTGCCATTCATATTCTTTTAATGGTAGGCCGAGCCCTTTGGGGTTTAAGGTGAAAAACAATCATATGAATGACACTTTTACGTCCGGCCTATAGCCAATCTCCGAATAAGGTCATTTGAATAGGGTTATTTTAATGCTCGAAAAACGCAATTACGTTTATTAACACTCAAGAGCAGCAATAATGTTATAGTAAAGTTCTGGGCATGAAAATTCAGTGTGATGTACGCTGGAACCAGCACATTTTTGAAGTGTCGAAAGAAGCATGCAAGTGCCTCGGTTCTTAAGACGGTGCAAGAAATACAGCATAAAAGAGAGGTGCTTATTATTAACATGTATTCTTCTTTCTGAAATACATTGCACAACAATGATCCAAGTTTACCATCATGGGAAACCAGAGTTTTAATGCGCTATTTCCTACCAGTTATGTAGCTTTACGGAAACAGTCACCTTTTGGTCATTGCCGAACTTTTTTGAAAACTTTTTTCCGGACCGCAATTTCCTCAGTACCAGATATTTTCCTATGATTGAGCGCTAACATAGCCTTCACGATGTCCCAGCAATAACAGGAAGTAAATTATACTACGGTTCGTTCTGTATAATTTAAATTTTTTAACATACACACTTCCGTTTTCGGTTCCAGTTCATTTCCATCCAATTTCCACTAATCTGAATCAAGGGTGGATGGAGTATGGTAGTATTTTGCATCAAAGGATTACCAGCTGTGCTCTTGTGTACCTGAATGAGAAACCAGACTGTTGGTTTATATTTTAATATACTAGTTACATATGTATAAATGATGTAAGTGTTTGAGTGCAACAATTCTAATCGCCCTAATTTGCTCTTTAATCAGTCTCATTTGTAGTCCTCTCTTAGAACTTTTCTGTTTTCGGACAGAAAACGTTCCATACTGCAGATCGAAATCACGCTCATGAAGGCAAAAATTCATGTTGATAAAATTCTGTTTGTCTCATTGACAGAACTGGCTTCGTATTCGAGGGAATGCAGGCTGGTCGGAGAGGGCTTTGATCATCTTATACACCTCGGTTGTTTTAATTTTCTGGGCCCCCATGTCAAGTGTCCTGTGGTAGCATTAACAATGCAAATTTCTCGTTGATTTCTTCGACCTGCACCAGACCATATCAGTAATAAATTTCTAAAGGTACACATTGGAAGGTCTTCTGTCCAGTTTTCTTTATGGAAAAGAGTGCAGCCGCTATCTTGAGAAGAATAGAACCATAAGGAACATTCTAGGGAATTATATTGCGATGTTCAGTTTTTTCCTCCTTTTTTCAATACATCTGCCGTATGGCGTTAATGATGAATATTGTCTTCCAATGACTCAAGAGCTGATGCTTTATCAGCATAACCCAATGACTCAACATATCATCATAAAATGTAGTCCAGAAACGTTTAATCGCACGATTTAGTGCACAGGACTAATTTTGGAAAAAAGAAGCGGGTGCTTATAAAATAATTTTTTAAAGAGAATTTAAAGTATGTAGTACAATTTTTCTTACTTTTAATAATATGGGTGCCTGGTAGCGTAATGGTTGTGTGTTCAATTATCACCAGAGACTTTGTTTGTTTTTCTTATGTTTTGTAGATTGTACAGGAGAGCTATTTTAGGATGTCGTTTCTAACTATTTTTGGAGTAAAATTTTTCAATAACTGAGAAGGGTAAACTGTTTGTTGAACAATAAAGAACCACCTTCATACCGATTATGTGCGATGATACGACCATTTTGCCACCCGCTTCAAATCCAGTCTCAACCCAAACAAAGTTGCCGGTATGGGCAAAATCAGTAATAAAATGCTGATAAAGCTGACCCATGTAGCCATAAGGATTCTGTTTTTCATTTTTAATGTTATTATACGTTTTAAATATTACCCTAAAGAATTCGAGCTTTTACTTAGTTAATGTTACTTAAATCTGACAAATATCATACAAAAGCCATGCATACGAAAGTTATACAGACCTATGAGTATATTATTGACAATGTTATTAACAATCTTTTTGAAAAACTCTGATGCGTAAATTACCACAAATATTATATACGAGCAATACGAGTGCATTCCGAACCACCAATTTGAGTTAGGAGTTAATAAACAAAAATCTCTTAACGTTACATTCACTTTACGAATGGAAACATACTCCTAGCTCGAGTAAATGAACAAATAATGCCTCAACACTTGCACATTGGAAATTCCATATTGAAGCAAAATCAGCGTGGATTAAAATGGAACTTTCAGAGATATATAGGTTAATTTTTATAAACTCATACTGAAACTTTGACAGCAGATTTCTATTAAAACTTATACGTTTTTATTCATTTTACCTAGCTCTGATTTTCCCATCAAGAAACGAAAATAAAATCGTACGTATTTTTACAGTGGTGTAGTAAAAATTCGTTCGTCTCAAAAAAAAAAACGGCGCAGTTCTCAACGCAAAATGTGTAAATATCTTCGGAAGCTGAACACATTCCTGATGTTAACCGGAAGTAAATTATTAAGATTTAAACAATTTAATAAATATTTAAGATTTGAACAATTATTGTCTGTTCAATGGCCAAAAAGGACAGACATGTGCGTACCGAAGAGAATATTGCTTCTACAGCATGATATCTTGCAGAAGATGTCGAAATTCCGTTTCGTCGACGTTCTTAACTTGTTTGCTTGTTATGTTAATATTTCATTAACCGTTAACGACTTACGGCCATATTTACTGGAAAAAATAGTCAAAAACTGGAGTGATGGAATAGACAATGTAACTCATAACGCGGAGGACATATGCCAAAATCATACTTAAAAAATAAGTGCCATGAAATTACTGGATTATAATACAACAGTGTTCATTTCAATAATATTCCTGTCTTTTATTATCATTATTATTCTAGAACTTGAACTCTTGAAAGGAATAAACTATCGTTTTATATAAATGTTTGTGTATATAACTCGAGCTCTTATACAATATACTCGTACATATCTGTTTTATACAAGCTACTATTAAATTGGTTGTTTCTTATCATGAGGCTGCCCAACGGCAGAACACATACTCTGTTGATTAATGTATTTGAGACGGTGTTAAATACTAACCGTGGAAAAACCCAGACTTATCGAGGTTCTATTAAAATGGTTTTAACGTCGAATACGGTAGGTGACATCAGAGTGTAATTGTTTTACTAATCCCATAATCTTTTCTGGAATGCCTTTCAATTTTAATGAAGAAGGATATGATATAACCGACTGTTCAACAACGAATTGTAGCATGTTTACTTGGCCAGCGTAGCTGCGATGGCTATCTGTTCCAGCTTGCTAAATGAAAGCAATTTAATCGCTCTATAATATTCTCTCTTCTGAAGTCGCCGTAGTCCTGTAGGTAGTGTGTTGGCTTATTAGACGTAAGGCCACGGTAAAAACCAAACAGGTCAGACATCAAAACGAAAATATGAAAAAATATTTCTTTGGCGACTTCCTCTCAGCAGATTTCTGGAAAAACTCTGAGAGCAAATAAAATTGCCACGTAAAGTTTCTCAAAAAATCTGTCGTTCGGAGTCGACTTTAAACTGTAGGTCCATCCACTCATGTATAAAATTAACACACACAACATAAGTGGCGTGAGCAGCTAGGTTGTAATAACCAAATTATGTATGTATAGTCTTCTGCTCTCTTGTACCCATCTCTTTACCAACCAAACCGCTGTAATATTATTATAGTTGAGGCAGAAAACCTAGAAAAGTTTGACTTTTTTTTCTCGGACAGGAGTATTTCAATTTTAATTACAGTCAAGTTCGGGTAATTGCAAATGTAAAAAACTACACTTTCTTTGTAACGGAATTTCACCTAAGCGAACTTCGGATAAGTGCAAAACCATTTCAATTAAACAAGCTGCCCTATTCTTAAATATTATGTCAATCTAAATAAAACAAATTGATATATTTCACTTTTTAATACAAATTTATTTTAAAAATCCAGGTATCGTCAATGTTTAAAAAATTAAACACAATCGTTATATTAAAAAAAAATTAGTAAAAAATGTAATTGTAATTTATAAGAAAGGAATGTGGTCGAATAAATATGCGCCGGCGATATAACGTTTTTGTCACCGGGAAATGTAATATATTTGTATTTAAACAGAGTATAGTAGGTAGTGTGTTGGCTTATCAACCGGCCACGGTTCAAACCACAGTCAGACGTCAAAACGAAAATATGAATATATATTTCTTAAGCGACTTCCTCTCAGCACATTTCTGGCAAAAACTCTGAGAGCAAATAAAATTGCCATGAAGCAAAAAAATCGTTCGTAGTGGACTTTAAACTGTAAGTTCTGTCTCGCATGTATAAAGTTAACGCACAAACTAGGTCGTAATCCTGACTAAAGGGTTGCAATGAACAATTATGTTATGTATGTTCTTTATACACTGCGGTTCATCAGGATAGAACCAACATATTTTAATGTAAAAAAACTGTATAAATTGCAAATACAGATTGAATAAAAAAATTTTGTTTTGCAGAAAGATAGTTGATACTGTAAGTGATAATTTAAGCACAAAAAATTTTATAAAAATGAATTATAACGGCACTTTTTTACTTTCTTTGTAGTCAAGTATAAAATTTTTCATTTATTTTTTGGTTCAACAGAATAGAACCTCCATCAAATGCAATCCGTCAACAACAGCGCCCTCAGTTTGCCAAAGATCATATGGCATGGGATGTTCAATTACATAGGGGGCGTTATGCTGTGATGGCGGCTCAGAAATTTTTCGTCCTTACGCATATCGTGAGGATAAAAGTTATAGCCATCCAAATTAAATTTTTTTATCAGAAAAAATTACTTTTCGCCACTCGTTATTGCTTAATTGTGTTTGAACATCCCATGCCATATGATCTTTGGCAAACTGAGGGCGCTGTTGTTGACGGATTGCATTTGATGGAGGTTTTTCTTTAGTTTTCGGAGTTGTAAATGTTCACTGCTTAAAATAGCGCGACGAACAGTTGATGTACTTGCTTTAACTCCTGCTAAATGCTTAATTTTAGAGGTAGAATGGGTTGAATTTGAGGCAATTCGAAGAATTTTTCGCTTGTCCTGTGGTGTTAGAGCTGTCTGAGTACCTCCTTTGTAATTTTTATTACATGTTTCATGATGTTTTATGTAATTCATTACCACATTATGACTTCGTCCTATTTGCCTATCGATTTCGCGATAAGAATAATTTTCAGGATGGTAAACATCAATTTTTACCATTTCCGACGAATTTAAAGAACTCTTTCTTCACATACTGATTTAGATAACTGCAGCCACAAACTGTGATTTTAATTATATTTGGTTTTTATAAAGCTTTATACAACAGCCTACTGATTTACGTTAAAAATGCACGTGGTTCTATTCTGTTGAACCAAAAAATTAATGAAAAATTTTATACTTGACTACAAAGAAAGTAAAAAAGTACCGTTATAATTCATTTTTATAAAAATTTTTGTGCTTAAATTATCATTTACAGTATCAACTATCTTTCTGCAAAACAAAATTTTTTTATTCAATCTGTATTTGCAATTTATACAGTTTTTTTACATTGAAATATGTTGGTTCTATCCTGATGAACCGCAGTGTATAAACAATTTGAATTTACAAACAAACCCTCTTTCATTTAAGCGGTTTTACAGTAGACCGGATTTTATTTTAAACAGAGTACCTATAAATTAATAGCAAATAAAAAAAATTAATTTGCAGTTATGCTATTTTTGCAATAAAACGGTGTGGTTTTATCCGAATTGCACTGCATTAATACTTTTTAAGGAAATGCTATGACCATGTAATGGCATTTTCTATATTCCATTGGTGCATAAAACAGAAATTTTTCGAATTTTCGAATAAATGGTTTTGAATTTATTTTAATTCTTCTAAACAATAATAAAATATTTTAAAATAAAATATATTAAAATATACCATAATACATAAGAATATAACTTTTAAGTACATATGTATTAGCATTTTGCTTTACTATTTAATTCAAAATTTATTCTTTGTATTTTATTTAATTCCCATTGAAGTATCCTTTTTTATGTAAGTATTTATAACACAACAATAAAATTGAAATAATAATCACACGAGCAGGGGGTTACAATTGATAAACGTGTGCGTATGTACGTAAATCCATATGTACGGTGTGTGCAATAGATGTGGTAAATTGCGTTCTGTAAATAAAAACATAACGTGTAAATCGGAATAATTTGGGTTTTTGTTTTATATTGTACATACATCTAGTGTCGGCTACTTTGTGAAATCCTCAAAATAAAACAAATAAAGAACAGTATTTTATACAATTTGAGTAAATTTGTACAATTATTTAAAATCTCTATGCACAAGTACGACCGAGTGTGTGTGCACACGGATGAATGACATGGGTATAGGTTCCATTCAATTCTGTTAACATAAAAAGGTGGAAAATTATTTGTATTTGTGTTATTATTTTATTTTTTTTATTTTTGATGACAAAGGGATCTCAATAAACAGTACTTAGAGTCACAGCATGCATTGCGCTCTGCAATTTATTTATGGTCGGCTATTTAGGAACAAAAACAATGAAATAAACGACTGAGGGACTTTGTGGTGAATTTTCTTTTTTGTCCCAAATGACCAAAAAAGGTACTCTATTTAAAATATAGGAGAATAGAATGAAGTGAGAGTTGAAAATGTGTGTTAAAATTTTTTGCAATTATATTAAAACAATGAAATTAGAAAAACTGTTAATAAAGGTGCTCCCATATTCCGTGCGTTGTTTTTAAATACAAGCAAGAACATAAACTTAGTTTCCTAATTGTGGAAATTACATAATTATATTTTGGTAATTATAATATTAACAATGTATGTACATAAGTCCGCATGTACGATTTAAAATGTTTTTACTGCAGTCGATATCGAGTCATTTTTAATCCAAACGACGAATGTCTGCTAGTTCCTATGCAACTTAGAGTAATGTTAGGATTTAACTTTTCTATTAATTTTAATAGACAACTTTGTTGTCCAAGGATTTTCACTAAGGTCGGCTGAACTTTTTCCAACTCATACAGTTGGACTAGAACCATTTGACATCTAGATTATTGTCGCATTTACTCACATAGGTAATTGTATTGTTGTTAAATAAAAATACACAGCAGGTCCTTCTTAAAAGTAATAACTTAATCACTACTCCAATACCAGTAAATATAAATCGTATAAGATTTAAAAAATTATTTTTGTTTCGTTTCGAAGTTTATGTTTCGTTGACGCTTTTGTAAACTAAGAAAATTTTGGGATATGAAATAATGTTTTTATATAATGAAATATAATTCTTGGAGTCTTTTGTTTATATTATTAGTTGTTTTAGCACACGATATATATATATATTAGATATATAATTATATTAATTATATCTAATTATATATATCTAATTAATTATATATTTTATGCAAATATATTTCCTTTAAAACGCAAGTATGTAACTGGGTATACATATATAATGCTGATGACATAAAGTTTGAAAACAGTTTGAAATAATTTTAGAGAATTAGTAATATGTATATATTTTCTTGTTAAAGACTTTAATAAAATGTATAAAAAGGCAACTCGTGGCATAATATTGAAGAAATTTTTGACAAATTTAATAATATCACAAAAATAATTCAAACTCTGTCAAAAGGTAGAGGTGGGGTAGCCTACCCCATTCTATTCTAAAACATAAATAATTCATAAAGAACGATACCAGAATTGAAGTATCAAATGTCAGTATTAAATAATTTATTTATATTTATTAACAATAAAAAAATATATGTATGTATGCTCATATTTTGTAACATTTCTAAAAACATTAAAAGAAAATCAATGACACTCTGAAAAAAGGGTTTAGAACTTTCGTAACAACAAAACCCCGACTTCAAAGCCCGAAAATGGAACTTATTGCTAATATTTTTTGTTCATAATCATTGTTCGACTTTAAATTTATGTGAGTAGAATCCTAAATTAAGAATCGAAATTTGTGTGACAGCGGTACAGATAGAGTTAAAAGCACCAGAGTAAG
Organism: Sarcophaga subvicina; assembly: GCA_936449025.2. Taxonomy (NCBI): domain Eukaryota; kingdom Metazoa; phylum Arthropoda; class Insecta; order Diptera; family Sarcophagidae; genus Sarcophaga; species Sarcophaga subvicina. The sequence goes on along the minus strand of OW388085.2, from coordinate 564,501 downwards.
CTACATAAAGATTTTAGTAAAAGGTTCTCATATTTACGAAAGCCATGTTCTTTATTCCTAAATGAAAACTCTGCATGATAACACAAATCAACATACAAATTGCTTTAAAATTTTTTTTCAAAATGCTTACGAGTAGTACTAAAAATTATTACAATTGTACTAACTCTCATCATACATAGAATGAATATTATAACGAAAGCCCTTCATCAATAGAAAGCATAATTAGCTCTTTACTTCTTTTACGTCGATTCAAAATGGTTCGATATATGAAATTGCCATCTAAAGGTACTTTATGTTTGTCAAAAACAAGATATTCTTCATGAACTGAGCCACATAATACTACTATAAGAACAACTTGCGTCGATATTATAAAAAATGTATTAAAAATGTAAGACCAGTTATCAAAATTCACAAAAGCACCTTCAACTTTTATAAATTTACCTGTTTCAACAAAATTTGTTAATTTTTTTATTGATATTTGTAACTTTATACTGTTTAGTATAGTTTTCCAGTTGCTTAATTAATGCCTTAATGTGACTTACTGACACTTTAACTTTGTACGGCTCTATGTAATTAACCTCAGCTGTTTCCAAATTTCCAAAACTAAACACCCATTTTAGTTGAGAGTACTCTTACGGAGCCTGTGTTGCTGCAACAGCGAAGGAGTTTCGCAAATTGGTTTGAAGGGTTTTGCGAAGGATATAGACCATTTCATGTCATATGCAATATATAAATTTATAAAATTTTTAGGCTAATAGAAAATTCTGAAAAAAAAAAAATTTTAAATTAATATAGTTCAAAATATAAAAATATAACCAATATTTACATTTTTTTGTTTTGCACTGTATTTATCATATCACAGCATTGAGTGTTTCGTTGGCTTGTGGAATTTTTCTTATGTACAATGAAATTGTCGCAACACATTCTTTCATGCCAAAATAGCAACCAATGAAGCATTTAATATGCTACGACGTTCTTTTCAAACTGTCAGCGTAGATTATCGCAAACAACATTTGCCTTTGTTGCTTTAATACGTGAAATTCAAACACACTGAAGTAATAAATGAGAAACTTGGTTTAATAAGCAAGTAAAATACATCCACTCACGCAGTCTTTTTTGCTTCCATTATTTCTTTTGTTTCAAATCTTCGTAAAATATATGTCATACGTTATATTAAAATTTTAATAGTATACTCATGAAGGTACAAAGTTTATTCTTACTTTAAAAAAACATATCAAACGCAGACACCGCACTTGTCTACTTTAGTTTAAACTGACTGTTAAATTAATAGAATATTCTAATGATTAAAATGTGTTTGTGAATTTGCATTTATGTAAAGTTTTTGTGAGAAGGAAACTGAAACTTTTGTATTCTTGGAACTTCTGAGATATTTCGGATGTTGCCTTTTTAGTGAAACATAAGATTTTTATGATAAGAACATCAAATTAGTGTTTCAAAATATATTTAAGCTACAAAATATATTCGTTAATCCTATGTAAATATTAATTTCCGTACTTTAAAACATAAAAAATATACTTTAAATGTTATCCTAAAGTGTTTTTAATATCAGGATGTGATCATTTGAGCTCATTTTTCTTGAAAAATTATTTAAATATGTATTATCTGCCAATTAAAAACATAACGAGTTGAAGCGCTATTATTGATATTTTATGGCGTTTTGAACTGTTCTAGTACTTAAAATAAAATATGAACGGAAAATGATCAAATCATGTTATTTCTTTGTGTTAAACACTTAGATAAGTAAATCCAAATAGGAACAAATAAAATGCAGATTATAATGATAATTTTTAAATGCCTAAAACCGTTAATTTGTTAATTGATATTGAATGGAGTACATCTTTGGATGGCGTAAATTTCCGCTTGAAAAATGCCTCGTTCACTCAAAATCTTGTCCTTCTAAAGACATCTAATGAGATCCAACACAATTTATTCTAAAGATAAAGTAATTACCAGGTTAACAGTAAATAAGGCTAGTTACGATAATTTTAAACACTGCAATTAAAATTTAAATTTTTAACTGATATATTTTATTGAGAGCTACAGTATCCATTTTGTATAAACGATTTGGATATACTATGACCTCGGTGAAGTCAATTTCTAAATTTTTTTCAATCTTATTTTTTGATGTTGGCATATCAAGATGTTTATGAATGTTGGAGTTTTACATATACCAACGAGCTGTATTTTTTAATTTACTTTAGGTGTGACACTGAGGTAGTTCCCATAATTCTATATAATACCAAAATGACTTTAAAAGTACGCATTATTCAACACATTAACATATAATTTTTAATCACTAATAAAAGCAAAATAAAATAGTGAAAATGTAAAAAACAATCAAAATATGTTAATGTGTTGAATACTTAAACAAATTGTTATAACTCCTTTTTAAATATAATTGCATTGCCTATGATTTGAATTATTGATTGAATATGATTTGGCAAAGAATTTCAAAGACTTGTGGTATTTATATTGTTGGTAATATCAATTTCAAATATTTGGTATGGATGTTCTCCAAGAATTTGATTTAAAGGACATAGGTTATACAATATTTCTGGCTGTTATGAACTAATTTGATGATTTATTACTGGAATGTGAAAAACTTCTATTTAGTTCTTTTACATTAATTTCCTTCAATCCTTCAAACTGGTTTTTTCTGTAAATTACAGTGTTTCGAATTATTTTTGCCATATGTTTTTGTAGTGCGTTTACATATACACTGGCGAGCAATAATGGATACATAATATTAAAAAAATATAAGCTTTATATTTGTAGTTTATATATTAAAATAAAAAAAACAATCCATATGTTAAACATTTATTTAGATTATCCTCTAATTGAAACAAAAACTTTTCAGTAATATTATTTCCTTTTAAATATAAAATACAGCTTAAATATTATTTAGTAGCATTTATCCAATTTTGCTCGTTTCGTTTCAAATGAAAAATTCAGTATTTTGTGCATAATCCTTTATTCTTTATTACTGATTTAATGTGTTTTGGTAAGCTTTCTACCAGTTTTTTGATGTTTTCGCTGTTTATATTTTGCTACTCTGCCACAATCCTTAGCCACAATTCGTTAAGGTTATTTGGAGGGTTTTTATACTGTGCCTATATTCGTTTTACAATTGCGCGCAAATTCACGATCGTATTTAAATCCGGACTTTGTGCTGGCCATTTCAACGTCCGAAATTTTTTATTTGCAATTTCTTACTTACTGCAATAAATACAAAAAATATTGGATTTAAAATATTTGGTTAATATTATGTAGCCATTTTTGCTCGCCAGTGTACATACATGTTTTGCATCACAAAACTACTTTTGCTCAAGACAAGTTGTTTTGCTACTTGTTTTCTCATACATTTTTTGGGATCGAAAAATTTTTAAGAAAAAATAGTTTTGCTCCAAAACATGTCGAAAACTGTCTGCAACATTGCATTACTTCAATAATTTAATAATAAATATATATTATAATATAATGCTGGGGAATCCAATAATGCTGAATAACAATTTCGAAAAACTGAAATATTGATAGTCACTTGTCTGAAAATAAAATATAAATAAAAATAAAATAAATAAGATAAATCAATCAATTTATTTTTGTGTATATTATCTTTAAACAAACGAAATGTATTTCAATATATCGGCTTTATATGACCATATACTTCCTTCTAAAACTCAAATAAAATTTTGCAGACAATTGATTTGAAAATTCCAAACAAATTACCTATACTCCAGAGGATCTCATAGCATACAGGGCTATTGCTATTTGCTTTGAAAAGTGATGTTTTTCCTTCACAGATTTTCTACAGGTTTTTTTGTCTTCACAAAATTTTACCAAAATTAGGAAATATTTATTTTTTTTAAACACAAATTAAAGCAGATATCTTTTCTAAAATCTGAGAGATTTTTTCATTAAACCTTTTGCAAGTAGCTGAAATTTGCTGTTGTATTTAAAATATTATTGAATACTTGTATTGCCACATTATTATTATATACAATATATTTTAAAAGAAAAATAATTGTATTTTCCATTTTAAAAATAGTTTTCACAATTAATATTTTTTGGTTCGACAAAATTTTTTTGAAAGCACATAAACGCATTATTAGATTCAACTGCTGAAGAGAAGATTCTGGAATGGTAAAGATTTTTAAACTGCCTGATAATTTTATTTACCTCAATTTTAACTGCACTATATTCTTCGCACAGTTCTGTCTTTTTAATTTTTTTTCAGCGATCAAAATCAAGTCTCTTCTTATAGTAGCATTTCTAAAGTCAGAATTAAACCACGGCTTTTCTTTGGAAAATCAATCAATTTTGTATGTCTCCTGTAGTAAAAAATTGGAATTTATGTTCTTTAAATCATAGAAGAAAACTGAATTTTCAGCTCGGTGAAATTTAAAGTCATATGTGAGAATTAGGTCGTAATTATAAAAACTCGCCACAGTTATGCAGTCATACAATGCGATATTTCCCATTTTGGTTAAATATGTATAATATATCTAATAAGTAGTTTCTAGTTGTAGAATAGTGAGTGGGAATCCTTGTGTTAATTGCGTAGAGATCAAATGTTATCATATCGGAACTAAGGTTGACTCAAGTTTAAATAAAAATCGCCACATTCATTGACGTTAAATATATCTCATATACCGGCTTTTTGCTTTTCTTCAGAGAACATATTCAATATTATTTCTAATTTTGCTGATGCCGCTTGAGTTTTAGAAGCAGATCCTCATACCTCATCGGCTGCCAGTCATCACTTGAAGCAATATTGATTGCAGTCTTAGTATTTCTTGCATTAAAGTTGTCATAAAGCTGTTCACTGACTCCATAATTTACCAATCGTATTTTCAAATCTGCTAAAGTTATAAGCAGGTACTTCAGTTGATGGAACAGTATTCTTCAAAGCATCTGCATAATATACCTGACTGAAGACTGGCGGAGATGTTAAAGAATGCCAATATGAGTAGGAGCTATTAGCAGAAACCGTGCGAGTTTCTGAATGAACCCGATTTTAGGCTTCTTGCATTTATTAGTTCTATAGTGGTCGCCACATATAACATAAACAACGGAAAGCTTAAAATACATCTTCGTTTTACCATACTCTTAGCAAATAAGGTATTGTAGAGGTTATGTTCGTTTAAGCAGTTCTTCAATGGTGAATTTTTATTGTAATGGATACCTCACATTGTACATGATATGCGTTTAATTTTTTTTATTAAATGAAAGATATTGTTAGATCCACTCGAAACATAGTTTGTTTGTGTCTCTGTTTAAATCTTTGGTAAATTATACTAACTTTGATTCTCTTTGGATCTACGCAGCCGTCAATACCTTTAATTATGACTTGAAAACCAGTTGCACTTTTCAGCTGATAGGTATATAAATTCTTTCTACTTTTCCGAATTCAGTTTTGTTATTAAACTTCGTAAGTAATGCAACCAAAGGTCAACGTTGTAAATAGTACCTGTACTTCATTAAACTTAGTTTTCGACAATAACACCACTCTAAATATTATGTATTAATCAATCCTATTTATTTATATAAAAATGTTTTAAAATGTTTTCATTCAAATTTTGATATTTGAGTTCGTAGATTAGATCAAGCTTAACTAAGAAAATAGTATACATGATTGATTTTGTTTAATTCATGATGCAACCTATACAAATGGAAATCACAAATTAAACTCTATTCAATTTAGACTGGTACTATATACGTTAAACAAAATACGGCATAATTCTTTTTTTTTTGTTGAATATTCTTAGGTCACAGTGGTGTTAACCAATTAGGTGGTGTTTTTGTAGGAGGTCGTCCTCTTCCGGATTCTACGAGACAAAAAATAGTTGAGTTGGCACATTCTGGAGCAAGACCTTGTGATATATCTCGCATACTACAAGTTTCAAATGGTTGTGTTAGCAAAATTTTGGGAAGGTAAGTAAATACATATTACACTATGACACATCCACACATACATACAAAATAAAGAGACAGTGTATTTTAGAAATGCGAACTCTTAAGTTATATTGCCCTATAAATATTATCATTTTTTTTACAGGTATTATGAAACTGGTAGCATAAGACCGCGTGCCATAGGAGGATCAAAACCTCGAGTTGCTACAGCTGAAGTTGTAGCGAAAATTTCGTACTATAAAAGAGAATGTCCAAGTATTTTCGCTTGGGAAATTCGTGATAAACTGTTGCAAGATGGCGTTTGTACAAATGACAATATTCCGAGCGTAAGTAGATATGAGTAAAAACAATATTTTCTTTAATGAATCTTATTAATATTCTTCTTTGGGTTTGAAAGCAACGAATGATTAGTATAGTTTATTATTAAAGTTTATTATTAATCGCAATGATTTGCTGATGATTTTCTTTTTGGATTTGTATTATTTTTGGTGTAAATCAAATAAAAACGAAAGACGACTTCCAAAACGACCTTTAACAATATTTTTTTACACTTGAGGAAACACTGCCTGGGATTTTGAAACTTGTCATATACAGTGCTTGACACAAAATTGAAACTTTTCAAAAATTCATTTATGTATGTGTTCTAATCGGACGAAAATTTAAAAATCTTCTTAAGAAATTAAAAATATTTGTTCAGTTTATTAATACGAACTGTTATTAACATTTGTGTATTTTAAAAATATTAAATTTATAACGAAAATAAATTTCACTTTAATGGTGGAAATCGAAACTCTTATCATTCTGTACGAAATTAATAAAAGTTCTCCACTAATTTCTTTTTTTGTTTCAAATCATTATTAAAAAGACAAAAGTGAAGATTAGTAGAGACTTAAAAATTACTAAGAATAAACTATTTCAATGCTGGATTTAAGCAAAAAATAATTTGTGATAAATATGGACTTAACAAATCAGCAATATCAAAAATTGTTAAGAGTCAGATACTGTGAAAACTCATCATTTGGGAGGAAGACGTCGGAGGCAAGATAATATATTTTTTTCCGTTATTGGAAATACACAGTTCCTTGCATCAAATAAGCTGACTTTTTTAAAAATGAAGTTTATTTTCTTTTTTAAATTTATTTTTAACATAAAATAATATACATACAATAAAAATGAATAATTTACCTTAAAGTTGTAATAAATTGCAATAAACTACCGTTTAAAAACTGGTCAAAAATTAATTTGTTTTAGAATTACAGTAATTTAATGTAAGTAATTAATTTAATAATTAGTTTGAACCAGCGTTGTTGCTTGTATTGTTAAATAGTGAGACAAAAAATAGGAATTTTAGTAAAAAAAAAAGTAGCACAAAGTGGATTTAAAAAAGTCGCACAATTTTTTGTTTTTATTTAAACAAAAAATTCATGGTAGAAAAACAAAATAAAACTGATTAACAATTCATTTACAATGTTAAAATCACATTTTTTATAATATATAACATGCATATTTAAAACTATGTGTTCAATATATTATATGAAGTCGACGTAGTCTAGTAGGTAATGTGTTGGCTTATTAGACGTAAAGCCAGGGTTTGAGCCCCAGGCCAGACATCAAAACAAAATACAAAAATTATTTCTTCGGCGACTTTCTCTCAGCAGTTTTCTGGCAAAAACTCTGAGAGTAAATAAAATTGCCATGAAAAGTTTCTCAAAACTCTGTCGTTCGGAGTCGACTATAAACTGTAGGTCCCACCACTCATGTATAAAATTAACACACACAGTCGTAATTCTGACTGAAGGGTTGTAATGACCAATTATGTATGTATGTTCAATATATTATAAGTAAAGGACTTCGATTTCTTTATCTAATAAATGTACATGAATCCACAAATACTTTTTTCAATCTATTTTTAAATTATTTTCCATTAAACCCAATTTCAAAAAAGTTCGTTCAGCACAGGCAGATACAATCCATATATAAAATCCATAACCGTTTTACAATTTTTCTACGTTTTTAAGTTTAAATAAAACTTTTTCAAGCGAATATTCCGTTTTTTTTGTTTTGTATGAATTATATAATAACAATGTAGCATATTTAAGTTTTAATTAATTAGTTTAAGATTATAACTGATCAAACAGTCTGGTTAATAAAAGTTTTAAATGAAAACAAACCAAAAATGAATAGAATCGACTACGGTCGAACGAATGTCTATGGCTGTAGAATGTGTTTATTTTTTTCACTCCATGACAACAGGTTCTGGAAACATAGGTTGTGGAACCCTCTCCTGATGTGTTATATAATACACATTTTTTTGAAGCCCTGTATTATTAGAGAAGCTTTTTCACCTCCTTTCGGTTTAGAAACTCTACTAATTTTTAAATTCTATTAAGTTGAATAACCACACAAGAAAACAAAGGGATATCAATTGAAAGAATATCAAGATACTTTTAATTTTCATTACTTGTGTTGCATAATTCATATGTTCTGTGCTTCTTTACAATAACTATAAAATGAAGTTCGAACGTACAATTTTAATGTGCTAAGCAAAATATATGTTACTAAACATACGTAAATTTGATCAGTTAAATTTGTTGCCATGTAGCTTAACAATACCTATTATTTTATATTATTAGATTTTATTATCACTTTTATGAAGCCTACCCCAAAATTTTTGAAATGAGGTACATTGCAGCATTGTTTTTTACGTACAAATCAACCGCTTCATGTTAGCTTGTTTTTTTCCTAAAAGGTAACACTTTGCCATTTAGCACCCTTGCTTTGTGGCGATATATAGGTTTTCAATTGTTTATATAGGACAGCTAATTGTAACTCGCATCAGTAACGCACTCATTTCGTTATGAAACTTTGTAGTCAACGTCATGTGAGGTAAAAAAGTTTCCCGATATTATACCCCCTAGAACAGGGGTCGGCAAACTACGGCCCGCGAGCCAAATGCTGCTCTTTGGATGTGAAGCTGTGGCTCTTTAGTTCCATACACATAAATTATTTATTGTATAAAAAAAAAAATAATTGTTTAGAATCGATTAACAAGAAGTGTATGAAAATTAACAAATCATTTCGTAAACGTTTCCATAATGTATCACAGCGAAATTAAATAAGCTGAATCTAAAACTGCAAGGAAAGGGGTACCCAGCCTATGTTTTGGTAGAAGAATAAGACTGTTTTGAAGAAAATTTCATTAATTACTTCATTTTCAATTTCTAAAGCAAAATCGTGATAAAACTAGTGCAACTGTTGACAGGAATTACTTTAGCACAGTTATAAAAAAATTAAAGAGGCATTTTCTGGCAGATCAATTCAAAACCAACAAAACCACTTTAGCATTTATAGTAAATCCTCTCAACACAAACAGTAACGAAATCCACATTGAGCCATTTGGAATTGATACTGAATGATACTATAGAAATGCAACTGATCGATTTAAAAATTAAAGCTTTGTGGAGTAGAAAATTTACAGAGTTGAAAAGCAAGTTGGAAGAGTTGGAGGTCCAGAAATATATGTACGTAACACAAAGAAAGTGGACAGATTTAAAAGAAATGCCGCGAGTCGAGGCGCTTATATTCTACGCATGGAATAGTCTTCCAGATTGCTACAGTGAGTTGAAAAAGTTGGCATTTGGAGTGCTGACTATCTTTGGATCGACATATTCGTGCGAGAAAGCATTCTCGTGCATGAATATAATTAAAAGTAACGTTAGAAGTCAACTAACAAATGAAAATTTAGAGTCGTGTTTGAAACTTAAAACAACAAGTTATCATCCAAATTTATCCAAACTTTCTAAAACTATGCAAAGCCATCGCTCCCATTGAATTTTTTGATCAATTTTTTGTTACTGAAGTACAAGTTAGTTAGTAAGCAAATGTTTAATTCTTTTAAGTTTTTACTTAAATAATAAATATCTACATAATAATAAAAGAATAAATATGTATATATTTTTTTATGAATAAATATTTTGTTTTTTTTTTTTGTTATCAAGAAAAAATTTTTGGCTCTTTTAAAACTTAAGTTTCGCAAATTGCAATTTTTGGCTCTTCCGTCTCAACAGTTTGCCGACCCCTGTCCTAGAACATCGACTATGTCAATAACAATACCCTCTCTTTGATTCCTCTTTGCTTTCCCGGATACAGAGATACGGCTGTAAGTACTTGTTACACACGTAGCATGTACTTGAATCTAAAACTGCCAATTCGATTTAGGTGGATCTCGAAATTTAAATCGACCATAAAATTCATTTAGTTACTCATCTATAGTAACAAAATAATTGGGATTATAAGAAAGGCTTTCAGTTCATTTTCCGAAAAAGCGTAATAGGTGCAAATTTTCCATCACTTCCGAGTAGCACATTATCGCAAACGTACATAGTTGACCGAAATATTATCTTTGTGCAATATCTATGAAATAAAACATAGGGCGAAACACTTTTTTATGTTTGTCTGCCACGTCAGATAAATATGAAAAGAGCAATGAGCAAGACTCAACAACATTTCAAAAAAATAGCTGCTACTTGTTTGAAAATTTCTTTTTTATTTGGTTTAAAATAACGGCAATAACAATACTAACAAAACGTGAAAAAATCAGGCATCTAACTTTTTCTGAATTATTATATGGTCTCAAAATTTATATGTATCATTTTTGATACAAAGCTCGATCTACAGTTAATAATTATGGCATGCTTTTTGAAGCCGCCGTAGTATAGTAGGTAGTGTGTTGGCTTATTAGAAACCCCATTTCAGACATCTCCAACAAAACGAAATATGAAAAAATATTTTTTCGGCGACATCTCAGCAGATTTCTGGAAAATCTCTGGGAGTAAATAAAATTGCCATTAAATGTTTCTCAAAAATATATCATTCGGAGTCGACTTTAAATTGTAGGTTCCGCCACTCATGTATAAAATTAACACACACAACATACATAAGTTGTATGAGAAGCTAGGTCATAATCCTGACTTAAGGGTTGTAATGACCAATTATGAATGTATGTCATTAGATATTTGCTGGAATCTAATTTTGGTTCATAAATTTCCTCTCCTACTAACCTTTTAATTTTTCTAAAAAAAATTGTTTTATGTCTAAAAAACGCGTTGTTTCATTTCCTTATCATTTAAATTATTTATGTGACTATGAAAATAATCAAACTGCTTAGAACATATTCCCTACTTTCCTTAATTGTATTATCAGATATTAGGCATATAATTTAACATAAATTTTTTTTGAGTGTAAGCCAAACCACTCATAATATGGACCGGGAAAACGAAATACTTTAAAATCATCAGCACTTCCAGTTATGGAAAAACTCTTTACTGTTGGTTCATCCGAATGCGTGAAATGGTAAAAGAAAAAGCTAAGGGATTACATTCCCAACTTAAAGAAAACGGGGGCGGGATCAATGCTAGCGAAATATAATAAAATAATTTCATATTCAAGCGTGTAAAACACATATTTTTTTATAATTCGACAATCGATAAAGTGAACAATTTCGCTAACATGAACTCTCTTGGTTTTAATTACTTCACGCTAGCGTGAGTGCGCGTTCACTATATGTATGTATTTTATTTTAAAAATGTGTTCAAATGATTTGTCATTTGTTTTTCATTCTAGTAGTTTAGAGTCACTAATACAGCCTCTGGAATACTAATAGCATAATTAAATTATGATATGAGATATATGTTGTTAATATTGTTACATTTTTACCTTTTTAAGAACATTTAGAGTATGAGTTCGTTGATTGCAAACAAAATAAAAATAAATTGGTGTTTAGTTTTAGATAAATTTTTTATTGTTCTCAGTGCTTTTGTACCACTGTTCACAGATGACGAATACAACAATAATTGCTTGTTTACAACGCAGATATTTTCAACGACGGTCTTCAAACCACGACTGTTTACTTCGCACGCAACGCGTCTTCACACAAGACTAACTGAATTCTTACTGCTCCTTGTCTGCTTTGTCTTGCCTTTTTATATGACCACATAATCAGTCTGATGAACGTTCTTAAAGTAGAAGGTTCTGTTTTCGCCTTCTCGAGAACGTTGTTTGTTGTTGCGTTCTTGTCTTTCATACTCATGTTGTTGGTTTACTTGTAAAAAAGTTCGTTGTAGTTGTTGGTATAGCTTTTGCTTACCGTTTTAATGTGAAATGATATTACACCGTTTCCTTTTTCGTAACAATATGTTCATTGTAAGTAAAATAAATTGGTTAAAAAACGTTAAGGAACAAAGTTAAGTTATCGCTAATATTAATGCGCAACAATATTTTGTCGCAGAGTTTTTCATAACTCTTTAAAATATTTTGTTTGATCACTATGCGATCTATATCCGATATTTTTTAGAATTTATTGTTGCTTCAGCTTCAGAGCCTATATATATATATCTTTAATATTTATTGTGTTTAAAGTATTTTTATAATTTATATTTTCTAACATCTTTATTTTAATATTTTTTTGCTTTAAAAATTTTTGAAAAATTAGCTTTCTTTTATGCAGGTTATCAGATACAGTGGTAATTAAATTTAAATGCATTATTTTTTCTTTAATATTTTTATTCCGAACATCTTTAAGACATTGAGGAAACAATCAATTATATGTAATCGTTTGGAATTGCATTCCACTGCTTTTTCAATTCGACGAAAAGTTCTTCTCCACTTCGGAATACTTTATATCCGATATTACGTTTTGCTATCATCCACATGTTTTCAATCGGGTTGAGATAGGGAGATTGTAGTGGCCACGACATAACAAAGATTTGTTAATTCCTCCAACCCTTCAACAACACTAGCCGTGTGTTTAGAATAATTATCCACGGAAGCTGTACTTCGTATTCAGCGTACAGAATCAGAATTGAGCTTATGAGGGCTCTATAGATTGTGGCTGCATTTGTAATAGCAATGCGGTGAATAAGACCTATCCCATGTCCCGAAAAACGTCCCCACACCATGATTAACTGTTTATGTATACCTCTGATTAAATTTTTCACCTCGAGGTCGACAAACATGGGAGTTTATACATGATCCTCGTAACTTACGCTTGTCAGACTACAGAAGCTTCTTCCATTTCTGTGGAGTCCAATTTAAATGGGTTCGAACAAAATTTAGGCGAGCTTTACGGTTTTTTTTGACACATACGATTTTTTGGTCCATATGCAGCTTCTAAGACTATAATCTCTTCTTTTTATAGTGGATAGACTAGTGTCTAGACGGATTTCAGTCAGTCAGGGAACATTCGTAACAGTCTGCAAATTTACATAAAAAATTCTTAATTTTTCGTTCTTCTTGTGCAGTTGTTACACGAGGACTTCCACCTTGACCTAGTGTTTGGATATTTTTACTTTTAATTATGCGATAAATCGTTGGTTTCTGAATATTATTTTATATAGAAATTACTTTTTGAGAAAGTCGATTTTCAATTCTATCAATTTTAAATTAGTCGATTTTGGATTATCATTAATTAACCATTTAATACACGTCACATGAGGGATAGCAATTTGATAATTCACGATAAAGAAAAGATTTAAAGCGAAGAAACCATGGAATTGGAGCCATTTTAATACAATAACAACTCTAGTTACTCGGTAATGTGAAAACTAAATGCAAAATTTGAACTTCCTGTAGAGATTTGTCTAACTGAAGGTGTTTATGAAATTCTTTTATTATGTTATAAAAATCACATTAACGGGCATTTGAGTTAGTTCATGCGTAACACTTTTTCATAAAGATTTTTTTCTTATAACTGCAAAAAATTGAAAACAAAAACGTGGTCGCTATAATAAGGGATGTTGGGTGGCGTTTGTCATTTTTGCGCCAAATATATATATTTTGAAATTAGTACCATTCTCTGTTTTTTATTCTCTGACAAAAATATAAAAAACCAAACCTTTGAATTTTTTGTTTGTAATATAGAGATTTATTTAGTATATTTTCTACAGAAAGTATAACACTGTATGCTGTGTGGAAAGAAGTCATTAAAAATTCTTGATTGAGCTCAGTAACTTTAGCGTTAGTATTTACATATTTACTAAACAACCCCTTACCAAGGTTTCATATACCTAGAAAAATTAAATGAAAAAAAAATAAATGAACTGTAAAAAGGGAGGGTATTAAAAAGGGCTTAAAGTCGTTGTTAATAGTTTTCAAATATTTGGATATTTGTTTGAATATATTTTTATTTCGTTTATTTTGTACTTTGATAAGTTAAATTCGGCATTCTTATATCCACTATTTTTAAAGACTTAAAACTAAATGTTGGATTAGTTTTTGATTTAAAATACAATGAACGTGAGATCGGAAATTTGTAATGTAAATACAGTAGTTTTCCGATTTAACGAACCTATATGTTGTCAGGCCTGTTCGTAAAATCGAAAAGTTCCTTATATGCAGTACTAACTTAAATGTGTGTTTTTGGTATGAGAATAGGTTAAAAGTACATAAAATTTTTTTTTTAAATGTATTTTATAAAAATGAATTATTTTTTATAAAAATAATACAAAAAAAGGAAACAATTCATATCACAAATTAATTGTTATCTTATAAAAATAATAAAAAATAATAATTCATATTAAAAAATTCTTTGAAACAAATCTATTCAAAAAATTGATTTAGCAATGTTTGTTTTTTTGGTGTAGAAATTTTCATTTTTATTGCTTCAAGAACAGAAGAAGCTCTCTTAAAATCATTGATTTTGAAAAATCAATATTATTTTGCTGCGTCCATTTAATGCAGCTTTTAAAATATTTGACTGCATCCTCGTGTCTTATTTTGGGATCCATGTTTTCGACAACATCCTCCTCATCATCATGCTCAATTTCTTCTCCACCATACTCTTCAGGTGAAATATTATTTTCGACCCAAGAGTTTAAATCTTCTACAGATAGTTCTGTCTGTAATTGTAATTCATTAAAATTATTAGGGTTCGGTTAATTTCAAAAACCATTGACTTACAGTGGGGAAAATTTATGTTAACAATTGAACTCCAGTTTGAATTGCTCTAGTATCTTCGGCATGACGTAAATATGAGGCTAATGGGATGTCATCTTCTAAAATCTTTTAAAATCTTATTTCAACACTTTGCAAGAGAGGTCTCAGTCACACTTTTCCATGCTGCTGCCAATAGAGTAGCTGCTTCAAATAAATTAAATTGCTTTAAAAACAAGGACACATTTGCCCCCGGTTTTAAAAGAGTCGGGATAAAAGACTGTTTTTGTAATGCAATTTAAGAAGACGAATTGCGTTTTGATCCATTGGTTGGATTAAGGGAGTAACATTAGGGGGCATATAAAGCGCCCAAATTTTTCCACTATGAGCTTTTTTTAACAATTCCTCTGCAGGAGGATGAGGGGGCGCATTAGCGAAAAGGAGAGTGGCAAATTGTCTTGAGCAAGAAATTGTTCTACCTAAAATTAAAATTACGATGACAGTTATAAAAATCTTTGTATGAACTTATCTGAGGCACAAAATTATTAAAAAAACCATGTTTTGAACAATGTACATGTCATCCAAGCATTTTTAGAGTGGGTATAATCCACATACAACGACTTATTCCGAAATGCACGAGGATTTTGAGATTTTCCAATTAGTAAAGGTTTTCTTTTTTTCGAACCACTGGCATTACAACAAACTAGGACAGTAACTCGTTCCTTGGATACTCTTCTGCCTGGAGCACATCTCTCTTCAGAATGAACATAAGTTTTGTCAGGTAATGACTTCCAAAATAAGCCGGTTTCATCCGCATTGAAAATTGCGTCTTTCGGTAAGTTATTTTCTACAATTATCTACTGTAATTTTCTTTTAAATGGCCCCACTCCTTGGGTATCCGACGAAAGTTTCTCCCACTTTGTTTTAAGAGCCGTATTCCATACCTTTTTTGAATCTTGTTAACCACCCGTGGCTGGCATTGAAACATCCTCCATAAATTTTTTATGGCTTTATATTGTAAAATTGCCCCTGTTACAGTAATATGACATCGCCGCTGCCTTTGAAACCATGAGAAGAGCCTATTCTCCATTATTGGAAATTCGCACTGCTTTATAGACCTTATATTTTTAGATCCAAAATTTGTAGTTTCCGCAATTTGAATGAGATTCTCTTTAGATTTTAAAATGGTACAAATAGAGGACTTTTTCATTCCATACTTATCACACAAATCTGTAATACGTAAACTATTTCGATGGTCATCCACAATTTTTATTTTATTTTTTGAACACAGTCTTTTTCTTCCACTCATTTTGATGTTTTCATCATAAAAGTATGCACGAACCTAAACATCAAAAGAACACCGCTTAAAACAACGGTATATTTTTTACTACACATTAGGTTTTTTGTTATATTTGTCAAATGTCATTTTATCTTCATTCAAATAATATTTTTATTTGTTCGTTAAACTGAGTACAAAAAATAATTTTTGTTCGCTATTTAAGGCACACAATAGGAAAATTTTTCCTGTTCGTTAAATGCGATGTTCGTAGAAATGAATGGTCGTTAAATCGTAAAGCTACTGTAATAAGAATTTTAAAGTAAAATTAAAAATTTCAAAGTAAAAAATTAAAAATTTTAATGACGAAAAATATCATATTTATTCTTTTTGCAAGACTGTGCTATTGAAACACAATTTTAACAAAATTTTATTATAAGTTTGGAAAAGCATCTACGTAGGGAGATAGATCACATCAAATACCCTAAAAATAATGCCACGGAACGCAAATAGTTTTCCAAAACCATAAATTAAGTGGAAATAACACTAAAGCAGTGGTGCTCAAACACATACTATCATAGTTTTGGTTGTGTTGGTAAAGCAGCGGAGAACAAAATTCAACTTAATTTTTGAGAATCGTACACTGGGAAAATAATAAAAAAAATTGGTTTATTGTGTTGCGTGTATTTTATTACATAATGAACTTATGTATGTATGTATATATGTATTGAGGAATATATTGATGTATGTATGTATGTATTGATGAATATATTGATGTATGTATGTACATATGTATGTATGCATTGATGAATATTTTGATGTATGTGTGTCTGTATGTATTGATGAATATATTGATGTATGTATGTATGTATTGATGAATATATTGATGTATGTGTGTATGTATGTATGTATTGATGAATATATTAATGTATGTATGTATGTATGCATGGCTAGCCTCGTAATGTCTCTTTATAAAAAAAAAAAGAATTACGACATAAAGTGCGATAACACACAATACATTGTGCATTACCATCTATATTCTCTATAAAAAAGAAATCATATTCCCAATTTTCATCAAACATTTTGCTGCGTGTATTTGAGAAAAACAAAAAATCATTCAAAAAAGTTGCGTAGCGAGATTTTGCTTCATCAAGTGCTAAACATCAACTGAATTAATTTTGTTCTCTGAGTTCAACACAAAACAACAAACAAAGCAACAAACACACGATCATTATAAGAAAACAACAAAAGTAAGCTTATAGTGTAGGTGTGCCAACGCAGCGTCGGCAGAATTTTCTTTGCCTATCACATGTGATAGGAAATTTGGATTTTGAGCATCACTGCACTAAAGCCATAAAAAATTTTAAATTCAGGCAGTATACAGAATTACTATGAAAAACTTCTGAAAACATTCAGAGTTGACATTAAATTGTAGGAGCCGTCTTTCCCTTTGCTGGCAGCGGCAAGACATTTATTAACAATTTACCTATTTGGTAGGTATAAAAACTCTTTTTATTATTTTTCTTCGTTGTAGTCTTCAATTTTTGATTCATCAATATTAACATATTTTATTCCAGCGAGAATTAGTTGTCTCTAATGACAATAATTATTTAATCTATATGCACTTTAGAAACGGGTGTCCGCTCCGATAAATTTGACCTTTGTCCTTAGGTAATTGAACAACGACAGTAAATACCACACTCGCTGAAACTAAAAAAGCGTCCTTATTGTAAGAGGGAAATCGGAAGTATTATTTTTTCGGGAGTATTATTTAAAATAATACTTTTTAAACTTTATTCAAAATTTAATCGGATTCCAATATCTTTAATACTAGTAGCATTGAAATTATACAGTGAGTATATACAAATTTCTGCCTGACAAGCATACAGATGTGTTGCTGTGAATTATTGTTTGTTGTAAATTTTAATCTCGTTGAAAATTATTATTCTTAAGGCCATTATTACAACTTGCCGATAAACTTGGATTTAGTTGAATTTACCTTTAGCTAAAGGGAACTGGAAAGTTACAACTTACAGACAAAATTTTTCAAAAATATGGCAGTGCCGGAGCAATGTCGATAAAACTGCTCTATTATACAAGTTTGTTTAACGCAGTGGCAAGAGCGGGCTTTGTTTTTTTGTTGTACATGCTCATTTTGTTTAAATTTGAAGTTGCCATAATTAGACGTGAGGCCCCTGTTCAAACCCCAGTTCAGATATGTCCAACAATACGAAGTATGAAAAAATGTTTCTTCGGCGACTTCTCAGCAGATTTCTGGAAAAAACTCTGAAAGTAAATAAAACTGCCATTAAATGTTTCACAAAAATCTATCTTCCGGAGTTTAGGTCCCATTCCTATATGAAATCAACACACACAACGTAAGTGATGTGAAAAGCTAAATCGTAATTCCGACTGACCAGTTATGTCATGTTATAAAAAGTAATAAATTGATATCTAACATTTGAAATACTTTAGCATTACCTGACTTTTTTATACTTCAGTAAATATGTATATAGATGTATGTATGTATGTATCCATATATAAAGAATTCAATTATTGTGAAAATTAAATTAATATTAACACTAAGCAGATTTATAAATAAATAAATAGCTTTTAAAATATAAATTTGCATACAGTAAATTAAGAAATTTTTATTTGCGGTTTTTGGGATAAAAGCTTGAGTTTTGGTGATTTTTGGGGAGTACAAATTTAAAACTGTGGATGATAAAAAGGGTGAAATATAAGAAACAGTATTTGGTAATTTAGAGTAAAATTTATTTCATTAAAATCGAGTAACATGGTTTTCTCATATATTACTCTAATTACACGGTGCGACAGTTAAAATACACCCGAGTAACTACATAGGCTAAGTTATTCACTAGGTTGAGTAGAACTCAAAAATGCTTTTTTTATTTTTTTCTAAAACCCTCCAAACTTGTTTTATTTGACAAAAACGGTTTTTTGATCTTTTCACACAAAATTATTGATTACTCAAATATGTTTGAACCTATTTAAAAATCCAATGTTTTTTAGAAAGGGGAGAGATTAGTCTTTAAAACATTATACATAAACTTTTTGTTCAACCTCATATGTTTTGAGTTTTGATGGGGTAAACTTGGAAAATATTATTTTTTTCATATTTTTTCAAGATTGTCAGATCATAGTAGCAAACTTTAATTAAAAAATATGAAATATGTGATAACATTCTGAAAGTGCATTATCTTATGAAGAGATTGACACTTCGTCTGATCAAGTCGGACAAAAATGACCGTAGTTATAATTTACATAGTATAGCAGTCGTCTTATATTTCTTATATATGTCATCATGTCAAATAAACTTTTATTACAAAATTTTCAAAAATTCTGATGAATCTTGATTTTTTGTCGCAAAATGCGTCAATTTCACGTTTGTATGACTACCAGAAGTTGGCTAATATTTGTGTTTTTTGCAAATATTATTATTTCGCTTTACGCAAACATTGTTCAAAATTGACTCATTTTGCGATAAAAAATCACGATCCGTCAAAAATTCTGAAAATTTTTGAACTAAAAGTGCATTTGAAAAAATATATATATGAAAAATATAACTCGACTGTTAGACTCTTTAAATAATAGCTGCGGTAATTTTCGTCCGACTTGACCAAACAAAGTGTCAATCTCTTCACAAGATAATGCACTTTCAGAACGTTATCACTTATTTCATATTTTTTTAATTAAAATTTGCTACTATGAACTGACGAACTTGAATAAATATGAAAAAAGTTCACATTTGTCAAGTTTACCTCATCAAGCTCCATAGCATATTAAGTCAGTCGAGTTTATAAAGTTTAAATACTTAAAATTCTATTCCGAATTATTGTTTGTTATAGGCCATTTACACTACAGCGAAATCTAGTACTTATGAGATTTCGAGCCAAATCTAGTTGATTTTAACTAGATTTCCCATACAAAACAAAATCTACTTATTTAGTAGATTTCGGCAAAATCTACTCAAAATCTAGTAAAAATAGAAATGCAACTATGTGTTTTGCCAAATAGTACTTAAAAATACAACGCTGAGCAGGAAAAAATGGCATTTCAATTTAAAAACAAAACTTTAACCTCTTCACGCCCTTGGCCACATATGTGTACGTTTAATTTTTTATAATCATAATTATAATAATAATAAAAAAAAACAAAAATTTTATAGTAAGTTATCCTCAGACCGTTTGTCTGCAGTGATGATATTATTTCCGACGCATAGTTAGATAAATAAAATAAAAATGTGAAATAATTCTTCGGCAATCTGTTTTAGTGGATTATATCAAGAATAATATTTGAAAAAAAAAATAATATCAGTTATATTTAATATAATAAGTTTTTTTTTTTAAATCTAAAAGCTGGACTAAAGTGAATCCTGGAATTAGACTGGACGGTATGGATCATTATCCTAAATACAAGGAACTGAAAAATCTCCCCAGATGTCACGACAAAAATTGTGTAAGACGAACTCTCTACATTTGTGAGAAATGTTAAGAATATATACGCCTGATATGCCAGGCGTTAATTACCATTAACGCTCAGTGGCCACAAATGTGGACGTTATCCCTTTTTGTGAATTTTCATTGTTTTTTGTTTTCAGAATTCCTATTTAAATAAAATTAAATAATTTAAAAAGAAAACAAAATTTAATCATTTTTTTGTCACCATAAAAAAATCGTCCCTGAAGAGGTTAAGCGTAACAAATGAAAAGTTTGGCGGCTTTTCGATGAACATATCATATGAAATATTAGGAATATCTTGCTCCCAGAATGACCCATGACGAACCTGTATTAAAGTGCGGTTTAATATTTATATATTATTACCTATATATATGTTTACGACACTAAATGTCCTATATTTTTCATTTTTGTTTGGTATTAAACTAAATTTGGAAATATTATTATTTTCTTTTAAATTTCAGTCAGCTGTTTTTGTTATTAAAATGAAATCTTGCTACTGTCAAATAAATCCAGTGTAAACGATCTAGATTTTGAGCAAGATTTGAAATCTAATCTACTAAATTTCGCTGTAGTGTAAATGGCCTATTAAGGTTTTCATAAATGAATCACATTCCACTACAAGGAACTTACCGTTTAAGGCCAATTTACACGATAAGGGCTTGCATACGTAAAGTCAGGGAGAAAATTTTATAGAATTCGATCCATATTTTAAAAAGGAGAGTAAATATCTTATGATAGATTTTTTATATACAAAAAAAATTAAAGATAAATGCATCCGAATCAGAGATCAGCAATGAATCGCTTTTTCGCTACTCATCAGCACTCATGCAATTTTGAGTATGAGTGAGTCAACAGTATTGAAATCCAACTACTCTGATTCATTCGTATTCACTACACCATTGATTTATAAGTATATGTTGCAATTAGTATGAGTACAACGTTGACATCAAATTCATAACATTCGAACTATGTTTGATTCATACGCCTACTCATTCAGATTCATAAATTTAGAATAATACTTATAATACTTATAAATGATTCGAGTGATTCGAATCATTCATCAAAATTTACAGTCTTAGTTGTTGTTGCATTTACAAAGAAAGAAGAAAGCCACATAAACAAAAAAGACAAAGACTGCAAGGAGAGCAAATCATATTTATTTTGTGATTCGTATATGCGATGAGTCGTGGAGAGTCCAAATCAATAACATCGTGCGTATTGTTAAGTACGAGTACCATGAGTATTTCAAACTTTGAGTATGAGTAGGATGGGTATGACATTTAAATAAGTATGAATGCGTATAAATATCAGAAATTATAAGTATGATTCGAGTCTGCTCATCGTTTTGAATACTCATTGCTGACTTCTGATCCGAATTATCGCGCTTACGCTCTTATTACATATTTATATTACACGATAGTATCTGTTCTCTTCTGCATAAAAACTTGACCTGTATGGTCGTTTAAATTCCTCTTTGTTCAATACCGTTTAACTACTATACCAAATTTAATTGAATGTAAAGGCTCGACATTAATCCAATTCTTTTAAGGAAACGATTTAGTGCATTGATAACTAATTTTTTAATTAATTTTTTTCTACTTTAAAGCAACAAGATACAAATTTAAAATGTGTTTATCTGTTAGGTTCAAGCACTGAAGACTTTTTACAGAGTTTAATGCTTGTTTTAGTTTTTACGACATTCAGCATCGTATCATATATGTATGTTCAATCCTTTTTTATACAATAATATTTTCATTGCAAAATTATACAAAATATCTACTTATACTGCAACCCGGAACAATATTGCGCAACCAAATTCAATCCTGATGCGGCAATCGCCTGACTCTTCGATAGACAATTCGAACTGTACAAAGGCGACACGTGCTTTAGTACTTTATTTTGGTATAATTTTAACGACTCTAAAACGTGCAGTTTTTTTATCACCTTCTTTAAAATTTTCCTTTAACTGATGGTGTGACAGTGAAAATACACCCCAGTTAGTAAGTGATGAACAAAGTGAGGAATTCGATCAAGAGGTGCCCTCAATTGAAATTGTAATTCATGGAAAACGAAAAACACAAATATTAGCCGACTACCGCTAGAAGCTGAAAACGCGAAACTTGCAAATTTTTCTTTAAATAACTAAGATCTTGAAAACATTTTGAAAAATTTGAAGATGAAAGTTCATTTAATATAACCTCGCCAATTTTTGTCCAATTTTATCAAACATTGAGTCAATCCCTTCACAAGAGAATGCACTTTAATGTTACCACTTATGTGGCATCCTGTCACCTTTTTCAATTCTTTCATTCTTTAATTTGTATTACTCTTTTACTTTTCCGGCACTCGTCTTTAAAATAAAATTTGAATAACTAACCTTTATTTATTTTGTAAAGTTCTAAGTTTTATCGAAAAAATATTTTTGCCAAAATCATTATTATAGACATTGCATGTAAGAATGGTCAAATTTTAAAAAAAGTACACTTTCCGATCAAAACTCATAACATGTGGGTTGGAATACTATGGACACCATTCCAAAACCTTGATTTTCAAAAATATTTGGGTGATCAATAAATTTATAAGAAAATTTCAAAAAGCAGGACTTTTTAAAATAAAACAAGTTTGGTGGATTCGAGATATATAAAAAAATATGTTTGAGTAGAACTAAACTAAATATGTATCTTGCATAATGTAAATACTTGAGTGTATTTAATATTTTGCTTTTTTCTCATGGTGTTATAATATGCATTGAATTTTGTAATATCGAAATTTGTAGCAACTGTTTCTCAGTTATGTCGATTATAGAACAAATGTGTGACTAGATGTCGGCAATTATTAAACCTTAAACGTTTTGCGTTAATTTGTTGCAATCAAATTTATATGAGGACAGGGAATAGAGTGCTGAGAATTTGATTGGAATGATTTTTTATTGTGCCATAATTCAGTACAATAAATATGATTTGAAATTGGTGCAATGAGGTAATCCTATGATCCTACCTTATGATATACAGTTTTACAGTCCATTCCATTCTCTACATGCGTAACACTCCCAATATTATTTTAATAAATAACATCGAAAACATTTAAATGTCAGCCATACACCCAATATTAGGGTTCTCATTTTTGCTTTCAAAAAAATATATTTTATTTAGACACATAGACTAAATATTATCTCTTCTATATTAATATCCCTCAATCGATTTCGCAGACTGTTACACACTTATAATTAATATCAATATTGATAATATTTATAGTACTGTATTCTGCCAAAGGCAACAAGTCCATGCAATTTCATTTGCGTAAAAAGTCAATTGTAAATACATATGTATTTATTTATCAATATCCAAGACTGAAACCTTTTTTTGAATATTGTGTATATATGTACTTACAATTATGAAAAAATTATATTAATTTGATAACATCGCCTTTTATCCGCCACAAAAAAGGAGGAACTAAAATATAATTTATATTTAATTCATAGCCGCAGAAAACTAGCACCAACAAGTACTCTTAACTAACACACAAACTTTGTTTTCAAACATTACGATAAATGTGTACGTTTTTATTTCGAAATTTTAAAGAAAAAAAACGTTTAAGCCAACATATTAAAACAGGTAATTGCAGGAACACAGCTGACTGTTTTTAAATTGATTGGATTGTCTGTTGTCTTTTTATGCTTGTTTGTTTTCGCTTTACTTAATAAGATTTGACACAAAGTTGACATTAAATACATGTTGGTTTTGCTTTATTTTGGGTTTTTGTAATACTACTACTACCTTTATATTAACATATCTTGCACTAAGTGCTGAGGACTATTAAAAAACTATTAATACATTTACCCTTGTAATTGTTGTGACCATCGTTCTTTTTTACTTTTTTTTTACTTGGGGGGTTTCCCGTTCCATTCAGACTCAAAGTTTTTATTAACACACTTACAAATTCAAAAATTGAAACAAAATTGATGAACAACTTTGCTTTCAATCGAGTGCTTCAATATTAGTATAAGGAAACGGCAAATGTATGTAAACCGGTTTTTGAAAAAATCTGTCTTTGTTATTTGTTGTTATTTTCTTGACGAATACATCTCGAAAATGAAATTTGATGTACAGTTCATTTTAAATTGCGTGATACATGTTAGTCTCAAACATTCAATTTTATTGAATTCGGCAAGTAGTATGTGCGAAAAATTTAATACGAATTTTTGAACGTGGAACTGCAGTCTAACTATAATCTTTTAATCTAAATGTCAAAATTCAATGATAAGTCTGTCAAATGCGTAGGTAATTTTTTTAACATTTTAGTGGCTGTTTGTACTTTTTTGAATTTAAATGCTAGATGCAGTATATAAGCAAATCTAAACCTTTTTTATTTAACCAAACATTTTTTATTATTGTGCTTCATAATTTATACATATAAGTGAATATTAAGCCGTTGCAACTTGTGCTGCTTACTATTCTATTATGCTTACTATTCTATTATGATCTTATGTGTACACATATATGGCAGCTATTACAACTTGTTCTTCTCTATTATTTTATATACATAAAGAACTGATTTCTGTAATTAAATTGCGATCAATTTCTTTATTTAGTAAACATTGTTTTTTCGAAACTTGACGAAAAGTTCAATTAGCACGTTATGGTTTTTCAGTTAAATAAAAATGTATTAGCATACCATATATATATATATATATATATATATATATATTAGCATACTATATGTACATGCATACTATTTGCATAAAATCATATCACTCGTTGCTTTAACGTTCTACAACAGAAAATTCGCCGCAAAATAGGGATACATTGCCACCAATATCTCCATCAACTAGTTAGCGAGTGTAAATGTACATTTGGATAAATCTATATAATTATTTTAACAACGCAGACAGTTCGAGTTAAAAAAGTGAACATGAATAGAACATGATTGTGCCTTACTGGATCTGGATCTTTTGTACTAATTTCAGGTACTTCGAATATTTAAAACATTTTTATTAAAGAATAGTTTGAAAATTAAATAGTTGAAAAATAATAAAAATCAGATAATGAAGAGATTTTAATAGAATTTCTGTTATACCTAACAACTGCTCTAAGAAGATTGCACGAGAATTGCGCAAAATACCGCCCACACATAGTTTTGTACATGCGTGTTTTGAAAATTTTAAATTACGACAAACACAACCCATATGGTGGAATATTTTTGCCAATAAACTCGCAATGCGTGGGAGGCGGATTTCAGCTGAATATTACAATTGATACAATATAACGTGCCGTTGTTTGTCTGCTAAAAATATCTTTAAAAAACACACGACTCATCTTATCCTTACAACATGAAGCAACAGACGTTTAGAAATGATAACAGTAAACATTTTAAAACTGAATGTACTAAACGTTGACAGACTAACCCTTTTGTATTTTGTATTGCGAAAAAAAAGAAAATATCTCTATGATATCTACATTTTTATAAATCTTTTAAATCAGAATTTCAAGCACCAGCAAACAAATATTTATAAAATCATGGTGGATTAGGAAAAAAAATTAATAAGAAATGCGTAATACACCGTAGAGAAATCTTTCAAAATATTTACACGCAGTTATTTAAAATATTGATTTTCCATTTTTTGTTCCTTATAGTATTAATTAATGTAATTAAATTTTTAGTTAACACTCATAAAAATTTTAAAAATTGCTTAATTTTTAAAATATAGTATATATTGTATGTATATAGTATTAAGTTTGGAAATAACCAGAAAACGATAATCACACTCATATTCCCCATAAGTAAATTGCAGAACATCACATTAGTTTTTAAAGTGAAATCAATTTATTTTAATTTCTCAGCTAAAAATGTTCCCAACTTTCTGAGCTGTGTAAACGCAGACGTACTGAATGTAGCATTAGAAAACATGTATTTCTACTTAGCTGTAAGTTGACAAAAATTACACATTAAGCATTATATGTCTCTCGGCCTTAAAAACGTTTAATAGCAGAACCCTTAATAAATATACCATAGCTCACCCTGCCACTCATACCTGAGCCATCAGTCAAGCCTCAGGGTACCATTTGAATTCGGATGACTGCGTGACTAGAGATCCCCAGTTGTAATTCTAAAATGCTCTATTGAAAAAGTTGTGAGGAATCATAAATTGGCATTGATATGTTTATGTCTACCCAGAATAGCAGCGTATTCAGGTTTTGACTGCATTTAGTCTTATTGTCACCAACTCAGCCCTCTGTGTTAATAGTATAGAAGCAATCTTCTACGCTACAGATAGGCAATCACCATATCCGATCTTTCCTGTAGGTCCGCAGGTATAATGTCGTCTGTTCCCGGTGGCCCAACGGGCGGTGTTTTCACTCAAATTAAAATTAATCGTCTGCGTAGATGTCTCCAAACGATGGGAGTCACGATTACGTTCACAATCACCAGGAAAATTTATATCAAGTAGTAGTCTAAGAGTCTCCTCATTCCATATAACCCAGGTATTACTACCCGACTTAATAGACCCTACATAACAGCTAGTCTTTTTAGAAGTTTGCGAAACCGTCAGTTTTTTATATTCCTCCATTTCTTCACAAAAAGGCCTCCAAGAGCTTTACCTCGCGACTAGGAAGGTGACTTTCGGGTTATGTTTTTTTTCGCCTAACTTGTTTGTGTAGTCAGAGCAATTGCACGTCAACTCGCGATACTTTCTCCACTGGGGTTTAGCCTTACCTCTTGGGGACTTTGCCCGTGGCTATTTTGTAGGTATTCGGCCAGATTATCTACCTTGCTATCCATACTGGCTATGTCCTGAATAAACGCCAAACCTCTTAACCTAGCAGAAAACAGTGATAGAAAGAAGTAAACTGCCTATCCCCATAAAGTCGCCTTGTCTTCCTAATTAGTTTTTTTATTGCTTCTAGTAACTTATTATCACAAATTTTCTTAAATTTAGAGCAATTAGAAATAGTCAAATCCGATATAACATATCGAATTTCCATAACATAACATATAATAATCCACTTAACTGCCACCAGATATATCAGTATTTCTCTCCATTTAACATAACATTTATTTCTTGAAGAAAATAGCTGAAATTTGTTATATGAATTAAGAAGCATATACAAAACAAGAAACATACTTGAGTCGTTATAAAAAAAATGTTCAAATATAAATCATATAGGTGTTGGTCAAATAAGTCTTAATGGTCCCAAATATATTGAACAAAATTGAAAAAAAAATAGTATGAAAGGTATGATTATGTTACTTATTTCAATGTTTTGCGACAATAGACAATATTAGTAATTTTGAAGATATCTATGCTATTAATTTTGACTACCCCACAAGAAAATTAGATAAAATTGACTGATTTATTTGGAATTTACTTTTTTATACCATAAACAAATTTTAATTTATTTTTAAATTAACAAAAGTTACTAGGCTTTTTATTCTTATTTTACTAATAAATGGATCTGAGGATATTAAGAGGTTAAGTATGACGTCGTCATAGTTCTGTTATTTAGAACACACTCTTATGTGACTCATCCTAATCGATTTAAAAAATTTTATTGGATGTTTCCTGACAATGTGTCTATTGGTACTCCAATATGTTAAATTATTCCGGCATCATGAATATGTGCAGTAAGGCCATATTATACCATTCATAAATGCGTACAAATCAGTTGCTCATAACAAAATATTTTAAATTCATTTATAATAAGCTAAATATTGGAAAATAATTGGAAATTTCCTTATTACCCACTCGTCAATGCTTAAAATTTAAGCAACTATATTATAAAGTTTAAAGAATATTCGTGCAACATTACTATTATTTGAAATAGCTGAACCAGATCTTAAGACATATTTCTCTCGTTTCGTCCTGAATTTATGTTTTCTTGTTTTGTTTTTGATCTTATAATCTTTAGAAACAAATGATTGCTTAAAATCCATATACTCTATTTGGAGAAGACATTCCATAAATATCATCCAGCAATACGAAGTACTTAAATCGAAATTGTAATTGGTTTCAATGGGTTTTACAAATTTAACATAAGAAGGTTTATTTAGACTGTTTTTTGGATTTGCATTGCATGATCTGGATGACGATTTATGTACCAAAAATATCATTTTTGTGCACCAAAAATATCATATTGACGATTTATACCAATATTTTAAATTTTTAGAAATTAAAAATTTACATAATTTTCTTTACTTTAGTACATTAAAAGCCTCATTAAGCTTTGTATTTGATATGCAATCGGTTTAGGTTAGTGATAACAAAGACTAAAGTATTATATTTTTAAATTATTTACGAACACCTATGATGATATTACGTAAAATGTTAAATAACCTCAATAAAATTGCCAATTAGTAATGAAACTTAAAAAGAAATGATCAGATATTTATAGAAAAATGGCAAGTTCTGCAAATATCCTAACATTAACCAAAAAATAATAGCAATACCAAGATTGGCACTTTTCGTAGTTGAGAACAATTTACCATTTGCCGTTGCAGATAGTTTTTGAAGATTCGAATATAGCTTCTAATATTACCCTAGGGAGACCAAAGGCAAGTCCCATTATTTTTTTTTTCGTATAACCAACCTTCTCATGGAAAATATGTTATGGGAAGGAGGAAAAAGGGAGTAGTGTTTATGGACACTTTATTTTAAAGCTTTTATACTATAAGTGACAGGAAAGACCTCCGCAGGAAGGGAGTTCCACATACAAACAAATTTGGCCTTTAATGCATTGTGCGATCCACTGGCCAATCGGCCACAAACGGAGGCGTCTGCCGAGAAAGTCATGAGTGGTACATGATTCTTGAGAATAAGTCCCCTTATTTGTAGAACAGTGAAACATAAGCCACATTGCAACGATGTAGTAATGAATCAATGGAGTTGGATACCCTACCGTCATTCACGAGACCCTTAGCCCTCTCCTGTACGCGGTCAAGATATCTAAAAAAACGTTGAAGCACCGGCCCATACATGGGTGTTGTATTCCATAAGCTCAGATGAAGTGAAATATTTCTTGCACCGTCTTAAGCGCAGGGTACACAGAGACGACACGGAATTTGACAGTTGCCAATGTAATTTGAAAGGGACAGCAAATATTACCAAAAATTATTTCTGTTCCTCTCTGATTGTCGGTCTGTTTTGTTTATTTAGTTATCGGGGTGGGATTTTTATATTGGCGCGAGTTAATAAAAATGTAATTTTTGTGTGAAACTATTAATAAATAATAAAAAGAACTAACAATAATAATAATTTTTAACTTTTTCATTCCAGTAAATAAAAAATATTGGCAACCTTCAGCAAGAAAATTTTTTTATGAGTAGTATGTCTTATTTGATCTTGTAATATTTAGCTTCTTAATTACCTTTCGCACAGTAAACTATATTCATTGTAACCGAAAATCACACACATTTCGATGAATAATTAAATATTTAACAATTTTTAAAATTTGCATTGAAGAAATTAAAAAATATTCAAAATTTTCCCTTTTTCAACACAAAATAAATGTTTATTTACATTTAATTTTTCTACTCTAGCCGACAGTTTTCAATCTGTAAATCTGTTGCTTCTAACACATTTAATTCGCAAAACTTATAAAAAATTTTTCTCCCTCTAAATAAAAAGTTAAGGCTGCTGTTTAGAGCGTTTTTCAAACCTCATAATTAACGTCTCTGTATACTTTGTGATTCATGAATGTAACGGAATTTCTCCATATTATTGTATACTAATGCATACATAATTGGTCGTTACAATCCTTTCCGCAGGATTAAGACCTAGCTTCTCACGCCAGTTGTGTTGTGTGTGTTAATTTTATACATGAGTGGCGGGAACAACAGTTTAAAGTCGATTCCGAAGAACAGATTTTTTTTAAAAACTTTGTAATAGCAAATTTATTTACTCTCAGAGTTTTTGCCAGAAATCTGCTCTCTCATTTAGTTGGAGATGTCTGGAGTTTGAACCGAGGCCTCACGTTTAATAAGCCACCACGGTACCTATTAGACTACGACGACTACCGACAGTAGATAATTACATACATGTGTATTGAAATATTTGACTTGATTAGACCTTGAGATGGGATTGTGGTAACAGTTTTCAAGAGCATTATTTTATATAAGTTTCTGGTAGTCATTTGCTGATGCATTCTAAGGACATATAGGTTTTTAAAACTTCGTGAATATTACATACAATTATGCTGCCTCTTCAGCTGGTGCAATTCCTGGAGCAACTTCGCCTGGAACTCTTCCTTGACGTCAACTGCTAACCTATTGAGATTCACAACGCTTCTTCTACGATACTAATTGCAGATGAAGTAAGGGCCTGTTCCATTTTCTGAAGGGTCTCCCCAAATTTATCATAGAGGATGCCTATATGTTTTGTTTTCTTTTTGAGGGAGAATCTTCGATGCAGTTGTCCAGCTCCAGCTCATTTTCTGTATTGTTCCGAGAGTTGGAAATAGATTTTTTTATAACTACACTGCGTTTCACTTGAATAGCACACCGTACAAATTGAAATTCTGCCCCCTATATCTTTGTAAAAAATAAAGATAGCGGATTGATTGTGGATTGCAATTGTAATGTTATTTATAGCTTTTATTATAAAATAAAAAAATATTTCGATATATCAAGTTGTTTTCAAAATACAACATAAAAAAGAAAAATACTCAAAAAATAACAATCAAATTCCGTTTCACTAGAATAGCACATATTTTAATAAATGTAGGAAAATTACTTTTTTTTAAAGGTTTTTAATTCTTTTCTTATTTTTTATTTATTTTTATATAAAAACTAAGATTTAACTATGAATTTCTAGTACTGTGTTGGGCCTCCCTTGTTCAGAATAACCTCGTATATCCTATTAGGCATTGACTCGTACAAATTTTTCAAATAGTCGAGAGAAATTGAAGTCCATGCCCGTTGAATGGCCTCAATCAGTTCTGCTTTGGTTGAAAATTGTTTTTTAGACCCGTAAACTTTTCTGGCCAGCCATCCCCAAACATATAAGAGAGTTTTTTTAAGAGAAGCTTCAAATTCGCACGATTCTGTTGACAAAATTAAGGCTAAAGTAGGTGTCCATGCTAGCAAGACCACTGTGTGGCGTTTTATTTAAGGAGCAAATCAACTCAAACAACTGAAATTAAAGAAAAAACTACCACTTAACTCTGCACGAAAAGAAATGCGGTTGAAATTTTGTCGAGATAATATGGTATAGAGCAACGAGTGGAAGCGCGTTGTTTTTTCTGCCGAGAAGAAGTTTAATTTGGAGGGCCCTGATGGCTACAATTATTATTTTCACGATTTGAGGAAGGTAACTCACGAGTTGGATCGATTACACAGTCGATTCGGCGGAGTTATGGTGTGGGGTGCTATTTCCTATTATGGCACCTGTGAGCTCCAGCTTCTAAGTTCAAATATGAACGCTAAAACATATCAGAGTGTTTTAGAAAAGGCCTTTCCACAGTTTAAAAATTCTTTTTGGCCCATTGCCGTCGACTTTTCAGCAAGACTACGCCCTAATACATAATGCCCGTGTGGTCAAATCGCGCATAGAGTCCAAAAATTTCAACTTTTTGAATTGGCCACCATACTCGCCGGACCTAAACATAATAGAGAATGTTTGGGGATGGCTGGCCAGAAAAGTTTACGGGTCTAAAAAACAATTTTCAACCAAAGCAGAACTGATTGAGGCCATTCAACGGGCATGGACTTCAATTTCTCTCGACTATTTGAAAAATTTGTACGAGTCAATGCCTAATAGGATATACGAGGTTATTCTGA
This sequence comes from Sarcophaga subvicina, assembly GCA_936449025.2. Lineage (NCBI taxonomy): Eukaryota > Metazoa > Arthropoda > Insecta > Diptera > Sarcophagidae > Sarcophaga > Sarcophaga subvicina. The sequence goes on along the minus strand of OW388085.2, from coordinate 532,113 downwards.
ACAAGGGAGGCCCAACACAGTACTAGAAATTCATAGTTAAATCTTAGTTTTTATATAAAAATAAATAAAAAATAAGAAAAGAATTAAAAACCTTTAAAAAAAAGTAATTTTCCTACATTTATTAAAATATGTGCTATTCTAGTGAAACGGAATTTGATTGTTATTTTTTGAGTATTTTTCTTTTTTATGTTGTATTTTGAAAACAACTTGATATATCGAAATATTTTTTTATTTTATAATAAAAGCTATAAATAACATTACAATTGCAATCCACAATCAATCCGCTATCTTTATTTTTTACAAAGATATAGGGGGCAGAATTTCAATTTGTACGGTGTGCTATTCAAGTGAACCGCAGTGTATAACATAAGTGGTATGAAAAACAACATAAGTGGCACGCAACATAAGTGGTGTGAGAAACTAGGTCGTAATCCTGACTAATGTATGTATGTTTTTAAAAACGCAGTGGCTACGACGTGCTTCTTTTTGTGTTATGTTTGCTCATTTTGTTTATATTTGAAGTTGTCATATTGAATAATATATGTATATGTATGGCAAGTTCAGATATAAACTTAAAAGTTACAGATCGGATTTAACGCTCACTTCTACCTTATTGTGTAGTTATAATAATGAAAAACAAATTATCTGCTTTTTAGAATCCTTCCTTTAATTAAAGAGAAGTTATAATAATGACCCTTGCGCCCAAAAAATAGGGTAGATAATTTCTTTTTCACAATTATGAGTTGGGATTTTCGGAACTGTTTGCTACCAGGAACGTGCTATTTTATGTGTTTACATTTACTTTTTAAAATTCAATTTTTACTGTATAAATATTTAATTTTGACCAATGCTCTTTATGTGTTTATCCGAAAAATAGGATTGGATTTTAAATTTAGGAAAAAACTTTGCCATCAAATATATAAAGTTTTTTTTTCATTCACACAATTTGATAGCACGAAACCAATCAATGCAACTTTTAAAAACATATGAAAATATCGGATTTTTATATGAAAAATATCAACAACAATCATACACTCTTGTATGTTCTTCCAACAATACAATGAATAAACGATACAACGGCTTGTGTGAATTGACCAAATATTTATACAATATAAAATTCATTAAGTTTAGAATTTTTGATATTGTAATTAACTACGTATTTTAAACGTCTAATTAGATAACTTGTACTTCCTCCCTAACAACCGAGTATTTTCTTTCTTTCTACAAATAGTCCCACTTATAATATTTGGTTTATTTCATCAAAAGGTATTTGTATATACACTTATGTATGTATTTTAGTATATATTTGCCTTGAAACTTTCAGAAATCAGCAATCAGAAATCACTAATACTTATGTAAATATGACAAGTCTGTCTTGTTTTCTCTGAAGAAAAAAATTGTGTTGAATGTTTTAATAGATCAACTGCGTACATATATAGGAGGTTGGTAAAAAAGGGTTAAAATTAATACACTTATTCTATTTATTTCTCATAAAATATTTAAAATAAATAACGTGATAATCGAAGAAGGAAATAGTATTAATTTATTATGCACAAATTTAGATGAAGAATTTCGAAAAAAGTTTTAAACCGTACATCAACAACCACATATGCTCAAAATAATAGATACACCTTATTTGAAAATATTTAAGTAACGTCAACTATGAAAAGTTCCTCAAAAATGCAGCCAGTACTGTAGTATTATAGTTCCATTATAGCGTTGAATTTGTTTATAGCAGTAAGCGGTTACATTTTTACAATTGGTTACATAAAACTTTCTAACTACTAATGTATACATACATAGGAGCTATGTAGATTTTAGTCTAATCTAAAAATGAGCATATTCACGGAAAGTATTTTTCTGATAGAGTAGAGGATTAAAATATAATATAAAGAGAATGTTAATAGTACTTCCCATCGTATTTAAGATATGTTCATGTCGGATTTGAGTGTCCGACTATTTACTTACTTACTTACTTTATTTACTTTTAATCTGTTACGTATTAGTAAGTTCGGTGTTAAACTGTAGTGTTCGAAAACTTTTTTCATTTCTAGAACACTTTTTAAATACATATTTGCCACTGTGGATAATTTTGCTTCTATTTTATTTTTGTTATAGGTGTCTTCCATTAATAGAGTTTTACGTAATTTGGCTGCTCAAAAAGAACAACAACATCCAATTAGTACATCAGGTGTATCGCCAGGAGAAAACAGTACTACGAGTTCTTCAACATCCACAAATGAATTACAAACTACAACTCCTTTAAATTCCGGCGATAGCGCATCAACTAGTGGAGTCAGTAATCCAGTTGTAATATCTTCTGACATAGCATTAGACATCAGTTGTGCAACATCAGATTCTTCCATGTATGAAAAACTTAGACTTTTGAATGGACATTCTGTACACCACCACCACCATCAACATTTACAAAGTCATCATCAATCCGGACCTTCTCCCCACCATCATCATGCTTGGTCGCCTCGTCACTATTCATCGACGTCTTCTTCTTGGTATTCGCCTCCACTTAGTACCACTGGTAATATTACCTCAAATAATGCATCCTCTACTTCAGCACCTGCAGCTTTCCATAATCTGCATTTAAGTTCCTGTTCTGCTGGAACGGAGGACATTGGCCTTAAGAAAGGTATGGTATTCCAGATATGAATTATTAAGAATTTTCTATATCATGATACAAAGTTCTCTTTACTTAATAACATTAAAAATAAATAAATATATACATATTTGCTTTTATTTACTTAAATTTTTAAATCTTAAAAGTTAGATTGTGGACTTTACTGAAAATGTTAATAGTGCAGTCATACAGACCACAAAATATACAGAATGGAAACAAATTACCAAAAAGTATTTCTGTCTCTCTCTGATTGTAACTCTGTTTTGTTTATTTATGTTTTTTTAGTTTTCGGGGTGGGTTTTTTATATTGGCGAGAGTTAATAAAAAATTTAATTTTTGTCTAAAACTATTAATAAATAATAAAAACAACTAATAACAATTTTTAACTTTTTCTTTCAAGAAATTAAAAAATATTGGCAACTTTCAGCAAGAAAAATTTTTTATGAGCAGTACGTCTTATTTTGATCTTGTAATATTTAGCTTCTTAATTATCTCTTGCACAAGAAACTATATTCATTGTGACCGAAAATCACACACATTTCCATTAATATTTAAATATTTAAGAATCTTTAAACTTTTCATTGAAGAAATTAAAAAATATTCCAAATTATCCCTTTTTAACACAAAATAAATGTTTATTTACATTTAGTTTTTCTACTTTAACCGCCAGTTTTCACTCTGTATATCTGTTGCTTCTAACATATTTGATTCGCAAAACATTATAATATTTTTTTTACCCTCTACGAGGAAGGTTGAGGTGCTGCTTTGAGGGTTTTTAAACGTCAAAGGTTTCAATTCAGTGTATTTTGTGATACAGACTGCAACTGCTGGTACAACTTAAAACACATGAAATTACTAACTCTGTTTTACGGTTGGTTGTACAAAATATCTAAAGTTCTGATTTCCTGCAAGTTTTACATCCCAATCGCTTACTTATTGAGCATCAACCACAACATAATGTTTACTAAAAAACGTATTAAATTTTATGAATATGTATTACTGAAATGTGGAGTTGTGCAATCGAAATCTAAATACAAAATAAAAATATTCATACTAAATGCTACTGTAAATTATTAGTGGAATACAAAAAATTAAGATGTCTGTATTAATCACTGTTAAGATCCCAGCTTTTTTACGGAGTACAACGCTGAATAATAATTTATTGTTCATTCTATCACGCGAATAAGAATCTACCAAACTTATTCAGACCAACAATCTGATACCTTTTTTGAAAAAAAAAAAAATAAATGAATAAATAAATTGAAAGTCACATGCTCCTTATACTGAAAATAACACAAAAAAGTACGTTTGGACTTATGCAAGTATGAACGCGTAAAATTAAAGATTTAAATTATTCCTTCCTTTCTTTATTTACTATGTGTTCAGAGAATTATGAAAAAATATTTTCTCTAGCGACTCCCTTTCCTTTGCCTCTTCAGGCAAATAAAAATGCCATGAAAAGATTCTCAAATCTGCCCTTCGGAGTCAACATTTTGCTGTAGGTCCCGGATAAAAACCGATAATAGAATGTAATCCGACCAAAATAATTTAGAGTTCGAACAAATAGGAATTACTTTCAGCCAAAATATTAGCACTTTCAATTGGGCTGAATGAATGCGCGGATATTATTTAGAAGAGTGATAATAGCACTTGTATTGTACTTTTCCCAATTAATGGATAGCTAAGAGGTTTTACTTATCTAGGAAAGCGCTATTAGTATAATTTTTTTGTGCGTATAAGTAGTATGGTAAACAAATTCCACGCCTGGTTGAAGAACAAATCACCCAACATGAGTCAAAACTAAGCTTGCTCAACAAGCTTATTTTAACACAAAAACGGAACGGAAACAGAAATAAAAGAACAATCACTTAATGCTTTTTACGTTGTAAATGTAAGGTACACTATATGTGTTTTAGCTCATTCACTAATTCCACATCGAATCCGCGTTGCTCGTTTTGAATAATGAAGCCAAGAGCAGGCTCAAGAATCGGAAAGAGTGTCAAAGCTAGATGTGTAAATGTAGCTTCCCGCATATCTAGAAACCTGAAACAAAAAAGATTTGATCATACAAAGTTAAGACCCGCATTATGCATTCTTACTTTGCTTGCACAGGGTGCGAATGCACTTATTTCTTTTAAATTAATGGCTCTAAAATATTATTTTTAGTTGAAATATTATTTTTAATATTTTTTTGTTTAATAAATATACATATATATCTAACATCTATCCTGTCGACGTCTCACAGTTTTAATGAGGTACTCCATGTATGTAAGTAACTGTTTCAGTTGTATTTGACACGATTGTATAAAATAAAAATCCAACCACGAAAAAAGCAAATAGTTAAGGGTTACGACATTGTTATCATTCTGTATCCATCTAAACCTTGTGAATATTCATATACAAGCGCACACATAGTATGGTGGTATCTGTCACTTCAATATGCGGTGGTGGTGTATTACTCTGTTACTGTATTTCATATGTTGTACTTGTATATACTTGCGCCCGAAGCATAAAAATGTCATTGTCAGCTTAACACAACAATAAACAAATAAACGAAAAACGCCAGCTGAAGAACCAATAGAAAGTATCAAATCAAATTAAATAGCGGCTTACCACAATTGGATTATTCAAGAGCCCTGAATTAAGTCCTTATTGGAATCTATACACTTACATTCATATATGTACGTAGTAACGTAATTATTTGTACATACTTTTATTTACCTTTAAAATAATCCGGTTTAACTAATTTAAAAAAACACTTTTGTATGATGGGTCCCACCCCTGCATTGAAAATCATTAACATACGTTCATACTTAGATCACTTATCATATCCGTACACAAAAGAAACTTCCTCTTTGATATATATATTATATGAAATAAAATTTTGACACACTTATCACATTACAGTTTTTATACGTATATTTCGATTTATTTTCTAAAGTGGAAGGCTAGTCATGCAATGCAACTGAATGTAAATGTTGTGTTTTGGTAATTTTCAGATATACATACACAGATGCATACATATATACTTATTTCTAGACTTAAAATTGTTAATTGGGGACAGCTTGATATATTAAGTCTTATTTAACCTTTATTTATATTTAACCTTTAAACATATCATTACAAAGTAATGTCCAGAAACTATGGAACAGATTTCAACTTTGTTCTTGAAAAAAGTTTGGAAGAACCTGTAGACATTTGGCGCATAGAGTGTAGATAAACAAAGTTTCGAAAGTTTTTTTAGAAGTTCTTATTGGTTCATTGGAAAATACGTTTTCAACGGCGATAAAAAAAACTGGATAGCCGTCATGAAATTTATTTCAAACTGATGTTAATGTCAATTATTTAAAAAATATTTCTCTCAGTTTGTTTTTGTTTGACGTTGGTTAATATAACAGAGGATAAAAATTACAAAAATTGTGTGCATAAATGTTTTACTGCTAAATGATTTTTTCATGATAACTAATTAATGGAGTTTAATCTCTAATCAATAAGTTTTTAAAGTCAAAATTAGAATTAAATTGAAATATTAAATTTTAAAAAATGTTCTGGATGTCCGGAATTCTGTTGAATTCTTCGTTTTTCCCTACATTTTTTCTATTAAAATGATTAAATTAACCACTTTTTGCTTCCTTCTATATTTACTTATTATTTAGTGTAAAAGTTTTGAATATAATTCATACTAAATAAACTACAATAAATGAAGAAATGAATTAAATAGTGAATAAATTGTTGATTCATGACTATTTTTTTAACTCATGTGATAAATGTTCAAACTCCATGATTTTAGGAAATTCTTCCCAACTAAATTCAGCACAATTTGATTGCTACATATTATTTTATGTGTGGTAAACAGGGTTAAAAACATATAGTGGGTCAGAGTGGGGGTGTTCGGTTCTTGAGCGTAATATTCAGAGCCCTTTTGAAAACTCGGAAGTTTCTTTCAATAGAAAGTTTACGAAATTGAAAAATCAATTTGATTTTGAAAGGAAGTACAGAGGACTTGACATAACAAGATTATCGAACAGTACCTGTGATGATTTTGTGATTAGAATGGTAAGCCGAATTAATTAGACCAGGTTGGATTCCGGTTCATATGAGATTAGCGGAAATGAGCAGGCAGATTAGCTTGCGAGAAAGACAGTTTTTACGCCGTTAGTGAGGCTAGAACCATTCTGCGGAACATAAAGGGCATACTAAAGGGAAGGCGGGTTTCTTTCGTCGAAAAGAATCTAAACTTTTATTGGGTATTTAACATGAAAGTGATTTGAGTTATGATAAGGTTATCCACAAGTAGCCTAAGGGCACTTGTTTTAGAATAGGTATTGATTTAATTCCAATATGTAGATAAGGAGAACGAATCACCAGGACACATGCTTGAATGGCGTTAACCCATCTCAAAAGGATAGGATAATAGAAAGGAAATTATTTTCACTGACGCCGGAATGAATCAGCTGACTATCGACAGCATTTGCATATCAGAAATTTGGTTTCCTCTAGATGGAAAAGGATCAGCTCTTTAAATTTTTGAAGTTAGATAGAAATATTTCTTGTAATAGTAACTAGAGCTAAAGGTGTCGGAGTTCGAATTTACGTTTGAAATGGCATTCCTTCCAGAGTAAAATTATTAGCTGAAACTAGTAATCAAATAGAGTAATTATTTCTTGATATTTCAACCATCCATGAGGGGAAGTTTAAAGTTTTATAGACCTAAAATTAATTTCGATGCCTTTATTTCCATTCCTGAGGAAATTTCCATTCAATATGACGACACAATTATCACAGTAATCTTTTATTCGATAATCCGTTAATTGTATCTTTGTTTTCTCTCTTATTGATCCTGTAAATATCTCTACATGTACACTAGAGATAAGCGATATTTTCAAAACTGTGATTTAATCACGGTGATTGATAATTCACTGGTAACTACAGTGATTGAAATTGCCAAATAACAGGTACTAATAATGTCGTTCTTTCAAAATTGTTACATACTCAAATTCATTTCATTTTATTTTGAGCGAGGCAGAATTACTATTAGATGATGCTGATTATTTACTTTTGTCTTTTATACATGAAATTTCTGAGAAACTTAACTGTCAAACTTCATATAAAAAAAATTAAATTAAAAATAATAACATTGATAACACCACTTTGATTTTGTTTAGTAGTCTTTTCGTAGTATGTATCTAGTTGTCTCTTTCTTACGACTTAATAAAATACGTTATTGTCATTATTGTTTTCTTTTGGAATACTGTGATCACAATCACTATTTTAAAAAACAGTGATTAACAAATCACGTTCAGAGAACAACGTTCTTCAAAAATCGCTGGATCGCTCATCTCTAATGTACACACTTCCAGTAGCTGAACGATCTCGTATTTGTAAATCATGTGAAGCAGGTAGTGCTATGAAATAAATTTTCGATTTTCATAGTATTGATCATACAATTTTGAATGTGACAACATCTACTCACTGGATAACGTAAATGACCAATTGTCCTTAATTCAGGAAAATGTTTATCTCCTGTTAAGGCCAAGCAGCAATCGTGGTTTAGTGCTGAAATAAAAGCATTAACTGATAAGCGAAATAATGCGTACTGACTGTAAAATAAGTTCAGAACTGGCGATCTGAAACTTACTCATAAATCCTCACTTTGCGTAGTTACCAAGTGCATTAAAATCGAGAAAACTTTACCTTATAGCAGAAAGTTTATTTGCAATAGACAATAAATCTAAATGGAAAGTAATTCGCGAAGCTGGAATCAATCAAAAAAGTTATAATAATTTTCTTAGTGCTGATGTAAATATCCTCAACGACCAAGTTGTTAATATTAATGGTCCAACCACCATTAGTAACATATACATATAACGAACTTTGTTTTGTTCCACTAAAACACCCTTTTAGTTTTCATTGCGTTAATCAGTTCGAAGTTCTAAAATGTTGATCGTTGGTTAAATCTAATGTACTTAGTTGTGATGATTTATATCCTATATTTTTAAAAGCTTTGTCAACTACGCTGTTGTCTTATTTCATTCATTTATTTAATACATTCTTCCATTATTACCAAAGGTAATGGCAGACCTTATAGAAGGGTAAACAAATTGTTACCAGGATTTATGAAAACTAGAACTAGTTTAGTCAATGGATGAAAACTATATAGAGTTTTTGGTTCTTTTAGCTCACACCAAATTGATCACAAAATTTTAATGAAAAAGCTACAAAAATCGTTTCATTTCTCAAGCACAGATGGTGATGAACAGCTCACAACGAGTTCATCTAAATGTCTTAATGTTGGAAGATGTATTTCTCAAGGAGCAATACTAGAGCCACCTTTTTTATCTGTGTATACATTAACGACCACCGATATTTTAAATAACTGCAACACACACATTCATTAGTGAATGTTAATTTGTATGTAGACTATCCATCATGATCTGCATTTGCTGCTGATTCGGGTCCCTTTTTTCGTAAGTATGCAACTGGCTAAAACGTACTTAATTCCTGCACTTTTTTTACGACTTTACGACTATGAAATTTCCACAAACTATCACACTGATGATAAGTGAAACTCAACTTACCACAATATAGCCAGATATGTATTTCTTAAAGGACGTCGTGATTATATTTCACACTGCTGTTACCAGATATTGAGTATTAAATTTGATAATGTCTTAAATATTAAATGCTTAATTCTTTTGTATAAAATTATTATCTCAAAACCACCTCTGTATACTCCCAGTAAGAAGATTATCCAGAACCCTTTTATCATAATACCATTGTTTTTATATACCACATGTCGCTGACATTCTTTATCAAATCATTTTCATAGTATAGGCAATGCAATTGAGTTCAATAAAGATCTGTATAAATTCTTTTCATATACAGTCACACAGATAATTATACGTACCCCCCCCCTAAAAATTATTTTTTCAAAATGATAATATATGGACAAGTCATGCACAATAACAATATAACACAATAACATTGTGATCACTTTCCGAGGTATTTCTTATTTCTACGGCTGTAGTCCTAGGATTTTTATCCACAATACCTTTCATATACCGGGCTACCGATGGAGAAATTTTATACGAAATATACGTCGTACGTATAATTTTCTGTGGTGCCGTATTGGTTTTAACCAAACGGCAGTCACAAATTCATAGATTTTGGGAATCTTTTTTCTTTATTTAAGTAAATGTGTCGCTACAGACGCTAATGTAAAGAAATTTTAGATTAGAAGTTCATTACTTTTCAAAAAAATGGTTTTTAGGGGGTACGTATAGTTATCTGTGTGACTGTACATACATACATATTCTGTTTAAGTATTTTTTTTAACGACTCATTAGTTTGATTTTGTATATTTTTATTTTTAATTATAAATTTTTTTCTGATTTTAGTTTTTATATTACGTTGTATTTTATATATATTATTCAAGGATGTCACAGAATCCAATAATGTCGGAATTGGATGTGAAACCGACACAAAAATCAATTTGGTGTCATACAATCCAAGATTATCGGTTTTGTTTTCGAACTTGAATAAGTATCGGTTTTAGGTGTCACAGAATGTATTTTTATCGGTTTTGTTATTGGAAACAACCCAAGCAGCTAACACCTGTCTGTTTATTGTATGAAATAAAAACAACTTTAATTTTACTTTATAAATAGCTTTTATTTTACCATCTGCAGATTTCTTCGCCTGCCCTATTCAATGCTCTTTTCAAATGAATTAATTGTTGCTTGTACAGGTTTCCGTAATAGTCTGGCCCGGTTTTAGTAGTTCATAGTGGATCACACACTTCTGATTCCATCCAATGAATATTCTTATTGGCCGCAGATTTTGCTTGATGTACTCGGTTCTCACACATGATTTTTTGGGATTGGAACAAACAGCATTCCAGATATGCAAAATTGTCTTTCAAGTCTCTTGGTTTCAGTTGCTGTGGTAAGCTGCCTCCGGCAACTCCAGTGGGTTGCTACAATATCGCAGTATTTGTCTTTTCACCATTTCTGAACGCTCTTCCTCTAGCAACAAAACCTTATTTTTTATTTAAAAACATTTATTTTTTATTAAAAACGATTTATATTTTGCCAAAAATAAAATTAATAAAAATTGTAAATAAATACAGAAATGTAAACAACAGCTGTTTCGAACATCGGTTTTATTTCAATTCGAAAATAACAAAACCGACTTGGGTTTGTGACGCCAAATGAATCCAATATTGGTTTTCAAAAACGACAAAAGGCAAAACCGACTTGGATTCTATGACACCCCTGATTATATGTATGAATATTTAATGGTTTTTTTACATACATATTTGCTTCTACTTTTACTCTTATATTTTTATTCTTATATTAAATTATTTAAATGTAGTTAAAAAAATTTTATTACAAGTATTTCTGTAATTTCTTAAGTCCTGTAAATACTTATTCAGACTTTATTTATACACTACTGTTATATAATATATGTTTCACCTTTATTATACATGTTATTTCATTATTTTAATTTTACATAGCACTTTTTTAAGTGTTACACTTAGCGGAACAAGATATATTTATATAACAACATACATACAACACATATACTATATATGTATATGCTATGTTTAATAATAAATAATAAAATATATTAATATATTTTTATTAACCCTTTCATGCCCGATGTTGCCTATAGGCAACATTGTACATTTTTGTTCATAAATTCCGTAATTTTTAATTTTTTTAAAAAATTTTTTTTGCATACAAGCTTGGTTAAAAACGTGTGAAACCAGAATACGTACGACTCTGAATTTAATATCACTTCATATTTAGGTCAATGACTAACAAACGCATGTACTTAAAAAATTTTAGCTCTGGCTCAAAAAATTCGGGCATGAAAGGGTTAATATATAAAAATATATAAAAATATATTCATAAGAAGTCGCCGTGGTCTAGTAGGTAGTGTGTTGGCTTAATAGACGAAAAGCCAGGGTTCGAGCCCCAGGCCAGACATCAAAATAAAATTCAAAAAGTATTTCTTCGGCGACTTCCTCTCAGCAGATTTCCTGCAAAAACTCTGAGAGTAAATAAAATTGCCATGAGAAGTTTTTCAAAAATCTGTCGTTCGGAGTCGACTTTAAACTGTAGGTCCCGCCACTCATGCATAAAATTAACACACACAACATAAGTGGTGTGAGAAACTAGGTCGTAATCCTGACTGAAGGGTTGTAATGACCAATTATGTATGTATAACCATTTCGGTATTGTATTTTAATTGTCAGATTAATTCTTATATATTTGCAATTTACTAATAAATATCTCGTTAATTGACTTTAATTTTTTTAATCTAAATAACAGATATCTATTAAATAATTGAATACTCGGGCAAATTCTGGCAACATATAATATAATAATAAATTTAATATTTAATAAATAATTTATATATAATTAATTCTATATGTGGCATAGCTAAGTTTTAAATGAAATTTATTTATTTAGGTATATTTTTTTGGGTTTATTTTACTTCCTAATATAGCAATATAATAAAATAATGCTGCAAAATTAACGATATACAAGCTTGTGTATAAGTGTTACTATTTCACGCAATATATTTTACAGAAATATTTTGTAATTACTATGAACGCTTGGCACACAACGTCAAATGTTATCAAATATTTACATCTTCCGTTGCCGAAAAAGTAAAATTCAAAAGTACGTGACAGGAAGAATTTTCTATGTGCTTCATAAACAGACACTTAATTATATCTGTATGTCAACAGCAAAAATACATTAATTCAAGTAAAAAATGTCTGTTTGTATATTAGTGAGGGGTCAAATGCTAGGTATTAAAATACTTCACATTTACGTATTTATCTCGAGCTACCATGTATCGTCACTAATAAAATGACACATTTGACAGTAAATGAGTGGCAGTGCGACATGTTTTAGAAAATATTCCGATGCATATCTCAAAAATAGGCGATTAAAAGGCATAAATGTGTATATGTCCCATTTACGTGATTAAGACGACTCTTAAAAGAGTAATACATGCTATTTAAAAGAGTAATACATAGTATCTAGATAAGGTTTTGCCTTTTCATAGTTTATAATAATACTTTTATCAATAATCTATACAATTTCAGTTGTAATTTTGTGATAAAAGGGTCATTAAAAAGAGGTTTAAGCCACAGCATCATTGTAATTTTTCATGTACAAATTTCATAGGTTCAGATTTCTCAGTTCTAAAATATGTTGTCAGTTGTCAACCCTCATAACAAAGACTATATTAGTTTACAATATTTTTTTTTTCAGTCTGTAACCATATTTAACCAACATGAAACTATAAAAATTATTTTTGAAAACTTTGTTTATCTTACAAATGTTAAAAATAAGACTTCAAAGAGAAAATATTTGATTTTGCAGAAAATGCTATATAATTTTATTTTTGTGTTTTTCAATTTGATTCAAATTGTCAATGATACAAAATTTTAGTATTATATTCAGGGAACTTTTACTTTAAGTCGAATTGTTGTTAAACGCAAAGAAGAATACTAAATAATAGAATAGAAAATAATACTTTTTTAACTCTAGATATATATTCATTAAACATTTATTTTTATTAACCAAGAATATTGCATTGCACAAATGCCACCTTTAATTATTTAAAGCAGTTCTTCCTTAATAAACATCTTTAAATTTAGGATCCTAGCAGATTTAGATTCAAATTTGTTTTACATTGTTCAAGTGATATTAAGGCGTGAGATTGGTGGTAAACATTTTGCTTTTTTCAATGTAGAGAACATTAAACATAATTTAAAAGAGAAATATGCATATGTTTTGTTGTATAGTAAAACACACTCACATTTTATCCATTTTATCGTACTAAATTATTAACTCTGTTTACCTCTTGAAAAGTGCGGTTGAGTAGTTGCGCGAGTAATAAAAGTAAAGAAATGGAAAAAGTGGCAAAAAAAGAAATATAAAAACCCATTTTATTTTACTAAAAACAGAAAAAAGCAAACAATTTGGAAAAAATAAAAAAAGCGACGGAGCTGAGATGTATACTGCGGAATAGTGCATGACTTTATACAAATCTCCGGAGTTTACCAAATATTATTTTTCAGCAAACATAACGCATAATTGGTCATTACAACCCTTCCCTCAGGTTTACAACCTAACTTCTCAAACCACTAAACATAATGTGTATTAATTTTATACATTAGCGGAGGGACCTACAGTTTAACAACAACAGATTTTTGAGAAACTTTTCATGACAATTTTATTTACTCTCAGAGTTTTTACGAGAAATCTACTGAGTGGATGTCGCCAAAGAAATGTATTTTTATATTTCGTTTTGTTGGAGATGTCTGCCTTGGAATATGAACCGCGGCCTCACGTCTGATAAGCCAACATACTACTTACTAGACTACGACTGCTTGTATTTTACAGCAAAACCAACTTTTCGAATCTGAATCTTGGCGTAACTGTGTCCAATTAAAACAATTATCAACAAGTTTTCGAGAGTTTTAGAATATAAATACAAGATATTTCAGTGATAGAGAGAGTAGCTTCTAAAGTACAAGGGTTAGACCATTCTTTAGCCTCCAGCAGATAAGATTCATGGTAAGCGATGCTGATGATGCTGAGACACAGTACTTTATTTATATATTTAAAATATCGTTTCATAGTGAATAGATATACAGAGCCAAGGCCATTTTCCAAATGAAGTTCGATGTAGTCGAAGGCAAGTATAATTTTCTAATATAAAACGAAACAATTTTCCAAAACTCCATATTTGTGCCGATAATATTAAATATTTTGATCCTATTATTTTCCGTAATTAACACGTTCATCGTCACGATAATATCAGAAAAATTTTCACATGTGCCACGGTAACTTTATTAGATAATTTAGTTAAAAATGTATCAAGGAAACTTAAAGTATCACAGAAAAAATTTTTTTTTGCCAAAATTCCCGGATAAACACTATTTTTTATGTCACACATATATGACTGACATGACCCTATTTTAAAACTTTATTTATTTATTTAAAATGCATATTTTACAAAAATAAATTTGTAAAATAAAATTCCAAAATAGTGTGGACTACAAATCGCGTACGTCAGGCATATATGTGTGACATGCCTGATGTAAAACTTCTTAGCATCAGACACATAAGACTGACATTTGTAGCTAGATAGTTTGTTAATTAAATGTTTCTTTCAAACACAAATTGTAAGTAATTAATATTCCAAATAGTTTCTAACTAGATGAATCAGGGATGTCACAGAATCCAATAATGTCGGAATTGGATTTGAAACCGACACAAAAATCAATTTGGTGTCATACAATCCAAGATTATCGGTTTTGTTTTCGAACTTTAATAAGTATCGGTTTTAGGTGTCACAGAATGTCTTTTTATAGGTTTTGTTATTGGAAATAAACCAAGCAGCTAACAGCTGTCTGTTTGTTATATGAAATAAAAACAACTTTAATTTTACTTTATAAATAGCTTTTATTTTACCATCTGCAGATTTCTTCGCCTGTTCTATTCAAAAGTGGCTCCCTTTTTTTTTATAAAAAGTACCAAGTAATAAGATAAGATCCTTAACTTGAGGAAAACATGAAATACCCAGATGTTTCTATATCACAGTTGCTAATCCTGCTATTCATTGGACTTTGTGAGACCAGATGGGCTGGCTGTGGTTAGTTGGCTACATCAAGTGGTAGGAATTTACCGGAAGAGTACTCCGAGAAGTAAGATTGTGTAGAGCAGAAGAATGCGTGAAATACATAAGACACACACTATATTACAAGTCCAGAAACATAGCATATGTGCACTGTTAAGCTCAGACTAAAAACTCGTAGTTACCTATAAAGAAAAATAACATAAGATCTTCTAGTGACCGAAACTGAAATCAATGGTAGGTGAGGTAAAACTTCTTATCCACTGCTTCTCAAATGGTTTTTGATTGAATCAATGCTCTTTTCAAATGAATTAATTGTTACTTGTACAGGTTTCTCGTAATAGTATGGCCCGGTTTTAGTAGTTCACAGTAGATCACACACTTCTGATTCCATCCAATGAATATTCTTATTGGCCGCAGATTTTGCTTGATGTACTAGGTTCTCACACATGATTTTTTGGGCTTGGAACAAAAAGCATTCCAGATATGCAAAATTGTCTTTCAAGTGTCTTGGTTTCAGTTGATGTGGTAAGCTGCCTCCGGCAACTTTCTTTCTTTTCACCTTTTCTGAACGCTCTCGCTCTAGCAACAAAATCCTATTTTTTATTTATTTATTTAAAAAGATTTATTTTTTATTAAAAACGCTTTATATTTTGCCAAAATGAAAATTAATAAAAATTGTAAATAAATACACAAATGTAAACAACAGCTGTTTCGAATATCGGTTTTATTTCAATTCGAAAATAACAAAATCGACTTGGTTTTGTGACACGAAATGAATCCAATATTGGTTTTCAAAAACGACAAAAGTTAAAACCGACTTGGATTCTATGACACCCCTGAATATTCTGTGCTTAATTGAGTCATTTCTGGAGGGAAGATAACCTAGTAACGTTACGCAATATAAAAAATTTTTATTTATCTTAATTTTTCTTTAAACTTAATGTAGAATAATAAACAAATAAAGCCTTAATTATGTACTGAAATCGTGACAAGTCATTAAGATTAGCAATGAAAACAAGAGTTGGCTTAAAATACAAACCTTGTTTACTCTAAGTTTAATCAAAAATACATTGGAGAAGGTATTACCATCCAAGACATTTTCAATGTTTTTTGACGACAGCTCAAGCCTGGTTAGTTCGTAAAACCAACTATTAAAAACTATATGAGTTTTAAGTTTGAATTTGTATTTATTTATATATTTGTATTTTTCTATGAATGTAGTCCTTCAATTTTGTTAATTTATTTTATACACACTTTGTCTATAAATTACCATTTTATCTACTTTAAATTTCATTCCATCTATTTCACAAAAAGCTAACAGTGCTGCTTTTCTCAAACCTTAGAAGTGAAATTATATTGTTATAGTTTTAATATTGAACAAGAGTCATACGAAAACATTTCGCTAATTTGCTCTACCAAATGTATGTATGTATTCTCCCACCTATTAAATTCAATATATTTATTAAGTTAACACTAAACCTACCGACATATTACATATTCCTATTTCTACCGATGGCGGTCAAATGACCGCTTTTGAAATAAACATTATAGTATTTTTCAGTTGATTGTAATTAATACAGAATTTAGCATAAACAATAAACACAAAATAATTATTATATAATAATTAAAAAGCATTTATTTTTCGGGCTTTAGAAGTACATTTTTAGAAAGAAGGCTCGAAACTGAAAAAGGATGTGTTTCTTCATTCCCTTCATTGCTTATTCCATAAATATGAAACGTTCAGCTTTCTTGTTTCATATGCACCACGTGCATATAAAATTGCAATGACAGCATCTAATTCTTCTAAAGCTATACTCCATTCGGATTCTAAAATTCAACGTGCTTCTGATTCTGTGCACATTTTTATATGATCCATAATCCCCTGGTTAAATATCAACGAAAATGCACTCCTTACTTTGCCCTTCATAATGTTGCGTGTCGCATATCCCATTGGCCCTGATATTTCTCTGAAAATTGTATGAAGCGGAGATCTTCCAGGTCCAGAACCTTGGCGAATTTTTTGCCAAACTGTTCCATCAACTGTAGTTTCAATATTCTGATATTTTCTTACATTCATCTTCGGAACTGGAGAACAATCTTATTCTTTTCCGTCCCCTATGTGTGCTCACAATGTTCTCTTCCTCATGATCCGTTTCGAATAGCTCAGAATCAGTGTCTAATGGATCATATATACTATCCTTACTCCCAGAATTTTCTTCTTCATCTACTTCAAAGCATAGTTCGCTTATATTATTTATTTCTTCCAGTAATTTATTTTGCATTGACATTTTAGAGCTAAATTTTTGAATTTGTATTTGAATAATTCAATAACATTAAAATGCAGAAATTAGTACTTACTATTTTTATTTGTTTATTACATAAAGTTTGTAGCCTATTTTATTATTACAAATAGAACTAATCACGTCGCAAATATTTGTAATGCCGCGTACAGAGCCAGTAATCTAATTTGAATGATCGCTATTTTGCCTCACCTCGCAGTCGCTCTGTACCCTGCATACAACAAACTGTAAGCACATTTCGTTTTCCTAGAACACAATCGGATGACTTTTTCTTGGAAAACTGCGGTTTTTGTGAGAGAGAGAGAGAGAGAGATTTTGAGATTTCAATGCAGATAACTTCATAAAATTTCATATATATTCTAGCGGTCAAAAGACCGTTCAGGGTAGACAACGGTAGAATACATATTATTATCAGGAAAAACGAAAGAAGAAGAGAAATATATATTGAAAAATTAAACAGCTATATATTATAGAAAAAGTCGTGTAGTAAGTTCAAGAAAAATAAAAACCTGGAATTTAACAATTCTGATTAAAATCTCAAAAGCGGTCATTTGACCGCTCTGGTAGGTTTAGAGTTAAAAATATCATCAACAGTAGGGTAAGGCTTTCTACTTGATAGTCTTTAAAATATTGTCGATAATCCGTTTAGTAGTACACTTTAAATTGTTTAATTGTCTTATAACAATATTTTAACCATTTTTGCTGGAGGCGAATAATCTATTAGTGGTCTGGTTAGGTAAAGTAATGTACTTTGTGTGATCTTATTTGAAAGTATTTGCATTAAATACTCCACTGACACGTTAGTTCTGTGATCAATCTATAAAGTAAGTCTGCTTAGATTTTTCTCACATTTTTAGTGGCATCATTTATTCTAATTCTGTAAGGGTTATTCAATCGTTATAAGATTTTCATTTTAGGTATAACTGCACATAGTTAAAGTAAGGTTTAGAATCTACAGCGGTTCAACATGTTGCAGAAGGTTATTTGAATAAATAGAATAATCACCTTCAGTTCACCCATAAAGCACTATAGTTTTAATAGTTTCTATTAATTTTCTTTCTTGTGAATTATGCGAACTATCTCTTGAGCATCTAAATTCGCAAATACATTCATGTCGAAAACCTGTACATTAGCTTTTCTAGCATTCAATTAACCAACGTTAAAGAAATTCGTAGGTCCTTGTAAAAATACTTTCGCTTACAAATAGCTTCAAATTTAAAGGCGAAATTTATTCCTGATTAAATAATCGTATTTTTTACATATAGTTTTTTAAGATTTGATAACGTGTTATTATTTGAAGAAACAAAATTCAAGATCAAACTTTCATGAACAAAAACAAAACTATTTTTCAAATCTATGGTATGTTAATGGTTGTATGTTAAAAAAATACCCCTGTGGAAAACATTTTAATGTTTTTATGTAAAAAAAATAATTTTTATCTTGAGACATGTTTTAGAAAAGAAATATTTTATAAGTTAATAAGTAACATAATTAAGAGTACTAAAAGTGAACAACCCTTATAGTTAAAAAAGGTTAATTGAGGTTAATAATGAAAACAAACAAAAAACTGTTTTATTTGTTTCAGAAATTGATGGTCACAATTCTGATGAAACAGCTTCTGGAGAGGGTGAGAATTCTAATGGTGGAGTCTCAAATTTAGGCACCACAGAAGATGATCAAGCCCGCCTGATTTTAAAACGCAAACTACAAAGAAATCGTACCTCATTTTCTAATGAACAAATCGACAGTTTGGAAAAAGGTAAATAAAGTAAACAAAGAAAACACAATTTATAGTTGTTGATATATTTTTTATTCAGACGTCTGCATAAAATTTAAAAATTTGTCAACGCTAAAATAGTTGAAATTAAAATGAAAAAGAAAAGTAATTTAAATTATTTGTTTAGAAGTTTCTTTTTACAATTCATTACATTACAAAAAAAGCATATAAAAAAACAAATTGTATTTATCTAACCAGTGTTGAATACGTATATTAATTAATTTAAAGCCGGAAGTCTATACCATCCATTTCATGCGCCTTGCATTACATGCAATTTTTGCTTTCTATGCCGATTTTATTGCAAGTTAAGCCGAAAGTCCACACCATGCGTTTCATGCTAGCTCGCATTACATGCGTATAAAGAAAAAGTAGAATCAGTGCAGTTGATTGTGACAAGTTACAGAAGAAAAAGCATAGATTGCATAGACGCGTAGATAGTAGGATTACTTTCTACTTTTCTATGCGACTAATGCAGTGTTGGATAATGTCAGCAGTTTTTAAACTTGGCATGCCAAATTATATACTATTGTGAATGGTTTCTATAAATATGTTTAAATAGTGCATTACTATTTTCGCATTTTTCTTTTTTGCATTACAAAAATATTAATAAAAACATATTTTATAATAAAGTTTATTACTAATTTAAGAGGAAAATACATTAAAATACAGTTTTTAACAAATTTCTTTCATGAACAAAATATGTATATGATGATTGTTTATATATATATGTATATATGATTGTTTTTATGTACTGAGTGTCTGTCATCTATTTTGAATTTATTAATTTGTAAACACTACGAAAGTCCTCAAAAGAACACAAGACGAGTTTTTCAGTTAATTTATCCTCAATTTTTCTTGTTTACAAATTAATAAATTCAAAATAGATGACAGACACTCAGTACATAAAAACAATCATATATACATATGTATAAACAATCATCATATTCATATTTTTTTTATGAAAGAAATGTGTTAAAAAATGTATTTTAATGTATTTTCCTCTTAAAGTAGTAATAAACTTTGTTATGAAATATGTTTTTATTAATATTTTTGTAATGCAAAAAGAGAAATGCGAAAATAGTAATGCACTATTTAAACATATTTATAGAAACCATTCACAATAGTATATAATTTGGCATGCCAAGTTTAAAAAACTGCTGACATTTTCCAACACCGCATTAGTCGCATAGAAAAGTAGAAATAATCCTACTTTCTATGCGTCTATGCATTCTATGCTTTTTCTTCTGTAACTTGTCACAATCAACTACACTGATTCTACTTTTTTCGGCATGTAATGCAAGCTAGCAGGAAACGCATGGTATGGACTTTCGGCTTAAAAAGGAGGTTAATGCCTTTAGGCCATGTTTATTTGTCCTGCCTTTGTCCGAGTGCAAGAATGTCTTTCTTTTTAGTTGATTGTGGCCAGAGGTCTAATTCTCGCAGTACTGATCGGAATTGTGTTGGAATAGAAAATAATTTTGATAGCGAGAAATTTTCTGATGATGTTACTCGATACGAAACGTATCGATTTGTTGCTTAGGTGTTGTGAAACGAGTTAATTATTTCGTTTTACAGCACTGACTAAAATGCAAAAATTTTAAACAAAAAACATATGTTTTCTTACAAAAATAAAAGAAATTTAATTAATCCAAGGAAGAAAAGTTTTATTAAAATTGTAATATTTCGTATGGAAAATATATTTTGGTTTTACTTTATAATTAGCTGAGGCTGAAATTTCTTCTGCAGTATCTTCTTCAATTTCTATAAAAGAAGACATGGTAGGTTCCATTTTGTTTTCTTCATAATCCGATAAACAGCAGGGAGATACGTCAGGAATACTATTTTTTGGTGAAGTTGTTCGGCTAACATTTTCTTTGTCGCAATTCTCTTTTGGGATGCCGTCTGATGTTTTTGAAGACCCAAAAGTTTGGACATTTTTTAGACCCTCAACAGAATTTTAAACTAAACAAGAGTTTGTTAAACTACCTTGGGCCACATTTTTTGCATCTTTGATTGGTGTGCCGGAAGCATTGAGCTTAGCTGAAAGCTGTTCCCATAGCTGATTAGCTCTTGTCTTTCCCTGAGAAGTATTTGGTATAATACTCTTTGCAAATTCTGAATGCTTAACAATGAAATTTTCAAGAATTTCCTTCTGGGTGTAATTAATTTTTAAAAGTTTTGACCTATTTGTAATTAATTTTTTATTCATAAATTATTATAAATTTGTTACTTATATTTTTTATTTGTTCTTTACAGCAGAAAAACGTTAATTCGAAAGCTTTAGTGCTTATGAGTAAAAACTCGCAAGGTGGCATTCGAATGATCACACGTTATCGAATGCCATCATTAGAAATTTCGATACACTTTACTCGATAACGAATAAGAGAATCCCAAAACTAAAAAAACTCGCACGTTCGAGTAAAAATTCGTTCGTATACGACTGCCAGAATTAGCCCCCAGGTTGATTTAAACTCCGCGAACGAATAGATTTCGATGAGTGTTGAGATTGTCTAAGTACATTTCAGTCATCGTGCGACAGTAATCATTCGAAGAATTTTTTATTATCGCCTTTGGAATCTTTTGCAATCTAAACTAAGGAGTAAACCCAAGTATTTAATAAGGTTGTTTTGTGGTATTGGTTTGTATGTACGCTTCAAAACAGTGTCGTCAGGAAATGTGAAAATTTTATCTCTAAGCCTTTCATGCCCGAATTTTTTGGGCCAGAGCTAAAATTTTTTTTAAGGACATGTGTTTGTTAGTCATGGCCTAAATATGAAGTGATATTAAATTCAGAGTCCTACGTATTCTGGTTTTACACGTTTTTAACCAAGCTTGTTGCAAAAAAAATCAAATAAAAAAATCAAAAATTACGGCATTTATGAACAAAAAAGTACAATGTTGCCTATAGGCAACATCGGGCATGAAAGGGTTAACTGGCATAACCGAAGTATATATTAAATATAAAACTGGACCTAGAACGCCAAAAGATTTACTGAGGAAAATTTTGAAAATTTCCTTCTTGTTACTCAGATAACTTTTAAATAGCACATATATATTTTCAAAGAAAGTTAGCTTCAATTTGAGTAGTAGACCTTCACGCCACACCTTATCAGAAGCTTGAGAAACATATTTTTTTATTTTTTCTTCTAATCATACCAACTTACCAATAAGATGTTTGTACTTATGTAGTACTACGCTTTTTCATAAACCCAAATTGGTAATTTGTTATATAACCACATTCATTAATAATGGTGTTAGTTGAAGTGTCAATACTTTTTCAAATAATTACGACAAGTAGGTAGACTTATTCACCTGTATGAATCAACCTTGGTACTGTTCTTACATGGCTTTGTGGGGTAGTACCAGAAACGTTATTTTGAATACGGTAGTTCTTACTACTGTACGGCATATTGAGCTTTACAATACGAGGAGTTTGTTTTTCGGTTTCGGATTTTAAGGGCACTTTCGATGTCGCGGAACTTAATTTTTATGAACTTGGAAGTCTTACAGTTAGTGAACGAATGCTATGGGCAGCTGTATTCGGAGTGAGAATATTTGCTTAACAAATAAACTCCCTTCTTCGACTTCTTTTCTCGCCCAATTTCCATTGGAATCACGAAATGATAGTTTACTTAAATGTGGTCTCATAAGATTTTTGGTTTCATGCCATAATGGGTCATTTGATTGTGGAGTTGTGTTTAATTGTTCCAAATAGTTCCTAAATGATAACATTTTTCGACATTCTAGCAACGTTTGAAGACGTTTTGTACAATATCTTGTGGCGATCGCTGTAGTTGTACAAGTTCGATAAAAGATGTATATACTCTGTTGTACCTAATTTTCTTAATAGTGTTTTAAGACATGAATAGATTGCTTTAAGACATTAGTGGTCCACAGAGCGCAATTTTCTGAACAGTGGGAACTGGCGTACTTCATGTATTTTATTCAATCCCCAATGTTACAATTGTAGGCGTGTGGTAAGACGATAAGTTTAAATAGGCTTCTACTTGGATTATGTCTCTAGAAATGTTCCTTACTATAGCAAACTCAATTCAGTAAGGGATTTTCTGTTTATCCGTTGGCTGTCCAGAGGAAATAACGTCCAGTGGGAGACATATGTCGAGATTAGGTGATACGAGATTTTTACTACCCCTTTTTGTTTCAGGGCAGGAAACATCAGGCAAGCTGAGATATAAATTCAAAATCTGTTCGTCGTTCGAATCTTCTGTATATTCCAAGTTGTTTTTAATGAAAGTAGATGCAATAGTCTGTAACTCTTTTTGTCTTAAACTCATTTCTTCTCATTCCAATCGTCTTTGCCTAGTTCTTTGATTTCTAATTTTTTGTGCACGCTACCTAAGAATCCCAATTGACCTGGCTCTGTCTGTTTATTAAAAATACCTTGACTTTCTCAATTTTCATTATTTCAAAGGTTTCAGCATGTAAGTTTCTCCACACAGTTATTAAATGCCTTAGTGAGTGTTCTGGCTTTTCCCTAAAATATTCTGCACTTTTTGAAGAAAAGTATCACGTACAGTCAACATGACGTTGCAAATATTATAAAATAGGACTTGCCTATTAGGTGGTAAATTTGCACCATTTATTTGATTGACAGGCCGACAAGAAAAGTTCTTTGTTGTCACGCTGTAACTACACGGACATATTTATGCAACAAGGAATAGAGCACTAATTATCTTAAAAACCACGATTGATGGGGATAACGAAACAATCAGTTAAAGGTTTTTACAATTACACTAACATGGATAAGCTTCAATTGCAAGTCGGCACGGGTTACCGTTCTAAGATCAAAGTAAAATATTTTTGGTCATTTTTGGCGGGTATGCGAAAAAATAAGGAATTATGTCAAGAAATAAGGGATATTTCTTCTACCCATTTCCGAGGGCTCTTAAAATTAGGCAAGTTAAGGTTTAGGTTGCAGCGGTACCTTTGATACCAAAGCACACTTGAACACGTTTAGCGGCCATTGCAATGCCACAGGTGTTGTATATACATAAGTACATATGTAAATGTAAATCTGCCATACATGAATCTACTAATGTATACTTGTATATGTTTATGTTGAAAACTTAAATATAGAACAATAAAGTCAGTTGAAATCGAAATGTCGTTGTTTGAATAACACATGGCGCAGTCGTCGCGGAATGTTTACTAGAAGTAAAATTAGAGAGCAAAGCAATCAAATAAAAGAAGAATATTCTGAAGAAAGAATTCGTCCAGAGCCGATTGAGATTACAACAAAATCAACGATGAGTAGCTATGATGTTCATAAACCTGAACCCCTTAAGTTGGATGGCAATTTGTCAGAAAATTGGCGTATTTTTAAACAAAATTATTATATTTTCGCAATTGCAACATATTTGGAAAATAAAAAAGAACAGCAGCAAATTGGCATTTTTTTAAATCTTTGTGGTCCTGAAATTATTGAAATATTTAACTCTTTAGGGTTATCAGAAGAAGATAAAAAGAAATATAACGTGGTTGTTGGAGCTGTAGAAGGATACTGCATTCCGAAAAAGAACATAGTTTATGAAGCTTTTAAATTCAATAGAAGAAAGCAAGAGGAAGGGGAATCATTAGACTCTTTTCTTTTAGACTTACGCCAAATGGTAAAATCATGTGAGTATAAAGCCCTAGTTATGCTACCGGAACGTAATGTAACGCAATGTAACAGTAATGTGCATGGAACGTAAAAATGTAAGAGCAGTTATAGAACGTAAAAATGTAATCATGTTTTTAGGTAAACAAAACAATAAAAGAAATAAACAAAAACAAATAAAGAAATAAAAATTGCAAAAACTAAGACAAAAATTCAGATATGGATACAGAAGACATGTTTTTGTGTTTGAGTTTTTATTTTATTATATTTATTATTGTTTTTAAACAAACTTAATATTAATTTCAGATATTAAAAAAATCGTTTTCACTCTTTTTATTACTTTTAATATGGCGCCTTTTGTTTTACTTTAACCAGTGTTATCACTACAGAGTTTTTAATTTATTTAAAGGTACTTATTAAAAGTTTTATGTACTGTTTGTGGAAGCCAAACAATTTCACTTTCACTCAAACAAAAACACTCAATTTAGTTTGTGTTGAGGAAAACAAACACAAAATTGTATTTTCGATATAAATAGACAAGCAAGTGAAATCGTTTATTTTACAGAAACAGGGGGATTACTCCGTAACTCGATTCGAAAAGTAAAAGTTTTCGATAAGTAAATAAAAGCTTACTCTATAAATCGTTCGAAATTTTTCATAGAAAAACCAAAAATAAACTTGGCAGCACCTTATAAAATAAAGAAATTTATAAAAAAATATCGAAAAACAAAAGAAAACCGAATTCATTAAATATATATATATATACAGTATTGTTCGAAACCTAAGCAACTTTTACCCACTAAGTAATAATAGACTCATATCTTTTCTTTAAATAAATTTATAGAAAATATTTATTTTGTTTACTATTACACAATGTGCCTATAACCTAAAAATAACAACATAAATTAAATTCCATTTCTTTGGATGTTATAATAAAATAAAAACAAAATTAACCTAAAAATTCGCTGTTCAAAACCTAAGCAACTTTTAATATTTGGTATGATATCCTTTGTTTCTTACGACCTCAGCGCATATTTTGGGCATAGATTCAATAAGATTTGATAGAATAGATGTTGGTATAGCTTCCCACTCTGATTTTAGACAGTTCATCAACTCCTGTTTATTCTTAAAGCGTCGAGTTCCAAGTCTCCGTTTTGAAATGCCGAAGAGGTTCTCTATGGGATTCAAGTCTGGCGATTGAGGTGGCCAATCCAAGACTTGAACCCCATTAGCAGATAAGCAATCGTTGACCAACTTCGGTGAGTGTTTTGGGTCATTGTCATGTTGAAACACCCATCGATGTGGCATTTCCCACTCAGCATAGTTAACCATGTGAGTGGCTAAAATGACTCTGTAAACAAAACGGTCCATTTTTTTTTTTGAATTTCTACAAAGAGACCAACACCACTGGCCGAAAAACAAGTCCAAACCATCACATTGCCATCTCCATGCTTTCCTTTTGGAAGCTTCATGCCATCTAAGAAGCCTATGCTGACTAAGAAGCATTTAAAATGAGGTCTATCTGATTGATTGCAACGTAGTCTCTGATTTTTTCAACTTTTTGTTTGTTTTATGTTGGATTTTGCTAGAGCACATATGGATTGGACTATATCCAAATGGAGAACTGTTTTGTTTAGTGATGAATCTAAATTTAACTTACTAAATTCAGATAGAGTTTGCCATGTGAGAAGACCAAAAGGAAAGCGGCTACATACTCGGTACTCAAAAGCCACAATAAAGCATGGAGATGGCAATGTGATGGTTTGGACTTGTTTTTCGGCCAGTGGTGTTGGTCCCTTTGTAGAAATTCAAAAAAAAAATGGACCGTTTTGTTTACAGAGTCATTTTAGCCACTCACATGGTTAACTATGCTGAGTGGGAAATGCTACTTCGATCGGTGTTTCAACATGACAATGACCCAAAACACTCACCGAAGTTGGTCAACGATTGCTTATCTGCTAATGGGGTTCAAGTCTTGGATTGGCCACCTCAATCGCCAGACTTGAATCGCATAGAGAACCTCTTCGGCATTTCAAAACGGAGACTTGGAACTCGACGCTTTAAGAATAAACAGGAGTTGATGAACTGTCTAAAATCAGAGTGGGAAGCTATACCAAAATCTATTCTATCAAATCTTATTGAATCTATGCCCAAAAGATGCGCTGAGGTCGTAAGAAACAAAGGATATCATACCAAATATTAAAAGTTGCTTAGGTTTTGAACAGCGAATTTTTAGGTTAATTTTGTTTTTATTTTATTATAACATCCAAAGAAATGGAATTTAATTTATGTTGTTATTTTTAGGTTATAGGCACATTGTGTAATAGTAAACAAAATAAATATTTTCTATAAATTTATTTAAAGAAAAGATATGAGTCTATTATTACTTAGTGGGAAAAAGTTGCTTAGGTTTCGAACAATACTGTATGTATATCTATATATGTATGTATATCTGTAAGCTAATTATTTTTGTGTCCAAACTTTTAACCCTCCTAATTTTCTTCAACTAAATACTGAGTAATTACTGGTGAACTTGATTGTGGATTTGAATCAAAGTGTTTAATTTGGCTACCATTTTTATAGTCTGCCCAAACCTAATTAAAGTTAAAATGTTTAATAACTCCGCGATAGATCGCACTCAAATATTTATATCTATCTAAGCTTAGTTTTTTTCCAAACTTAAACATCTTGCTGCGGTGGACCAAGTGAAACCAAATTTGTTCTAAGTTTCTGTTATTAGGTTTTTTTTTGCATCCGGCGCTTTTAGATGTCCCTCGGCCAAATCCAGATGCGTCATCATAAAGTCAACAACGGTTTCGTTTTGTTTTTGGTTGGTATATACAATTCTTTTTGACTCACTCCATTGAGATTGTTTAAAATATATTATTTTATGTTTATTTTGCGATGTATTTGTATTAATTTACTTACATTTTAAATTTATTATTAGTTGTTACCAACACAATTGTTAACGAAGAATTTTCGAATGTTTACTAAGCTTTTTATGCTCGTTTTCGTAATACAGAGTAACAGAATTTTTTGTTCGTACAAAAAAAGAAAACATTGGTATCACTTTCGAAAAATGTCCGTACTTTCGTACTACAGAGTACAACTTGTTCGAATACGTACATTTTAATTTTCGTATCGAGTTACAGAGTAACCCCCCAGGTCAGGTATTTCGGAAACCAAATTTGTATGAAAGTTAAAACGTTGTTATCTTCTCTAATAAAAGTAAAATGCAAACTGAAATGCTTTTCGAACGCTTTAATTAGTTAAAAATCTATAACAATATTTTTCTAATATAAAATAAAAATAAACACTACCTACATAATGGAATAGTAACATCGTGTTTATTTTTATCTTAAATTATAAAAGTTAATAATGAAATAAATTATAATTTGGGTTTTTAAAACATGTGAAGTTTTATTTAAAGAGAATTCTACATACTGGCAAACATAACATACATACAAAATGTAAATTCTGTTTATGATTACAATTTTCAGTTTTGGTGGTTTTTAATATTGACATGTTGTTAACACTGCTAAACAGATGTCACGTAAAAATGTAAGAAAATTCTATTTTTTTACAGATTCTACGTTCCGGTTACGTTATATTACATTTCTATAACCATTCGTATTGCTTTATACATAACAAAAACGATCAGCTGTTTCTTACTGTTGCTGTTACATTCCGTTACGGTAGCATAACTTGGGTGTAAAGATGAGGATAGAATGATTAGAGATAAAATTGTAATTGGGACCAACAACAGCTTTTTGCAAAAGAAATTATTAGCAACTGAAGCATTGGATTTGCAAAAAACAATTGAAATTCCAAGAAACTTTGAACTAGTAGAAGATCAACTAAATGACATACAAAAACAGCAACAAAATAAAAGTACACTTATTGATGCCGTTACTGCAACAACACTAAACAGAAGTAAAACAAATAGCGAAAAAAGAAACCAAATGAATCAAAAAACACAAGTATATAGAAATAATAACAATAACAAAAATAATAATAATGGACAAACTGTGTGTAAATTTTGTAAAAGCAAGCATGAATACAGAAAATGCCCTGCATTCGGTAAGCAATGTAATAATTGTGGTCGTTTTAACCATTTTAGTGTAGCATGTTTTGCTTCTAAAATAAGAGAAATTAGAGAAACTGAAATTGAGGAGTCCCAAGAACAAGATATTTTTCTTCATCAAGTTGCCGACACGTTGGAAGATCATAAAAGATGGTGCGAAATAATTCGATTAAATGATTGTTTGTTAAAATTTAAGTTAGGCACTGATGCCGATGGAAATGGACTTCCCCTAAGATATTTAAAATACATCAAAGGTGTGAATCTTCAGGTGGGTGGTATACCACCACAAAGCTATAGCGCTTCTGACTTGAAATATAAAGGGATATGCGAATGCGTTGTTATGTGCAAAAATGAAATCGCCACATTACAATTTGTTGTAATTGATACACAGTATGAAGCTTTATTAGGACTATCAGCTTGCCTAAAATTAAATTTAATCAGACGTGTAGATAGCATTGAACAAACAGAGAAACAAAAATTTTTTAAAAAAAATTTTGATATATTCGATGGATTGGGTTGTGTTGTAGAAAATTTAGAAATAAAACTGCGTAACGATTCTAAGCCGACAGTAAAGCCTGCACGACGTATCCCTTTAACATTAACAAGTCGGGTAAAAAAAGAACTACAAAGGATGGTAAAAAGAAATATTATCGAGCAGATTGATGGTCCGGTTGAACGTGCCTCGAATATGGTAATAGTTGAAAAAAAATGGCAAATTAAGAATTTGTATTAATCCTCAAGATGTAAATTCTGATATTTTACAGGAAAATTATACAATACAGGCACTTGAATCTATTTCAGCAAAATTAGCAGGACAAAAGTATTTTACAGTCCTTGATTTAAAAGAGGGATTTTGGCAAAGAGCTTTAAGTGAAAAGGCTAAAGAAATATGCACATTCAATTCTCCTTTCGGATGCTATAGATTTAAACGCTTGCCCTATGGTATAAAAATAGGTCCGGAAGTTTTTCAAAACTATAATGAAAGAAATTTTTATGATATTCCTAATGTTACTGTTTTTATAGATGACATATTAATTGCTGCTGATACAATCGAAGAACATGATCAGCTGTTACAACGAGTTGTTGACAGAGCAAGAAAACTGAACATACAATTCAATAAGGATAAAATACAATATAGAGTGACTGAAGTTAAATATTTAGGCAGAATAATTTCAAAAGGTGGTATAAAGTGTGACCCCGATCGAGTTAAGGCAATATTAAGGATTTCGCAGCCCAAGGATAAAAAAATTTGCAGAAATTATTGGGCATGATAAACTATATTCTAGAGTACATACCAAATCTTGGTAAATGGAGTAATTTATAATTGGCAAAAAGTTCATGAGAATTGCTTGAATGAAATAAAACAATTGATCGCAAACGCGCCTTCATTGCAAAACTTTGATGAAAATTTAGAAATTACTTTTGAAACTGATGCGTCCAAGTTTGGTATTGGCTGTTGCTTGCTGCAAAAAGGTAAACCCGTAGCAATTGCTTCGAGAAGTCTCACGGATGCTGAAATTAATTATGCACAAATAGAAAAGGAGTTACTTGCAGTGGTTTTTGCATGTCGTAAGTTTCATTATTATATATATGGTAGACAGGTTTTAGTAAAAAGTGACCATAAACCACTTGTGGAAATTATGAAGAAAATTTTTTGTAAAATTCCTTCAGCTAGATTGCAAAGGTTAAAATTAAGTTTAATTAAATACAATATTAATTTGATCCATGTTCCAAGAAGATTTCTATATATTGCTGGCTTTCTTTCCCGTCATTATGACGAAAGTGATAAAACTCCTGAAATTAAAGATTTGCAAGAATTTGTACATTCTATTAATATGTCTGAGGACCACCTGAAATCCTTTAGAAATGAAATACAACACGATAATACTATGATACAGCTTAAAAAATATTTATTAGAGGGCTGGCCAGACGACAAACATAAAATCGCCGAACACTTAAAGATTTATTGGAAGCACAGAAATTATTTAACAATTGAAAACGATATAATATTCTTTAGTGATCGAGTTATAGTGCCTCCAAAACTACGTGAGAATGTTATAACACAATTACACTCCTCACATCTCGGAATAGAAAAAACCAAGAAACGAGCTCGCAGTTTAGTATATTGGCCTAAGATAGAGCAATATATTGAAAAAATGATTACCCAGTGTAATATATGTCAGAAACATCGTTTTTCCAACATAAAAGAGCCAATGCTTTCTCATTCGGTACCAACCTTGACTTTTAGCAAAATAGGTTTGGATATTTGTGAATATGCCAAAAAATAATATTTAATTCTATCTGATTATTATTCCCGTTTTTTTGATATTATTCCTTTAAAAACTAAAACTGCCGGCGAATGTATCAATAAACTAAAAGTATGTTTTTCTAACCATGGCATTCCGGTCGATATTGTTTCAGATAACATGCCATTTAATTCGCAACAATTCAAATCGTTTTGTGGAAAATTTAACATAAACTTGACCCACAATCTAACGGGATTTCTGAAAAAGCAGTAGGAATAGCGAAAAATCTTATTAAAAAATTTTCAGAAAGTAGTCAGGAAATTTGGCTAGCATTGTTAGAGTATAGAAATACTCCTTTAAAAGAAATTGATGCTTCGCCAGTAGAGCTGTTAATGAGTCGAAAAACTCGCACACTTATTCCAGGCACAATAACTCAATTCCAACAACATTGCATTCCAAACATCAACGAGAATATCAGATATAAGAACACTTATGCAAAAATAAAAATTCCAAAGCGATAAAAATTCCAAAGCGAAATTGCCATTCAAAAAAGGGGAGAATGTATGGTACAATCAGGGCTTGAACACATGGATAAAAGCTACAGTCGAGGGTAAACATCCATCGCCACGCTCTTATTGGATGCGCTTAGAAGATGGTACGATTCTTAGAAGGAATTCGAAGTGGCTTCGTAAACGCACTTAACAAATCTTTTATTTTTCATGTTTATATTTATAACCAAACACTTAATAATACATATATATGAATTAAAAATGAAAAAAAAGATTGTCTTAGAGAGGGAGATGTTGTATATACATAAGTACATATGTAAATGTAAGTCTGTAATACATGAATCTACTAATGTATACTTGTATATGTTTATGTTGAAAACTTAAATATAGAACAATAAAGTCAGTTGAAATCGAAATGTCGTTGTTTGAATAACACAATAGGAAAACACAGTCAGTGTTCTGACCAAATTCCACTGAACTCGTAGCAGGAGTTGGTCAATGCTGGGCTACATACTAAAAGCACAACTCCCCAAAGCTGGAAACCAGCCTAAAAGTTTTGTAAACGGAAATATATTCTTCATATCAATGGATGACAACTCCGTTAAGCTGACAAGGAAAGCAAAATATCCTAAATCTGCACCGCGCGAGAGATGGGCACTGTCACAGAAAGTGAATAACAGTTTCCTCTTCTGCAGCAAGCCCACAACCGCGACAGTAGTCGTTTGATCCTGTTCCTGTTTAGAGAAATAAAAGCATTTACAATAGCATTTGGGTTGAAAGTACTCTCAATTTCCAGCCGGAGTGTATTCTTTAATGTGCAACGATTTTTTACCTGTGAGATGAGAGAGTGAAGTGCTATTTACCTCTAGTGTAGAAGTGTTTGGATAGAGCTAAGAGAGATGAATCAATCGAGGTCTTGATTCTTGATATGAACATAAAGGATCCGTTCCAACGTTTTTAGGAGAAAGGTCTACAAATAATTGAGGGGTGTGGAACCAAAGGCAGCAATCTCCACTTTTGTAGTTTTCGAAATTAAAAAGAAAAACTTGTATTTTTAAAGAGAATTGTGTTTTATAATGAATTATTATGCTAATTAGTATAGAAGAAAATGATAAATATGTCGACCAAGTTTGAACCATATCCTCACTGAAGTTTTTGGGAAAATGCGAACTGAAATTTGGAGATTGCTGAGTTTGTTTCTACAAAGTGGACGTTGCTGCCTTTGAAATAAAAATTTTTGGAGATAGCTAACTTTGTTATGAAATAATTAATACAATGTTGACCTTTGTTGAAATTTAATATATTTAATGATAATATGAAGAAAATATTTCCAAAAGCATTCACATTTCTTGTGTTTATGTAAATTACTGTAAAGAAACAGATACTTCTAGTAAACATATTTTATTTTAATTATAAACAAAAAGTTTTTAAATTATTTCCAAATAGTTAAAACTGAAATGATGAATTAAATTTTCATTAATGGTGCTTCTTCTATCGGCTGAGAGCAATATTCTGTATGGTGAATATCTTCATCCTCAACGATTTGCTGCTGGCTGTTATTTACAAAATCTGTATAAAATTGTAGATTTTCATCATTCTTCCACTGCTCTCCAAAGAGTATTTTAGAATAAACGCATCTTGATAAGCCTTAGATTTCCTCGCATAAAAAATATTATGAAACCTTTCTATGTCTTTTTCGTCTAATGATTTGCAATTATAGGTTATACATTTGTGACCACAAACAATTTTCGATGATTGTTTTGGTGAATATCTGAAAACGGATTTATCCAATATAGTATATATAGGCACTACCATTATATTAAATACATACCTTTTTACTTTTTCTACATTTTTCTTCCAATTTTTTCATTTTTACCCTTTTTTCGGGCTTGGCAAGAAGGTACACTACAAGCATTGAACTCCATAATTAATAATAACTTCATGTTATTTTCTACCCAATATTTTTATTTTTGCAAAAAATTTAAAAACAAAACGTATTAAATTTTTCGAAAATATGTTAACCTTTTGTTAACCCTTCTACGAAAATGAGTATCATATAAAGTTAGCGTAACAAAGACAGCTATCTCCATTGGAGATTGCTGCCTTTGTTTCATTCTTCAGATTCTGACCATATATTTTGATTAGATGAAAACGAATTTGGCACTGCCATATTGACTTATAGCAAGCATTCAACAGATGTAAGAAGATGGCATCATTAACTCATTTCATGAAAAAAGTGGAGATTGCTGCCTTTGTTTCCACAACTCTCAATTGGTCTATAGTCGTTAGCATTAGTGTGGGATGGTTTACCCCCTTTGGGAATAAAAATCAGCTTAGATATTCTCCATCTCCAAGGAATATAAAGGAGTCTAAGACAAGCATTATAAATGGCGAGTAGCAAAGGAAGAATAAGCTCTTCCCTATGTTGGATATCGCCTGGGATGATACCATCAGCTGCTGGGAACTTGAAATGTTCAAAGGATTTAACAGCCCACTGCACTTTGCTTGGGGTTGGAATTACGGGAGAGTAATTGTCAGATGGAGGCTCATAGACCGGATAGAGAGATTGTCCTCCAAGGGTGACACCACCAGGCAAATGAGTGTCAAGTAGAAGCTCAAGCGTCTCTGAACTGGACGCAGTCCAGCAGCCGTCAGGTCGTTGGATGCAGTCGAGAGATTAATATGTAGAACTTAGTATTTAACGAAGTCGGTTGGTTTCGGCAGAGGATTCCTCGCTCGCTCATTACCTCCTCCACGAAGCTTTCTTCGCTCTGCTAACAGCGTATTTAAGTTCCCTTCTTTTGGCCCTATAAAGTGCAAATTGGTCAGTGGTTTTAGCCCTGTTGAAGAATCGCGGTCATTGCGTCCACTACCCCTCCTATATCGAACCGGGTTACAATGGTTGGGGGAGTCTCAGGAAGACATAGTCCCTAAAGAGGGACCAATGAGAGTTTCTTCTATTAACCGGAAGGTTAGATCTAGGTTGATGATGACTACCAAGTCAATATTGAAGGTGATGTATTTATAACCAGAGGAGCATTTTTGAGATGCAAGACACTCTTTGAGATAATAAGAGAAATCTGAGCTACATAACATGGTAGAAGTTGGCGTCGATTACGGTAATGATCGGGATTTCATGTTAGCGCGCGTCTGCTACCGTTTGACAAATCTGTTTCTGCGGGGGGAGAGACCATAGTCATACGCGAAGTACGAAGATGTGATCGAGAGAGCCTTCGAGTTTAGCTCGATGGCCACTGAGAAGGAGAAAAGCATTAATATTAGTCTTAACTATTATACAAGCCTATACCTGTGTCCTGAACAAACGCTATGCGGTATCCATTCGCGTTAAGTCCACAAACCCTGCCGTAGACAACCCAGGGTTCTTGGACTAGGACGAGCTCTATAACCTCCACTACTAGGCGAAGGAGTAGAGTGGCAGAAACAGTTTTTGACTTGTGGATACCATGGCTTTCAAAAAGCGATATAGAGAAAAAAATTTAACGGGGTTGCTTTCAGACCTGGGTCTCTCCTGGGTAGATTATTCGATATGGTGAAGTAGCGAATGATATATCTGCTTACGAATATACCAAACGTCTGAGCTCTGGTATCTTTTGAACTCATAAGAGGCGGTAAAACAATTCGTTCA
Source organism: Sarcophaga subvicina (assembly GCA_936449025.2). Taxonomy (NCBI): domain Eukaryota; kingdom Metazoa; phylum Arthropoda; class Insecta; order Diptera; family Sarcophagidae; genus Sarcophaga; species Sarcophaga subvicina. The sequence goes on along the minus strand of OW388085.2, from coordinate 496,636 downwards.
AAATTTATGCCTTTTAATGGTTGCCAAACGATCACTAACCATCATTCTTAATAAATCTCAACATAGTGGAATGGGGTGCTTTTCATTGCAGGCTGGACATTTTCTCTAGGGTGAATTCGTGGCAACAGTTTCATAAGTTCTGAAATTTCGGGGGCTGTCGAAATGCCTTGGCTATTATTTCGAACTGCAGATTGGGTTAAATTATGGCTTCCGATGATGTCCGAAACTGACTTTCAAGTCCGATATCTGGCCGTCAAGAATTCATCCATTTTGCTCCACTTGGGTAAATCTGAGCAAGGCCTTTGAGATTGCTCCCAAAGACCTAGAGGGTGTTCGGGTAATTTGGTGCAGCAAAAATATACGAAAATTATGTCCCAATTTTGAGTTTCTATTTCCAACAACGACAAAGTTAATATGCAATCATTAACTGTCCGTTGAAAACTCTTAATGGAAGGGCCAGATTCCTTGGATATGGAAGGAAGGTTAAAAAGGGTTTTCAATTGCGAATTCAGCAAAACTCGTTTATTCTCATACCGATCTATGAGGTTCAGTCAGTCGTCATAGGTCAAGTGCAAATTATGTCCTTTGCCTCACCTTCTGTTTTTTGCAAAATATTACATCTTTTGGATGTTGCTGATATGAGGGTTAAATCCGTAAATAGCTGAAAACGTATCGCTAAATGTTGGTCAAGACGCATAATCCACAGAAAAGGTTGAAGTATCACATCGGGGAAGGTGAATGGGGATAGTACTACTAATCGGGTTCGCAACCTTGTTTTTCATGCTATCAATTCATCCATCAATAAACGAAACGAAGTGAAAATATAGAGTGTATCCGGACATATATTTGGCCGTCGCGTCTTTTGCTTAGGCTTTGTTATCCTTGGCATTTTCCAACCAGCCTTTGTAACTATCATGCTAAACTTCCCACAAACGAGTCAACTCTTGCCGATGAACACCTAGAGAGTAAACCGAATGTTCCTCTCGCTGAATAGCCTGAATAAAGCTCTCCAAATCGCCTAAGCGATTAGAATTTCTATTAAAATGCTCTAATGCGGTCATTTTATCAAAATTTGGGTTTTTCTAATTAATTTATCGGGAAAAAAATTCAAAAGGGGTTCGAAAATTTAAATTAATCAACTTAAAAAAATTCACGAAAAAGGCTAAAGTATAAAAATTCCAAAGAATAGAGTTTATCGAAGAAAATTAAAAGGTCTAACACAACTACATTAAGAAATATTCGCGATAAAACTTTAAGAGGGTACAAAAGATCGTAAAAAGAGCGTCAGCGAAATCAATCAAAAAATTTAAATATATTTTGATTTCAAATAAATAATATTATTCTATATTGTAATAAAAAATCAATATGAGACATTTATTTTGAAAGTGGTTTAAGTCCATTTTTTCTTATATTGAGATATTTAAGGGTTTGCGTTTGAATTGTTTCAAAAATATTGTTAACTGGTATTAAGTTGTTTTTATGGCTTTGTTATTTTAAACATGTTAGAATATATAACGTAATACGGTTTGTAAACGTTTCTATAGAAATAAGCTGTGTTTCAGAACCTAAAATGGACTTAAACCACTTTCATAATTAATAAAATGAATTATTTTGTTTGCGAAAAGTCCACTTTGTGTTCTTCGTTTAGTATTATTATAAGTTAATTTTTTCACTTAAAGTTACTCCACTACGTTTATATAATTCCAATATAATTATTACATGGGATTGATTAGCAAACAAAATACTTTAGTTTCACAATAATATTGAACAAATTATCCAAAAGAATTGTATTCCTAGTGATTCTTCTAAATAGTTGGGTTTTTAAGGTAAGTTCTTAAAATTATTATTTTACAGAAATTAAATAAAAGAAATTGTAAATATTTTTTTTGATGTAGATGAATGTAATAGCCTTAAAATAAATAGGGAAGCTTTCATTTTAGATACAGATTTTTATTTATGTAATTATAAAAACATGTATTTAAAAATAAATATTAATTCATTTATTAAAAAATTAAACTAACATTCATTTATTAAGAATAATATTAAAGATTTTGCCATATCATTTCTGCTCATTTAGATTATGTGTGAGGTTGTTAAAATATTCATGGTGCATAGGTGATTTGATGGTGATAATATTTACCTTAGTAAATCCATCATATCCTTATATTTAGGAGTTGAAATGGGAAGTACATTTTCATATAATGGTTTTAATTTTATTTTGTTGAAGTTCCTTGAACTTCCCCGATAAGGTAATACAGTATTTTGAACTATGTATCCACTTCCATAGATTCTTTATAAAACATTTTATAAGGTTCACTTTTTATAAATCGCATCCAACGTATCCTTAGCCAATTTACAGGTTCCCCACTAGTGTTTTTTAATCTTTTATGAATTGCTTCTTCCAGAGGTTTTGTAGAAAAAAAATCTTCACGTTTCATTATAGTTAATATAAATTTGTTACTCTTTCTACATGTTTTTATGGTTTCCTTGTAATCCTGGGGGACATACACTAAATAATTTTTCCTCAAAACCCTTTCTATCACTCCAAAATCACTATCATTTGGCAAAAATGAAGTCGTCATAGTAAAAACTTATGGTCAATAATCTGCAATATTTTCTGCCTATCGCACAATTTTCAACCATGTTACCGCCAACTTTATATTCCTGTTCTGCCTAGTGCACATATCGCTGTAAGCTATGATATGTTTCTGATTTCTAAGACTTTTGAGGCGTTTTAATATACAAGATGCTACTTCTTGAGAACCTCTCGATGTTTCATCCCAGGCATACATGTAAACTTTATTATCGTGAAAATTATGATGTTTTATGTTCAAAATTTTGTAACATAACACATTCCATTTCAAAATTATTTCTTGCAATGGACTTAAACCAGTTCCAAAATAATTTTTTTTTGCATTTCGTTAACTAGTTAATTTTCAAGTGCCCCAAATTATAGCGATTTTAATGATACTAGACTTAAATTGTTTATACAAAAAAGTATATATAGTTTTGTGATTATTGTTATCATTAACTAATTTTTTTAAAAAATGGACTTAAACCACTTTCAAAATAAACGGCTCATATATTAAGTTTAAAAAATCAGAACAATATGCCATAACTTCATTTAAAATAAGATTGAAAGCAAAATATATTCATTTATTATAACGCAAGAATATAAGAAAATATCGCAAGAAAAGTACAAAATATCCTATAAAACAAACAACGGCCACCTCAATTTGTAATACTCTTCTAGCTGTTTATAAAGAGAGTAAACAACAACTGGGCTAAATCAATATACTATGTTGTTTGTATGTTTTCGATTTGTTTATATTGTTTGGATTTTTTTCTTTTTCCTTTATTCTTACACTCAATGCACTTTAGGTATATTTATTTTTATTTTTAAAACGCACTAAGCACCAATTTATAAATTAAAACACTATAAAAGAAAATATACATATGTTACGTATCTTGTACAAATTAAATAATTAATTATATTAAAAATATGCGTACTCTAACAGGGCTACGGGTGTGGTTTATGCAAGAACAAAAATTAACGTGGCGATCTTGGAGACAAAATCTGTATATCGAGTCCCGCAAAAATTTTGTTTTATTCAGGGAATAATCCGGTTCGATTGGACCAAAATGAGTGGGTGAGCGGGGAAATAATAAAATAATAGGGTAGCCAGCGTGAACATCATCTAATTTCAAAAATTTCTTGTCTGTCGTCATCATCCATAACCATTTTTACGGAGTTAATGACTTTAATTTGAAATTTATTGTTCTTGCCTGTATTTCAGCTACTTCTCTATTCAGCTAGTCCAAATGCTTTACATTACTCTCAATCTGATTTACCTTTTCAACTTAATTTGGGTGTATCCCATTTTCTCAGTAATTGGATTAATTTGTAGTATTACCTGTGCCTCTGATGTGAACATCATCATCTGTATTATGATCGTCATGGTCTGCAAATTTTAAACCCTTTTTGTATTTGTTGTCTACATTTTCTAAATTACGAATAAAAAATTTTGGGCCCCGATTATGGTTTACAACAGTTGTAAATTTAATGTTGTATTTTTTAAATTGCGATTATGATTTACGACAGTTGTTTCTAAGAGTTGCCAGAACTGAAAAATTTACAACAGCTCATTAACTGTTGTTTGTTGCCTTGGTAAGTTTAAAAAAGGAAATGGAGAAAAATTTGTATAAATTTGTAAGTATATATAACAGTGCAAATAATTTTTTGTGGAAATTTTAAAAATTATGCATAACTGTAAATGTTTTATAGAAAAATAACCAATAAGAAGCAGATGGAAAAGCTGGTCGTGTTAATGAAAGCAAATCCTGACATTTATATATTTTAATTTTAAGTACTTTGGAAATGAATTTATTGCAATACATACAATATAAAAATATAATCAAGCAGAACATATATTTGTAATTTTAGTGGCAGTTTCAGGAGAATATTGCAAACCTCTTGCAGAAAGGGATTTTTTAAGAGTTCCTAGATGCAGACTTGAAACTACTAAACAAAGAATTGATTATCTTGGCGGTACTAAATTTAATAATTTGTCTCGTGCCATAAAATTTATCACTCGCATATCATTATTTGAAATATCTTGTAAGCAAATGCTAAACCTTGAAACACTCTTATAGATGTATTTTCTTCTTATCTTTATAAAATTTATTTCGAAAAAACAAAACCCATGTAATAATTTTGTTATGATGTATATGTATTTATTAAGTACATTGTAGATTTTGCCAACTTGTCTCAACAATTCTAAGAGACGTTGCGACCAAAGTTGTATGTAAATTAATATTTTGTACAAATAAATGAATTAAAAAAAAAAACATCGGAATCTGCTTTTCTGTTCTACACCAATCGTTCTTTCAATAACGTTTTTTGCGTTGGAATGGACTGTATTAAAATGGAGCTCTGGTGATCCTTCCGCGGCATTTCGAAACGGAGTTATTAAAAACGTTTCCATCACCGTCACCTTAACACATAAAATGCATACATACATATGTACATATATCTGTATTTATAAAAAGGAAAGAAATGCTATAAACAATACTGAATTTTATAATTGAATAATTTTACGTACTCAGTATGTGGTAATTCCAAAGGTTTGGAACTGTCCCAAATTTCATGTGCGCTTTCTTGGTACCCTCATCATCATCAAAGAATTGTATTTTGTGCAAAGAATATCCATTATATATATTTTAACTTTTTTAAACACTACGCGCTTAAATTTTTTAATGTAATAATTTTTGTTTCCATTTGACAGTTTTATACACTCAGGGATGTATTTTAAAGGAAAGTATACTAACATTGGAGAACAACCCTGTGACATACACAACATCTAGATGTTGTAAACCATAATCAAGAAAGTAATAAATGTTGTGTTGTCTCTGTTACAACACAACATTTATGTGTTGTGAACCATAATCGGGGCCTTGGTTCTTCTTTATGACTTGTTTTTTTCTTTTCCCCATTGTGGTTTAGTTGTTGGATAGTATAATTTTTTATATTTTAGTCTACTTCTAATTTCGTTATATAAGGTACCGTTTAAAACGTTTAATAGAATATAGTCCTGCGATAGTGATATGTCCTGCGTTATTTTTAAAATTTAATAGTTTTTGTCAGTTCCGCAATTACTGACAATTTTTTCTCGAAATTAAAGGTTATAATTTTTTCAGTTAAAGTGGTGTTAAGTCGCTCGAATTTCCCGTATTATTTTACGGCTTAGTAGCAAAAGATTCGAATTTTTTCTTGTTCTCAATTCCTTGAATTGAATTCATTATCAAACACAAATCTTCTATCTGGTCGTTTTATTGGTAAAAAATTATTTATTTTAACTAAAATCGATTAAATCGATAAAATCTCTATCTGGCAACTGGAGCCATTCAGAATATTTTGGGGACATATCAACAAAAATTTGAAAAAGGTCTTATGTGTCAAAGTGGACGATAGCACTAAATGTAGTTTGCGTTTCCGTACGTTGAAACTTTGGTTTGATTGAAGTATAGTCATATTTTCCTTTGAAGCATACATTGCTGTTACCAATAAATTCATTTTTTTTATTTAAATCTGTGAGTGATAGATTTTATGTTTCATATGGAAACACGATATTTGCTTTATTAGCTGACTCTAATTTTCGATATCCCTAACAAAATAGCTACATTTCACAAAAGACAATCTTTTAAAATGTGTGGCCATACGTTGTAATTTATGGAATTGGAATTCATATTGAGGCTTTTCCATTACCTACATATCTCTTGACAAGAGTAATCAATTTCAAAGACCATGTTTAATAAAAAAATTAATTTGCTATTAAATTATTTCAAACGATTCAAAATTTCCACTTGTGAGTATACAATTTTATTTGCTTCTGAGGGGTGACGATTACAATTACTCTACTCTCTACTGCATTTCCCTTCAGAGAATGGTCAGTATCAATGGCCAGCTCTCCTGATAAGCTCCTACATTCACTCTCTTGATGCCAAACACTTCGTTCAGTGTGAATCCTAAATTTCCGGAATCTAGAAGACATTTAGTATTTGATTGTTGTACTAAATTTTTATCGTTATTTGTGCCTTGTCCTTAATGTTTATAATTCAAGTTTCGCTTATGTCCTGTAAAACCATACTAGAGACGTTTATCTTCGTCGCTTGATTTGGAATTTTTAAAAATGTTATTTGGTTTCTGTTTACGATTTACATTACTTCTATGGTTAAAAGCAATTACTCTACCGATATCTAATAATCTAAGTCTCCTGTGTATCAAAACTATGCCATTTAAAGTTTAACGTCAGTTATATTTTTCAAATATCGTTATTAAAGCATAAAACACTTTAATGAAGAATGCCAAATTTATTACTAATTAAAGAATGTACACTAATAAAAAACAACTTTATTGATTGGTTGTTCCCATAAGGTGGATTTGTCAATATTCTCTTTAATTCATGTGTATCAATTTTACTACATTTTGAAAATCTTTCATTATTGAATTAACTAAAAAGTAGTAGTTCCTAATAAGTTATCGGAATTACACGGTTAATCATAAATTTTGTATTATATTAATTCTTCCTGTACTGGTTTTTATTCCTTTAGTTGTAACGACTTTCTCTCAGCAGATCTCAGGTAAAAACTTTGAGAGTAAAATAATATTGTCACGAAAATTTTTTTAAAAATTTGTCGTTCGGAGACGTGTTTAAATTGTACGTCCCGCCACTCATGTATAAAATTAACTCATGTATTAAAATTAACTTGTATTGACATGGTCAAGAAAATCAGTTTTCTTTGGTAATAATTTACACTTATTAATCTGAATTTTTTAAATTTATGTATTTACATATTAGCTAATAATTAAAATTATAAGGTAATATAAGTCTAGAACTTTAGCTTCATAAGCCTTTAGCTCAACAGTTATGATCAAATTAGTTAAATATATAAAGTTAATAAATAAAATACATGTAAATTTTCAATTAAAATTATGAGAAATAAATTTAAAAATATTCTTAAAAATACTATTTATACATTTGTACAACGCCCAATCAGTTAAATTAAATTATGAGTATTAGTAAATTTGAAGAATTGAATAATACTACTTAAGTTATCTACTGTTGGTGTTGATACAGCTTTGGGTTTGAATTGTTGAAGAAATGGTGACGTGAATTAGTAAATTTTGGACATGTTGATAAGATATAGCCCCAGTTATAAGAATTACAGTTATATACATTCTGACTAAATTGGTTCATAAGGTGAACATGTGACATTCTGGTATGACCCAATCTAAGCCTAATTAATTTTATCGGATCCAATCGAGACAATTTATCTTGGCAGTCTTTAATATAATCAACATTGCCAAATTTGGAGAGCTGATCATCTCCTTATATCAAGTTAAGATTGGTAATGAGGTTCCACTTTTTATTTTGAAGTACTTATTCAAGAACCTAATAATATCATTTTTGTTGTAATTTTGGGCTATAATTGAAGGGCTGGTAAGCGTATTTTTTCTGAAACTTCAGTTAATTTATTCCCAGCAATGTCGAGTGTCATTGATCCAAATTAAACGAATTTTTGGATTTGATTGCAATAAACCGTTCTTAATAATTGTGGCATAATATTTCTGGTTATTTATATTCAATATTGATTTTATGCACGATAATGAATTTGTACATATTGCCAATTTTCGATGCTTATCCCTGACAAATTTAATCGCTTCGAAAATTGGCATTAATTCGGCAGAAAATATTGATGAATAGCTTGGTAAATTTGAAGATTTTATAATTTCATATTCATTTACAATACTGTAGCCTATAGAGTCGTAATTTTTTTGACCCGTCAGTATAAATATAATTAAAGTGTTTTAGACGCTCCTTCACCTTACAAAATAAAGCTTTAAATTTAGAAGGTGACGTAATATTCTTAGAAAAGTTTGCAATTTGAAATTCCATGGTTCCATTGAGAAAGGGACAGCAAATATTACCAAAAAGTATTTCTGTCCCTCTCTGATTGTAACTCTGTTTTGTTTATTTTTTTTTTTAGCTTTCGGGTTTTTTTATATTGGCGAGAGTTAATAAAAATGTAATTTTTGTCTAAAACATAAAACATAAACATAAAATAAAAACAACTAATAACAATAACAATTTTTAATTTTTTCTTTCAATAAATTAAAAAATATTGGCAATTTTCAGCAAGAAAAATTTTTTATGAGCAGTACGTCTTATTTTGATCTTGTAATATTTAGCTTCTTAATTACCTCTTGCACAAGAAACTATATTCATTGTGACCGAAATCACACACATTTCGATTAATATTTAAATCTTAAAACTTTTCATTGAAGAAATTAAAAAATATTCCAAATTATCCCTTTTTAACACTAAATAAATGTTGATTTACATTTAATTTTTCTACTTTAACCGCCAATTTTCACTCTGTATATCTGTTGCTTCTAACACATTTGATTAGCAAAACTTTATAATATTTTTTCTCCCTCTACGAGGAAGGTTAAGGTGCTGCTTTGAGCATTTTTTAAACGTCAAAGGTTTGAATTCTGTATGTTTTGTGATTTTTAGAACATGCCGAATATTGCGTTCGTGTCGTAGCGTCCTACAAAATTCTAAAGTTCTTTAGGTTTAGGTTAGAGGACGTGTACTCGCTAATTGAGACCGGAGGTCCAGTTGAGCCATTGTACAACGTCTTAAAGGGGAGAGGATAATAGGGGAGATAGGGAAAAAGGAGAGGAAGTAGGAAAGGTTCTTACACTGTCTATAGTAGGCCATAGACACCTAGAAACATAATAACTCGATCCATTCCCCCAACGCCCCCTGACCCATGTATTCTGCTATTACCTGAAACCCAGCATAGACGAATTCGGTCTGGTCCAAAAGTCCTTAACGACTCCTTGCACTCACGTACGAGCCATTATTTGCACTAGACCGTCGCAATGGCCTTTAGGGCAGCCTGACTGTCAACGAAGATCATGTAAGATTCCGAATAAGAAGTAGGCCTACCGCTATGGCCTCAATAGCCTTCAAGACAGCGAAAATCTCCGCCTTGAGACACGATACAGTCATCCTTTAACCTGAAGAGAAGTTCACGACCGAGTTCCCAACAGAAAACCCCAGCATCTGCACATCCACCTAACCTCGACCCATCTGCGAAGATGGGTATACCTTTCTGCCTCTGGGGTACCCACCATTCCATAGTGCCCTATCCGGTATAAGTATTCTCAAACGGCAGTAACATATCCTCAGGCACAATATAGTCGGTAGCTTTTCCCGGAAGTCCGTACCTCCCCTCAGGAAAGACGACGTTGAGAACTCTGGAGTGTCCTATGGCACTACGCGCTCCACACTGCTTGACACACAAATCAAGCGGAGTCAGGCAGAGCATAATATCAAGAGCAGCCTGATGACAACTCTTTCTCAATCCAGTGATACTCAAGGAGGCAATCCTCTGAAACTTATCCAAGATATTTCGTTGGAAGCTCTTATCCAAGGCACTCCACCAAACAACACAACCCTAAGTAATAACCGCTTAATAATCGCCAGATATATCCAGAGAATGGGCCTAGGCGGAAGACCCCCAGCTCTTACCTATACAGAGCATTCAGTCCCTTATTCATTCTTTCCTCGGTGTGTCTTTCCAGTTCAGCTTACTGTCCAGAACAACACCCAAGTACTTGAACTTGGAAGTCAAGGTAAGCTCCCTACCACCTAACCTCGGTAACCTGAAGGTTTCAGTTTTGTACTTACGCGAGAACAAAACGAGGTCTGTCTTATCGGAATTTATACCCAGACCGCAATTCGTAGCCTAAGAGGATAAAGTTTCAAGCGCAGACTCCATCAGTTCCACCAGCGTCGACAAAAATTTACGACCTACCAGAATAACTACATCAGCGGCGTATGCAACAATCTTAAAGCCCTTACTTACCAGACGCTTTAAACCAACATAAGCCACCAGGAGCCACAAGAGAGGAGTACCCCTGTGGACTCCCCTAACGATAGAACATCCACCCATATTTGAAAGGATTAGTCTATTACCCGGCATGTGAGTGAAAAACCGCACTAGAAAATCTAAGGCATGTATATCCCTAAGCGAATTCTTAATTGATGAGTGGCAACATCTAAGGTTTCTTTTCTCGAAGCTTCCATGTGCCATCGTTCTTTTGTACAAGGATAGGATTATGGGGTCTTTAGACAGCATCCTACGGAAACGAGCCACATCGGCAACATCCTCCATACCTTCACAGAAACTCATCCAGTTGGTTCTTTTTGCGCGCCTTATTTCCCTTTTACAATCATTAAAACTGGATCTATACGTAGACCTGTCAACATCCTCGCCCGACCTTTCTCCTAGTACAGCAGCAGAGTCTTTGGAGTTCCACATTCCACCAGGCTGGCTACCTCCTCTTACCCGGGTAAGTAAGGAGATAAGCATCTCTATAGCAAGACAACAAAACACCCGTCAAAGATCCAACTCGATTAATAATGCCAGGAATGGAATGACATCTAAGGGCCCTAAGTTTTCCCTCCACAGCCTTCTCAAATTTGATCCAGTCGGTTCTTCTTGGATTCCTAAAAGGCTTATGAAAGTCACTAGATAGATTAATATCGAAGGAAATCAGCTGGTTATCAGAGAAAGAACACTCATCTGAAACCTTTTAGTCCCTAATCATAGACCTATACACGTTAGAGAGCGTAATGTCAATTACAGCTTCCCTAACACGATTTCTAAAAGTCAACGTTACAAATATTAAGCCTATTAAGAATAATAAAATAATAATTAAGTCGCCGTAGCCTAGTAGGTAGTGTGCTGGCTTATTAGACGTAAAGCCAGGGTTCGAGCCCCAGGCCAGACATCAAAACAAAATACAAAAATTATTTCTTCCGCGACTTCCTCTCAGCAGATTTCTGGCAAAAAATTTCTAGCAAAATTCCGAGAGTAAATAAAATTGCCATGAATCTGTCGTTCGGAGTCGATTTTAAACTGTAGGTCCCACCACTCATGTATAAAATTAACACACACAACATAAGTGGTGTGAGAAACTAGGTCGTAATCCTGAGTGAAGGGTTATAATGACCAATTATGTATGTATGTACTATAAAACTAAATACAGCAAAGTTAGTGTACGTCATTTTTCAAGTAAGAACATCTTGCATACTCCGGCATACATGGAATGGAACATTTTTTCCTTTCTCATGCCGTATGCAGCCTCATACGGCACAAGGTCATCTCTGTACGCCACGGTTGTAACGTCACCTGTATAAAAGGAAAGAGTGATTAACAAATCCAACAATTAAAAAACAGGTTCTTACCTTCTCACTTGTTTTACGATCAAGTAACCTATCATCAGGATCGCTCAAACCCACAATCCTATCTCTAAGGGAGCGATATCAGCTTCAATACGGCGCAGAGTGGTTGGCAGGATGTGTGAGGCGGCTTCCCAGTGATGCAGGTTAATCTGCACTATTTTCAGCCTCCTTCGTGTTCCTGGCATCACTGGATGACGGAATCTTAGGCGTGCCAACCCACACAACACTACGCCTTTTTTGCCCTTAGCCACTGAAAAGATGTATGAACAATCGCGATCCGAAGATCGCAACCCTTACTTTTACCATAACCAGTCAGGGAGTTGCCAACTACCCACGAGCTGGTGTTCAATCCGTCATTATGTTTCCCAATAAGTTCAGGTATGCCATTCACCTGCTAACAGTAAGCGGGATCAATTCCGGCACTATTGGGCTCAGAGGGAGGTCGGATTGATGCTTCACCTCCAATCGAGCACCTGGCCAGAGTTCACCAAGGCACTTCACTGCTTCCACAGGGAACTTTGCAGTTCCCTCGTTTTCACAATCCCCTACCTTGATGCCTTTGGACAAACCGCTGGAGGATATGCGGGCATTATTGCCGTCACAGTTCTCCTCCATCGTAAACTCGATGAGCCTGTCTTCAATTAGTTCCCATCTTTCAGAAGAGATTTTTCCATCTAAATCTGACCTGTCGATGAAAGCCAATTGAAGGGAAGGGTTAGTATCCAGGCTCTCCTGTTTTTTCGAATGCTTAGAGACGGAGGGAGGCACCTCGTTAGACCTATTACTTTTCATGTGATTTCCCTTGCGGGAAATCTGCATGGAAAACTGACCTGTAGAAGTGCCCTCCTTCACCACCAACCTTACGCCCTTCTTCTGGGATAAAGGATTAGCGATAGTTTTAACCCCTTTTCCTTTATCCATAGAATAAGGAACATCAACACCTTTACTCTTCACTGGATGTTTGAAGACTAGAGAAGCCTTCTTTACCCCAGTGCAGAACCTTCTAAACCCTTGCTTGCGGCTTTAGAAGTAGAAGCAATTGGCTCTACGATCTTATCCGCACTCAAGGGTATATCCTTCTTGCCAGAGTCAGCGGCTTCTGGGAGGACCCGGCCCGGGTATTTGGTTTCATACCGCGAAACAGTGCCTCTGTGCCGAGCCAGCCTCTTCTGCTCCTTAACAGAGAGGGAATCCACACCACAGCTTGCAAGACAGTGCAAGCCCTACGATACGAATTCCTACCCGTATGCAAATCTGAAGGCTTCCGTCCAAGTTTACCCACCTTATCAGACGAGATGTTTTTGCCCATGCAGTCGGAATCAGTAGCTGATTGCACTATTGGGTTCAAGTGGGTTTCAGGACGGTCTCATTGTTGTTTTCAATAATGATCGCCTGGATCCGCGCAATGAGATGGGACTGGTCTTGTAAAGTTTCCAAACATAGGTCGTCATCAAAGTTCATTATGTCCATGTTCTTGTTTGTTTTTATCCATGTAAATCCCACGAGTGAGGGTTAGGGAGGTCGGTCATGCCATAGCCCACACTAGAATGACAGAGACTCGGTATGAAACCTTATAATACAGTCTGGATTAGACTCGCGACTGCAAACCATCTGATGAGCATGGATCGCTTAATACTCCAGATTAGGGGTATAGAAATTATACGTTATAGGGCGGGTCGAAAAGATCAACTAAAAGACATCAGTTTGAAAATAGTCCTCTCACGATATTAGGGTAACCTTTAGTTATGCACTACATCCCCAAAGAGATTGAGAATAGGTAAATTTAAGCCCCCACATCGCGACAAGATTGTTACCCAGGTGGGGAAAGTTCTTTGAATCGTTGAGTTTGTTCTTATGTTCTTGTTCCTATTTTCCTATGTTTTTAAAAATTATTTGTATTGATGGATTGTTGTGTATTGATTTAAATAATCTTGATGTTACTAAATTTCTCTGAGTTTCTAATGGTAAAATTTCAGATTCAGCTAGCATGTTATTAATTGGTGCTTCTAAAGATAACCGCATAAATGCATTTATATCCCGTTTAACCTTTCCCAATACAGTTTTAGGAATATACCCCAAAGAAGGTAAGGCATAATTAATAAGAGAGAAGATAATAGATCTTGTAATTGATATTATATTAGATGTGTTGTAATTGAATCTATTACATGACAAAGATTTTATTATATTCAATTGTTTCGAAAGTGATGACGTGAGGTTTTCGACGTGTGTGCCCCATTTATGATTGTAAAAGTATAATTCTAAAATTCTGCAATTATTTACCTCCAATAGTTGAAAATTATTAAGTTGTAATTGTTAGAGCCTCTAAACTTAACGTAAAATTAAAAATAAATATTTTGAATTATATTATTTCGAATTATATTATTTAATTACAAAATTAATTACTATGTAAAATTTGTTCCACACTGTACATTCTGTTCGTTTTAAATTTCCAATACTTTTTCGCTACTCGTTGAATTATTTATATATTTACAAGTACTCTTTCTTTGTATAAAATGAAAAACTCTAAAGCTGGATTCACCCATTGTTTCGGAACAAAAATTTTGTTCCGAAACATGTTCAGTTTTTTGAGAGTTTGTCCTGAAACGATTCACCGACTTCGAACAATTGTTCTGTAAAAACAAGGTTACCATATGAAATATTTTTGGAAACGATGCGTGTTAGTTTTACAATTAGGCAGCATGTTAGGCAGATGATTCCAATTCGTTTGTTTTCTTGGCTTGAGTGAGAGTATATTTTTTATTGTGTTACAAGAAATTATAAATTAAAAGAAATCTTAGTGGAAAACAAATGGATAAACGTAAAGTGCTTCTTTTAATAGCCATTGAGTTGGAGAAAGCTCGTTTAATTGCAAGATATATATATGAAAAAAAATTAGAAATGAGATCCCAGAGATGCGATTAAATGATACGGAATCATTTATAAATTTCCATCGTATGGATTACCACACATTCGACGAAATTCTTAAAATATTAGGGCCTGATGCGCAATCTGTGCCTGTCCGTCAGCAAGAGCATATTACTTTAGCTGAAAGATTGTCTTTAACCTTAAGGTGAGTGATGCAGAAAATATTGAAGAATTGATAATAAGCTTTGTGTCCGTAGATACTTGGCTAGTGGCGATTCAATCAAATCCATTGGATACTATGGCTTTCGAATTGGTGCATCCACTACATCGAAAATAATAAAGGAAACAACTGAACTTATATGGAATAAATTTCAATTTGTATTCCCAAAACAATAGAAAGGCACTTGGGAACATATTGCATACGAGTTTTATACCCGTTGGGGTTTCCCCAACTGTTTGGGAGCAATAGATGGGAAACAATTTGTTATACAGGTAATTAAATATCAATTGGCATTTTTTAGCAATAATAAAAACTGTTTATTTACAGGCATTTCAAAATCACAATTCCTTAACCTTCAACTATAAACACACACACAGCATCGTTTTGATGGCTGTAGCTGATGCCGATTATAAATTTATATTAGTTGTCATTTGAGCCTTGGGCCACAACAGTGATGGTGGAATTTTTAAAAATTGTAAGTTTGGAAAAGCTATTCTTGAGAATTCTGAGGATATGGAACTTCCTGAAGCAAAGGATTTACCTGGCACTAATATATCAGCCCCGTATATGTTTCTCGCTGATGAAGCTTTTCTCTTAAGAACAAATATAATGCACCCTTACCCTGGACGTAGCAGCGGAAATATGCCAGCACAGGAACAAAATTTCAACAAAAGTCTATCCAAGGCCAAAATTCATTTGGTATAATGGAAAATCGTTTTCGAATTTATACAAAACCTGTTATTGCCAGTAAGGAAACTGTAACAAATATTGTAAAATCAACTGTTTGCCTACATAACTTCCTTCAGGAGAGGGCATCTTCGCATTATATGCAACCCGAACTTGTTGACAGAGAAGACATAGATGGTGCTGTCATTTCTAGATCGTGGCGCAGAGAAAGTAATGATGGTCTGCGGTCGATAGGGCGCGTTGGCTCAAACCGGTCATCTGCTGAAGCTGCAGCAGTCAGAAATATATACACTAATTATTTTAACAACTAACACGGATTTCATAAATTTCATTGATTTCTACATACTTACATATACTTTTTTAAATTAAATAAAAACCATAACACATGGTAAAAATAATATCATTGTTTTTTAATTTGGTTAAAAAGAGTTAACAGATATAAATTCAGTTAAAAAAGATAAAACTAAATAAAATTCATTTTAAAAAAAGTTAACAAATATAAATTCATTTAAAAAAGATACAATTCATTTTAAAAATAGTTAAAAAATATAAATTCATTTAAAAAAAGATAAAACTAAATCCATTTTAATCCTAATTAAGTACTCTGGTGCTCAATTTTACGAGAGTCATTAATTTTAATGCACTCCTTTGATTATCAGGTACCTTAGAAAATTCCTCTTGCATACTTAAAAAAGGGATCAATTTTTTCAGATGCGGATTGTACTACTGTCGATACTAGTTCGTTCAATGTTTTTAAGGATTCCTCGTAAGTTGCTTCTGCGTCAGCCAACCGCGATCTTTTCCGTTTTTGGGCTTCCTTTGACGTAGAAGGAGGTGAACATATGGACTGACTACTATATGTCGGATATTCCACTAATTCTGCCAATGTATCGTTGACCTCAGGATCTTCAGCCATTTGATCAAACAAATCACGAAAACTATTTGTGCTGGAATCAATATAATTTGTCACACTAGGCCTGAATGATTAAAAAATAGTAAGAATATATTATGAAAGGTTAAGAATATACTATGAAACAAATGGTTGTCAATGAACTTACACATCATCTTCCCAGAACTTTTCAAAGTAGTCCATTTCCATCACCAGTACTTTTAAGAAGCCTTTAAGCTCCAATCGCTCACTTCCAATCCTTCCACTGTATTTGCTTTTAGCTGTTTTATACCCCCTACGTAAAGTCTTCCAAAGTACTTGGCATTCGCTTCCTGCAATTAATTAAACACAACTTATTGAATGATTTTGATACTCATCAACAAAATTTAACTTACTTCCCATTCCAATAGAGGTTGCAATTGTTGACCACACACCTTGTTTTATATAATTGTTTTTGTAACTTTTGTTACTCATATATAAACATTCTCTGCCCGGTTTTTTTTATATCCGAAATAAGCTTGTGCTAGTGCTTCATTTAAATCCATTTTGATATATATAATCTTACAACAGAAAACACAGCTAAATTAATAAAATTCCTCAAAATTACAAAATTGTTTTACGATATATAAATATTAATTACCTTACACTTGCTACCTTATTATGTACAATCTTAATTGTAGTTATAATATATATTTTACTTTGTGGAGCTGAAGGCCTCAGATGCTATTGATCTTGGTATTCTTTATATTATAATTTTAATTATAAGCTAAATATGTAAATAAATAAATAAATATTTAGTTTCTTTAATAATATTCCACAGTTATATTTTATAACCAAACAAACAGTTTTAAACAACCGCTCTCTATTTTATTATATTTATATACATACAATATACATATAGTATGATGTGGCAGCTCAGTTCAACTTTACTTCAAAAATTAAAATATCTGGCAGCACAGTTCGATTGTTTCAGAACAAAAATTAAACCAATTCGAACTGAAATTGTTCCGAAGCAATCTTACTCTCTTTCGCTCTCTCTCAAAAAGAGAAACGTCAGACTACATATAAAAAATTTGTTTCGGAACTAAAATTTTGTTCCGAAACAATGGGTGAATCCAGCTTAATAAAACTGTTTTTTTCTTTTAGAACATTTTTTGCTTTTCTCGTTTTAACCTTTATCCACAAATCGTACATTTTTTGGCACCCAACGTGGGGCACGAATCGAAAATACATAAATTTAGAATTATAAGAAAAAATTAACGTCAAATCGTAATAAGTGACAAAAGAATAGTTAAAAATAATTTCGGCCTATTAAAATTAGTGGTTCGTATTTAAACATATCGATTTATACACGTGCGCACATATTTGTTGGCAAAATGACTTAGCCTCAAACAGCATTAAAAGACTTGTGAATACTTATTTAAATAACGCTCTTATAACATGGCCGAATTAGAGACACTTACAAAACGACGACAGACAACAAAAGCAAACGTAACAAGGATTAAAAATCTTATATCTTCTGGTATGTCTCCGGCTGAATTAGAATGTCGTTTATTGTTAGTCGAAGCATACTTCAAACAGTTGTTGACTATACAAAAAGCATAGAGGAAATAAATCCAAAAGACACAGCAAGAGCTGGCAATGAAGACTTGTGTATCAAAAGCAAATCAAAAATAATAGAGTTATTGGGCGACAACAACAAACGCCACAATCTGGACACTTCAATTGCCGCACAGTATGTTACCAAGTTTAGAATTGCCCAAATTCGATGGTAAATATGCAGCATACAAAAACTCCATGTCATCTTTTAAACAATTCGTGCATAATGACTCGTCGTTTTAATCACTTTTACATTGTTTTTCTGGCCAAGCATTAGATACCATTCGTGCATTTCAAATAACAGCAGAAAATTATGAAAAAGCAATAAAGCGATTAGAAGAGCGTTATGACAACAAAACTTTAATATTTATGGAGCACATCCAAAACCTGTATGAATTGTCCAACATGAGTAGGCCATTCGGGATGCAACTTCGAAGTTTGGTTGATAGCGCATCAGCTATTTACAGTTCAGTGAGGTCTTTAGGAAGTTCCTTATGACATATGCAGCGCACTTATTATTTACATTATAAACGAAAAAACAGACAACGATTCACAAGTAAATTGAAGAGAAAAAATAGTTTATGCAGAACTGGCTTCATGGGATGATTTTTGTAAGTTTGAGAAGCTTCTCAAAATATACCATCAGTGTCGGAATCCAAATCAGCTTCCCAAAAACGCAATATTCAACGTCAAAAAAATTATCGTTCGTTTCATTCTCAGGAGAAATCATGTTCTTTATGCAAATGTATATCATTGTAGATCATGGCTGACTGGTTGTTCAAAATTTAAAGCTATGAATAGTGAAAATCGTTTCGTTACAGCGAAAAAGTTAGGATTATGCATAAACTGTCTTTCAGAAGGACATGTTGTTTCCAAATATAAATCTAAAAACAAATGTAAACATTGTAATAAATCCCACCATCCGCTACACAAAATTGTAATTTGCCGCCGTCGGTTATGCAACCATCGCCTTTGGACTCATCATTAGCTCAAGTTGTAAATGTGCATTTGGGTGTCTTTTGTTGGAGTTATTTTAGCTACTGCTGTCGTACTTGTGCGTAATAGAGTTGGTGGGTTTACACTCTGTCGAACTCTGTTGGATTCGTGCTCACAAGTAAACCTCATTACAGAAATTTTTGCAACACTTTTAAATTTACCTAAAATAAAAACGTCTGTAAGTATAACCGGCGTTGGATCTACGTCAACAAAAATTAAATTTGAAACCAACACAATAATACTTTCTCGTCTTAATAGCAAGGAATACGCAATGGCCTTTTACATTACTAATCGCGTTTCTGGATATCAACCAGACGTGGATCTGGATATTAAAAATTGGAATTTGCCTTCAAATAAAGATTTCAATTCAGCGAATCCCAGCCAATTGATATGTTGATAGGTGCTGATGCCTTTTTCGAAATTCTTGCTACATATAAAATAAAACTTGGAAATGGCTTACCAACTTTACAAGATACTTCACTGGGTTACGTAGTCTCAGGAAGTTATAGAACATCAAATACTATGTTACAAAACCAGTCGTATGCAACAGTGTTGGATACCTTTGACGACAAATTAAATAAACAGTTAGGTCTTATGGCCTATGGAAGAAATAACCTACCGCAAAACAAAATATAATGCTGAACATCAAGCATGTGAAATAGATTTCGTTAAAAATGTTGAAATCGTAAATGATGGAAGACTTCAAGTAAAGTTACCATTAAGAACGATCCCTTAACTCTAGGTTTGTCGGACAACACAGCCTTAAGAAGACTTACGTTTTTGGAAAAACGTTTAGGTCGTGATGCTAATACAAAACAACAATATTCGCTATTTATGAAAGAATATGAGGAACTAGGTCACATGACAAAACTACAGACAAACTTAGAAAAACCCCATTATTATTTACCACACCAATATGTATTGAAACCATCAAGTGTAAGCACTAAACTGCAAGTGGTGTTTGACGCCTCTTCGAAAACGTCATCTATGAAATATTTTTATTGCTCATTCGTTTTCGGCTTTGGAAGTACGCATTAACAGCATATATAACTAAGATGTATAGAATGGTACTTATGCACCCGTCTCATCGCCCTTTTTTGTGGAGGTACGAGGAAGACCAGCCGATTGCCACCTATCAATTGAATACTGTAACCTACGGAATGTCTTCTTCACCATACTTAGCAAACCGTAGTTTACACTTCCTTGCTAAAAATTATCAACATATCTACGAAATAGGTTCAAAAATAATAAAAACACAGTTTTACGTTGATGAATTATTGACTGGAGCAAATGACGTCAATGATCTGCTCATCTCATGACACCAAAGGAAATCCTCCAACAATCTTAAGATCGTAACGTACGTAGCCTTAAGGCTGGATTAGCCGAACGTAAATGTAGAAGCCGTAAATGTAGCCGTGTCAGCTGATCGTTTTTGTTATATTAAAAGCTGTACAAATGCTTACTTGAGCGTAATGTCACTTAACCGTAACGTAGGAATCTGTTGAAAATAGAATTCTACGGCTACATTAAGTGACTTTTGTCAAGCAGTGACGGGCTGTTTGTATGTGGAGTATTATGCGGCTATTTTTACTCTTTTTTTTTTTGGTACTTCAAATTTTTGGTACATACATAACATTTTAAGTTTAGTATTCAAATTGTTTTTTTTTTATAAAATCAAGTAACACAAAGTTATAATAGATAATATTAATAACAATAAGAATAAAAAATAAAGGTATTAATAAGAATTATAATCTTATCGCATATAAGAGTTGTTCTTTTATTTTGATTTTTCGACCTTTATTAACCCTTTCATGCCCGAATTTTTTGGGCCAGAGCTAAAATTCTTTTAAGGACATGTGTTTGTTAGTCATGGCCTAAATATGAAGTGATATTAAATTCAGAGTCCTACGTATTTTGGTTTTACACGTTTTTAACCAAGCTTGTTTGCAAAAAAAAAAACATTTAAAAAAATTAAAAATAACGGAATTTATGAACAAAAATGTACAATGTTGCCTATAGGCAACATCGGGCATGAAAGGGTTAATTAAATATTTATAACTACTGAAAACTAATTAATTTTTTAATAAAAACATCTTTAAAAAAATTCTTTCTTTTTTATCTATATTTAGCTTCTTCTTTATGTAGCTTAGAAAAGATGTAATTAATTACATTGATTTATAATAAATTATACACGTATGCATATAATTATTAACATAAAAATAAAACTTTTTATTTAAAAAAAAAAAATTTTAATTTATATATAAAACTGTCTTGGTACTATTTAAATAGCATTTCGTACATTTTGCATCAACGTTTTGCCATCAACGTTTTTTGTATATTAATGCAAAGAGTGAATAATATATGAAATTAAATAGTAAAAAAATAAAATTTCGGTGCAATGGATGGTGAAAAATTGGTATTGCTGGTGCAGGCAAATGAATGCCTCTATAATAAATATTGTCCGGGGTACAAGAACCAGGACAAAAAAGAAATATCTGCAGGCAAATTTCTGCACAGATGGATCATCCAGGTAAGTTATTAATATTTTAGTGTCAAAAATATAGTATGTATTAAAAAAATACTTTTCTTTTATAGAGGAAGTATGCCAAAAGAGATGGTCGTCTCTCAGAGATAGATATACCAAAGAAAAGCGGCAGGAAAATTTGCCATCAGGCAGCGGAGCAAAATACACGTCGCCATGGGTGCTTATGCAAAGTATGGAGTTTATAGCGCCTCATATTGTGCCACGACCGTAAGTAAAAATGAAATATATATTTTTGTACTGAAAATTAAATAATTTTTTTTATTTCCAGAATGCGCAGTTCATGTAGCATGAATAGGGAAGCAACAATTCGCAGTCGTCTTCATCACCAACAGCTTTGCCGTCGCCATTATCTACGCAGTCACCAACGATCGTTTCCTCTCCATTGCCTGAAGTATTATCAGAAGAATCTTTGTTAGAGCCAATTACAGAGACACAAACAACACCCGTAATGTTCAAACGCAAAAGGCCGCTACAAAACGACGAAAAACAGTTCTCCCAAGCAGTTGATGCCTTCAAAAAACTATGCGAGGGCAGAATAAATAAGCCGGAGGAAAACGACGCACTGGCTGGCTTTGGAAAAATGATTGTCGAAGTAATAAGAACAATGAGTTCATCGAAGCAGCTGATAGCGATGCAGAAAGTGACATCATTAGTCATGAAAATGAAGCTTGAGGAGGGTAACTCATACGAATATGTTCTGGAAACCGATATAGAGTGAAATTAAAATCTAATGAAATTTCAAAGTTTTAGTTTTAGTTTATTAATGGCCTGTGTTTTTTAAAACAAACAAGTGATTTGTCATATACATACAAGTATTTGATTAAAAATTAATAAATGTACATATATACATATTTATATATACATGAATATGGATGAAATGTTGATTTTTATTACTGCATTTAGGAAAACGGTCATACACAAATGTATGTTCTAACAGTATTATAATAAAAATGAATTTTAATTTAATTATTCAGCTTTATTTATTTGATTTATTATGATCTACATAGCACAACAAGATACTAAATCTTATAAGTGACTATGTTTATAATCAATAAGATATAAAAAATTAGTATTAATTAAATACCAAAAATTAGAAAAAACACAAAATTAATATATGTACATAAATATTAAATTTAATTATAAAGAAAAGTATAGAAATAATAATAACAATAATAATAATGATGACCTAAATAATAAAATCATAAAATTTACAAAAATGAGGTTAAAATTTTAATTATGAAAATAATTTCAATAACTCCTTTTTGAACGCGTTTGCATTGCCCAGATTTTGGATGTTATTTGGTAGGGAATTCCAAAGACTAATGGTGTGTATAAAAAACTGTCGCTGAGAGAGAGGAGTCCTGAATCGTTGCTGTATAATCCCCACACCCCGGTGGGATCTAGCGAACTTAATTCTACAATATAAATATTTCAGCTGTTTCATATAAATTACTTTATGAAGTAGAAGGAGGCATCTAATTTTCAGGAGATTATCAAATTTGATACCAAGAATCTGGTAAGCTAAATGAGAAATATGATCTCGACGCCCCTTAAGGAAAACATACCTGGCTATGTTATTGTACGCTAGGTTAAGTTTCTGGTTGTCATCATAACTGCAATTTGCGAATATCTCACATCCACATAAAAGTACCGGAATTAAGTACGTCTTAGCAAGTTGCTTGCGAATGACAAAAGGAGTTGAATCTATGACAGCCCACAAATTTCGAAGCATGCCATAAATTCTGCCAACAATGACACTTATATGGGTAGACCACGATAATTTGTCATTAAAGACAACACCCAGATTAGTAGCCGACCTGACAAATTCAATTTTATTTCCCCTGATACTTAATTCAGGTATAGCAAATGATCCGTTTGTTCTCGAAAGTATAATACATTTAGACTTAGAAAGATTGATGCATAGTCCATTGGCCGAGGCCCATCCGTCAATCTTTGCTAAGTCACGATTAATGTAGTCTAAACAAGAATAAATATTCTCCCTTGGAGTACATGTGTAAAGCTGCACATCGTCAGTATACATGTGAACATTACAGTTAACCAAAACATCAGGCAGATCATTTATATACATGCAAAACAGCAGAGGCCCAAGTATTGACCTCTGGGGAACACCTCTACTAAGATTAAGTGGATCCGAAATATTGCCATTGAAATGAACCTTCTGAAATCTGTTCGTCAAATAGGAATAAATTATATTACAAGCAGTTTCGGAGAAATAAAACAGTTTTCGGAGCTTTTCCAATAGAACCGTGTGATCGACTGTATCAAAAGCCTTAGAGAAATCAAGCAGAACCAAGAACGCCACACTATTCCCATCAAGTTCCGACCTAAGTTCCTCAACTACATTTACTAGAGCGGTAGTACAACTCCTACCTTTCATGAAGCCCGACTGACTGACCGTTAATTGATTGTGACCCCTCAGATATTCATCAATTTGTCTGGCCATGATATTCTCCAACACCTTGGATAAAAAAGGAAGGATTGCAATTGGCATGAACTCACAATTAGTTTTGGGAATGGGATGGATTTTAGCCAGTTTCCAACTTTCAGGAAAAGAAGACTTAGTCAGAACTGTATTGAACAAGTAAGTATAGTAAGACAAAAGTTTAGGATTCAGAGCCTTCAAGAATAAAGGATGCAAATCATTAGAACCAACTGCATTCCATTTTACCGCTGAAATACACTCTAAAACCTCGAACTGATTTACGAAACGAAAACTAAAGGAATGCTGTGGTGGAACACAACAGAGGTCATCATACAAGTTACCGTTAGACCTCGGGACCCTAGAATTTACGAACTGGTCATTAAGCTTGTCCACATCCACATCAATATCGGCCTTTGGACATTTTCGGCCATTTCCTATTTCACGAATTACATTCCTTTTAGATTTATTGTCCATAGCATTGGAAAACTTTCCGCCATAATACAATATCTTTGCAGTTATTATGCTCCTGGTAACTTCCATCCGTTCGAATCTATGTAAAGCTTTCAAATCATCCGTCCGAAACCTCTTCCATCTCCTGTAAGCACTATCCCTCCTCTCAATGAGTGCTTTTATTTCCGCATTAAACCAGGGCTGTTGTTTTGGTTTGATGTGCTTGGTTTTGACAGGAACGCACCTGTCATAGAGCAAACGCACTCCGTCCTGAATAAACGATAATTGGTCATTCGCAATACCCAGTGTATATACCTGGTCCCAAGATACGCCATCCAGTTCAATATTCAGAGTTGTATAATCAATGTTTCCAAATTTACGATACGTAATATATTTGTCGACGGGACGAGTTACGGACATATTATAATTAAGGAAGAAAAAGGTCATGGTTGGAGAAGCAGGAAGCAGAAATTTGGTCATATAACAGTACCCTTTCAATGTGATTCACAAATATAAGGTCAATCAAGCTTCTGGATGTTGAATGGAAATGTGTAGGTGTTGACACATTTACAGGACTGAGGTGAAGTGAGAGCATTGGTCCAATAAGGGGATTATCAAGTAGAAGGTTATTGTTAAAGTCACCTACAATAACCATGTCGTCATATCGAATGGTATATACCTGGTCCCAAGATACGCCATCCAGTTCAATATTCAGAGTTGTATAATCAATGTTTCCAAATTTACGATACGTAATATATGTGTCGAAGGGACGAGTTACGGACATATTATAATTAAGGAAGAAAAAGGTCATGGTTGGAGAAGCAGGAAGCAAAAATTTGGTCATATAACAGTACCCTTTCAATGTGATTCACAAATATAAGGTCAATCAAGCTTCTGGATGTTGAATGGAAATGTGTAGGTGTTGACACATTTACAGGACTGAGGTGAAGTGAGAGCATTGGTCCAATAAGGGGATTATCAAGTAGAAGGTTATTGTTAAAGTCACCTACAATAACCATGTCGTCATATCGAATGGTAATATCCTCAAGAATTGAAATAAAAGGATCAAAGTTCAGACTAGAATTCGGTCTATATACACAACCAAGAAGAAGTTTCGGACCATCGTCTGTTGATATTTCCAGAAACAAATATTCAATCTCGGCCCCAATGTAATTTAATAATTTTTCCCTACAAAGTATACCATTTGGAACATAAATCGCAACCCCACCACCTCTGGCCCGGGTCGCAATACCATTAACCAAGATTCGCCTATCTGATCGGAAAAGTTTAAAGCCCTGTAAATTAAAAACTGTATCCTGAACATCCAGGGGTAACCAAGTCTCAGAGATGCAAATAACGTCAATACCCGCTGCCACAAATAAGTAGCTAAATTCATCAATCTTATTATTTAAGCTCTGAGCGTTTATGTGGACAATGTTGATACCTGCCCTTTGTTTCGCAAGGACTCTAATCATGTTATACACACAGTCTCTGGAATTAGAACCTCATGAATGAATTCTAACATAAAATCGTATGAAATTTTTGGCAATGCATTCAAAAATTAGATCTAAAGCAGAAATTGTAATATTTAAGCGTTCAAGTATAATGGAGTTATACATACATGACATAAAGTTGTTCATATTCTTTTTTACGTAAACACAACCCCGCATAGTGAACCCAGATGATACATTTTTTTCTTTTTGAGGCGAATTGCAGCGCTCAATGTTTTAAAATTGGTCTGTGTTAAGTTCTCGTTAATATAGAACTTTTCTTCTGAGGTCAGGCCAATATTTCTAAGGCGGAAGACAAAACCACTGCGTAGTTTCCTGCAGTTTGCCATGGATTTCAAAAAGAAGTTCCTAGCATACGTTTCACAATAATTGCGGCATCTTTGGAGTTCTCCCTATGTTTGTTATTGAGATTCCTTAGACGATAGATGGACTGAATGTTCGGTACAGGTGTATTTATGGTGTTACAAATTTTACAAAATATTTCCTGTAGGTTCTCGTCCTGGGTGTACGGGATTTCATTGATCCTAAGCTCCGACGAAACTGGGTGATTCTTTTGTTGCCTTAATTTCATTTTTAAGTCACTAATTTCCTCGCGCATCTTGTCTACTTCAACAGCTTTGTCCTCGAGAATGGTAATTCTCTCAGCGATGTTCGATAATTTATTTTCAATAATACTATATTTTTCGGGCAAATCACTAATTAACTCCTCTTTGAATACTTTAAATTTGTGATCAATGGTCCGCAGAATTTGTTCCGTGAATTTTTCAAATCTGCTATCCATGCAATTTAAAAGTTTGAATGGTGAGTCAAGCAGTGAAGACCGCGAAGAGCTTGCCCCATGCATTTGATGAATGTCAGTTAGTCGTTTATTGGCAGGAGTGTTGAGCAATTCAGCTCTAGTTGATGGACGGTTTTCGGTAATATCAACTGCTTGCATTTTTATTTTGTTATGGTTATTTTTAGTTTTTGACTTTTTACTATTGTATTTGCCAATGTTTTTATCTTTTCTCAGGTTGTACATTGGAAAGATTAGTTTATGTTTGAAATTAAGTTTAAAATTAACTGCCAATACTCAATTAATAAACGCAAAAACTTGGCAGCACTTTCACAAGCAGTGATTGAAATCAAAACAGCTACTATGTCTTAATTTGTTTACTTTGGTTTTTATTTTGTTGTCTATTGTTTTGTATGGTGTAATGTTATTGTGTATTTATAAAATAGGCAAGGTCACAAGGTAGCTTATTTTATTAATTTTAGTGTATTTTATCTCGCAAGAAAGTTTTCTTACTAGGTTGGATAATGTTTGTTTACAGTTTTTAATTTTCTTTTATTTGAAATATTCTTTTGCAATAATAATTACTTGTTGGATGTAAAACTTGTTGGTGTATTTTAACTGTTCAACCTTAGGTAGATTTTTTGCGACATTTAAAATTTAAGATTTATAAATTGTTGTTGTACACTGTAAGTTGCTTGGAACTTTTATATTTTTGAAATTGTTTGAATTGACAAAATACTTTGCCAATTTATTTCGTAAATCTATAGCCATTTGAGTGGATCGCTTAATATTGGTTGAGAAGGATTGCATAGGCCTTTCGCCATAGCTTCTTAGCTGATTTCTCCACTTTCCTTCTTTGACGGACCCATCTTCAGCCTCCATATCAACATAATTTTCAGGGCAATACCACCGTTTATAATCGGTCAACATGACAAAATTGTGCAGCTCAGTACACGCCAGTGCAATAAAATCTGCATTGTCAGGTGACATTTCAATAGTTGTGAGCAGTACTCTCCAACGAGCGCATAGTATACCGAAGGAATTTTCGATTACTCGGCGTGCTCGGGAAAGTCTATAATTGAAAATATTTTTTTTAGTATCTGGTTAGAACCAGGATACGGGCGCATTAAGTTTGAACGTAACGGGAAGGCAGCATCCGCTACAAAGTAATGAGGAAAGGGATCATCGGATAACGTATTTAAGGGCTTGTTTGGAGGAACGGGCAGTTTTCCTGTCATTACAGATTTCCCAAATGGTGATAAACGAAATATCCCTATTAAAATGAATTAAATGTTTGTTACCATTGTAATACAAGTCTTATTGCATTTTTGATACTTACCTCCATCGCTTTGGCTGCCAGAACTTCCCACACTGACGGAGGTAAAGATGTATTTTGCATCATACACTGCCATTAAAACTAAACTGAAATGTTTTTTATAATTGAAGTACATGGAGTTAGAATTTGCAGGGCACTTTATTGCAACGTGTTTTCCGTCTATTGCACCTACACAATTCGTCATATCCCACATACGGCTAAAATCTTTTTCTATTTCTTCGTATTGGAATGTTGTTGGCTCACTTAAATAAATTGGGGACAACAATTCCCACAAGACTTTACAAGTTTCTAGGACTATACCTCGGATTGTTGATTTTCCCAACTTGTGACTCCATGCAATTGATTATAGTGTGCATCCATGACTTAAGTAGCTGCGAAGTAAAATTTTATATTATATTTTTTCAATTTTTTAATAAATTTATATCTATACTTACAGAAGGGTTATTGCAAGCCTTTCTTCTGGGCCAATCCTCTGCCTTGGCTTTTCCAAACTGTTTCGAACTAATGACAGCAACAAATCAAACACTTCCGAACGCATTCTAGTGTGTTTAAAAAAAAACTGTTCTTCATCATACTTCTTAATATTTATGAACACTTTTTGTTGTAGCCGTTTAAAACATAATCCCTGTTTATGGTCCGAACGCCCCACCTTCTTATGCGCCTTTTTCGGTTTATTTTTTTATATTCTTTATATAAATCTAAAAAATTTAAGTAAGAAAACAAATCTTCCACATCCAATTTTAATAAATAAAAATACACATTTGGGTGCCCTGGTAGTCTAGTGGGTAGTGTGCTAGACTATTAGCGTGAGGGTAGTGGGTTCGATTCCCACCATAGACTCTGGTCTGTGACACTACATCGAGCAAATAGTCAAGTTACTTCGCTCGTATATAATTAGGATATAATTTGTAATTGTATTGTAATTAATATATAAATAAATAAATAAAAATACACATTAATAATAATATATTATATTATTATTTTTTAATATACACGCACGAGATAAAAATGCAAAGATATTTGTTGAAGGATTTTTTGTTTGTTTTTAATATTTAATGTTTTATACTTTATTTTGCTTTTTTCCTTATGTCAAAAACACATGACACGTTTTTAAGTGTTCTATAATCGCTAATACGTTTACATTTACGTTACATTTACATTTACGATACGTTTACAATGTCTGCGTTCGACTAATACAGCCTTTAAAAACGTTTGTGTAGTTATAGAAACGTTAAAAACGGGACAAATGTCAACGAAGAATGTAAACAAAACACAAAGCAACACACATACAAAAACAATATTATGCAAAGAAATTGGTATACAGACATTTGCACTCATCATCAGTGTTGCCGTTTTTGGTTATTTTTTTGTTCAATGTGTAGAATTGGTTACTATTTTTCTTATAAAAATAGATTTTGTTTTGTTTGTTAAAATTAATTAATTAGTAACAAACAGTCTTATGCAAAAAAAACCTTATTATGACCTTGAACATTAGTTATCAACGGCTTTTAGCTTAATAATCCATTATTAAAAAAGTATATGCAAAAACAGTATTTTAACTAATATCCATTTTAATGTTTTTTTTTTATTTGATGCTGACAATACCATTATTTCATTCTGCCAATTTTTCCTTAATATTGTGTATGAACGATTATTAGTTCATTTGGTATTCGTGTCTAATATTATTTTTTATGTTTTTATACAAAATAATTGTTTTTATTAACATAAAAATGGGGTTGTATTTGTTTATTTAATAAAAACAATGTACAAATAAAATAAAACAACCAATGTAATTAAAATATTATACTTTGATTAAAGAAAGTAATCGAGTACCGGTTTCTTTAAATTTGTTTTGATAATTTAGACATCGCTAAACTATTTTGTAAACAAAATTTATATTTTTGGCAAAAAGAATAATTTGGATAGAAAAAATATGGAGAAAAAACCTATTTTTATTATTTATTTATATATATATTATTTATATATATATATATTTTATTACATTAAATCATACCTCGGCAGAGAGTAAAATTTTAGTTTTTTTTACTGGAATTGGTTGTTTTTTATACACGGGTGAACATACAAACGCTCACTGCGTATGTACGCATTAAATACAAAAATTTACATATACCGTATTACCTGGACATTTAGCGAATAGAATCCTTTTCTATTAATATAGTATTGCGCTAAGTCACCACCAGTTTTGTTATTTTGATATGTGTGCCATCTATAGCACCAATGACACCAGGGAAGTTGCGAATTTTTTTAAATTACTGGGCAATTTTGACCTCCTCACCCACAGAAGTTGGCATCTTTATCTTTTGTTTGCTGAGCTTGGCCAAAGCTCGGACAACCTTTGCACATATACGGCCAACTGTAGATTGTGCAAGGCCATGGAGATCACCAGCATCATCCTGAATCTAAAAATGTAATGTTAAATCTATGCTTTCCTTGTTATTCACTTTACATACTTCCCTACGTCCCCAACAACGCAATGCTACTAACACCTGCAGCTCAGGTGAAGTTCCACATCCTCTTCGATCAAGTTCTATATCTGATCGTATTAGACTTACAATTTTTAACCCTTTCTTTTTTGAAACGGTATTTGGAATTCGCTCCTTGTAAATCCTTTGACGAGGGCAATTACAATTTTGGGTAATAATTTCTTTTGAAATTGAAAATTAATATATTTGTATCAAAATATTTTCCAATTCTAATAAACTTACCAGTTCTCCGGATTAAATTGTTTTTTGTTTTTTTAATTCTTTTTTATTTTATTTTTAAAAAATTAGAATATTTGTCACAAAATGTCAAAAATTGTAATAAAATTATGACATATGACTTTAATGTAGGTTTAAAGTAGGGTTGAACCATTGTTAAATTTCTTAGATTTAACAATGGTTTACTACAGGTATTTTAAGCTAATTATCGTTTTTGGATATACTTATATGGAATTTAGCTTAACAACGGTTAGTAAGCATGTTGTAAGTTTTTTTGCATTAGACTGCAACATTATAATTTTATTTTGTTACTTTTTGTTTCTTTTTTCTTAATTATAATTTAAATTTGAAAAAAAAAAAATTAAAAAAACTGCGAATTTAATTTTGGTTATATTTTTTCTGAAGTCGCCGTAGTCTAGTAGGTAGTGTGTTGGCTTATTAGACGTAAAGCCAGAGTTCGAGCCCCAGGCCAGACATCAAAAGAAAGTACATAAAGTATTTCTTCGGCGACTTTCTCTCAGCAGATATCTGGCAGAAACTCTGAGAGTAAATAAAATTGCCATGAAAAGTTTCTCAAAAATCTGTCGTTTGGAGTCGACTTTAAACTGTAGGTCCCACCACTCATGTATAAAATTAACACACACACGTGGTGTGAGAAACCAGGTCGTCATCCTGACTAAAGGGTTGTAATGACCGATTATGTATGTATGTATGTATTTTATATTTTTTTTTTATTTGGTGATTTATTCACAAATGTTGGTTACAATATTTTTTTTCTTGGCAGCACTGCTCGTCACCACTCATGTTCAAATGTCACATAAAAACGTGGGAGAATTCTGTTTTATACAGATCGTTCCGTTTTGCTAACGAGAGAGAACGTTTCGGTAAGCGTTTACATTGTTCTCCATATGCTAAAAAGAGAACGTTCGCTACGGTACGTTACATGTGAGTAACTGCAGCTTTACTCGTGCTCCAAGCTTATTTAAGATATCTTAAAATATATGTGTATATATTTACAACTATTTATCTCTTATATTATATTTCTCTTTAAAAGTTACAACACTAATTTTAACAAAACATTTTCAATTTCTATCATCTGTCAATTCCTATCAAAATATGCAGATCACTTAGATTTAAATTCATTCCATATTTGTTATATTCTTATTTTTAAAAAATAATGTTAAAAATATTACAATGGAATATTAATGGTTATATTAATAATTACGCAGAATTGCTAATACTAATAAAGAACTATTCCCCTAAAATTATATGTCTCCAAGAAACCCACTTACACTCCTACCTTAATATCCCTATTTATATTAACTACAATATATACAATCTTAACACGTCCACAACAAGATATGGTGGTGTAGCCATACTGGCTCATAGGTCCTTAGAACAGAAACAATCCTTTTCGTCCAATGTTTTTGATGTTGTTGGTATAGAAATCATATCGCAAATCAAACTACATATAATTAGTACATATTTTTCACCTTAAACAAATTTCAATCAGAATAATCTTGAAAATATATTTTGTACAAACCTATCATCACTTATACTTGGTGATTTTAATAGTCGCCATAGAAGTTGGGGTTCTCCTTCCAATTCTCAAAAATTATTTAAATTTCTGAACGAGTCTAATCTGATACTCCTAAATGACGGTTCTCCTACTTACCAAAACACTCTGGGAACTCTCTCCCATATCGATCTTAGCTTTTGTTCGCCTGTCTATATCCACACATTAGCTGGAAAACTGAAAAAAAATTTTTGGATGTGATCACTTTCCTATTGTCATCTCTTTATTTTCTAATAACATAGTACGTAGAGAATTCAATAAACCTAAATTCAATTTAAATTTTGCTGATTGGCCGAAATTTCAACAACTCGGTGAAACATTGAATAATTAAAAGCACAGAAAAATAAACTCTGGCAATCAAAAGAAACATGATACAAGCGAACCTAATCATGTATAAAAAGGCCAATGAGAAATACAAAAGACAAATTAAACTATCAAAAAATGAATCTTTTTTCAACTAACCTCTAAAATTCAACCAAGCAATCCAATTCAGAAAATTTGGACCAATATTAGGAATTTTACAGGCTACAAAGCATCTCATAAACTTCACTGCATTTCCTCTTTGTTAAATCAAGATACATTGTATACAAACTCCTTGGATATAGGCAACGAATTTGACAAATATTGGTCTGAAAAATCCGATGCCAACAATTTCTCGAACAATTTTAGATTAAGGAATCAAGATTTCACGACCAACCTCCCTTCGGCCACATCATGTGCCCAAGCTATGAAAATAGAATCAAAAATCAATTTCATAGAATTTAATTCTACTTTAAAAGTATTAAATGGTAACACCCCTGGAATGGACAGAATATCGTTTATAATGTTAAAGATGCTGCCGCACTGTCTGAAAACCCGCATTATAGCCCTATTCAAGAAAATATTTAATAATTTTATACCACAACAATTTAAAAATAGCATCGTAGTGGCTATCCAGGTTTTAGGATAAAGAGTAAAACTAATATAAGTTCATACAGACCCATATAGGCTAGGTTAGGTCGGAGTGGTAGCTCTGTTATCGCAAAGCTCACTGGAGCACCCATAGCGGCCCGTTGTGATGCCACGGGTGAACGTAGTCCCTGTACTAACCAAGTTCCACCAAAATCAGAGAAAAGGATGAAGTTGGTCAGCGCAAGGGCTGCACAACAAAAGCACGACTACCCCGCACTGGAAAACCAGCCAGAAAGTTTGATGAACGAAGCTATATCCTTGATGTCAATAGATGATAGCTCCGTTAGGCTAACAAGGAATAGGGAGCCAAATAACCTATATCTACACCTAGCAAGAGACGGGCACTGGCAAAGAAAGTGACGTAAGCTGCTAACTTTAGATAAAATTGTAACAAATAGATTGTGGTGGTTTCTTACCAACAATAAACTACTTAACAATCGTCAATTTGGTTTTAGAAAGGGTAGTTCGTTAGACTTTGAACGAGCATTTGATAAAGTAGGCGGCATTCATTCAGTACTACAGCAATTACAAGAATGGAAAGTAGGTTAAAATATAATTAGGTACATCGCTAATTTTATGTACAATAGGAAGATTGCAATTCGCATTAACAACCAATTTTCCAATATTTTTCCTCTACACAATGGAGTTCGACAGGCTTCTCCCTTATCGGTAATAATTTTTCTTATAGCATACAATAAATTATGCTCAATCTTATCACTACATAAAGAAATCGATTTTTGTACATACGCAGATGATTTTAATTTAATTATTAAATCTAATCTATTTTCTGACATAAACAATTGGTGCGACTTATCGGGCGCTTAACTATCGTTCTCAAAATGTAAATACTTACATATCTGTCGTCTTAAACACTGCAACAGTGATTTTTGATCTACACTCATATCCATATCGAAAGTAAATTCTCTTCGTTTGTTAGGCACACTAATAAATGAACGCTAAAACTCGAACGACCATATTGAATTCCTACAGACCTCTCTTTCTCAACGATTAAATATTTTAAAATGCATATCTCACCCAAAATGGAATACAAATTCAATTTCGCTTCTTTCAATAGTTAGAGCACTTATTCTCTCAAAGATTAACTACGTTTACAATTCTTCGGTTATGTTCCTAAATCTCAACTAAATAAAATTGACACTTATAAATTCCAGCATAAGGATATCCTTCGGCGTTTTGCGATCTACTCCTGTTCCTAACCAACGTTAGGAACATTAGATCTTTAGACACGCAAACAGACATACTCACTACTAGATTATTTTATCCGGTGACTTATGGCGAAAATAACCCACTAATACAAATAGCCAAAAATATAAGACATTCCAAAAGAAATCCAAAAGTACCCTCAACCCTTCATAGAATAATTCAAAATAGTAAAGCCCATGATTTTCCGAATTATATCACCTCAAGAATTACTAAACAACCACCATGGCTTTCAGATTCTTCATCCATTGACATGTCACTTCATAAACTTCCGAAATGTATTACTTCCCCTCTTCAATGTAGAAATTATGTGCGAGAATGATTTTAAAAAGTTGTATATCTCCTTTAAAATCATTTTATGTTGATGGTTTTAATATTTATATGATTTAAAATCGCTCGAAAAACATAACTCCTCTCGTCTTTAGGGTTATGTATTTCAGCACCGGTGTCTATATCCCTCTCGTGTTCGGGATCGTACTGATAACAGTAGATGTTAAGGTTTCGATATTTATATTTTAATCTCTTCTGTACGATAAGATGGACATACAGTAATGTTAGACAATAAACCAAATTTACTCTTTTTATACCTACGCAAATTTTAAAATTTCATTATATTGTGAAATTAAAAGAATATTTTTTTTTTTATTTTTTTTTATTTATATAACATAAAATATTCAGAGTTACATATACATTTACAATATTTTCTTTACTTCAGTTGTAAGAGGTACATATTCAAACATTCTCTCATGTATAATTAAACAATATGCAGATGTGTTAAGTGGTATGTTTTGTTGTGTCTTCAATTCGATTCGTATATCAATAGGTCCAGTTTTTACGGTTTCATTTTGATGTGTTACATCTAGAACAAATATTGGTGCAATTGTCTTAAAACTATCTCGTTTTAGTAAG
This sequence comes from Sarcophaga subvicina, assembly GCA_936449025.2. NCBI lineage: Eukaryota > Metazoa > Arthropoda > Insecta > Diptera > Sarcophagidae > Sarcophaga > Sarcophaga subvicina. Next base: position 461,124 of record OW388085.2, on the reverse strand, counting down.
GGTTGCGAGGGGCGTGAATAATAACTTTCTTGAAATCTTGAATACATATGATATAGTAGAGCGAACCGATTTCTATCAAATTTAAGATTTAAATCATCGTAGGGATACGACTCTGAGTTGAGATGAACTTTAACGGCGGTTAGATCACAATGTATAAATTTGTTAGAGCTATTTCGAAATGCTATTAACAGAAATCGAGGTCTTTCATTTTCATGAGCAAGCTTAACATTCCATAATATTTTATTGCTTTCGGGAAGAGAGGGGTAATAATACATATCCCAACTTCTAAACGATATATTCAAAGGTCGACGACTGTTGATAGTTTTATACATTTCCAGTTTATTGACATCAGAAAGTTGAACATGTGGGACTTTCAATGTTATATTTAAAATCGATAGTTTACATTTTTCACTTGATATATTTGATTTAGAATCTTGAGAATCATCTTTAGATCGTAGAAGAATTAATTCGTGTTTGGAATTAACTATTATCTTATTGTAATCTTCTGCAAATCCGAGTAACATTTTTAATGGAACACAAAAATTAAAACCTCCAGTAATAAGCGAAAGATCAGATTCATTGATTGGTGACCATCCTGCATTTACTACTGCATCACTTTCGAATTGATTTAATGAAATATAATTCTTAATATCCGTTGTTATACCCAGATGACGTGTACGATCAATTTCTACACCATTTATCTCATAACGAATTTCATCGAACAGATAGGACGTACAGTTGTTTAAGAGTTTTAATGATGGAGAGACTGTAGAATCGTCTTTTGTTGCAAATCCTTCTATGTATAGAAAACTTTCACTTGGTAGAACTAATAAATCTTGGTTTTGAATTGATATACGAATTTCATCGTTGTTCTTAAATGATTGTAGATATGATGTATAACTATGATATTCTTTCTTAATGATTGAATTATCAAAATTTGGTTGTTGTAGTATGTTAATTATACTCATTTTTGTTTTAGTTTAAAACCAAGTTGTCTTAGAAATTCACGATTATGTCTACTGAGATTCTGTGTCCTCTGTTTTTGTGTATTTTTTTATTTGTGATAATTTTTTAAAATCTTCAGTTCTTGTTGCTGTTTTTATTGTTGGAGCTGGGTGCAACTTTTTTGTTTGCGATACTGATAATGAATTGTTGTTGTTGTTGTAGGAATTGTTTTTACTATTGGATATAATCATTCCTTCAGCGGTTTCAAATGTAATCTAATAGATCTTTTTTCTCCGCGAAAATTAATAAGGTTTCTGTCCTGATCGGCTACTTTTAGAACAATGGTGTTGATTGATCTAGCATTAACTGGTAAATAAATGACGTTTGCTTGTGCTTCTGTTATTTTAAAGCCAGGACGCACGTTAAGCGAAAATTGATGTAGAGTGTGAGCAGAAACGTTATTTATATAGGATCCGCTGACAATATTACACTCAATTAAAATAGTGTTTATTTTTGTAATATCTATTGTTTTGTCTGATTTATGCTCTTCACCAGGCTTTAGAACTCTCTTACTAAATCCAAGTAGTGTTCCAATTGATCTCTCTTTATCGAAAAATATCGTATCAATTGAGCTCTCTATATAGGTTTGTAGTGTGTTATAATTTGATTGAATATTAAGTTTTCCTTTTACATTCAACTTTCTAAATAGAAAATCAGCTAAATCTGAAAATTCATATGATCCCACACGAATTTCTACAATACCAATATGAAACAAATTGTTCTCATAATCAATATTCGGAATTGAGTGATATGTATCAAAACTTATTAGACCGCAAACATAGTTTGATCCAAGCACAATGGGTGGGAAATAGTCAGCAACTAGTTTTGATGTATTTCCGTTCAGAGTTAATGTTATGGACATCTTAACGTATACCTTGCGAATGAATAATTTTCAAATATTACAGTGTTTTTATAATGATGTTGATGACGATACTGATGTATTATTTGAATTTATCCATGAATTGTGATTTGATGAAAATCCAACCATTTAACATACAACATATTTCCTCTCCTCTTTAATACTTTTTCAACTAAATATGTTTGAGTGTATTTTGTTTTCAAAAGTTCATATTCATAAAATCCACCTTTATTTCACTACCACGATAGTCTTCTAAAATGTAAGTATTGGGATTTGTATTCCTTATATTTTTGATTTCGAAGATTTCTGTAGTCCAATTTGGTGTATATCCTTTTTCAAATACATGTTTATATTTGCTTATACGAACATGATCACCAATTTTAAACTTAGGTCTCCTAAAAACTTTTAAGTTATTGTAGACGGTGTCCAAAAGAGTTTTTTCATTGAAAGAGTTCACTTCATTTGGTGTCATTTTAATTGTTCTATGAAGTGTATTATTATATTTATCTATCAGTTCTTGATATATGTTTATCCATTTGTAAGTTCCTTGAAAGCTAAACTCTTTCCACATCATCCCTTTCAATGTTCTATTAAATCGTTCAACTATTGATGCTTTCAAAGAACTATATGTTGAATAGTGATTAATTTTATGAGATTGCATTAAATGTTGAAATTGATTATTAAAGAACTCTCTACCATCATTGGTTTGCGGGTTTTTTGGTTTTCGTTTTGATGTATCGAATACACTCTTAATAGCAGCCGTTACGTTTTGTTCACCTTTATTTTTAACTGCAACAGCCTAGGCTTTTTTTGAAAAAGTATCTATAACTGTTAGAAGATAACGATATCCATTATTATACATTTCATAGCTTCCCATTTCAACTAAATCAGCTTGCCATAAATCATCAATTCCCTTCAGTACAACTCGTCTTCTTTTGAAATTGCCGACTGCCTTTTGTTGAAATTTTTGTTGTTATTTTGAATAAATGTTTAATTATTCGTCTATATTTGAAGGCTCGTGTTCCTTTCACTTGTTCATTAGGTTCATAACGACGTCTATGTACATTGGTATGAATTAAAATCTCTTTATATTTTTTCAAATCATTTTTAGTATAATGGAGAGATTTTGTATGAAATACTAGTTCAAATAATCCAGGTGTCATTTTCAATTTCATGTTTCCAATCTGCATAGTATTATCTCCATTAAATATTAATTTTTCCTTGCCATATTTCCAACTTCCGTCTTCATCTTGATTAAAACCATAAATTTTATAAAATTGCTTATTATCAATAAGTAATTGAATATTTTCAAATAATGGAGAGTTTTTCGTTAGCTTTAAACTTTGTTTTATTTTCAAGTTTTTGATACATGTACTTGATACAGGTCTATTATGACCATAGTTTTGTTCATCATCATTATCATCAGTTGACATATTTCCATATTGAAAATCGTCACTAGCACCATTTACATCGTAATAATCATCATCATCATCAATAGTGTTGTCTATATCCTTATGCTTATGTTCAAGTTTTCCGATGATTTTATTATCATCATTTACGTCATCATTATCATCGTCGCCATCAAAAGTGTTGTCTATATACATATCTTTATGTTTATCTTCAAGTTTTCCAATGATTTTTTTAAGTGGTTTTGTTATTGGTTGAAAGGTATCTTCTAATAAATTAACTCTATCTATTTGATTCAGTTTAATATTTTTTAACTTTTCCTTTAGAACAGCTCTTGTCTTTACAAGATCTTCTAACATTTTATTATGATAATTTTTAGACATTATAATAATTTTTTATATAAATTTTGATCTGGTTATGATCTGCTTGCTATCTGCTTACTATCTGCTTGCTATCTGGATATGATCTGCTTTATATCTGGTTACGATCTGCTTGCTATCTGGTTACAATCTGCTTGCTATCTAATGTCAAATAACATATGATAGTTGTATGAAACTATAAAATCCTTTTCCGATAACGTCCTTTATTTATTAAATCATCCTTGCTTACAACAAGAAATCAATATTTATCTTTCCAACACTCACTGCAAAGGTCAACAAATTGTTTAAAAGTTATATCAATAATAACATGATCATTATACATATGTTTTAAATTCATTTCATCCTGTTTAAATATTATAATCATATTTGCATTATCGCGTATTAGATGTTTTGGAATTTTAGTATATGTTTGACTCAGATAAAAGCAATCAATAAATTTATGTCTTCCCATGCAGAAGTTGTGTCTTATATTATTTTGTTTCTCACAAATAACATCATCGAATATTATTATAGAATGTGGATAAGCTTTTGCTGGACTTAGAACTTCTTCATTTTCCGAAAACGTAAATAGATTAATTTCGTTTATCGGTTTAATTAATTTTCTTAGATAGCAATATTTTGGTTGATATAATGATTTCGAGTATACATAGATGTTTTTAAATCTCAATCCGTTAGGACTTTCAATTAGACTTATCATCACATTAGTTTTACCACAATTCGATGGTCCCACTATCAATACACGAATAGAATTCGGTAATAATGTATTTTGCACAACTGTTTTATCTCTTGATTGATAGTGTTTTCACACCGAGTGGTTTTAACGCAAAAGTTGGTTTTAACGTTAAAACCAAAAATAAAACCTGATTTTACCATACAAAATTATTGTGTTAAAACCAAAATAAAACCTTTTTTGAATTGGTTTTAAGTTGGTTTTATGAAATACAACCTTGTTTTGATGTACTAAATGTACTAAATCAGAGCTACCAGCTCTGAAAACCTGAAAACAGCTGATAAAAACAAAAACAAATGTAAATAAATAAATAAATAAATAAATGTAAATAATCATTTATTTTGTGTTAAAAAAGGAAAAATTTGGAATATTTTTAATTTCTTCAATGAAAATTTTAAAATTTTTTAAATATTTAATTACTAATCGAAATGTGTGTTGTTTCTGGTCACAATGAATATAGTTTCTTGTGCGAAAGGTAAGTCAGAAGCTAAATATATCAAGATGAAATAAGGCATATTGCTCATAAATTTTTTTTCTCGCAGTCATAAATGTCATGAATTTAAAACCAATTTTAATAAAACTTGCAGTGTGAACGCAAAATCAGCTGTTATTTTCAGAATAATCTTGAAAATATATTTTGTACAAACCTATCATCACTTATACTTGGTGATTTTAATAGTCGCCATAGAAGTTGGGGTTCTCCTTCCAATTCTCAAAAATTATTTAAATTTCTGAACGAGTCTAATCTGATACTCCTAAATGACGGTTCTCCTACTTACCTAAACACTCTGGGAACTCTCTCCCATATCGATCTTAGCTTTTGTTCGCCTGTCTATATCCACACATTATTTGGAAAACTGAAAAAAAATTTTTGGATGTGATCACTTTCCTATTGTCATCTCTTTATTTTCTAATAACATAGTACGTAGAGAATTCAATAAACCTAAATTCAATTTAAATTTTGCTGATTGGCCGAAATTTCAACAACTCGGTGAAACATTGAATAATTAAAAGCACAGAAAAATAAACTCTGGCAATCAAAAGAAACATGATACAAGCGAACCTAATCATGTATAAAAAGGCCAATGAGAAATACAAAAGACAAATTAAACTATCAAAAAATGAATCTTTTTTCAACTAACCTCTAAAATTCAACCAAGCAATCCAATTCAGAAAATTTGGACCAATATTAGGAATTTTACAGGCTACAAAGCATCTCATAAACTTCACTGCATTTCCTCTTTGTTAAATCAAGATACATTGTATACAAACTCCTTGGATATAGGCAACGAATTTGACAAATATTGGTCTGAAAAATCCGATGCCAACAATTTCTCGAACAATTTTAGATTAAGGAATCAAGATTTCACGACCAACCTCCCTTCGGCCACATCATGTGCCCAAGCTATGAAAATAGAATCAAAAATCAATTTCATAGAATTTAATTCTACTTTAAAAGTATTAAATGGTAACACCCCTGGAATGGACAGAATATCGTTTATAATGTTAAAGATGCTGCCGCACTGTCTGAAAACCCGCATTATAGCCCTATTCAAGAAAATATTTAATAATTTTATACCACAACAATTTAAAAATAGCATCGTAGTGGCTATCCAGGTTTTAGGATAAAGAGTAAAACTAATATAAGTTCATACAGACCCATATAGGCTAGGTTAGGTCGGAGTGGTAGCTCTGTTATCGCAAAGCTCACTGGAGCACCCATAGCGGCCCGTTGTGATGCCACGGGTGAACGTAGTCCCTGTACTAACCAAGTTCCACCAAAATCAGAGAAAAGGATGAAGTTGGTCAGCGCAAGGGCTGCACAACAAAAGCACGACTACCCCGCACTGGAAAACCAGCCAGAAAGTTTGATGAACGAAGCTATATCCTTGATGTCAATAGATGATAGCTCCGTTAGGCTAACAAGGAATAGGGAGCCAAATAACCTATATCTACACCTAGCAAGAGACGGGCACTGGCAAAGAAAGTGACGTAAGCTGCTAACTTTAGATAAAATTGTAACAAATAGATTGTGGTGGTTTCTTACCAACAATAAACTACTTAACAATCGTCAATTTGGTTTTAGAAAGGGTAGTTCGTTAGACTTTGAACGAGCATTTGATAAAGTAGGCGGCATTCATTCAGTACTACAGCAATTACAAGAATGGAAAGTAGGTTAAAATATAATTAGGTACATCGCTAATTTTATGTACAATAGGAAGATTGCAATTCGCATTAACAACCAATTTTCCAATATTTTTCCTCTACACAATGGAGTTCGACAGGCTTCTCCCTTATCGGTAATAATTTTTCTTATAGCATACAATAAATTATGCTCAATCTTATCACTACATAAAGAAATCGATTTTTGTACATACGCAGATGATTTTAATTTAATTATTAAATCTAATCTATTTTCTGACATAAACAATTGGTGCGACTTATCGGGCGCTTAACTATCGTTCTCAAAATGTAAATACTTACATATCTGTCGTCTTAAACACTGCAACAGTGATTTTTGATCTACACTCATATCCATATCGAAAGTAAATTCTCTTCGTTTGTTAGGCACACTAATAAATGAACGCTAAAACTCGAACGACCACATTGAATTCCTACAGACCTCTCTTTCTCAACGATTAAATATTTTAAAATGCATATCTCACCCAAAATGGAATACAAATTCAATTTCGCTTCTTTCAATAGTTAGAGCACTTATTCTCTCAAAGATTAACTACGTTTACAATTCTTCGGTTATGTTCCTAAATCTCAACTAAATAAAATTGACACTTATAAATTCCAGCATAAGGATATCCTTCGGCGTTTTGCGATCTACTCCTGTTCCTAACCAACGTTAGGAACATTAGATCTTTAGACACGCAAACAGACATACTCACTACTAGATTATTTTATCCGGTGACTTATGGCGAAAATAACCCACTAATACAAATAGCCAAAAATATAAGACATTCCAAAAGAAATCCAAAAGTACCCTCAACCCTTCATAGAATAATTCAAAATAGTAAAGCCCATGATTTTCCGAATTATATCACCTCAAGAATTACTAAACAACCACCATGGCTTTCAGATTCTTCATCCATTGACATGTCACTTCATAAACTTCCGAAATGTATTACTTCCCCTCTTCAATGTAGAAATTATGTGCGAGAATGATTTTAAAAAGTTGTATATCTCCTTTAAAATCATTTTATGTTGATGGTTTTAATATTTATATGATTTAAAATCGCTCGAAAAACATAACTCCTCTCGTCTTTAGGGTTATGTATTTCAGCACCGGTGTCTATATCCCTCTCGTGTTCGGGATCGTACTGATAACAGTAGATGTTAAGGTTTCGATATTTATATTTTAATCTCTTCTGTACGATAAGATGGACATACAGTAATGTTAGACAATAAACCAAATTTACTCTTTTTATACCTACGCAAATTTTAAAATTTCATTATATTGTGAAATTAAAAGAATATTTTTTTTTTTATTTTTTTTTATTTATATAACATAAAATATTCAGAGTTACATATACATTTACAATATTTTCTTTACTTCAGTTGTAAGAGGTACATATTCAAACATTCTCTCATGTATAATTAAACAATATGCAGATGTGTTAAGTGGTATGTTTTGTTGTGTCTTCAATTCGATTCGTATATCAATAGGTCCAGTTTTTACGGTTTCATTTTGATGTGTTACATCTAGAACAAATATTGGTGCAATTGTCTTAAAACTATCTCGTTTTAGTAAGGGTTGCGAGGGGCGTGAATAATAACTTTCTTGAAATCTTGAATACATATGATATAGTAGAGCGAACCGATTTCTATCAAATTTAAGATTTAAATCATCGTAGGGATACGACTCTGAGTTGAGATGAACTTTAACGGCGGTTAGATCACAATGTATAAATTTGTTAGAGCTATTTCGAAATGCTATTAACAGAAATCGAGGTCTTTCATTTTCATGAGCAAGCTTAACATTCCATAATATTTTATTGCTTTCGGGAAGAGAGGGGTAATAATACATATCCCAACTTCTAAACGATATATTCAAAGGTCGACGACTGTTGATAGTTTTATACATTTCCAGTTTATAGACATCAGAAAGTTGAACATGTGGGACTTTCAATGTTATATTTAAAATCGATAGTTTACATTTTTCACTTGATATATTTGATTTAGAATCTTGAGAATCATCTTTAGATCGTAGAAGAATTAATTCGTGTTTGGAATTAACTATTATCTTATTGTAATCTTCTGCAAATCCGAGTAACATTTTTAATGGAACACAAAAATTAAAACCTCCAGTAATAAGCGAAAGATCAGATTCATTGATTGGTGACCATCCTGCATTTACTACTGCATCACTTTCGAATTGATTTAATGAAATATAATTCTTAATATCCGTTGTTATACCCAGATGACGTGTACGATCAATTTCTACACCATTTATCTCATAACGAATTTCATCGAACAGATAGGACGTACAGTTGTTTAAGAGTTTTAATGATGGAGAGACTGTAGAATCGTCTTTTGTTGCAAATCCTTCTATGTATAGAAAACTTTCACTTGGTAGAACTAATAAATCTTGGTTTTGAATTGATATACGAATTTCATCGTTGTTCTTAAATGATTGTAGATATGATGTATAACTATGATATTCTTTCTTAATGATTGAATTATCAAAATTTGGTTGTTGTAGTATGTTAATTATACTCATTTTTGTTTTAGTTTAAAACCAAGTTGTCTTAGAAATTCACGATTATGTCTACTGAGATTCTGTGTCCTCTGTTTTTGTGTATTTTTTTATTTGTGATAATTTTTTAAAATCTTCAGTTCTTGTTGCTGTTTTTATTGTTGGAGCTGGGTGCAACTTTTTTGTTTGCGATACTGATAATGAATTGTTGTTGTTGTTGTAGGAATTGTTTTTACTATTGGATATAATCATTCCTTCAGCGGTTTCAAATGTAATCTAATAGATCTTTTTTCTCCGCGAAAATTAATAAGGTTTCTGTCCTGATCGGCTACTTTTAGAACAATGGTGTTGATTGATCTAGCATTAACTGGTAAATAAATGACGTTTGCTTGTGCTTCTGTTATTTTAAAGCCAGGACGCACGTTAAGCGAAAATTGATGTAGAGTGTGAGCAGAAACGTTATTTATATAGGATCCGCTGACAATATTACACTCAATTAAAATAGTGTTTATTTTTGTAATATCTATTGTTTTGTCTGATTTATGCTCTTCACCAGGCTTTAGAACTCTCTTACTAAATCCAAGTAGTGTTCCAATTGATCTCTCTTTATCGAAAAATATCGTATCAATTGAGCTCTCTATATAGGTTTGTAGTGTGTTATAATTTGATTGAATATTAAGTTTTCCTTTTACATTCAACTTTCTAAATAGAAAATCAGCTAAATCTGAAAATTCATATGATCCCACACGAATTTCTACAATACCAATATGAAACAAATTGTTCTCATAATCAATATTCGGAATTGAGTGATATGTATCAAAACTTATTAGACCGCAAACATAGTTTGATCCAAGCACAATGGGTGGGAAATAGTCAGCAACTAGTTTTGATGTATTTCCGTTCAGAGTTAATGTTATGGACATCTTAACGTATACCTTGCGAATGAATAATTTTCAAATATTACAGTGTTTTTATAATGATGTTGATGACGATACTGATGTATTATTTGAATTTATCCATGAATTGTGATTTGATGAAAATCCAACCATTTAACATACAACATATTTCCTCTCCTCTTTAATACTTTTTCAACTAAATATGTTTGAGTGTATTTTGTTTTCAAAAGTTCATATTCATAAAATCCACCTTTATTTCACTACCACGATAGTCTTCTAAAATGTAAGTATTGGGATTTGTATTCCTTATATTTTTGATTTCGAAGATTTCTGTAGTCCAATTTGGTGTATATCCTTTTTCAAATACATGTTTATATTTGCTTATACGAACATGATCACCAATTTTAAACTTAGGTCTCCTAAAAACTTTTAAGTTATTGTAGACGGTGTCCAAAAGAGTTTTTTCATTGAAAGAGTTCACTTCATTTGGTGTCATTTTAATTGTTCTATGAAGTGTATTATTATATTTATCTATCAGTTCTTGATATATGTTTATCCATTTGTAAGTTCCTTGAAAGCTAAACTCTTTCCACATCATCCCTTTCAATGTTCTATTAAATCGTTCAACTATTGATGCTTTCAAAGAACTATATGTTGAATAGTGATTAATTTTATGAGATTGCATTAAATGTTGAAATTGATTATTAAAGAACTCTCTACCATCATCGGTTTGCGGGTTTTTTGGTTTTCGTTTTGATGTATCGAATACACTCTTAATAGCAGCCGTTACGTTTTGTTCACCTTTATTTTTAACTGCAACAGCCTAGGCTTTTTTTGAAAAAGTATCTATAACTGTTAGAAGATAACGATATCCATTATTATACATTTCATAGCTTCCCATTTCAACTAGATCAGCTTGCCATAAATCATCAATTCCCTTCAGTACAACTCGTCTTCTTTTGAAATTGCCGACTGCCTTTTGTTGAAATTTTTGTTGTTATTTTGAATAAATGTTTAATTATTCGTCTATATTTGAAGGCTCGTGTTCCTTTCACTTGTTCATTAGGTTCATAACGACGTCTATGTGCATTGGTATGAATTAAAATCTCTTTATATTTTTTCAAATCATTTTTAGTATAATGGAGAGATTTTGTATGAAATACTAGTTCAAATAATCCAGGTGTCATTTTCAATTTCATGTTTCCAATCTGCATAGTATTATCTCCATTAAATATTAATTTTTCCTTGCCATATTTCCAACTTCCGTCTTCATCTTGATTAAAACCATAAATTTTATAAAATTGCTTATTATCAATAAGTAATTGAATATTTTCAAATAATGGAGAGTTTTTCGTTAGCTTTAAACTTTGTTTTATTTTCAAGTTTTTGATACATGTACTTGATACAGGTCTATTATGACCATAGTTTTGTTCATCATCATTATCATCAGTTGACATATTTCCATATTGAAAATCGTCACTAGCACCATTTACATCGTAATAATCATCATCATCATCAATAGTGTTGTCTATATCCTTATGCTTATGTTCAAGTTTTCCGATGATTTTATTATCATCATTTACGTCATCATTATCATCGTCGCCATCAAAAGTGTTGTCTATATACATATCTTTATGTTTATCTTCAAGTTTTCCGATGATTTTTTTAAGTGGTTTTGTTATTGGTTGAAAGGTATCTTCTAATAAATTAACTCTATCTATTTGATTCAGTTTAATATTTTTTAACTTTTCCTTTAGAACAGCTCTTGTCTTTACAAGATCTTCTAACATTTTATTATGATAATTTTTAGACATTATAATAATTTTTTATATAAATTTTGATCTGGTTATGATCTGCTTGCTATCTGCTTACTATCTGCTTGCTATCTGGATATGATCTGCTTTATATCTGGTTACGATCTGCTTGCTATCTGGTTACAATCTGCTTGCTATCTAATGTCAAATAACATATGATAGTTGTATAAAACTATAAAATCCTTTCCCGATAACGTCCTTTATTTATTAAATCATCCTTGCTTACAACAAGAAATCAATATTTATCTTTCCAACACTCACTGCAAAGGTCAACAAATTGTTTAAAAGTTATATCAATAATAACATGATCATTATATATATGTTTTAAATTCATTTCATCCTGTTTAAATATTATAATCATATTTGCATTATCGCGTATTAGATGTTTTGGAATTTTAGTATATGTTTGACTCAGATAAAAGCAATCAATAAATTTATGTCTTCCCATGCAGAAGTTGTGTCTTATATTATTTTGTTTCTCACAAATAACATCATCGAATATTATTATAGAATGTGGATAAGCTTTTGCTGGACTTAGAACTTCTTCATTTTCCGAAAACGTAAATAGATTAATTTCGTTTATCGGTTTAATTAATTTTCTTAGATAGCAATATTTTGGTTGATATAATGATTTCGAGTATACATAGATGTTTTTAAATCTCAATCCGTTAGGACTTTCAATTAGACTTATCATCACATTAGTTTTACCACAATTCGATGGTCCCACTATCAATACACGAATAGAATTCGGTAATAATGTATTTTGCACAACTGTTTTATCTCTTGATTGATAGTGTTTTCACACCGAGTGGTTTTAACGCAAAAGTTGGTTTTAACGTTAAAACCAAAAATAAAACCTGATTTTACCATACAAAATTATTGTGTTAAAACCAAAATAAAACCTTTTTTGAATTGGTTTTAAGTTGGTTTTATGAAATACAACCTTGTTTTGATGTACTAAATGTACTAAATCAGAGCTACCAGCTCTGAAAACCTGAAAACAGCTGATAAAAACAAAAACAAATGTAAATAAATAAATAAATAAATAAATGTAAATAATCATTTATTTTGTATTAAAAAAGGAAAAATTTGGAATATTTTTAATTTCTTCAATGAAAATTTTAAAATTTTTTAAATATTTAATTACTAATCGAAATGTGTGTTGTTTCTGGTCACAATGAATATAGTTTCTTGTGCGAAAGGTAAGTCAGAAGCTAAATATATCAAGATGAAATAAGGCATATTGCTCATAAATTTTTTTTCTCGCAGTCATAAATGTCATGAATTTAAAACCAATTTTAATAAAACTTGCAGTGTGAACGCAAAATCAGCTGTTATTTTCAGAATAATCTTGAAAATATATTTTGTACAAACCTATCATCACTTATACTTGGTGATTTTAATAGTCGCCATAGAAGTTGGGGTTCTCCTTCCAATTCTCAAAAATTATTTAAATTTCTGAACGAGTCTAATCTGATACTCCTAAATGACGGTTCTCCTACTTACCTAAACACTCTGGGAACTCTCTCCCATATCGATCTTAGCTTTTGTTCGCCTGTCTATATCCACACATTAGCTGGAAAACTGAAAAAAATTTTTTGGATGTGATCACTTTCCTATTGTCATCTCTTTATTTTCTAATAACATAGTACGTAGAGAATTCAATAAACCTAAATTCAATTTAAATTTTGCTGATTGGCCGAAATTTCAACAACTCGGTGAAACATTGAATAATTAAAAGCACAGAAAAATAAACTCTGGCAATCAAAAGAAACATGATACAAGCGAACCTAATCATGTATAAAAAGGCCAATGAGAAATACAAAAGACAAATTAAACTATCAAAAAATGAATCTTTTTTCAACTAACCTCTAAAATTCAACCAAGCAATCCAATTCAGAAAATTTGGACCAATATTAGGAATTTTACAGGCTACAAAGCATCTCATAAACTTCACTGCATTTCCTCTTTGTTAAATCAAGATACATTGTATACAAACTCCTTGGATATAGGCAACGAATTTGACAAATATTGGTCTGAAAAATCCGATGCCAACAATTTCTCGAACAATTTTAGATTAAGGAATCAAGATTTCACGACCAACCTCCCTTCGGCCACATCATGTGCCCAAGCTATGAAAATAGAATCAAAAATCAATTTCATAGAATTTAATTCTACTTTAAAAGTATTAAATGGTAACACCCCTGGAATGGACAGAATATCGTTTATAATGTTAAAGATGCTGCCGCACTGTCTGAAAACCCGCATTATAGCCCTATTCAAGAAAATATTTAATAATTTTATACCACAACAATTTAAAAATACCATCGTAGTGGCTATCCAGGTTTTAGGATAAAGAGTAAAACTAATATAAGTTCATACAGACCCATATAGGCTAGGTTAGGTCGGAGTGGTAGCTCTGTTATCGCAAAGCTCACTGGAGCACCCATAGCGGCCCGTTGTGATGCCACGGGTGAACGTAGTCCCTGTACTAACCAAGTTCCACCAAAATCAGAGAAAAGGATGAAGTTGGTCAGCGCAAGGGCTGCACAACAAAAGCACGACTACCCCGCACTGGAAAACCAGCCAGAAAGTTTGATGAACGAAGCTATATCCTTGATGTCAATAGATGATAGCTCCGTTAGGCTAACAAGGAATAGGGAGCCAAATAACCTATATCTACACCTAGCAAGAGACGGGCACTGGCAAAGAAAGTGACGTAAGCTGCTAACTTTAGATAAAATTGTAACAAATAGATTGTGGTGGTTTCTTACCAACAATAAACTACTTAACAATCGTCAATTTGGTTTTAGAAAGGGTAGTTCGTTAGACTTTGAACGAGCATTTGATAAAGTAGGCGGCATTCATTCAGTACTACAGCAATTACAAGAATGGAAAGTAGGTTAAAATATAATTAGGTACATCGCTAATTTTATGTACAATAGGAAGATTGCAATTCGCATTAACAACCAATTTTCCAATATTTTTCCTCTACACAATGGAGTTCGACAGGCTTCTCCCTTATCGGTAATAATTTTTCTTATAGCATACAATAAATTATGCTCAATCTTATCACTACATAAAGAAATCGATTTTTGTACATACGCAGATGATTTTAATTTAATTATTAAATCTAATCTATTTTCTGACATAAACAATTGGTGCGACTTATCGGGCGCTTAACTATCGTTCTCAAAATGTAAATACTTACATATCTGTCGTCTTAAACACTGCAACAGTGATTTTTGATCTACACTCATATCCATATCGAAAGTAAATTCTCTTCGTTTGTTAGGCACACTAATAAATGAACGCTAAAACTCGAACGACCATATTGAATTCCTACAGACCTCTCTTTTTCAACGATTAAATATTTTAAAATGCATATCTCACCCAAAATGGAATACAAATTCAATTTCGCTTCTTTCAATAGTTAGAGCACTTATTCTCTCAAAGATTAACTACGTTTACAATTCTTCGGTTATGTTCCTAAATCTCAACTAAATAAAATTGACACTTATAAATTCCAGCATAAGGATATCCTTCGGCGTTTTGCGATCTACTCCTGTTCCTAACCAACGTTAGGAACATTAGATCTTTAGACACGCAAACAGACATACTCACTACTAGATTATTTTATCCGGTGACTTATGGCGAAAATAACCCACTAATACAAATAGCCAAAAATATAAGACATTCCAAAAGAAATCCAAAAGTACCCTCAACCCTTCATAGAATAATTCAAAATAGTAAAGCCCATGATTTTCCGAATTATATCACCTCAAGAATTACTAAACAACCACCATGGCTTTCAGATTCTTCATCCATTGACATGTCACTTCATAAACTTCCGAAATGTATTACTTCCCCTCTTCAATGTAGAAATTATGTGCGAGAATGATTTTAAAAAGTTGTATATCTCCTTTAAAATCATTTTATGTTGATGGTTTTAATATTTATATGATTTAAAATCGCTCGAAAAACATAACTCCTCTCGTCTTTAGGGTTATGTATTTCAGCACCGGTGTCTATATCCCTCTCGTGTTCGGGATCGTACTGATAACAGTAGATGTTAAGGTTTCGATATTTATATTTTAATCTCTTCTGTACGATAAGATGGACATACAGTAATGTTAGACAATAAACCAAATTTACTCTTTTTATACCTACGCAAATTTTAAAATTTCATTATATTGTGAAATTAAAAGAATATTTTTTTTTTTATTTTTTTTTATTTATATAACATAAAATATTCAGAGTTACATATACATTTACAATATTTTCTTTACTTCAGTTGTAAGAGGTACATATTCAAACATTCTCTCATGTATAATTAAACAATATGCAGATGTGTTAAGTGGTATGTTTTGTTGTGTCTTCAATTCGATTCGTATATCAATAGGTCCAGTTTTTACGGTTTCATTTTGATGTGTTACATCTAGAACAAATATTGGTGCAATTGTCTTAAAACTATCTCGTTTTAGTAAGGGTTGCGAGGGGCGTGAATAATAACTTTCTTGAAATCTTGAATACATATGATATAGTAGAGCGAACCGATTTCTATCAAATTTAAGATTTAAATCATCGTAGGGATACGACTCTGAGTTGAGATGAACTTTAACGGCGGTTAGATCACAATGTATAAATTTGTTAGAGCTATTTCGAAATGCTATTAACAGAAATCGAGGTCTTTCATTTTCATGAGCAAGCTTAACATTCCATAATATTTTATTGCTTTCGGGAAGAGAGGGGTAATAATACATATCCCAACTTCTAAACGATATATTCAAAGGTCGACGACTGTTGATAGTTTTATACATTTCCAGTTTATAGACATCAGAAAGTTGAACATGTGGGACTTTCCATGTTATATTTAAAATCGATAGTTTACATTTTTCACTTGATATATTTGATTTAGAATCTTGAGAATCATCTTTAGATCGTAGAAGAATTAATTCGTGTTTGGAATTAACTATTATCTTATTGTAATCTTCTGCAAATCCGAGTAACATTTTTAATGGAACACAAAAATTAAAACCTCCAGTAATAAGCGAAAGATCAGATTCATTGATTGGTGACCATCCTGCATTTACTACTGCATCACTTTCGAATTGATTTAATGAAATATAATTCTTAATATCCGTTGTTATACCCAGATGACGTGTACGATCAATTTCTACACCATTTATCTCATAACGAATTTCATCGAACAGATAGGACGTACAGTTGTTTAAGAGTTTTAATGATGGAGAGACTGTAGAATCGTCTTTTGTTGCAAATCCTTCTATGTATAGAAAACTTTCACTTGGTAGAACTAATAAATCTTGGTTTTGAATTGATATACGAATTTCATCGTTGTTCTTAAATGATTGTAGATATGATGTATAACTATGATATTCTTTCTTAATGATTGAATTATCAAAATTTGGTTGTTGTAGTATGTTAATTATACTCATTTTTGTTTTAGTTTAAAACCAAGTTGTCTTAGAAATTCACGATTATGTCTACTGAGATTCTGTGTCCTCTGTTTTTGTGTATTTTTTTATTTGTGATAATTTTTTAAAATCTTCAGTTCTTGTTGCTGTTTTTATTGTTGGAGCTGGGTGCAACTTTTTTGTTTGCGATACTGATAATGAATTGTTGTTGTTGTTGTAGGAATTGTTTTTACTATTGGATATAATCATTCCTTCAGCGGTTTCAAATGTAATCTAATAGATCTTTTTTCTCCGCGAAAATTAATAAGGTTTCTGTCCTGATCGGCTACTTTTAGAACAATGGTGTTGATTGATCTAGCATTAACTGGTAAATAAATGACGTTTGCTTGTGCTTCTGTTATTTTAAAGCCAGGACGCACGTTAAGCGAAAATTGATGTAGAGTGTGAGCAGAAACGTTATTTATATAGGATCCGCTGACAATATTACACTCAATTAAAATAGTGTTTATTTTTGTAATATCTATTGTTTTGTCTGATTTATGCTCTTCACCAGGCTTTAGAACTCTCTTACTAAATCCAAGTAGTGTTCCAATTGATCTCTCTTTATCGGAAAATATCGTATCAATTGAGCTCTCTATATAGGTTTGTAGTGTGTTATAATTTGATTGAATATTAAGTTTTCCTTTTACATTCAACTTTCTAAATAGAAAATCAGCTAAATCTGAAAATTCATATGATCCCACACGAATTTCTACAATACCAATATGAAACAAATTGTTCTCATAATCAATATTCGGAATTGAGTGATATGTATCAAAACTTATTAGACCGCAAACATAGTTTGATCCAAGCACAATGGGTGGGAAATAGTCAGCAACTAGTTTTGATGTATTTCCGTTCAGAGTTAATGTTATGGACATCTTAACGTATACCTTGCGAATGAATAATTTTCAAATATTACAGTGTTTTTATAATGATGTTGATGACGATACTGATGTATTATTTGAATTTATCCATGAATTGTGATTTGATGAAAATCCAACCATTTAACATACAACATATTTCCTCTCCTCTTTAATACTTTTTCAACTAAATATGTTTGAGTGTATTTTGTTTTCAAAAGTTCATATTCATAAAATCCACCTTTATTTCACTACCACGATAGTCTTCTAAAATGTAAGTATTGGGATTTGTATTCCTTATATTTTTGATTTCGAAGATTTCTGTAGTCCAATTTGGTGTATATCCTTTTTCAAATACATGTTTATATTTGCTTATACGAACATGATCACCAATTTTAAACTTAGGTCTCCTAAAAACTTTTAAGTTATTGTAGACGGTGTCCAAAAGAGTTTTTTCATTGAAAGAGTTCACTTCATTTGGTGTCATTTTAATTGTTCTATGAAGTGTATTATTATATTTATCTATCAGTTCTTGATATATGTTTATCCATTTGTAAGTTCCTTGAAAGCTAAACTCTTTCCACATCATCCCTTTCAATGTTCTATTAAATCGTTCAACTATTGATGCTTTCAAAGAACTATATGTTGAATAGTGATTAATTTTATGAGATTGCATTAAATGTTGAAATTGATTATTAAAGAACTCTCTACCATCATTGGTTTGCGGGTTTTTTGGTTTTCGTTTTGATGTATCGAATACACTCTTAATAGCAGCCGTTACGTTTTGTTCACCTTTATTTTTAACTGCAACAGCCTAGGCTTTTTTTGAAAAAGTATCTATAACTGTTAGAAGATAACGATATCCATTATTATACATTTCATAGCTTCCCATTTCAACTAAATCAGCTTGCCATAAATCATCAATTCCCTTCAGTACAACTCGTCTTCTTTTGAAATTGCCGACTGCCTTTTGTTGAAATTTTTGTTGTTATTTTGAATAAATGTTTAATTATTCGTCTATATTTGAAGGCTCGTGTTCCTTTCACTTGTTCATTAGGTTCATAACGACGTCTATGTACATTGGTATGAATTAAAATCTCTTTATATTTTTTCAAATCATTTTTAGTATAATGGAGAGATTTTGTATGAAATACTAGTTCAAATAATCCAGGTGTCATTTTCAATTTCATGTTTCCAATCTGCATAGTATTATCTCCATTAAATATTAATTTTTCCTTGCCATATTTCCAACTTCCGTCTTCATCTTGATTAAAACCATAAATTTTATAAAATTGCTTATTATCAATAAGTAATTGAATATTTTCAAATAATGGAGAGTTTTTCGTTAGCTTTAAACTTTGTTTTATTTTCAAGTTTTTGATACATGTACTTGATACAGGTCTATTATGACCATAGTTTTGTTCATCATCATTATCATCAGTTGACATATTTCCATATTGAAAATCGTCACTAGCACCATTTACATCGTAATAATCATCATCATCATCAATAGTGTTGTCTATATCCTTATGCTTATGTTCAAGTTTTCCGATGATTTTATTATCATCATTTACGTCATCATTATCATCGTCGCCATCAAAAGTGTTGTCTATATACATATCTTTATGTTTATCTTCAAGTTTTCCGATGATTTTTTTAAGTGGTTTTGTTATTGGTTGAAAGGTATCTTCTAATAAATTAACTCTATCTATTTGATTCAGTTTAATATTTTTTAACTTTTCCTTTAGAACAGCTCTTGTCTTTACAAGATCTTCTAACATTTTATTATGATAATTTTTAGACATTATAATAATTTTTTATATAAATTTTGATCTGGTTATGATCTGCTTGCTATCTGCTTACTATCTGCTTGCTATCTGGATATGATCTGCTTTATATCTGGTTACGATCTGCTTGCTATCTGGTTACAATCTGCTTGCTATCTAATGTCAAATAACATATGATAGTTGTATAAAACTATAAAATCCTTTCCCGATAACGTCCTTTATTTATTAAATCATCCTTGCTTACAACAAGAAATCAATATTTATCTTTCCAACACTCACTGCAAAGGTCAACAAATTGTTTAAAAGTTATATCAATAATAACATGATCATTATATATATGTTTTAAATTCATTTCATCCTGTTTAAATATTATAATCATATTTGCATTATCGCGTATTAGATGTTTTGGAATTTTAGTATATGTTTGACTCAGATAAAAGCAATCAATAAATTTATGTCTTCCCATGCAGAAGTTGTGTCTTATATTATTTTGTTTCTCACAAATAACATCATCGAATATTATTATAGAATGTGGATAAGCTTTTGCTGGACTTAGAACTTCTTCATTTTCCGAAAACGTAAATAGATTAATTTCGTTTATCGGTTTAATTAATTTTCTTAGATAGCAATATTTTGGTTGATATAATGATTTCGAGTATACATAGATGTTTTTAAATCTCAATCCGTTAGGACTTTCAATTAGACTTATCATCACATTAGTTTTACCACAATTCGATGGTCCCACTATCAATACACGAATAGAATTCGGTAATAATGTATTTTGCACAACTGTTTTATCTCTTGATTGATAGTGTTTTCACACCGAGTGGTTTTAACGCAAAAGTTGGTTTTAACGTTAAAACCAAAAATAAAACCTGATTTTACCATACAAAATTATTGTGTTAAAACCAAAATAAAACCTTTTTTGAATTGGTTTTAAGTTGGTTTTATGAAATACAACCTTGTTTTGATGTACTAAATGTACTAAATCAGAGCTACCAGCTCTGAAAACCTGAAAACAGCTGATAAAAACAAAAACAAATGTAAATAAATAAATAAATAAATAAATGTAAATAATCATTTATTTTGTATTAAAAAAGGAAAAATTTGGAATATTTTTAATTTCTTCAATGAAAATTTTAAAATTTTTTAAATATTTAATTACTAATCGAAATGTGTGTTGTTTCTGGTCACAAGGAATATAGTTTCTTGTGCGAAAGGTAAGTCAGAAGCTAAATATATCAAGATGAAATAAGGCATATTGCTCATAAATTTTTTTTCTCGCAGTCATAAATGTCATGAATTTAAAACCAATTTTAATAAAACTTGCAGTGTGAACGCAAAATCAGCTGTTTATGGTTTTAATGCTAAAATCAGGTTTTAAATTTTGGTGTGAAAACACTATGAGATGATTCATCAATATTTCTTATAATAATTTGCTTTGTTTGTTTAACTAGCTTCATGTTGACTGACATACTGAAACAGTGATCGTATAAATTGGTGTATATATAGGAAATCGTCTTGATTTCAGATATTTTTACGAGAGGTATAAAACTAACGAAAAAAGGGTTATAATCTACAGTCAAAACAAAAACCCAGTCAGTGTAAGATGAGAAGAGGACTTGTAAACAACTTAATAAATAAATTACCTGTTGAATTACATTTGCCTGGTTATCAGTTTTGTTAAATAAAGGAATAATTTATTGGATGCAGATTGTAGAAAACACTCGTACTCAAAATCAAAGGATATAGAAACAAGCCATCAAGCAGATCGTGATCAGGTATAAATCAGATCGTGACCAGATAGCAAGCAGTTCCTGATCGGATATAAAGCAGATCGTAATCAGATACAAAGCAGATCATAATCAGATAGCAAACAGATCATAACCATATCAAAATCAATATAAAAAATTATTATAATGCCTAAAAATTATCATAATAAAGTGTTGGAAGATCTTGTAAAGACAAGGGCTGTTCTAAAGAAAAAGTTAAAAAATATTAAACTGAATCAAATAGATAGAGTTAATTTATTAGAAGATACCTTTCAACCAATAACAAAACCACTTAAAAAATCATTGGAAAACTTAAAGATAAACATAAGGATATAGACAACACTATTAATGATTATGTAAATGATGATAATGAAAACATCCCAAAACTTGAACATAAGCATAAGGATGTAGACAACACTATAGATGATGACGAAGATTATTATGACGTAAATGGTGATAATGAAATCATCGGAAAACTTGAAGATAAGCATAAGGATATAGACAACACTATTGATGATGACGACGATTACGATGGTGTAAACGGTGATAATAACGATTTTCAGTATGAAAATATTTCAACTGATGGTAATGATGATGAAAAAAACTATGACCATAATAGACCTGTATCAAGTACATGTATCAAGAACTTGGAAAGAAAACAATGTTTAAAGCTGACGAAAAGCTCTCCATTATTTGAAAATATACAAACACTTATTAATAATAAGCAATTGGATAAAATTTATGGTTTTAATCAAGATGTAGACGGTAGTTGTTGATATGGCAAGGAAAAATTAATATTTAATAGAGATAATACTATGCGCATAGGAAATATGAAATTGAAAATGACGCCTGGATTATTTGAACTAGTATTTCACAAAAAACCTCTCCATTATTCTAAAAATGATTTGAAAAAATATAAAGAGATTTTAATTCATACCAATGCACATAAACGTCGCTATGAACCTAATGAACAAGTGAAAGGAACACGAGCCTTCAAATATATACGAATAATTAAACATTTATTCGAAACAACAACAAACATTTTAACAAAAGGCAGTGGTTTAATGCTAAAATCACTAAATAATCTGAAATCAAATTACATATATTGGGATGATCCTAATGAACTAGTTGACAGACTACGTTTACTTCTTTCATCGGAAGGTGTTGGTCACAACAATCGTCAAAACGAAATAATCTCTATTATCGAAGAACTTAAAGAATCTAACATAATTTATTAGAAGAGTGAAAGAAATGTTTTATATTAATAAAGTTGGAGAAGGTTTTAATAAATATAATCATAAAAACAAACAAAAAATAAAATAATGTCGTAACCAAAAAATACATATATATATATATAACACAAATACATGATGATCTAGCTGATCAAATAAACAATTTAAACATTGAGGTAGAACATGTTTACCTAAAACATGGCAATGACAAAAAAAAATTAAAATAAAATAGACAAACCAAAAACCAAAAAGTAGGTCATTATCAGATATAAAGTAGATCGTAACCAGATACAAAGCAGATCGTGATCAGATGTAAAGTAGATCGTGATCAAATATAAAGCTGATCAAAATCAATATCAAAAAATTAACATACTGAAATCGTATAAATTGCTGTATATATAGGAGATGGTCTTAATTTCAGCTATTTTTGCGGGGAGGTATAAGAGCAACGAAAAAAAATTTGTTATAATCTACAGTCAAAACATAACCCTAGCCAGTGTAAGATGAGAAGAGGATTTGTAAACAACTTAATAAATAAAGTACCTGTTGAATTACATCTGCCTGGTTATCAGTTTTGTGGACCTGGTACAAAACTTGAAAAACGTTTAGCAAGAGGAGATAAGGGTATCAATTTATTAGACGCAGCTTGTAGAGAGCATGATATTGCATATTCACAATCAAAAGATATAGACACAAGACATCAAGCATCTTAAATATTAGCTGAAAAAACCCGGCAACGAGTTAAATCTAAAGATAGTGATATTAAAGAACATGCCGACGCGTGGTTTGTGACAAACGCTATGAAAGCTAAAGTGAAATTTGGATTAGGTTTGAAGGAGCAGAGACATACGAAAAGAAAGAATTCAAAAAGAACGAGAAAAGGAAAAATGAATAAATGTAATAAGAAATTATTCACAGCTACTGTGAGAAAAACTTTGAAACAATTGAAAGAACAGAAACCCATTGATATAAATGATGCTGTTAAAATAGCTCAAAAGACTATTCATTAAAATTTTAAAGGGAAAAAGCGAGCAGACATTATAATACCGAGAGTTATACCTGTACCGAAAATTGGAGGATTTTTTCCACTTATTCCCGTACTAGCGGCATTGTCAGCGCTTGGTGGTTTAGCAAGTGGAGGATCCGCTATTGGCAAAGCAGTTAATGCTATCAAAAATGGAAAAGAACAATTGGCGGAAGCTAACCGTCACAATATATATATGGAATCAATTGCAATGGGTAAAGGGGTATATCTCAAACCATATAAAACTGGATATGGTCCCTACTAAAGTCGAGTTCCAAAAAACTACTAGATAACCTACCCAATCGTTCGCTAACAGATTTGGATTTGAATAAATATGGAAAACATCTTAAATACTTTAGGGGTGTTTTCATGCGTGATTCTTTACCTAAAAAACCACTCAAACAAGAATGCGGCATTGTTAATTTAGATGATTCAAATGGTATGGGAACACATTGGGTAGCATATTATAAAAACCACAACTATAAAGAATATTTTGATAGCTTTTGAGACGTACAACCACCACTTGAGATTGTCATCTACTTAAAATTTCCCATTGAATATAATTATGAACGAAAACAAAAATTTAATACATTTAATTGTGGGCACTTGTGTTTAAAATTTTTATTCAATAAATATAAATTTAAATGAAATAAAAAATTGTTTAATTTATATACATATAATATATTCTTTATTTATTAATTCATATTATTTATACATTACATTTCTTATGAACTACTTAATCTATATATTTAAATTTAAAAACATTTCATCATCATCGTCTTTCATAAATTCTCCATATGAATTTAAATTTAAAAACATTTGATCATTATCGTCTTGCATAAATTCTCTATATGAAATTAAATTTGATGATGATGATGTTGATGGAGAATTTAATGTCCCCAGGCGTATGTGTCAATATTATTTTCACATATAAATCTCTTATCGTCTAAATAACTTAAAGTTAATTTACTTACATGTTGTGTATATACTTGATGAATCTTAGATCTAAACACACACATAGAATCATGATACAGCTTTTTCTCTAGTAGACATTTTCTAAAATCATTAATACTTAGTCTAGATGTTACACTATTTTTAACGCCTTTAATTTTTTTAATTTCTTTGTCTACTCTATCTCTTTTGACGGAATACATTTTAGCTCGTAAACCAATGAATTCCCTAATAACTTTTCCATTACATTCATCTTTCATCATTCCCAATACTTTTTTATTCATCAAAGGGAAATTATAAACATTTTCATTTGAATAAGCAGATGTATCGAAATGTGTTGGAATATCATTTCTAATATCATCATACATATCATTTGTTTTCACATTATATATAAATGAGTCGGCATCCATATACCAGAGATTAATATTTTCAAGATATTTTGGCTTCATATAATCATAATTAAAATTATATATTTTCCATTTTGACAGTTCTAGAACAGAAAAACCAATATAAATGCGTTTATTATATTCCGTTCGCACTCTACTCATTTCAACTGCAACCATTTCTTCAGTAATTCCAATACAACTATGAAAATTTGGTTTCGCAATTAGTGATCTGATCTCCTAATCGTTTTCTTCTATTTTCCCACCCAATTACTATTTTGATGTCTTTTCTCTTATCTACATTTTCCATAGACCGCATTATTGAGTAATTTGAAAAAGTTTTGTTCAAATGTGTTTTTAGCCAATGTTCTATGATGGTTATTTACATCAATATATTTTTTAACCAATTCGATTGATTAAATTGCAGAATTCTATGAATTTTCTTCAAAATTAAACCATATTGAATGCATTGCTGAAGATTGCGGTAATGTATTATGTAATTCTTTTTGTCATTCAAATCTGTTATTAATTTTCTATGTTTCATATTCATTTGCACTTGAAAATATAACTTGCTATCAATTTCTAACACGAGAATGACTTCTAAATCCTTAAAACGAGTCAATTTAAACTCTGGGATGTAGATGAGGAAACGTACACACACTCATATATACTCATATTAACGCAAATAAAATGAACATGCACAATCAAGTTTTTATTTAGGTATATGATGTAAACGTGCACACAGCTGCATAATTCTTGAGTCAGCGTTTTAAAATTTGTTTACATTAAAAAAAATTCTTATTGATCTTATGCATAATAGTAAGAAATGATAAGGAGTCGCGCTGCTATTATTTATAACAAAGAGCTGTTATTGTTTACAGCAACAATATGTCGTTATCCCACATTTGTCAACAAGAAAAGGACCACACATAACGAAAATATATCGCATTAAATCATACAAAAAAAAAATTAATTAAACATAACCACATCCAAAATTCTGTATTTGTTTACTTTAAAAACTATAATATGAGTCAAGCGTTTTAAAATTTGTTTACATTAATAAATATTCTTATTGATCTTATCCTTAAGAATGCCAAAAATCATAGGGACTCGCACTGTTTTGTTTACAACATCAATGTGCTGTTATCCCACATTTGACCATCTGCAAATGTGTCCACAAGAAAAGGAAAAACGCAACAACAACACGTGCAAAATTGTTTATACTTAAAATTAAAAACTGTAATATGAGTTAAGCGTTTTAAATTTTGTTTACATTAACAAATATTCTTATTGATCTTATGCTTAAGAATAAGAAATCATAATGATGCGCGATATTATTGTTTACAGCAAAAAAATAAAATACACAAAAGCATAACATTGCACAAGTCCACAACATTAGTTTACGGTACCCTACATCACGCACTCGCGGATCATCGGAATCATGAACTCAGATTCGAGGCGAACCTACTCACTTTCCATCAAAGAATGGCTAACCACGCACACACACACACACTCATTCTGTCCGTCCAATCTACATGTTACAAACCTATCAACTAACCTACCACTACCGACTGTAGCGTGGGCATGCTCCCAAATTTGTATGAAGAAACTGGTCGAGAACATACATAAACATACTACTGATCTGCATAAAAAGCTGAAAGAAAACGAATACGAATTCAATGCAAGTGATGGATGGCTGCAGCGGTTTAAAAGAAGGTATGGTGTCCGCTTTCTTAAAATATCTGGAGAAAAGCTTTCTTCGCAGCCGCAACTTGTGGACCTTTTAAAATAAAACTTAAGTCCAAAATTGATGAATTAGGCTTATCTAATGATCAATTATACAATGACGATGAGTCTTATTTTGGAAGCTTTTGCCAGATAAAACCTGTGTCAATATCTGAAAAAAATGCTCCAGATGTTAAGACGGAAAAGCAGAGAATTACATTCTTGTGCAAATTATTAGTAATTGGAAAAGCAAAAAATATAAGAAGTTTTAAAAACTTCAATTATCCTACTGAATACAAAAGTTCTAAATCAGTCTGGATGACTTTAACAATTTTTAAGGACTAGTTTCATCAATCAATTGTGCCACAGGTACATAATTATTTTTTGAGTAAATTAAAAATTGCTTCTCAGTTAGAGATTCTGTTTAGGTTACTACATATCTCAAAAGTAAAAACTTACCACTAAAGGCCCTTCTGTTGATCGATAACGCTCCATCTCACCCAAATGAAGAGGAACTGATAACGGAAGATGGCAACATAATGGCAATGTTAATGCCGCCAAATGTGACACCTTTAATACAGCCTATTGACCAAAATGCCATGAAAATAACAAAAATGTTTTACAGAAATAGCCTTTTATCTTCTGCTGAAAATTCTGATTTGCTGGTATCCATGAAGAAATTAACACTTAACAATGCTATTATTTTTTTGGATGCAGCATGGAACAGGGTAGCTAATGAAACACTGGCTCATTGCTGGAAAAATATTTTAGGTATAGTAGAACGTCGGGAAGACACTGAAGATTCTGTTCCATTATCCATTCTTAAAAAAAATTGCTGTGCGGAAATGAAATCAGTGATGGAAAGAAACCACAATTGATTTGCTACACAGCATGAGTCCACAGGTTTGTTTATGATTTGAAGGTAATTTCTGTTTTGACCTTAAGGTTGTATGTACGTTAGCAAATATCGAAGAATGGAATCAAGATCATTTTGAAAATGACATAAATGAAAATTTTGAGGCAGAAATGGAAGTAGAAACTGAAGATGATCTTTTTTATTTATTTATTTTATTTTATTTATTTTTTTCAGTTTATGGAAAATCCTTACAGACTATTACATTTTATATTTCAATACACAATTATTATTATCATGATTTCAATACAAAAAAAAAGTTAAAAAAGAAAACAACATTGAAATTATTAATTAAATGAGTTTAATTGTAAAATTATAGCTTTTTAATGGATTGGAATTTTTGTTAAAATCTATATGAAGGTAAAGATTATTAAAACCATTACAGATTCTTCGAAATGAATCAAAGTTCGCATAGTTAGTTGTGTAATATTTTATATTTATTAAATTATAGTATCTTGTTGGACGAACAGGTATTCTTATGTAAAGTTTTTCCAGAAGAAAGTGAGAGTTTATAACACAATTAATCAGCTTCAGGAGAAAGACAGCATTAACATTTTACGACAGCTTTTTAAAGATGGTAATTTAATGAGTGCTATGCGTTTTTCATAAGATGGTAGCCTTTTATTAGGATCCCATCCATTCCCTAAACCACTAAGACAAAATAATAAGAACTGTATTTGAACTGATTCGATTTTGTCAGAGTGTACAGCGTATTGAGGGTTCCAAATTACAGATCCATATTCAAGAATTGGGCGAACCAGTGTGGTAAACAATTGTTTGGTAACATAAGGGTCAGAAAACTCTTTAGCCCATCGTTTGATAAATCCCAGGGTACATGTAGCTTTGCTAACAGTTGATGTAATATGATTTCTGAAATCCAATTTACAATCGAAAACTATGCCTAAATCGTTAAAGGAATTAACTAGTTCAAGAGCAGCACCATTCATTGTATAAAATCCATTGGTTGGAGATGATTTAGTGAAGCACATATATTTACATTTTTTAACATTCAGCTCCATTAAATAAGTACTACACCATGAGGTTAAGTAGTTAATATGCTCTTGTAAAAGTACTTGGTCTTCAATGTTATTAAATGATAGAAATATTTTAAAATCGCCTGCATACATTAATGTGTTTGAATTTTTGATAACAGAAGGGAGATCATTTATAAAAAGAGCAAGTGGAAGCGGCCCAAGATGACTACCCTGTGGTACACCTCACAGTACATCAATAAAGTTAGATTGCGTATTCGTGAATTTAACGCACTGTTTTCTGTTTACTAAATACGAATTAATCCAATTCAATAAAGATTAACTAAAACCAAGTTGATTAAGCTTATGAACGAGTAAGTTATGATTTACTTTATCAACTGCCTTACTGAAATCAATATAAATAACGTCAGTTTGTTTGCCTACAATAAATCCATCATTTACCAGAGTTATAAATTCAAGAAGATTTGTGATTGCTGGGATGCAGATAAAATAGACGGTGCTTGAAATGACAGTGATTACATAAGAGTTTTTCAAACAATTTCGGTATAATGTTGAGTTTAGCAATTCCTCTATAATTTGCTATATCAGCTTTAGATCCTGATTTAAACAGTGGAATTATAAATGATTGTTTCCAAGAGGAGGGAAATAGCGATTTGTTGAATAAGTAGGTTAATGGAGTACTCAATATTTGAGAATGGTGTTTTAAAATACTGCTAGGAACCCTATCAGGACCGGCAACATGCGAAGATCTTAATTGTTGTATATACTTGGAAACAGTATGTTGATCAATAAAAGATACATCAAAGGCCTTTACTTCAGGAATATAATTTTGACTATTGGCGTTAGATGTAGATGATGAATATTTAGAAGCAAAAAATTCCGCAAACGAGTCACTTATAACCTTATTATCTGAAGATTCATGACTACCAAGCTTCATAACAGAAGGATAATCTGCTGCTAGACGTTTCGAAATAACAAATTTGTAGAATGATTTAGGATCACTCTTGAATTTGTTTTTTAACTTAATTAAGTGGATGTTATACAGTTTTAATTAGTTCACATTAGCGCGCGTGCGCTGTACATATTTTTAATTTATTTAAAACATCTAGTGTGAGTTGACTTATCTCTTCAGCAGTAAAGAGTTCATTTGAATTTTGAGTATTGTTTCTAGTAAAATTATAATTTTGCTCATTTCTCGTCTATTGCTTGGTTTAGGTAAATTTGTTAAATAGATTCTATCAAATATTGTCGCAGGACGTTATTATTAGTAGATATTCGACTATTTGATTGACGATTATTTTTTCGTTGAATATTTTCTCTTAGATTTAAATACGATTCCCTTACTGGACAATTGAGATCTATTGCAGCGTGAGTGTCATTGCAGTTTGCACATTTAGGGCCATTATTACAACTTGCCGTTAACTAAAAGGAAGATTTTAACGGGCAGATAAATTGTTTTTCGTTATTATGAGTACCCAATAAGATAGAAGTGATCGTTAATCTAAAGGGAGGATCATCCTACCTTTAACATTTAAAGGTCTCTTTATGTTTGAACTTGCCATATTATATATTATTTTCATTATTACAACAAAAAAATGAAGCCCGCGATTGCCACTGTTTAAAAAAAAACT
This sequence comes from Sarcophaga subvicina, assembly GCA_936449025.2. NCBI lineage: Eukaryota > Metazoa > Arthropoda > Insecta > Diptera > Sarcophagidae > Sarcophaga > Sarcophaga subvicina. Next base: position 430,581 of record OW388085.2, on the reverse strand, counting down.
TGTATAATTGAGCGGTTTTATCGACATTGCTGCGGCACTGCCATATTTTTGAAACATTTTATCTGTAAGTTGTAATAACGAAAATAAGTTAACTAAACCCAAGTTTAACGGCAAGTTGTAATAATGGCCCTTAATGTTTTCTTTGTTGGTACAATCTGTTGTTTTATGTCTGCCTGAACAAATAGCACATTCAGTTTTAACCGAACAGTCTTTTTCTCCGTGATCAATTATAGCACTGAACCGGTTTATTTTTAATCGTTCTTTGATAATCCCATTTTATTACCATATGGAAGAAAGTTTTTAGATTTTGTTTTAATTCGTTTAATTTTACCGAGCCGTTTTCGAAATATACTATAAAAAGAGTATCAACGTACTCATTGTATTTTTTTTCTATTTTTTAACGTCTGTACATTTATATTTTTTTTAAATCATTTCTTGTTTTACTTCTTCGGCAGATTTGTTGTCTAAGCCGTACAGGACAAATTTAAATGGTTTATCATATTTTGATTCGTGTATAAAAAACTGGCAGTTATGTTCTTTTAATATAGTAATGATTACATTAAATGTTTGTTTTGTTTCACCAAAAATTTTTATAGCAATTGATATTTTTTAATATAATATTTGGTCATACCAGGGTTTTTAAACATTTTATGAAACTGATCACTATTGTGTGAAAGCACTTTAATAGGTGAAATAAATTCTTTAGCATTTGGAACATGCACAGGAGTGTCTATGGTTTCAGCATTGTCATCAGTGTTCAATGCTTGTAACGAGTCCAATAATTATATCGCTCATTTTTAAGCCTCACGCATTAACCGTGGACTTCAAGTCCTCCGGTTTGACACTAGGCCGCCTTTTAAAATTTTTTGACAATTTTAATAATTATTCACAACAGAAATTTATCACAGAGCGCAGATAACGACACGTCAGTCACAGTCAAGAAACGTGAGAGAACTGTGATAGATATAATAAAAAAAAATATTAGTATAATATATACATACATAAATAAAAATATTAACAATTATGGCTAGTTATAAACTTAGGTAAAGCATTAGATATTTTAAGTTTTTACATACATATGCATTTGGATATAAATATATAATATAAAATATTTTAAGTGAATTACCTACGCAGCAAGCTGTCCAAGTTTTCAAATATATTTTCTTATTTCCTTTTAAAAGACTGCTAAGCTATTTATTGATTTTAATCTTAAAGGTAATTTATTATATTCAAGACTACCAAGATATTCAATCCGCTGCCTGCTTGTTTCTAACCTGCACCTAGCGGTATGTAAATTGCCTTGGTTCCTTGTATTGAAAAGTGTTTGATTCTGAGCAAAAGTAACTGATCTATATCCTATGTTCCGTATGGATTTAAACATATACATTAACAGCTGGTATTTACATCGTCCACAAAAAGGCATAATGTGTTTACACATATTTATATAAAGTAATAAAGTGGGGTATCGTAGCGGTAAATTATAAATTGTCTTCAATGCTCTATTTTGCATCACCTACAATGATTTTAATTCATTTGTGTTTCTAAACCCATATATTATTGCCATATAGTTTATATAACTTTGTATTAAGGACTGGTAAATCATCAATTTTGTTTTCAGATTAAGTTTATTTTTCATTTTAAATAAAACCCCAACGGCTGCTGGAATTCTTGATTTTACCTCATTAATGTGTAGATTCCATGTCATATTACTTTGCAGTATAATTCCTAAATATTTTACTCTATCTGTTTCCAAAATCAAATTTTCACAGACTTGAATTGCAAAGCTATTATCCTGCACACGTGTACATGGTCTAAATCTGATTAATTTAGTCTTATCCGCATTCAGCTTCAACCTATTAAGACGAACATATTGAAGAATAAGAGCAACATCGCGTTTCATGTACGTTTTCAAAACCAAATCGTACTTATAAGAATAAAATAAACAAACATCATCGGCAAACATATACAATTTACCCGTTAGTTGTAAGTTAGAAAGATCATTCAAATAGATAGAAAAAAGCAGAGGACCCAAACAACTACTCTGAGGTACACCACTTTGAACATCCAACATGTTACTTTTTTCGTCACCAATTTGAAAGAATACCATAAAACATCAATTTCCGCAACATTATATCATTGGTCAACGAGATCAAAAGCCTTATTAAAGTCCAAAAATAGCCCTGCAACCTCACTAGAACCTCTATCCAACTTGTCTCTAAATGAGATTTACAGCATTTGTATCATCCGTATTACATCCCTTTCTAAACCCAAATTGATATTTGTACATTAAAAATACGAAAACAAATGAGAAACCTTTTCAAAAATTTTATCAATAATTGGCAGTAGGGAAGCCAAACGAAAATCACTAGCTTTAGAAGCATTCCCATTTTTTGGTATGGGAACAATTTTGCGTATCTTTAAACAATCAAAATATATAGACGAATTTATTATTTTATTAAAAATACATGTTAACACGGGAGCTAGTATATCATTACAGTTGTATATTACCTTTGTAGGAATAATATCATACCCCACGGATTTATTTAAGTTCAAATTATTAACAACAGAATTTATATATTCAACAGAAATCTGCTCAAGGTTAAAGCGGAAAGAAGACTTGCGTAAAGTACGTAGTGAATTGCAACTACTTCCGGATACGTTTGAGTTCGCAGCCTTAAATTTACCACAGACTGAATAGAATATTGGTTGAGTATATTTGCCTTTGTTCGCCCATTTTCTATTAGCTCACCATCATACATGAGATTAAGATCTTTCTTTCTATGTCTTCCAAGAGAAGTGTTTATAAAATTCCAGGACTTTTTCGGATCATTATTAAATTTCTCTAAACAGTCATGGTAATAGTTTACCCTGGATGACTTATTAGCCAGTTTTATAACTTTTCCTAATCTTTTCAACAACATATCATATTTATTACTCCTGGTCTTTCGCCTTTTCGCTAAAATTTTGTGTTTATATAATATTAAAATTTGAAGATTTCTTTCAATTTTAAATCTCACTAGCCTTTCATATTCATGTGATTTTGTCGACTCCCTGATTGCATTCCCAATGCAACTTATTACGTTGCCAGTTAATATCGAGGTGTCATTAACATTCACAATTGAGTTCAAACCTCCATTCAATAATTCCCTAACTTTTCTATAGTCACAAATTTCAGCCTGTATTTTACAACAGATTATATTGTAATCAGTTAGCGAACACTCCACTAAATCTACTGAAATTTGATCAAAAGTATTACTAAACACTTGATCAATAGAAGTTTTACTTAATGGCCTCGTTACTAAAGTATGACAATTGTGACAATCTGAACTATGATATAGTGAATAAGTTCGATAAAATAGAAAAATTAGGATTATTCAATACATCAATATTCGTATCTCCAACTACAACCAACGGCTGCCGATTACTGGAGCTCATTATTCCTTCAACAATACCAATAAAATCAGAAATTATGTACTTTTGTGAACGATAAATTGATAATATTCTCAAACAATTACCATTTATTCTAAAGTTGTTTATTGATATTAATATATAATGTACGAAATTCTCACTACAACAAATTTCTACATTGAATTGTAGTTTATCACTTATATACAGTGAAGTGCCTCCATATACATCAGTTCTACAACAATGAACGCTCTTATCGTCAGTCTAATTCGCAAATGTGTTAAGTCCCCTTTTTAAAATTTTACAAAAAACATAGTAGCTTTCTCAGTTTTTAAAATTTTTAAACTTTTTAAACGCAATTATTTTTACAAAATAGCTTTCTTTAAAGGACCTAGATAAAAAATTAATAATAATTAATAAACAATATTCGTGGAGTTAGCACGTGCTTTTAATTTTTTTCGTAGTTTTGTGGACTTAGCGTTTTTGAAAACCAAAAAATTGCAACTTTAAACTACATAATGACACTAAACTACGTAATGACATTTTTTGTTGTCGTAAAATATGTATTTTCTATCGTGTTACCGTTTTGCATTAAAATCTCAATTTTGGAAAAAAGTGGACTTAGCGTCTTTGCGAATTATACTAACGTTATATCCATTAATTGAATAAAGAAAGGAATAAAGTTAATTCTGTCAAACCAAGTTTTCTGTATTGCTATTATGTCGGGTAGCCTTGAAAAACTTGCTATTAAGGATTTAAATTTTGTTATAGATGAAATGCTTCTAACGTTTACGCTAATTTTATTGCAATATAAACTTTTAAAATTGGTAATGTATTTATTATAATTAGAAATATTAAGAAAATATTGATTATTCATTCGTTTTTCTTTATCCATAATAATAATTTAATATAATTGTAAGACAGTATTCAAAAAGAAAAATATTCCAAGTTGTCAAAATCAGCAGCTTCATCACTTCCAAATGCTCGCTTGGCAGCTATATTGTGTTCCCGTGATATTTGCACAAAATTGCCTTTTGTCGTTGATTTTAATAACAATTGATCTATTTCCTCTTCGGATCTAATTATCTGAGGCTTAGAAGTTTCAGTTTTCTTGCAGAAAACCATGCCGCTTTTTGCATATACCCAGTGTTCTTTAGAGTTTTAGCATATTTCAGTAGCTCTAAAAACTCTCTACTAAGGAAATCGTGAACATAACCATCCCTGTGATCTGTTTTCAATTTTGTCCTTGCAGCCATTAATTTATCTTTCAACGTTTTTGATGTAAATTTTACAACAATAGATTTTTTTGTTAGTACCATTTCTGTTTTTATAGGACATAAAGTATGCATCATCAATCTGTTCTGGCTGCATTTCTAAACCCACACTGTTTGTTAAATTAACAATAGAGTCAATAGCAGAAACATCATCAGCTACAGTTAGTCCCTTTACAACATAGTTTACCATTTCATAGCACAGTTGTGCAAAGAGAACTCACACGCATTCTTGTGTTTTTTCATTTAGTTGTCGATCAGACTGCGACAAGAACACATGTACGGCGGATGCGTTATCATTTTATTTCAGCATAACACTCAAAAAATATTTTATGTTAAAAATGTTCTATGTTATTAGCTAGGCGTATTTCATTTTTTTTATTTTGTCGCGTAGTATAAATTTTTTTAAATGCTTTGGAATGCTCGCTTTTTAATAAAAAATGGATTTTTTATTCTTTTTATTTTTATTTATCTAAAAAAACATGACATAATTTTTAAGCCAAAGATGTTCTTTTAATAAAAAATGGATTTTTTATTTTATTTTTATTTATCTAAAATTATTAAGCCAAAGTTATATAGCTTTACATATGTATGCTGATGAAATGAAAATAAAAATAGCGTATATTACTAACACTTTTCTATGGCTGCCCTGCCGTCAAATGAGTAGCTAACTACAAAAAAAACTAACTTTAAGTTTGCTTGTATAGACTAACTTAAAGCTAACTACTACGCAATGCAAAATTTACATTAACCAAAGTGTATACAAACACTCAATTCTTAACGCCGTTGGATATAGATAACTAACGTCTTAGACATTTGATTAATAAACAAAACCGCGTATCATCTTTTCGCTTTATATTTTTGGTTAAAAATTTATTGTTTGCGTAAAATAATTAAAAAAAATACACTAAATTTAAAAATATATAAATTCGAAAGGTTTGAAGTGTTTTTATTTGAAGTGAAGTGAAACAATATTAAAGGGCCGCTTGCCAAAAAGCTTACGGAAATTGTCACCAAATTTGTGCATGGACATAAACTTGGATGGTGTTCATGGTAAAAAGCGTTTAAAAGACTTTGCTGCTTTTTATGACGCCTTAGCAGGTAAGTGCTAATTTGAAAATATAAGTTTTAACCAAGTCTTAAAATATGTAAAAATTTATATACATATTTTTTAATCAGATGCCTGTCGATCACTCGGCTCTCAGGATGTAGAAACTGGCGTTACGGCGTTTCGGAAGCCAAATTGGCGATCCGACAGGCCGTCTCTCTCCAATATCGTTTCGAGTCTTCTACATATTATCTTCTCCAGCAGTTTACCTACTGTATCGATCATACAAAGTGGGCGGTAACCCGTTGAATCCTCCGCACCGTTGCCCTTCGGAATGAGAACCAACCTCTGTCGCTTCCATATCCTTGGGAATTTCCTCTCCTGAATGCATGTATCAAATACTTTCCTAAACACCTCAACGTTGTTCTCTATAGTCACCTTAAGTGCGACGTATGGTATCCCATCAATTCCCGGAGCCTTCCTGAGTTTCATTTCCTTCCAGACTGCATCGAATTCCTGGCCGCTGACTTCAGGAATGTCATCGTGCGACATACTGTCTCGCACAGCATACGTGATCTCGGCCCTCTCCGGAAAGAGGCCTTCGACAATCGACTGCAGCTTCTCCGCGCTTTCCGTGGCTGGTGGTCGAAAGCAATTCAGCTTCCTCATTACCAACTTATATCCCGTGCCCCAGGGATTTTCATCCAAATCGGCACACATTTCCCTATAGCACCTTCTTTTGCTCCTGTCAATGGCCCAGTTAAGGTTGGCTCTGAGCCCTTTGTATCTTTCCCGAGGTTCTATGAAGTCATTGCGACCCCTTGCTCTCTGGAATATCCTCCGCGCTCGATTACATTTCCTTCTTAATTAATCTATCTCCTGCCCGGCAGGTGAGACTTCCTCGACATAGACGCGCTGGCTTCCGTTATACAGCGCATAAGTTCCACCGCCATGTTGTTTGCGCTTCCGGCCACCCGAATGTCGCCCATCGCGAGAACAAAGGTTTCCTCATCAAAAGTAGAGTCCCTCCACAAGGGATTAGGAGGGGCGGCAGTAATGGGGTTCAGTGCAGCGCGTTCCTGGATTTCAAAAATGATCGCCCGATGGTCGCTATGAGTGTAGACATCGGACACAGTCCAATTCGATGTCGTCGCCAGTGTATAGCTGATGAATGTTAAGTCAATTTTAGAACTCCGTCCATTTCTCGAGAATGTATCAATCTGCCCACAGTTGAGTAAGACAACCTCCAGAGTTGCAAATGCGTCAAGCAGGCTCTCACCTCTTTGGTTCGTATGCGCTGAACCCCATTCCACTGCCCGTGCATTAAAGCAATCACCGGCAATCACCACGGGTCTTAGACTCCTGGCCTCGCGAACGATGTCGTCCAATCTGAGTCTGTACTCCTCCATTGATAAGCTGGGGGGGAGATAACAGCTGAAGAAATGTACCCCATTAACAATGCATTTCATAAAGCCTTCTCTCCTGTTGTCAACATTTCCCACTGGCCTTGTTGCATTTACTGGTAGCCCAACGCTGATTGTCAGGTGCCCTATAGTGTTCACTCAAAATCGTAAGGTCTATTTTCTGCTCCCGGACTGTCTGCTTAAGAAGCTCCTGCGCCGCTCCGCAGTGGTTCAAATTCAGCTGCAAGATCCTCATTTTCCTATGTTCATCACGTAGGTCCCCCGTGACATGTTTTGAGTCCGCATTACGATCGCTCCTACAGAGTAGGCAGTGAGGGTCACCGCTACAAGTTTTGGCAAGGTGGTTTTGTCCTCCGCACTTGAAGCAGTGTTTTGACCAATCACTCCTACTGCGGCAATTTCCAGCTACGTCACAGTGGTTGCGCTTGTATGGGAAGGAGCGACAAAAGTAATTATATTAAAGATATAGTCTTGTAATTTTCACAGTACATTTCGGATATAATAACCACAATATTCTAAAAAAATGGTCGCGGTCACTTGCTCCTACCGCCCATTTTTTAAATTTTTTCCTGGTAAAATATTCAGAATAAATTTTTGGTTTTTCCATGTTATTTTTGCTTCTTCAGGCTTCGCAGATTTTGTCACTAATTGAAAGGGTACATAAGATGTTACAAATAAACTGTTGTCCTTGCTATTAAAACGTTGTTTATACTCATTATTACCGGAGCTACCATCAAAACCCCATTTTCCTATCAAAGCAAGGTTGTTTATATTAATACCAGCTTCGTCCTTCCAGACTTCAAATTGTAAATCTAAAATACGTGAAGCTGTATGGTCAAGCAAATTCTGTAAATCTACTTCAGCTTTAGATTCACTCACGGCGATATATTTTGAACTTGGATAACTTTTTTCTTTTCCCTCAATATCTTTTCTTAACTAAGGAATAAACTGAAGGAAACCTTAAAGTTTACAAAATTTCGAATATGCCAATACTGTTGCTTTGTTAAATTTGTGTCAATTATTAATGCAAGAACTTCAGCGGCATTTGATTCCTAACAAGCTTGCTTTGGTTCTGAATATAGACTACGTAAGGCATCCGCTGCATTCGCATCAGTTTCTGCCAACTTTGCTACATTTCTTTTTGAAGAACTTGAAAAAGATGAAGGGCGACTACTTTTATTCGCTTTTAATACTTGTTCCTTAGATAACACAGAAACGTTTTTCAGTTTTAAAAAAGTTTTTAGCTAACCAGTCTGAATGATTTTTTAAAAAGGCCGATTTTAAGCGGTGATTCTTTTTCCAAATGTCAACAATTCTTTTACATAAATACATACATACATAATTGGTCATTACAACCCCTTCAGTCAGGATTACGACCTATTTTCTCACACCACTTATGTTGTGTGCGTTAATTTTATACATGAGTGGCGGGACCTACAGTTTAAAGTCGACTCCGAACGACAGATTTTTGAGAAACTTTTCATGGCAATTTTATCTACTCTCAGTGGTTTTGCCAGAAATCTGCTGAGAGGAAGTCGCCGAAGAAATACTTTTTGTATTTTATTTTGATGTCTGGCCTGGGGCTCGAACTCTGGCTTTTCGTCTAATAAGCCAACACACTACCTACTAGACCACGGCGACTTTTACATAAATATTGTACACAATTCAATAAATCACAAAACGCACCTTCTTCGCATTCAAAATTAATTTGATTACTTCGTCATAAACTTGCTGTGATTTCGCCGAATTTGAACCCTTCTTAGAGCACCAAAGCTCGAAAATTGTCATTCGTGAAAATATGGATTGACGGGATGTTTCTATTATGTAGAATAAAAAAAACTATCAATAACAACAAAAATGTCAGTATTATTAAATCAAACGAGATACACAACAAATTTTAAAAACACAATAAACACAGAGGTTAAGCCAGTATATTAAATATATAGAAGAAACCTGCAAAAAACTGCACTTGAATTAAACACAATTTCTTACTATAGATGTGTATCAATATTTACAAACCAATTTGGTCATTGGCTTTCATTGGGAAACTAACTAAAACTCTAATTATTTTTTACAAAGAATTTCAAACGGTGTTCATAAAAACACATCTTAAAAATCAGTACTTTACGAAAACTATAACACAATTTATTAAGTTATTTTGTCATATGGGCGCAACCACTGCGTACGTGCCCGAATTCTAGGCATTTGTAGCATCTCCTTGAGACAACTTTCCTCATTAACCGACAAACTGTCCACCCGACTCGCAGTTTGCTTACCTCTTCGGCCCTGTTAGCCAGCTTCGTTGGTATTACAATTATTGCCGTCCGGGTACTCCATGGAGCACTTCTTATCGTCCTGACAGCCGATGCGTGTAATTCTCCTATTTGTCTTGGGGGCTTTTTGCGCTTCCTTGTCTTGAGTACCCAATCATTGGGCTCTATGCTCATTTCCACTCCGGTACCCTGTACTTCAGCATCCCGATTTATTACACCTTCAGTAGTACTTACTGCTCCTTTCTTCGTATCATTGCCTCCAATTTTTGAAGTTGGATCAATTGATCCCTGCAGTTGAATTGGTCTGGTCCTCTTCGGAGGTGTTCTCCTAGGTTTTCCCAATTCTTCTCTCTGCCTCTTGGAAACACAAATTGTCTGCTGTTGAAGGCTCGTCTGCGTGCTTCTATCATTGGTTCCGATCCTTTTCTATTGTTCCGCAACTTTATCCTTAGCGGCTTGCTGATATAGTGACGATATAGAAGCCACTAAATCGCGCATAGCTTGGTGTATGGACCTCCTTCCTCCGCCCATCAGGGAGGCCATGCGAGGGTTGACACAAGTCCTCATGCCAGACCGGGAGCTAAACAGAAGAATTACTTAACTGCCCCTACACCCCAACTCAACAGGACGAGTCCAAGATCGTTCTCCAAGGCTTGCCAAGTTTTAACGGGATGGAGACAGATGGTGTATTAGCCTGAAAGTCGTCTGTACCAGATTTCACTCCAGCACATATTGGTAACAGAATACCCCATCCGCCAGCCCATGTCATCAAATCATAATATTTCAGCGTAGTCCAGTACGCCATAATCAGAATCTTACTGGTATCAATTCTGATGCCTATACGACTAGGCTCCGATCGTCCACATCCGTTAGGAGCGTGCTCACACGCATGCCGGTGCTAACGTGATAACACGGTAGTTCAATGCTTTGAGCGGCATTGTTTCGCTTTGAAGCGTCAGTCGCCTTTTACGAAAAGCAGGGAACCATTGTGGTAGAATTCTAACCCGCTACCACACGGGTATGTGTGTATGTGTGTGTGTGTGACATTTTTAAAGTGTGTAGGTTCGTCTCGAGTCTGAATTCATGATTCCGATGATCCGCGAGTGCGTGATGTAGGGTACCGTAAACTCATGTTGTGGACTTGTGCAATGTTATGCTTTTGTTTATTTTTTTTTTTTGCTGTAAACAATAACATCGTGCCTCATTATGATTTCTTATTCTTAAGCATAAGATCAATAAAAATATTTATTAATGTAAACAAAATTTAAAACGCTTAACTCATATTACAGTTTTTAATTTTAAGTATAAAGAATTTTAAGTATATAGAATTTTGCACGTGTTGTTGTTGCGTTTTTTCTTTTCTTGTGGACACATTTGCAGATGGTCAAACGTGGGATAATACATTTTTGTTATAAACAATAACAGCGTTTTGTTATAAACAATAATTTCTTATTCTTAAACATAACTTCAATAAGAATATTTTTTAATAGCGGTTTTCACTCTTTGTTGTATATTTAATACTCTATTATACTTACTCGTACTTTCGACAACAAAGCGCATGGTATAAGAAATATATCATGGTAAACTTATTTAAACAGCTAACTATTGATATTTTTTGTTATTATTTTGGCAGAGAGACGATCAGCTGTTTAGTTTTATATTTACCAAGCTTATTTACTACACCTTTTTTCATGGTAAATTTAATAGAGCGTTGTATATTTGAAATAAATGCATTTTGTTGTTGATGTAAATGTATTATTTATACTATACCTACCATACTTACCAATCCTACAAGGGTACTTTACTACCAAGAGTGAAACCCGCTAATGTAAACAAATTTTATGACGCTTGTGCATATTACAGTTTTTAATGTAAACAAATAAAGAATTTTGGATGTGGTTTCATTAAATTAATTTTTTTTGTATGATTTAGTGCGATATATTTCCGATATGTGTGTGTGTTTTTTTTTTTTTTTTGTGGACCCATTTTATGATAGCCGAATATGGGAGAATACATTTTTGTTACAACAATAACAGTGCTTTGTTATAAACAATAACATCGCGCGTCATTATGATTTCTTATAAATAGAAACATGATTGTGCATGATCATTTTATTTGTAGTACTTTGCAAAAGAATGATTGGACGGACAGAATGAGTGTGTACACGTGCATAAGATCAATAAGAACACTTTTTAATGTAAACAAATACAGAATTTTGGATGTGGTTATATTTAATTAATTTTTTGTATGATTTAATACGATATATTTCCGTTATGTGTGTTTTTTTTCTTGTAGACAAATTTGGTATAACGACATATTGTTGCTGTAAACAATAGCAGCGCGACTCCTAATCATTCCTTATGCTGGAGTTACCCACACGTAACGTAACGTACCGTAGAAAACGTTCTCTTTTTAGCATATGGAGAACGATGTAAACGGTTACCCAAACGTTCTCTCTCGTTAGCAAAACGGAACGATCTGTATAAAACAGAATTCTCCCACGTTTTTACGTGACATTTGAACATAAGAGAGAGAACATGAGGCGAGAGCAGTGTTGCCACGAAAAAAATATTTTAACCAACATTTGTGACAAAATCACCAAATAAGGAAAAATATGATCAAAATTAAATTCGCAGTTTTTTTATTTTATTTTTTTTCAAATTTAAATTATAATTGAGAAAAAAGAAACAAAAAATAAGAAAACAAAATTATAGTCTCATAATTAATTAATTTTAACAAACAAAACAAAAGCTATTTTTATAAGAAAAATAATAACCAAATCCGGAATAATCTACACATTGAACAAAAAACGGCAACACTGATGATGAGTCTGTATACCAATTTCTATGTATTGTGTTGTGTTTGTTTGTGTGTTGCTTTGTGTTCTGTTTCGTTTTTATTTACATTCTTCGTTGACATATGTCCCGTTTTGAACGTTTCTATAACTACACAAACGTTTTTAAGGCTACGTACGTTACGATTTTACGTTTCTAACGCTTGGGTAACCAAGGCATTACTCTTAAGCATAAGATCAATAAGAATATTTTTTTTTAATATAAACTAATTTTAAAACGCTGACTCAAGAATTGTGCATAGATACATACATAGATTACATCATGATGGACCATCCACATCATTTAAATGTACACTTTGCAATAAGTATTTTTCAAACCAACTGAGTTATCAACAACACAACTTACAACATTCAAAGACTGGAGATGGAGGAGAAAATTTTAAGACTGTTAATTGTACGAACTTCAATCAGCATATTCCAAAGACATTTTGGCATCAACCGTTCTCCAATCTGAATTATTGGATAAATTAAATAATAACGTCGTCGACCTCACTTCCAATGTTACGGGAAGTGAGGACGATGATAGTGATGTTGCATAATTATATACTAGTAATTAAAGTAATGTTTCATAATTATATAATAAATTAAATAAAAACACTATTTTTTTTTAAGTTTTTTACTGTTTCAAATAAATAAAATTATATATAATAAAAATATAAATTAAAACAACTTGGTTCTTTATTTTATTAGATTTTTTTTCTTAGGTATGCATATTTTATTTTCGGATTTTATTATTTTGTACAATACAATACATATATCTATGGAAAATAATGATAGTTAAACATTCGTTTGACATGTTTGATGTCTTGCGTCTGTATCTTTTGATTGTGAGTATGCAATATCGTGTTCTTTACAAGCTGCATCTAATAAATCTATACCCTTATCTCCTCTTGCTAAACGTTTTTCAAGTTTTGTACCAGGTCCACAAAACTGATAACCAGGTATTTGTAATTCAACAGGTAATTTATTTATTAAGTTGTTTACAAATCCTCTTCTCATCTTACACTGGCTGGGTTTTTTGTTTTGACTGTAGATTATAACAAATTTTTTCGTTAGTTTTATACCTCTTCGTAAAAATTACTGAAATCAACACGATCTCCTATATATACACCAATTTATACGATCACTGCTTCAGTATGGTAATTTTTTGATATTGATTTTGATCTGCTATGTATCTGATCACGATTTACTTTACTTTACTCAATTTATACTCTGGGATGTAGATGAGAAAACGTGCACACACTCATTCTGTTCGCCTAATCATTCTTTTGCAAAGTATTACAAATAAAATGAACATGCACAATCATGTTTCTATTTAGGTATACAATGTAAACGTGCACACAGCTGCACAATTTTTGAGTCAGCGTTTTAATATTAGTTTACATTAAAAAAATATTCTTATTGATCTTATGCTTAAGAGTAAGAAATGATAAGGAGTCGCGCTGCTATTGTTTACAGCAACAATATGTCGTTATACCACATTTGTCTACAAGAAAAAAAACACACATAACGGACATATATAGTATTAAATCATACAAAAAATTAATTAAATATAACCACATCCAAAATTCTGTATTTGTTTACATTAAAAAGTGTTCTTATTGATCTTATGTACGTGTACACACTCAGTCTGTCCGTCCAATCATTCTTTTGCAAAGTAATACAAATAAAATGATCATGCACAATCATGTTTCTATTTATAAGAAATCATAATGACGCGCGATGTTATTGTTTATAACAAAGCACTGTTATTGTTGTAACAAAAATGTATTCTCCTATATTCGGCTATCATAAAATGGGTCCACAAGAAAAAAAACACACACACACAACGGAAATATATCGCATTAAATCATACAAAAAAATTAATTTAATGAAACCACATCCAAAATTCTTTATTTGTTTACATTAACAACTGTAATATGCACAAGCGTCCTAAAATTTGTTTACATTAAAAAATATTCTTATTGAACTTATGCTTAAGAATAAGAAATCACAAGGAGTCTCGCTGTTTATTGTTGTTTTGTTATTGTTTATAGCAAAGCGCTGTTGTTGATTATAACAAAAATGTATTATCCCACGTTTGACCATCTGCAAATGTGTCCACAAGAAAAGAAAAAACACAACAACAACAACACGTGCAAAATTCTTTATACTTAAAATTAAAAATTGTAATATGAGTTAAGCGTTTTAAATTTTGTTTACATTAATAAATATTCTTATTGATCTTATGCTTAAGAATAAGAAATCATAATGACGCACAATGTTATTGTTTACAGCAAAAATAAAATAAAATAAACAAAAGCGTAATATTGCACAAGTCCACAGCATGAGTTTACGGTACCCTACATCACGCACTCGCGGATCATCGGAATCATGAATTCAGACTCGAGACGAACCTACACACTTTAAAAATGTCACACACACACACACTCATTCTGTCCGTCCAATCTAAATGTTACAAACCTATCAACTAACTTCCACTACCGACTGTAGCGTAGGCATGCTCCCAAACTTGTATGGAGAAACTGATACAGAAACGCCATAAACATACTACTACTGTTCCCCAATACGAACAAGTACAGCTAAGTGTGAGGTAAAATCTTCCGATACGATAATTAAATCATCCAAATAACCAAATACCGAATGTCGAAGATCAGGAGGTATTAAACTATCCATTAGACGACACATAATAGATGGAGCATTACATAAGCCAAAAGGCATTATTACAATCTGATGTAACGGTCTTCCTGGCACAGTGAAAGCGGTAAGAGGTTTTGCTTCATCAGTTAAACCTATTTGCCTATAAGCGTCTTTCAAATCTAACTTAGATATAACATTAGCTTTTAGTAAACGTGAAAATATACCCTCGATATTAGGCAATGGGTAAGCATCCTTTTTTGTTACTTCATTAAGTTTACTAGCATCCATTCATAATCTAATTTTATTTGGTTTTACCACTAATCTCATGGGTGAACTCCATGGAGAAGATGAAGGTTCTATAACTTCGATCAATATCTATAAACATTAACTTTTCTACTGCCGGTGACACGGGATAGAATCGTTGTTTTACAGGTTTTGCATCACCAACATCAATACTGTGTTGGATTAAACTAGTGCGTCCTAGGCCTTCTCTTTCAAAATTTGGAAATAATTCTATTATAGTTGTTAGTTGTTGTCGTTGACAAGAAGATAGAGGATAATCAATAACACTCTCGTTGGGTTTAAGTTTAACATCATTAGATATCTCTGAAAGAATATTAGTAGTACTTTCCAAACCAGTGGAACAAATTATGTTACCAAAAATTCTGGGCGCTAAATCAAAAGTTTTCCATAAGTCCAACCCTAAAATTAGTCTTTGAGTAATTGATGGAACAATTAAAATTTTCAACTTTTATGTCACATTCTTGAATTCAACATCTACATGAATGAAACCTATAACTTTTTGTAGGCGTCCATTCGCGGTTTTAACTGAGGTTTTCATCTCGTAGAACTCTTTCAGCTGTCTAAAATTAAAGGTGGCTTAGTCGGAGCCTATACAGGAAACATTTGCTCCTGCGTCTGATAGACCAAGTTCTTTAAATGTTAAAAATTGTACCGAAGCATAATATCGTTTATCATACTCATTATTTATAATTGAGGATAATATATATTTCGAACCGATTTTCCTATTATAATATTTACGTAATCGAGTTGTGGACCGTTATAATGAAAAAAAGGGTTGCCAATGAGATTATAATGCTGCAATTGGCTGCAGCAGTTTTAATTCACATAAGCACTGGTCAAAGTGCTCATTCAGAATATTTGAGAAATAATAATGATTTGTTTTACAATTCAATATTAGTTCTGATTTACTCAAAAATATTCTATAGTATTTATAAATGTTTCTTTTGGTTATTACATATACAATAAGACCTTGATTATCCGTGATGGTCGGGACCGGAAGCATTCCGGATAATCGATTTTCCGGTTAATTGAGTACATATTTTGGCTAGTATTTTAATAGATATTTTTATTAATTAATAAATGAATATGTACATATTTATATAAAAACTAAATAATTCAACGATTTTATATACATACATGTTTCAAAAATATAAAAAACACCGCACTTCTCAAATTTCTAAATTAAACTAAACAGGTTTACATGTATGCTTCTGACTGACTCATCGTATACTAAAGAGGGAATTCCCCTTTTTCGCTTGTTTGTCCAAAGTAATAGATTTTTTTTTGCTTATAATCATGGATAATAGAGGTAATCAGGGTTAAACGATGCAGAAAAATTTAAGTCGATCACTAAATAAAATTAAGTCGATGCAAAAAATTTTCTTTTTCCATTCCGGATAATTGATGTTGCCGGATAATCGGATAATCAAGGTCCTACTGTACATAGTTGCTTAGTGTTACAAAATTTAATATTTCTTTATAATTCACAAAACAAATTATTTACAAATTCCTTTTATTAGTTCATACCGGTTTAGTGTTCTAAATAAATTATTGTGTCAAGTGTTTTGTTACATTTGTGTGTTCTACTTCTTGTTGCTATTCTCGTGACTGCTTAGGGTTTTAAATTACAATTAAAAATTATTTAATTTTATTATTGTTATTATATTAATGCATATAGGGCACTTTATTATTATAAGTACACTACACCACCGTCCTCAAGATTTAATTTATGTTTGAAAATAACTGTTACTCCTATTGTGGACATTTGTCCATCTATTGCTGTTAACTCAGCTAGCAGTTCTATACTGAAGGCTGCAAATTTAGTTGAACTGAGTCCAAAGTCTACTATATCTCCTTTACCTCTGGGTGATGTCAAGCATCTTCGAAACCGTCTTCTGTTTCGAATTCATCTATAGTGTCCGCTAGTAGTATCTAATACTTCTGCTCCAAGGGATTTGGTTGTAGTTAAACCTAAAAGAACTATTTTGTGTCTCATCTTTCATGTGATACTTCAGTCGATGATATAAAATGTTTCGTTAAATCGAAGATTAGGGAACCTTTTGAGTTTGGTTGCTATAAGATGAGGCCATCTTTGGATAGCTGTATTTCTTCGTTTAAATTATATGTTGCCGATGAAAGATTTGGTGAAATTGTTGATCCTGCGTTTTGGCCACAGGGTGTATTGGTACGGGAATTCGTATTCAGACTTGGCCATCGTAGGAATGGTGCTAATTTGCCTGGTCCTATTTCTCAAAAAAACTAACTTCGAAATCGTCTTTTAATTTCAGAATTGCTTATCACAATGTTCGTGGAAAAAAAGATGGGCTAGGGAATTCATTGATCCTTATATAACAAAATTGCTATACATTTCACTTGTTAGACCTATTTTGGAGTATGCGTCTATTATTTGGAATCCATACTATCGTTGTCATAGTGATTCAATAGAGTCTGTGCAGAAGCAGTTTTTATTATTCTGTCTACATGGCTTAGGATGGGATTGTGCCAATGGGTTTCCGTCATATGAGTCTAGATTAGGTTTGATAAAACTTCCAACTTTAGAACGTAGAAGGGCTGTTTTAGGGGGTTGTTTTGTTTTTAATCTGGTTAAAGGTGATATCGATTCTGAGTTCTAAAGAGTCTATTATTTGGAATCCATACTATCGCTGTCATAGTGATTCAATAGAGTCTGTGCAGAAGCAGTTTTTATTATTCTGTTTACATGGCTTAGGATGGGATTGTGCCAATGGGTTTCCATCATATGAGTCTAGATTAGGTTTGATAAAACTTCCAACTTTAGAACGTAGAAGGGCTGTTTTAGGGGGTTGTTTTGTTTTTAATCTGGTTAAAGGTGATATCGATTCTGAGTTTTTTCTTTGTAACCTGAATTTCAGTATTAGGCCATTTACACTACACCGAAATCTAGTAGATTAGATTTCAAATCTAGCTCAAAATCTAGATCGTTTACACTGTATTTATTTGACAGTACCAAGATTTCATTTTAATAACAAAAACAGCTGACTGAAATTTAAAAGAAAATAATAATATTTTAGTTTAACCCTAATCAAGTCAGGAAAAATTTTTACAAATCCAGTCAAAATGTGTTTCAGAGGCACATACAAAGAATTTACATATTAATTTTGTTAACTTATTTTCATTTTATTAAATTTTTTCTTCTCAGTTACATAAATGAAATATTATTTATTTATTTTTGCATTTTAAGCAAACTAGAACTATTGAACAATGCTCGTTGCAAGTAAATACTGCAAGACTGCTTACACATTCTGCATATCTTCGGTGGGCACATATAACATCTACGTCGCATATCTGTCTGCCTTGGCTGGTTTGAGAATTCATCCTCGTGTTGTATGAACCGAACATTGGACAAATTATTTTTATTTAATTTTAGTAGACTGTGGCAAATAATGGGTGCCAGAACTCTTCGTAACTCATTATTATATTTAATTTTGTTGTTCACCAACAATAGAAGTAGCTAGCGTTCCCATATGTGCCTCATACATACATTTTGACATGATTAAGAACATTTTTGATTGAAACAAAATAAAAATAAAAAAAATTAATTTATTACTTAAAATTTGTAAATTCTAAATAAAACAACTGAAAGTAGGAATTCAAGAAGCAGTAAGAACTAGAACCTATATTCAAGGAAGTTACAACATGACCAAGTGAAATATGTGTCGGAGAGGCACATGTTGACTTGATTAGGGTTAAATGGAAATGTAATTTTTTTTCCTGCTCAGCGTTGTATATTTAAGTACTATTTGGCAAAACACATAGTTGCATTTGTATTTTACTAGATTTTGAGTAGATTTTGCCGAAATCTACTAAATAAGTAGATTTTGTTTTGTATGGGAAATCTAGTTAAAATCAACTAGATTTGGCTCGAAATCTCATAAGTACTAGATTTCGTTGTAGTGTAAATGGCCTATATGCCAGCAAGATTTTCACGGCACTATCGTTCTCTTTCTTTAGATTTTTATAGAACGAACTATGGATGTAATTTTAATTTTCGTAGATTATGTAATGATTTTAACTTATATTATGATTTTATTGATTTTAATTGTAGTGTTTGGAATATAAAACGTAGCTTATATGCTGGCATTAATTTGTAAATTATTATATAAAAATGTATTTTCGTTCTTGTCATAGGTAGGTCCTGTTTATTGTTACTTTATTCAGCTTGTGATTAAGTTCTGTAGCTGATTTATGTTCTCGTTGCCATTACTTTTCCCTTAACCGCTACAGTCCGGACTGTAGTGTGTACGTGTCCCTACGTAATGGGGACAAGCCCTCCGCGGTCGGGTGAGGGTGGGTTAGTGTGAGGCCGGAGACGTTCGAAAAAAAAAGGAAATGAGCCTTAATATTAAATGTTATTATTAACTTAACGTTTAGACATGTTTTTTCTTATATAACTTAAGTATATTATTGTGAAAAAGTTTTTTCACAGAATTTATGTTTAGTAAAGAATGCTACACCTCCGCTCTTAAGAAAAATCTATATAATTTAAATTTGATGATTTTTTTGAATACATATGAATTTTATTTTAATGTAAGTATGTATTATTAAATTTATTTTTAAGTGTTCTAATAATTATTTTACATTACCATTTTTTTATACTTTCAATTTTTTAGTCTGTTTTTATGAATTGCTTTTATATTTGTTTTTATCTTAATTAATACATTTGAATCATCTATATCTATTACTTCACATGGTCCATCATAAGGTGGTTCATATTTTCTTCTATCCCAATTGTCATCTTGTACAAATGACAAGAAGTATTCATTGAGAACCCTATGATTTCTCTCCACTGTACCCAACGTCTCATTATGATATGGTGTGGAAAATTTTTGTTCAATTTTTAATAACTTGCATACTTCCCTTAACAATTCATCTCTAAATTCTGTACCGTTGTCTGATTTTAGTGTGCTAAACAAACCATATTTAAATATTAATACTAGTGCTTTGGCTATTGTTTTTGCTTCTTTCGTCTCTATGGGACATACAACTATGTATTTCGTTAATTCGCATTGCATAGTTAAAATATATCTAAAATTGTTTATTTGACGTAAAGGACATACAGTGTCAATTACTATAGTTTTGAAACTATCTATTGACGTATCTGTAACCTTTAATTTGTCTGTTTGTTACGTTGGCATAAGTCACATTTAGGCACGTATGCTTTTACATTTTTTGTCTTATTTTTCCAAATGTACTTTTGCTTTAATTTTAGTAAAGTTTTCTTCACTCCGAAATGTCCTCCTTGGGGTGTATCATGGTATAATTTTGCCAGTTCTTGTCTTCTCTCTTCATTTATTATATTCTGAGGTTTTCTGTATAGTAATATAATTATGTCATCTTTATTATTTTTGTTTGCTTCGTTATATTTGGCCTTAAATTCATCCGCAGGTATTATATCAAATATTGCATCATTTCTCTCGATTGCAAATTTCTTGTATTTTTTAAATATGATGATAGTTTCTCCAAAAGACTTTGGATTATCGCTACATCTAACACGTGTTTCATTATTCATTTTATAATATTCTACTATATGTTTATATAATTCTTTTACATCATTTTCTGGTCTTTTATTTTATTTAAATTTCATTGCGCGCTTTATATCATTTATTGACGTGCAATCCCACATATGGAGTTGATCAGTCCCATTATGAGATTCACTCATAACATTTTTATCTTTTCTAATATTCTTTTCTGATGACTTTTTACTCATACCTCTTGTAATTACTAATGCTTTCTTTACCTTTTCGTCATTTTCCAATTGTATCATACTCTTTAGTGTAGTAGAATCAATATCTATCCTTAATAATGCATCGGCATTAGTGTTGTTTATTCCTTTCTTGTATATTTCAAAGTCGTAGTCAGAAAGTTCCAGTCTTATCCTTGTTAATTTAGAGTTCGGGTTTTTATGCGAAAATAGTGAAATCAAAGGTCTGTGATCTGTCACATCTGTGAATTTTCTATCATATAAATACGGTCTAAAGAATTGTATGCCTAATGTATAAGTTTTATAATTATAATATTTTTTTTTTATTTTGATTACATACCAATACTTTTTATAATTTAATTAAATTTATTACACTTAAAACATACAATAATATACACATACATATGGGGTTACCCTTTAATTATATTTTCATAAAATTAAACTTATGTACATTCTAAACAGTTTTTTTTGCTTGTTTATATACCCTCTACTGTTAAAATGAAATAATTTACTCTTATTATTCTTCTTCTTTTCTAACTAAAATTATCTGTTTACATTAATAATTATAACTAAATAGACAATTATTTAAATTTTTTGATGTAACGTTGGTCGAAAATCCTTACCATCCCCTTGATATGATTGCTGATGATGGTGATCGATTAAAGTCGATCCATTTGCTGTCACTAGATAATCAGGTGGTGGTGTATAGGGTCCATCTAGAGGATAATAGGCGCTACGTGGTGGGCTATTATCGCTAGGTTCATATTTGGGGCGTAGTGTACCTAATTGTTTAATTTCCGTTAAATATGGTTCCATTTTGTCTAGTAATGTTAACTTTTTAATTTTAATTAACTTTACTTTTATTTCTACTTGAAATACGTTTATTTTTTTCTTAAAAAAAAAAACAAGGATCTAATTATCAGGCAGGATCGAATTGGCAGCCATATAATGATTTAATTAGTTATCTGCCCATGTAGGCAGGATCAAGAATCTAATTCGCAGGATCGAATTGCCAGGATCGCCATATAATGGTAAAAAAGGGTTTCCAATGAGATTATAATGCTGCAATTGGCTGCAGCAGCTTTAATTCACCTAAGCACTGGTCGAAGTGCTCAGTCAGAATATTTGAGAAATAATAATGATTTGTTTTACAGTTCAAAGTTAGTTCTGATTTATTCAAAAATATTCTATAGTATTTATACAATTTTTCTTTTGGTTATTACATATACATAATTGCTTAGTGTTACAAAATTTTGTATTTCTTTATAAATCACAAAACAAATTATTTACAAATTTCTTTTATGAATTCATACCTGTTTAGTGTTCTAAATAAATTATTGTGTCCAGTGTTTTGTTACATTTGTGTGTTCTACTTCTTGTTGCTATTCTCGTGACTGCTTAGGGTTTTAAATTACATTAAAAAATTATTTACTTTTATTATTGTTATTATATTATTATGTTTTTAAGTTTTTACAAACGTTTAAAAATGAGTTCGTTAATTGCAAACCAAATAAAAACAAATATGTCTTTAGTTTTTCTTAAACTCTCTATTATTCACACTACGTTTGTGCCACTGTTTACAACTTAACGATACAACAACAATTTGCTTGTACACTATTCTATTTCACACTTCTGTCCGCGTTAACACCAACAACTGTTCGTTAGATCTGCTCTGCTTACAACCTTTTTGCATGCAATGCCGCTTGTACGTTCCAACCGCAACGCGTCTTCACACAAGACTGACTGAATTATCACTGACTGCTGCCTGCTTTGTCCAGCCCTTTTATAGTCCGACACAACCGGTCTAACGAACATTCTTGAAGTGGAAGTTTCGAGTTCTCGCTTTCTCGAGAGTTGTGTTGCTAGTACATTATTGTTTGTGTACTTTGCTTATGTTGTCTATCACATATTTGTCGTAGCTGGTTTATTTTCATTTCGTGTTGTTGTTGGTACCAGGTGCAACCAGGTTCGTTGTACATATGTGCGTGTGCAGCTATCAACACGTTCATTGTATTCGTAGTGTTAGTGTGCATTTGTTTCGTGTGGCTTTTGTTTATCGTTATTAATGTTAAACGATATTAGGTCGTTTCGATTTGCGTAACACTGCCGCCCACTTAAGCCTGTTCGTCCCGAATAGGCTCATTATCTCGTTTCCCATATTTTGCCAGTCGCTCTATGTGTACGACCTTTTTTGTTCGGGGGCTGTTAGCTTTCTGCATCCGACATCGTTTAACCGTTTGATTATTTTGTACGGTCCATCCCAGCTTCTTTGCCACTTGGGGGATAATCTCTTCTTCTGCTTTGGATTGTAGAATAGTACCAGTTGTCCTTCATGGAAACCCTCTGTGTTAATTGCTCGATCATACCTGGCTTTCGTTCTATCGCTGATAGGAAGGGGACCGCTACGTCAGTCGCTATCCGCTCGAAGAGTGCGCCCGAGTTCTATTGTTGCAGTTGACCTCGACTTATTTTTACTGGACCTTTAGCTGCAATACACTCGTTACAGTTTGCTATCCAATCCGACACGGCTTGCTGACATCCAACCAAATAAAAACGTCGTTTGTGTCTTTCCAGCGTCTTTGTCACTCCAAACACGTCTTTCGTCTTGGAGGAAGGCACTATTAGTAGGTCGGATAAGGTCTTGCCATCTGCGCTCTCCCAACGTCGATATAAGCATCCGTTTATCAACCGTAAACTGTCCCATAGTGCCCAATATGCTTTTGTAATAGAACCTTCCGCGCATATCTCATTTCTGGGTGATCGTTTGTCCTCTTCCTTAGCTGTTATTATCTTTGACAGTATTGGGTCACTTCTTTGTGCATCGAACCAGTCTTTGTTGGCTTCGATCTGCATTTGCCGGACAACAAAGATGGATTCCTCCTTATCAGCCTTTACATAATGATTACGCTCCAAATTACGAGATCGCCTTGAAAGAGCATTTGCCATTCCATGTTTTATGCTACTTTGTTTTGTTAATGGCGATAGTTCCGAGTTATTTTTAATTTTCCTGCGTGCTCTTCTGGCTTTTGCAGCTGCAGTCTTTCCTTTTGCCGTATGAGTGTCCGGAGACTGTTCGATTAGAATATTAGCCTCTATTTTCGGTACTTTGGACACAGGATAATCCTCGATATTTTCAGGCTTTTCGCGCCTTCTCTTGGAACTACTCGTTTCAACGTATTGTTCATCAGTAGCCTTTGGCGTAGCAATGGCACGTCGTCTTGTTGGTGAGACCAGTCTTTACCTTTTCCGTGAAGCTTTACAGTTTCTTTGGAAATGGCCACCCTTTCCACAGTTGAAGCATTTAGGTTTAGCCCTTTGTCCGTTTTCTTCCAAAGCTTGCTTCACCATCTCCTTAACTTTATTTAAAAGCCATTCATCTTTCTCCACTAGTTCCATTTTTCGCACTTTGTTAACTGGTGGTCTAGAAATTGCGCGAGCGGTCTCTTGGGCTAGTGCGAAGGCCACAGTCTCTGCAAAGGTTGTCTTCTGTGTAGAACATACCGCTAGTTTAATGTCAGGGTCGCGTATACCATTCACAAACGCCTCGGTCTTAATGTTGTCTATCAGCGGGTGGTTTTCTCCGGGGTATGTTAGCTGCACTAATCTCTCGACTTCCATTGCAAAGGCCTGAAGTGTCTCATTAGTCTTTTGCGCCCGGCACCATAATTCTATGCGGTACAATTAACTCGTTGTAGTTGTTCCTGCAGCTGGCTGGCATGGTTTCTAGGATCTCAGCTGCAACACCTTTTAGCGCCAAAATTAGTTCCAGAGCCTTCTCTCCATCGTCCCATCCGTTTCTGCTGGCTACTGTCTCGAATTGGAACTTGAATACAGATAGGGGGAGAGCTACCATCAAAGGAAGGTGGTTTTTTCCTGCCAGTACCTTCTGGTACGACTCGCACTGGTTCTGGTCGCTGGCTGTGGAGGTTGTTGATCTTTTCCTCCATCATCACGAGTTGTCCGTAGACAGCCTTTTCCAAATCGTTGACTTTCGTGTCAACGGTCTTTTCTAAATTGTTCACCTTTGTGTCAAATGCCTTTTCTAAATTGTTCACCTTTGTGTCAACTATCTTTTCTAAATTTGACAATCTTTTCTCGACACCAGTGATTCTTTTGCAAACCGACTCATGTATTTCCTCCAGCTTCCCTGTTGTCGCTTCGAGCTCCTTTTCAATTTTTGACAAAATTGCTGCTTACAGTTTATGGTTTTTGATTTTCGGTTCTAGAAGCTTCTCGTACATCAGCAAATAGCTTTTGATTCTCAGCTCTAGAAGCTTCCTGTGCATCCGTTAATACTTGCATCTTTTCCATCATAGCGGCTAGCAACGAATTTATGTCGATACCGCTAGGTGTTACAGGGGCCTTTACCTCTCGTTCCTCTTCATCCTCGAACTCGTGAGAATCGATGTCAATGCCCTGAAGCTGCAGTTGTTCCCTCAATTGCCTTTGCAGCTCATTCTTCGTGCCCGTTGTTGGCAGCTCTAGTTTACCCAACTCTCGTTTCAGTCGTTCCACTCTTAGCTCGGTGAGCTTCATTTTAATTTTTTTTTATTTATTTATTTTTACTTTTGGATATTGCAATCCCACTTCTGACACCAATTGTTACGTTTTTACCTTTTTAAAAACGTTTAAATATGAGTTCGTTAATTGCAAACAAAGTAAAAACAAATATGTTTTTCTTAAAGTCTCTTTATTATTCACACTACGTTTGTGCCACTGTTTACAACCTAACGATTCAATAACAATTTGCTTGTACACTATTCTATTTCACACCTCTGTCCGCGTTAACACTAACAACTGTTCGTTAGATCTTCAATGCCGCTTGTACGTTCCAACCGCAACGCCTCTTTACACAAGTCTGACTAAATTATCACTGACTGCTGCCTGCTTTGTCCAGCCCTTTTATAGTGCGACACAACCAGTCTAACGAACATTCTTGAAGTGGAAGGTTCATGTTCTCGCCTTCTCGAGAGTTGTATTGCTAGTACATTATTGTTTCTGTACTTTGCTTATGTTGTCTATCACATATTTGTCATAGCTGGTTTATTTTCATTTCGTGTTGTTGTTGGTACCAGGTGCAACCAGGTTCGTTGTACATATGTGCGTGACTTTTGTTTTAACTCGCGGTGAGAACGTTTTTAAAAAAAAATACAAAAGACAACAGTTGTCGCTTTAGGTGGTCAGAACAGTCACTTTTCTTTATCAAAATTTTATTTAAAACAACTTAAAATGATAAATGACCTAATTTACAATTTTTGATTCTTAAGCTTAATTTACATTTTATCTTACCTAGCACTTTTATTTTAAAATTAATTATTTTTCATTATTTGCTGATTTTTTAAATTTTTCTAAGGTAAGTGAACTATTTAAAAAGTGCAAGTAGTCAAATTGCGAAACCAATATTGGAAATAATAATAAAGTTCATATACCTATTTTATTTAAAAGATCATCAATTAAATCATGTCTACTTTTATATGTAACTTCTCCCCCCTTTAGATTAGAATTCTCCTGAATTCTATTATTTAACTTAATTATTATCTTTTTATGCTTTACACAAATTAACGCTATAAGAATTATTATTGTAATTACAATTAGTGTATTGTATCCATATGTTATTTTTGTATGCATTTTTAATTCTTTTATTTTTTATATTCTTTTGGTTTTCCATATTAATTTGATCAAATGTTATTTAATAAGCAAAATTTTTTAATTTTTCTATTAGTTGTATTTCTTTTGTATTTTCTAGAATATTGGAAAAATAATAATCTTTAATTCTTATTGAACAGTTATTAAAATTTAATAAATAATTTCCATTTAAAATTATCTCTTCCGAATTACAAGTTTGATTGATACTTATGTTAAATGCATTCTTAACTATAACCTTATCTATATCTAGTTGTATTATTTCTAAATCTTTGTTTTTTATAAATTGACAATTTCTTTTCATTAAACAATGATTACTTAATTTTAACTCTTTAAAATTTTTATTTTCTTCAAATTTATATATATTATTTTCAAATTCGAATTTTTTCAATATTGGAATCTATTTCATAACTCTGATTATTAGGTAGTGCAACTATAAATCTTAATCTAATTGTTATAAATGTCTTAGGTATTTTTATTCAATTCAATTCGTATTTTTTATTTCATTACTGGTTAATATACTTGGATGTATAATACCATGTTTAGCGGAAATTATATTATCTTATAAATGTTCAATTTTGTTTTTCAATAATTATATATTAGTAAATTGTTCTAGATATATATTTCTTTCATTTTCCACTTCCAGAAACTTATTAATAACATTTATTTCTTTTTCTATTTTTCTCTATCATTTTTTATGACTGTCTTTAAATGACTTACAGTTACATTAAAATAGTCATTAATTAATATTTGTTGATTATTATTATTTTTAACTTCATTAATACTAAGAAGGTGTTTTTGTATATTCTGTCTGTCTTCATCATCCATAGTGCCAAATAAAAACTTTGAAAGTCCTCCTATACCATTAATCATTCCACGTCTATGTCTCTTGTATTTGGGTTTTAGAGTTAACAATTTATTTCTAGCATCTAATAATTCTAGCTGAAGTAATTCGTTATTTTTTATTTGCATCAATTCAATATTTTCTGTTATGTCGTCAATAATGTGTTCTATATCGTCTAAGTTTATTATATGTAAACAAACAAACAGTGACTCGTTTTGGGTGCGTCGGCTTTTCAATGTATACATGCGGGTTTTCTGTGCCCCAAATGCGACAATTTTGCTTGTTTACATACCCGCCAAGATCAAAATGAGATTCATCTGAAAAGATGATTTTTTGCTAAAATCGGTATCTTCTGTTGTAGGCTACTGCGTAGCCAGCCGAGGCAGCCATTTGAATGAAATTATTTTCCATTATTAACCGGAAGGATTGTACTTTCAAATAAAAAAAGAAATTTTAGAAAATATTCAGTAGTTTTTTTAAAGCATTTTCAAAAAAAAAGTTATTTGGCAGACCCTTTATATGTATGTATGTATAACTTTATGTATGTTGATGAAATGAAAATCAAAATAAGGTATATTTCTAACATTTTTCTATGACTGTAAGCTCTCAACTTATTTTCTCTCTCTTACTCACTACAGCCTAATTCTACTTTAGCATTGCGTTGAACGTGTTGCTAATGCATTAATAGTAGAAAAGCGCAACACATAAAATATGTAATAATCAGAAAGTACTGAAAGCGTAGCGGGGGTACTACGGTATTTTTGAAATGAAAAAGTACTGAAAAAAGTACAAAAGTACTGAATTTTTCAACACTGGTTCGTGTCCTATGTGTGTAAAAAGCCGAAGATGTTCGGCCCCCGGGGGCTATTCGTGACGACGTCTGGTATAACCCAGAGAAAATTGTTAGTAATTATTGTTTCAAGCAGTGATCGAACAAATATTGTTTATAAACTTTTGTGCTTTTTGATGCCATTTATTACTCTTCGGAATAATAGACATATTACACTTAAAAATTCAGCTGTGCTTTTCCCATTGTAATGGATGGCAAAATATCATTATAAAAATATTATTATGGAAATATTTACATACATAATAATGAATGGATATTTTGTGGTGACCGATTTGCGAAACAGATGACCTTCGAAATATTCAGGTGCCAGAATTTTAAAATTGTAATCTTCTCCTAAACTTAGTGTTAAATATAGTGTCTTTTTCCGGATGCATTTGACTTTTTCGGTATGCAGTGAATGGATGCTGTTGGATCTCATGTGGGTCATCCCAAATACACTTTGACAATTTCAGCACTTGATTTATACTTTTGAATTGAATTTTGCAATTAAGAATGGTCAAATTAAAAAAAACAATAAGGAGAAAGCATTTTTTCCAATTTTACCCGATCAAAACTCATAACTTATAAGTTCGAACAATATGATTATGTGTACTGTTTTAAAGGGTTATCTCTCTCCTTTCCAATTTTCAAAATCGGTTCGAAAATATTGAGTAAACATATAAATTCGCATGAAGAGTTCAACAAAAAAAATATTTTTGAGTTCTACTCAACTAAATGTACAACTTAGTCTATGTAGTATTATTAATTTTGATGTAGTTATAATTTGTATCTAACAAAAAACCCATTTCTAAAATCCTACTGGCTTATTAAAATTTAAAAGGAGCGTAACTTCTTATCCCATTGTTCGTTTAAATTTCATTCGTAAAAGATGTATAGATTTTTTAGTACGTTGGTATTATGTATTTGCAAAATGTTAACGAAATAAACTAAAATAAATAAATCGAACATAAGCGGTGTGAGGGTTGTAAAGACCAATTATGTACATATGTATACATAAATAAACTTATTGATAAATAATATGTATTAATGTAAATATATATGAAATAACCATTATAGAAAAACTCATGATTATATATTGGAATTGCAGATACCTAAGGAATAAGTACTTAGAACTGTCGACTTTTTATATATGTACGAATAATGTAGAATAATGCTTTTTGGCAGTAACCTATTTTATGGATTCTGAAACTATACTTTAAGAGGACCATTGTCGCGTTCGTCATTGACATCATATTCTTCTTTTTCGTTGTTACTATTTGCACCCCCTACCGGTTCACTAAATAGTTGTTATTATCATTTAATGTTTTATTTTTAACCTAAAAATTTTCATTAAATTTCACATTTCGACTAACGCTTGCTCCGATAACAAGCGATAAGCTTTGCATTTTTCAAAAACTCTACTACGATTGATCGTGGGTGGAGTTTGACATTTAACCTAATTTTAATAGGTATAAAAGTGCGTACATCCAATAACTAATGATACTTGAATACCTTCGTGTCTGATTATACACCTGGCTGTTTGAATTTTTCGTTACGCCAGCGTTATAGTGTTAGTGATAATTAGGCCCAAGGATGAACCCAACTGATTTTGTTTCAAATCGGTCCGTGATTTCGCCTAGCCCCCATACAAATTCCCCTCGAAATTGCACTTATTTACACATAATTATGGTAATTATGCAACAATCATGATAAAATTTAGCATGGATCAGTTCTGTGTACTAAAAAATCATGGTGTAGAGTTTGGTCGGATCACATTTGACCCTGGTCCCCATATAAAGTCCCCTTTATAAATTCACGTTTGCGCTTATAAATGGCTTAAAAACATCGGTATCGTCATGAAATTCGGTATGAACGTGTATTTTGTAAATCTAAATCATATTACCAAATTTTGTTATTGTCGGTCCATAATTGCCCCTTGGTCCAAAATGGGGCCCCTTAAGAAAATATGTTTAGCAATTATAATTGGCTTAAAAGTTTTATTACCTCGATGAAATTCGACATGAACATGTTTAATATGAATGTGAATCATTTATGATCACATTTTATTATGATCGGATCATAAGTGCCCCTAGGTATCACATACGGTCCATTAAGAAAATCAAACATACATCTCATATTGTTATAATAGTCGATATACATATGTAATTAAGTTTTTAAACTTCTATGATAATTAATATTTATTCATATTATTTATTTTACATTATTTAATACTTAACTTAAAAAAACTTAAAAAGTGAAACTAACTACAATCGTTAAAATCGCTATCATTTTTCAACATCAATGTCAGGAAGGAGTAATTTAATAGTATCTGATGAAAATGCTTTTCTATTCCTTCGCGGTTTTTGTGTACTGCAGCTTATAAAAGCGTCACTGATTAAAAGTAACCTATTCAGGACATCTCGATTGGTATCGCTTCTACTGAATCCATATAGTTTTATTTCTCATTCTATTGAGAAATAAGGCTATATGGCTTTATTGCCTATGGCTTTATTACACTGCGTCAATTTTTTTAATTTTTCAAAAAAAAGTAAAATTTTCAAAAAATCGCTAAAAATAATGGCGCAAATTTGCGCAAACTTTTTTTTGTTCCTGAATGTAGAGAGTTCATATTTTCTTGTGGTATATAACATTAAACTACTAAAAACTACTTTCACCTTTAAATTCCTTATCTGTTTTTTGGGTTGGGTAAAAAAAATGTGAAATTTTTATTATTTTTAAATTTTGAACGAATAATTTTAACATTAATATATGAGATATATATATATAAAAAAACGAAAAGTAGCAGTTGCTCATACCTTTCAAATAAAAAAAAATCAATATAAAACCTCTATTCGTTTAGCCACAAAAAATTACATATAAACCTATTAAAATTTCAAAAAAACACCAAAAACGCATTTAATTTTATTCACTTTCCTGACTTTGACATCGTTTCAAATCTACAAATCTCAACTTAAAGTCATGAAAATTCACTATATAATGCAGAATTTTGTTGTCTATCGAACTGCATACTCAGTTTCTTAAATTTCTTTAAATTCATTTTTGCCTTTTTGGCCAGCTTTTCAAGGTAAATGCCACATAGTGCGTCGTCAAAAAACACAAGACCTAAATCATATTAACATACGTTTTATGATAAACGCATTAGAAGTTTTTCAATTCGAGCGCCGATATTACGACTTTTAAACGCCGATGTATCGTCCATCAAAACATAAACATCGATGTATCGTTTGTATCCCTACTATTAATTCGTACACCACATATTTTTGTTTTATATTCCAATATACAGAGTTCCATATTTTGGCAAATAGTTATGACCTTAAGGGCCATTATTACAACTTGCCGTTAACTAAACGGAGGATTTTAACGGGCAGATAAATTGTTTTTCGTTATTAAGAGTACCCAAAGATCGTTAGGCTAAAGGGAGGATCATGCTACCTTTAACATTTAAAGTCACTTTATGTTTGAACTTGCCATATTATATATTATTTTCATTACGGCAACTTCAAATTTAAACAAAATCAGCATATATAACAAAAAAACCGAAGCCCACCGTTGCCAATGCGTTAAAAAAACTTGTATAATTGAGCAGTTTTATTGACATTACTCCGGCACTGCCATATTTTTGAAAAATTTTATCTATAAGTTGAAATAACGAATTAATAATAAATAAGTTAAAGGTAACTTTACAGTTCCCTTTAGCTAAAGGTACCTTTAACTAAACCCAAGTTTAACGGCAAGTTGTAATAATGGCCCTAAGAGTTACACTTTCTGAAAAGTAGTTTTATAATTTTTGATTATATATAAAATATTTTTTCATATTTTGAGAAATTTATTGAATACACAATCTGAAGCAAAACTTCATTGATTTTCCATTAATTTCATTGATTGATCAAAATAATCTAATCACTACTAACTCACTACTTCCTTTTGTCATCTGACATTTCTTTATTTTCATTATAACGGTACATTTCACTTATTTATAATTTAGCAAAAGTACCTCAAACTAAACTTCAGACTGAAATTATGCAAAAAATTTTTTATGAAAACAATGGACTTTTGTTTTAGGATGTGTTTTCAAAATATTTACCCTAACATGTACGAATATATTTTTATTCATTTAAAGATTATAGAATTACTTTTCACAATCTTAAGTTACAATCATTGTTATTCCCTAAAATAAGTTATTTTGAATGTTGATATATAAAAAACGCGTTTGGTGTATGAATTAATAGTGGTTACCTAGTAACATAGTAAGTAATACATTTTTTTCTTTTCTAATATTTCATTAATTTTATTATAAATTTTATTATTTCTAATTTAATTTCTCGAGCTACTATGCCAATTATAGTGGCCAGGTAATTTTGGACTAAGAACAATGATATTTTGCTTTAAATTGCATTGTCAATACATTTATAAAATATGCAAAACTCATTTTAGAATTAAACATTATAAAATTACCTTTCAAAAAATGTTACTCTTAAGGCGTTGTCATTATTGTTTTCCAAAATATTGAACTTTAAATATTTGTATATCAAACAAAAATACGTGGTTTACTTTACTTAATAGTAGTTAAGGTAGTATTTCGTTGTATTACAAACCATATTATTCAAATCATAATTTTATGAAACTTAAGTTTTTGAAGTTGTTTAACATTTCCAAAGTTATCTATTACAAAATTATTAAATTTTAGTCTTAATTCTGATTTTGCTAAAAATATTTCTCTTGAATAAAAAATTTCTGATTCCAAATTGTTATTATTAAACTTTATAAAGAAATTTGGAAATAAATTGAACTTTCTATCGGCACAGGTTTGTTTCATCCGGTATCTGCACTGCTATCATCAAATTAGTCATCACTAAACGTCATTTTTCCTTCTTTAAAGATTTTCAACTTGCAGAAATCTATTTAAAATGTTTCTATATCCTGAGTCTACGAATGACGTTATTCTTTGCTGAAACTATACACCCATAATACATAATTGGTCATTATAATCCTTCAGTCAGGATTACGACCTAGCTTCTCACACCACTTATGTTGTGTTTGTTAATTGTTATACATGAGTGGTTTGACCTACAGTTTAAAGTCGACTCCGAACTACGGTTTTTTGAGAACCTTTTCTTGGCAATTTTATTTACTCTCACAGTTTTTGGCAGAAATCTGCTAAGAAGTCGCCGAAGAAATTTGTTTTCATATTTCATATGCCTGACATGGGGTTTGAACCGTTGAACCTATTAAATAAATAGATACAATAACTTTTCCAGTAGAATTTTCCTAGCTAGTTAATAAACCTCTTCGTTTTTTATACAACATTGGCATTCTGGCTTTATTCTTGAACTCTATTAATTCGATCTCATTTTGCAGAATTTTAACTTCCTGTAACTTTCAGCTTTCAAAAATTTTAGTTCTTAGATACAATATGTTTTGTAACAAACAACATTTTCGCTTACTGCACTAGTTTGAAGGGCAGCCCGGTTCAGCCAAGATTTGTAAATTTAAGAAGTCATTTTATGTCGTCTGTGTGAACATTTTCTGAAGGCTTTTTAATAAACTTCGGTTGTTCTTTATGCCTCAAACTCTTATAGTTTATAAATTCTTCTTTCCTAGTATCTACATAGTCTTCTCTTGACTTATTTCTTTTTTGAATCACTTGGAATTTCGCAATTTTAAATCTTTCATTTATTATGTTATGACCAATCAATTTTGAATATCAAAGGACTAATTTAGTTGTGTGATATTAATCAATATTAAAATTACCGGTATGGCTATTCGATTTTGTAAAATGATATTGAATGCCCTCTTGATCAAGGTAATTCTTTACATTTACATTATTGAATTCGTTGTCAAGTACAAATTAAGCAGCATTACCTTTAATGGCCAAAAATGCTTGAATTTTCCCATCTGGGCTTTGACAATTTCTGTCGAGCAAATGAAGTGAAAATATATGTTTTGAAATAACAATGTGTTTTGAATAATGACCATAAGTATCCACATGAATTTGGGTGCCCTGGTAGTCTAGTGGATAGTGTGCTGGACTATTAGCGTGAGGGTTGTGGGTTCGATTTCCACCAGAGACTGTGGTCTGTGACTCTACACCGAGCATATCGGCAAAGTTACTCAGCTCGTATATAATTAGAATATAATTTGTAATTAATAAATAAATAAATAAATCAACATGAAATATTTCATTGGGTTTCTGTCATGTTCAGCTGCAAAGAGTTTCGCAATTACTGATTGAATGAATGCTTTTTAATTAGGGTTATATGTTATGTTTTCAAAAGTTGGAAATGTACCAGCATGATTCGTTTAAGATTTATGAAAAAATAATATTTGCTTCTGTAAGTCGTTTTCACAAAAGTAACCAATTTTATTTAGCTGTTTCAGGAGAATTCTTTGGTAATTATTTTTTGCGATGTATTTTACTCATGATCATTTATATTTTGTTTGGTCACGTTTTAGCAAAATTGACGACCTACATTTTGCGTAGTATACACAATAAATAAATAAATAAATATCAAATATGTATACATAAATAAAACTTAATAACTGATAAATGTAAGAGAACAACGTAAACATATCGCTAAAATATTAGTTAAAAATGTATAAAGAATTATTTTTAATTTTACACATTTATGAAATTTCTAAACTATTTTGTTAATTATTAAAATTCAATATGAATTTAATAATATTTATACTAACACTTTTCTTTAAGTTATTTTTAAGTATATTTTGCTAACTCCTAATTGTTTGAAATATATATGAACAAAATTCAAAATTCATCAAAATTTCTACATGACGAAAACAACACACATTGACTGCTGGGCCCATCATCTCAATTGTTGTGGATTGCACCTGATATGTAAGTAGTAAAAGTAGTTAAAATTTCATTAAAAATTGTCTTTTTTTAATATTTACTATACTATTAAATAATGTAATTAATCTCAGTTCGATTTACATATGTTTCCCTGCCAGAATTTATTATTTTCTTTATTTTTTCATGTTCTTCGATCATAACGTACTTAAGTTTAGAATTCATAATTTTAGTATATTATTCTTTGCATTTATATGAATAATGTTAATTCACTTTCCATTTTCTTTTTTAATATAATTACACTTGTTTTATTTGACAAAAACTGTATTTTTAATCTTTTCACAGAAAATTATTGATTAACCAAACATTTTTTAATCTATTTTCTAAATCCAAAATTTTTTGAAAAGTGGAGAGATAGTCTTTAAAACTGTATACATAAAAATATGGTTCAACCTTACATGTTATGAGTTTTGATCGGGTAAACTTCGAAAATATAAAATTTTTCTTATTTTTTCAAGTTTAGCCATTCTTAATTGCAATGTGCATTATCTTGTGAAGAGATTGACATTTTGGTTGATCAAATCAGAGAAAAATTACAGTAGTTATTATTTAAATAATATAACAGTCGTGTTATATTTTTAATATATGTCAGCTTATCAAACGAACTTTCAGTTCAAAAATATTCATAATTTTTGGCGGATCTTGATTGTTTACCGCAAATTGTGTCAATTCAACATTTGGGCGACTACCAGAAGTAGACTAATATTTGTGTTTTTTGCAAATATTATTATTTCGCGTATTTTAAATAATAACTACGGTAGCTTCTGTTCGATTTTATTAAACGATCTCATCATGAGAGAATGAACTTTATTTTATATTTTTTAATTAAAGTTTGCTACTATGAATGGACAAACTTGAAAAAAATGAAAAATTCGCATTTGCCAAGTTTACCTCATCAAACCTCATAGAATATTAAGTCGAATAATATATATATATGTATACCTTTTTTAAGACCCATCTCTTTATTTTCTAAGAAAGTTAAAATTGAAATTGTTTCAGAAATGTTTGTGTAATCAATAAATTTGTGCGTAAAGTCAAAAAAAAAAAACAGTTTTTGTCAAATAAAACAATTTTGGAGGGTTCATGAAATATAAAAAAATATTTTTAAGTTCTAGTCAACAAAAATCACAACCTACACTATGTCATTAGCTGGGTGTATTTAATTTTTTTTTTTTATTTTGTCGCATAGTGTTATTAATGTATAGGGTGGGAAATTAAAATTTTAAATTTAAAAATGCAATAAAACAAAAAGGGTTTGAAAAGGAATATTATTTCATTCATATGGCTGCGGCTAGCCTCACAGTACCTCATTCGATCGGACCAATTTTCGTGCACTTTTTCGAGTGTATGGGGTAGTATTTCGGCAATGGCATCACAAATTTTGGCTTTTAAATGCTCAATTGCCTATGGTTTGTCGGCATAACACTTTTCTTTCTTTCCAATTGATATCACCATTTCGGTTAACTAAACGGGCATCCAACGTTTGACGCAATAAATCGATTATGGCATGAGACGTGTGGTAAGTTGCATCATCCTGTTGACCAAACATCGTTGACATCAATACCATGAAGAGCTGGTACAGAAAAATTGGTCTTGGTGCGATAAGTGTCTCCATTGAGCGTAAAGTTGTGCAGTCCTCATTTTCAAAGAAATATGGGCCAAAGCTACCACCACTTCACAAGACGCACCAAACAGTCACTCATAATGGGTGCATTGCCTTCTATGGAGATAGTATACTGAATTTTGTGACAGAATAGAATGACATACATAAGTATTGCCAGATTCGAAATAACCAATGGTTTAAACTTAAATATAAGGCCCAACCGATTATAATGCTCCGTTTCTCTAAGACCAACGTCTGTTTGAATGGAAAGCACTCAAATACTCTTTGTGGTTTGTCATTTAGCTAGAGAGACCTTCCACTCTTGAGGGTAATATTCAAGAAGTAAAATTGTGTTGCAGATAATAAGTAGATTATTTAGCATTTTATGGCTGATATTATCAAATCCAGGAGTTTTTTTGGATTGAATTGGACTACAATCCTCTGAATATGTCACTCATATTTGGGGTTTTAAGGTAGGCAACATACAGAGTTCATTTCTCAACATCATTTCTTGCCGTTGGAGCTTCGAAAGAAGGTTTAAAGGAAACAGGCCTTTAAAGATTCCTAGCTGCGTTCCCCAATCAGTAGTTCGACTCTGGAGTAGCATCAAGGTTTTCCAATAGTTTGTAATTGATTCCATTTTCAGAAGGACTTTGAGACGTTTTGTGTATTTCCTAAGCTTGGTTTTATGTTCACAGGATCGGTGCTGTTACCACTTCCTTCGAGCGGACAGGTTCGAGATCGTGATAATAGAAGACGGGTAGTTCGATGACAAATCCAGTGAATCCTTAACTTAGAACTGATCTCTAGAAATATTTTTGGTCACTCCAAACTCTAAAAGGTCAGGAATCTTCTCTCTGTCAGTAGGCCATTAAGTTGGTTGACCAGTTGATAAGATATCGAAACCCATTTTGGATACTATATCAAATAACACTCGTGTAACAATTTCGGATCGCAAAAGGTATGTTTGGGGTTGTAATGACCTTAAAGATTTGCAGAAGTTCCCCTTTTGGTCTTCAGTAAGCAAAAACGTAGAAGGCGAGTACATCGAAGATATAACAAAATTTTGGTGAAAGTACTGAATGCAAATATTCATCGCATGTAAGTAATTTTTAAAAATATTATGTCTAATCTTTGATTTTATTAAAATATCTGAACGTCCGCATACTCTGCACCTAGGATTCTTGCAATCGTATGTGTAACCGTAAATCCCAAGCAAACTTATTGATGTTAAATGTGTAGCAGACATTATTATTTTTATGTCGGCGGATGATCTTTGCGTTTAGGAAGCAGATCCATAAGCTGTTTATTGGTTGCCTATAGTCTCTTACAGCAATGTACTGCATTTTCAGCATATCCTACACCAGGCTGGTCTTATTCATAGTGTATTAATGTTAGCTTCGAGGAGAGTAAAATTGCAAACTGTGGCTTCACTAAGCGGTTTCTGTCCAGGTACACGTTTTTTCGTTCGTGAAGAATTCGATTTCATTTAGTCAGTTACTGGATATTTTTGGTGATTTTTGAAGATAATTAGTAATGTTGGACAATGTCTGGTGATTTACTGCATTAACATTATTTTTCTGAGGAACCGTGCCCAGTTTTCTGAATCATTCAGTGCTTTACAAAGTAATATACTGGACATACTCTGTAATTCATGGTATGATTACCGCTATAGATGAGTTGTTCTTTGGCTTATCGCATTTGTTAGTACCATGACGATCGCCTCACAACGCTCTCTATGCACGAAGTTTTCAGTACGCCATGGCGTGAACATACTTCTGGCAGTTAATACATTGAACGGTTCCTACGCATTTATGGGATTCTTCTGTTGTGACTTTAGGGTCTAATTGGTATCTGAGATTGTAGATCAAATAAGTTGCGTTCTTTTTTAACTTGAAGTCACAAGGTTCAAACTCCACACGGAATAGAGGTTATAGAATCTTTTCGGGTAATTTTGCAATCTTGATCAACTAGTTCACCTTTTGCCCCTCTCGGAGCTATGCAGGCTTTAATTTTTTTTAACAACGATTAGAAGTCCTTTAGCAATTTTCAGTTAGTAAGTACGAAAAACTCAACCTAATTTTTTCGAATTATTTGGCGGTAACCGTTTTCTGTGTTAATCTGAATTTTTATCTCACCAATGTTTCCATGTTTAATTGACGTGATATAAAATGTATTTTCCCCGATTGCCGAAAGTAATTTATTTGTTAAAGTGTTTAAATTTTTTTGCCTGAGGTAAAATATTGGCAGTAATGAGTTCATCGACTTTATCGTGTAGCTAGAAAAACGATTATCTCAAGCATTATCCTCTTTCCTAGTAACTTTAGAAGACTTAGGCCTTTGTACTCATTTTAACACTGTCACATATCGGTTTGGGTTTTATCCTTTCCTAAACCTGCAGATTTGTCGGTGAGTGTTAGATAATGACGTTCGTGATGAGGTGTATTCATCAATTTTTTTTACCCATATGAAGGATTTTTGACAAATTTGAGATTAGCTCAATGCACTAGTTTAAATTTGGAGCACATGCACTTATTAAAGTGCTATTGTTTGGTTTAGCCATTAGGTAAAGTCCATTTAACTCGGAGTCTATAAATTGTTATTGCTCATACATGGAGAACTTAAGTAAGCGCTCCGCCTACTTGGTGATTCCAAGAATGGAAACGGATTCTGAGGAGAATTTTTGGGGCTCATCTAATATTAACATGTTTATAATATTTATTATTCTTTAATAATAAGTTTTAGTTAGCACTTAAACTATTCCACTAAAGCTACCAAAACACGACTTCTCTGTAACGGCTAGGCAGCAAATGCCAATGTATTTTATTAATGGAACTGTTTCATATACATATTAATTATGAAAAACACATTAATAGAAGTATCCTAAAATATGTTGATTGAAACAAAAATTTTTATTTCAAAAAATTATTTTATGTAATGGTTATTAAGCTTGAACCTCATTTAAATTAAGGTATCTTAAATTGCTACTAACAGATATTTTGTGAATGTACAAAAAATTACTTTTCTCAAAAAACGCAAGATGATATTGACAAAAATTAACTCAAAACTCATTTAACACGTTTTTAATTGTTTTAACGCGACCAAATTCGCCCATTTTTTTTAAAAATTATCAAAAACTCAATTTACAGAAACAAATTTAATCAAAGGATATGTCAGAAATATGGGTTTTTTTGCCAAATCAAAATTTTTTTAACAAAATCTTTTTCTTAAACTATTAACCACTCCCTATTTAGAGAACTTCAAAAAATCGACCAAATCAAGTTGTATATACTACCTTTCAACTTTCCTCACAAACAATGATTTTGAACACCCGCTAAAAGCATTCCTGAAAGTGAGAAATTGGATTTTTTGCCACAAAAATTGGTAAAATTACCTACAGTACAATGTATATTTCCATATCTTTTTTGTTTGCTCCGTTGTTTATATTAAGACCCATGATATTTTGTACGTATGTAATACAAAAATACAAATTCCTTGCAATAAACACAAGTGTATAAAATCTTCTCTATCTGATATATATATACAAACACATATTGCATTGAAATTTTACATTGGAATTGGTGTAAAAAATTAACTTTGGATATTATAAACCCATTTATAATTTATTTAAAATTAAAAGTAAAATATAATTAAATTAAATTAAATGATTATTGGACTATAAATTATGTTCTAAAATTATTTTAATAAAAAATCTTATATTAAAGCACTCAATTGATACATCTGCATAAACTTGTTATATGTAAATTAAAAACGTAATTATATTACCAAATATAAGATGATTAAAAATATACAATTAAATATATACAATGAATTACTTTTAATTTTACACTTTTATGAATTTTCTAAATTTATACTAACATTTTTCATTAGGTGTATTTTTGAGTATATTTTTCTAATTTCTATTAATTTGTAAGATACACAGTTACTAAATTATACGTACGGTTAAAAAGTTTCCGAAATTTTTTAACTAATCCGTTTTCGTTGAAAATCTTGATAGTTTCCTTGATGTTAAGAAAAAAAATTTCTGAAATTGAACTGAATTGTGGCCCTGCACAGGCCCACAAAGTATGCATCCGATTTACAAATTTCACAAATTTCTGAACCAATGCAAAAGACCGTCTTAAAATCGAAGAACGATGTCAGACAATTATAAATACATCAGGCCCACAAAAGTTAACAAATTTCAGAAATTTTTTAACCAAGACCGTCTTAAAATCCAGGGAAGTTGTCAGACAATTACAAAGATTTTCAACGAAAACGGATTAGTTAAAAAAATTTCTGAAATTTGTTATTTGTGGCTGTGTGTATATGAAAAGAATTTACTAATCATCCCCATAACATCGAATTTAGACGACACACATTGACTGCTGGGCCCATCATCTCAATTGCTGTGGATAAACATGATATGTAAGTGATGATTTAAAAATTTCCTTAATTTTTCTC
This sequence comes from Sarcophaga subvicina, assembly GCA_936449025.2. NCBI lineage: Eukaryota > Metazoa > Arthropoda > Insecta > Diptera > Sarcophagidae > Sarcophaga > Sarcophaga subvicina. The sequence continues at coordinate 389,354 of OW388085.2, read as the reverse complement.
TTTTTTTAATTTTTTCCATTCACATGATTTTCGATCACAATGTACTTACATTTTAAATTCATAATTCTAGTTTATTCTTTACACTTACTGAGTAAAGAACTTATATGAATAATCTTGATTCACTTTTTCTTTTTTTTATGACAAAATCGTTTGTTTATATTTTATAAATATAAAGCATTAAATTATTTAAGGGAGATTGATATTCTTGTCCAAGATGTTTGTATAGTATTTTTTAGTATTTGTTTATAGCTTTGACACTAGTGGTATTTTATCTGTGATAGGTGTTCAGTTCATAAAGGGATGGGAAAAATGTACCTTACGTTGATATTTCATCTAGTCATCATTTCATTTGTTAAAATATTATTGGTTTTGTACAAAAATATTTTATTTTATTTTTATTTTTGTACACTCCGGTCACAAGTAGAGTGTATTAAATATAAATGCGTCAAATTGGATTAAGAACCAATGAAATTTAGTGTCAAGCTCGCGGGTAAACAGAAATTCATGTCTCTTAACTTCCATATTTGAAACTTATACATTTATATCGACCTACATGTGTCCTAAATTACATTTGTATATGACGAGTTACATATCTGACTAATCACTAAATGCATGACGCACTATGTGGCATTTTGCCTGAAAACCTTGCCAAAATTAATAGAAGTGTTTTATGAGTTAATGGCTGGAATTTTTTGATAGTGTTAGTGATAATTAGGCCCAAGGATGAACCCAACTGATTTTGGTTCAAATCGGTCCGTGATTTCGCCTAGCCCCCATACAAATTCCCCTCGAAATTGCACTTATTTACACATAATTATAGCAATTATGCAACAATCATGATAAAATTTAGCATGGATCAGTTCTGTGTACTAAAAAATCATGGTGTAAAGTTTGGTGAAAATCGGATCACATTTGACCCTAGTCCCCATATAAAGTCCCCTTTAGAAATTCACGTTTGCGCTTATAAATGGCTTAAAAACATCGGTATCGTAATGAAATTCGGTACGAACGTGTATTTTGTAAATCTAAATCATTTCACCAAATTTTGTTATGGTCGGTCCATAATTGCCCCTTGGTCCAAAATAGGGCACCTTAGGAAAATATGTTTAGCAATTATAGTTGGCTTAAAAATTTTATTACCTCGATGAAATTCGACATGAACATGTTTAATATGAATGTGAATCATTTATGATCACATTTTATAATGATCGGATCATAACATACATCTCATATTGTTATAATAGTCGATATACATACATATGTAATTAATTTTTTAAACTTCTATGATAATTAATATTTATTTTACATTATTATATAAACTTAACTTAAAAATACTTAAAAAGTGAAACTAACTACAATCGTTAAAATCGTTATCATTTTCATCATCAATGTCAGGAAGGAATAATTTAATAGTATCTGATGAAAATGTTTTTCTATTCCTTCGCGATTTTTGTGTACTGCAGCTTATAAAAGCGTCACTGATTAAAAGTAACCTATTCAGGACATCTCGATTGGTATCGCTTCTACTGAATCCATATAGTTTTATTTCTCATTCTATTGAGAAATAAGGCCATATGGCTTTATTGCTTATGGCTTTATTACACTGATTTTTTAATTTTTCAAAAAAAAATTAAAATTTTCAAAAAATTGCCAAAAATAATTGCGCAAATCTGCGCAAATTTTTTTTTTGTTCCTGAATGTAGAGGGTTCATATTTTCTTGTGGTATATAACATTAAACTACTAAAAACTACTTTCACCTTTAAAATCCTTATCTTTTTTTTGGGTTGGGTAAAAAATGTGAAATTTTTATTATTTTGAAATTTTGAACGAATAATTTTAACATTAATATATGAGATATGTATATAAAAAAAACCTTTCAAATAAAAAAAATCAATATAGAACCTCTATTCGTTTAGTCACAAAAAAATATCATATAAACCTATTAAAATTTCAAAAAAACAACAAAACGCATTTAATTTTCTTCACTTTCCTGAGTTTGACATCGTCTCAAATCTACAAATCTCAACTTAAAGTCGTGAAAATTCACTATATAATGCAGAATTTTGTTGTCTATCGAACTGCATATTCAGTTTCTTAAATTTCTTTAAATTCATTTTTGCCTTTTTGGCCAGCTTTTCAGGTTAAATGCCACATAGTGTGACGTTGCGACGCATTACAAAACGAACAAATAGTGTAAGAAGTTGCAATAGACAATATAAAATTAAATTATATGATCTTGGGTGGACCGGCTATAAAGAGCGCTAGTTAAATTGTATTTATATACAGCCGGTAAAAGGAGCGAATTTCAATGAAGAGTGGCTGAGGGGTTCCAGCAACGAGGTATAGACACTAATACCTACGAGTTTTAAGAGGATGAGGAAAAGGAAATCTACTCAATGAATACTACTACTCAATGAATACTAACTTAGACTTTGCGATGATACTGACTGCCAGAAGAGAATACCAAGAAGAGTTTAAAGCTGGACAAGACAAGTTTGCAGATGCAATAATGAAATCTCAAGAGTAATATACAAAGGAAGACAACGAAGCTGCTCGTATAGAGCCGCCATGGGAGTGAAGTTCGAAGATTGAAAAAAAATGGTACAGGCAGTAGATAAGGAAGTCGAAGCTATCGGGAAGGAAACTGAAAACATTACAAATTAAGATGAAACGTTGCAAATGAAGTTGAAGGCGTTGAAAAGAATTTTGGAAGCGTTGAAAAGAAATATGAAAGCGACATAGCGTGGGTAACGAGATTCGATCCGATGTTATTGGAGAATTTTCTATCTTACAGAAAACTAATAGCCTCAAATTTGATGCTACGGAGATCTGAGATAACTGCGTTTAATACCAGCAAAGAGGACCTTTTTCACTATGTTGGAGGAATCCAGCAATATAAGTGTGTCTTCATTTTATCTAATGTACTATGTACTCGCATCAGTTTTCAAATAACAAAAATATTGAGACAAGAGTATTTCGCGATCTCTTTTGGTATACTTGGCAGCTGCACAGAATTCAACAAGAAGAACACCTGTCAAGGTGGTACTCGGTAGTAAGTTAAGGTTGTCTGCTGTTTAGAATTTGGTCTCAAACATATGACAGGCCGCACTACTTCTAAAAACAGAAAAACTTGTGCATTCTCGTATTAAAATGCTCAGTGACAAAATGGTAGTCAGTTGTGATCGAGCAGCCAAGTCCAAAAGTTTCATCGAAAGCTAACTAGTTTTACCTGCAACAGGAGAAAGGATTACTTCTCGAATTACAGACTCGCTAAAATGAATTCTATAAAACAATCAGAGGGTTAAACGATCCAAGAATTGCCGAGAGAATGTCGATTAATGACAAAAGTTTCAAATAACTTACCTGTTCGGGGCGAACTTTTTTAAGCGGGCTGCAGTTACGTGAATAAAAATAACACTGAACAAAAGAACGACATAAACAACAAGCACATAAACAATAACTTAGAAATGTACGAGAAGAAGAACAAAACAAACATCAAAAGTAACACAGCAGCAACAGTAAAAATATGGCGATGATGGCGAAAAGCAATGTTGCTTTTCAGTCGTGGTCCGTCAGTAAACTGAGAGTAGTGATAAAAATGTTATATTAGCACAGTGGTTTGAACAGTGGAAGTTTGATTTTTATTAATAATACATCCTGAATTAAATTGAAAGCGGAGTATTATCAACAAATGTGTTTCTCGTTTAAATTAAATAAAGGTTTTTTAAATAAATAAATAATCGATTTATTTAATTAAAACAATATAAATATAAACAACGATCAAAAAGGTAACAATTTCTTTTATTTCAAATGCAATCTAAAAATCCACGGTAAATAAACATTTTGAGAGTTTTGTCTAGTTGGTAGTGTGTTGGCTTATTAGACGTGAGGCCACGATTTAAAGCCAAGGTGGGATATCTCCATCAAAACGAAATGTAAAAAATAATTATTCGCCACGTTCCTCTCAGCAGATTTCTGGCAAAAACTCTGAGAGTAAATAAAAATTGCCAAGAAAAGTTTCTCAAAAAATCTGTCGTTTGGAGTCGATTTTAAACTGTAGGTCCCGCCACTCGTGTATAAAATTAAAACACACAACATAAGTGGTGTGAGAGGCTAGGTCATAATCCTGACTGAAGGGTTGCAATGACCAATTGTGCAACAATATATTGTTTAGGAGGTTGAGTCAACAAGTGCGTGACTTTATGAATAAAACACAGAGGTTTGGGTAAAAAATTCTTAAAATCCTTGTATTTTTATTATTTCCAAAAAAGGATTTGTCGAAATTATCAAAAGAGGTATTTGTTTGAGAGATAATATAATCGTTGGAATCAAAACTTTTTCTTGAAGTTTAAATAATAATAATTGCTAAATCCAGGCAACAAGAGAGATATGGGAACAGTTTATATCGTGAATTAAAATTTTGCGACGGAAAGTGCTCATGTATGAGAAAATTTAAATTGGAGCAACATTATACAGTTAATCTTTTCAATTGTTTTGGGTATAAAGATCAAAAATTGCGGTCCATAATATTCGGCGTTTTAGGTGCTTATGCGACTAACAAAAAATTCAGTGAAACATTTTTTTCCCAAAAAATGGCCACACTTTTTTCATTTTCTCTCAAATCACGCAGTTTTTTGCTATAAGTTCAATGATTATTTCCAAATTTTGTACAACTGATATCTATCATTGTGTTGGAAGGAGCGGGCGATAATTAAAAAAGTCACGATCTTGTTGATCCGATCTCGAATTATATTTTTTTAATATTTTAAAAGTATTTTTTAATTTTCTCTTTTGCATGAAAAGAATTCGAACGAACACATTATCCTGATGTTTTCGCGAGAGAACGTTTAGCTGGAAAAATTGGATTGCCGGAAGCTCGAATACAAGTATGGTTTTCGAATCGACGAGCAAAATGGCGACGGGAAGAGAAATTAAGAAATCCACGTAATACTCCTAATTCTACAGGACCTGTATCTTCAACTACGTCTGGTGTTTCCCTTGCTGATAGTCCAAACAGCAGTATTGGAGCAAACTCTGCGATAACCAGTGTTATACCCGTTTCCTCAAGCAGTAAGTATTCTTTGCACACATTTTTCTTTTATTATAGAATACTATACGAAAAAAGCTCACATTTATTTCTAATGAATTAAAAAAGCTCGTGTGTTTTTCGATTACTTTGGCTACTCCACACCATCTACAGATTCAATAGCTGATTTGGCATCTTCTTCTTCAACAACTAATTCAGTGTCGGCCACAAACAGTTCTGCAATTTCTTTAACTCCGAGCAGCGGTCACATAGATGTAGTTCCTTCCGAGCATTTAGAAGGTACAGTTACTCCACTATTACATACCAATAGAAGCACTGCTACCAGTTCCAACAGCGATATGAGTAATGGACAAAACACAAATACGTCTAATAACGATAGAAGTACAACAAGCAATAAAAATATCTCCGCAATATCAACTAGCAATGGTGGTTTTATAAACTCGTTACACCATGGCGCATCGACGTCTCATAATCATGGTGGAATCCATTCTGAATCGCATCATGGGAGCAGTATGATGCCATCCTTGTCTCCGCAACGCGTAAATTTAAATAGTGGATTTGGTACTACCATGGCTGCAATATATCCCTCAATGCACCAACATACATCAATGGCAATGAGCGATACATATAGGTTAGTACCATATCCTATACTAAGTAGCATTCAAAAGCAAGTAAAATAAAATGGAAAACATTTATACATACATAGTGAACTTTTAAAATGAGAACAATTTTAAAATGAAAATAATTTATTAAATTCATCACAATAAATTGCTTGATTTGTAAAATTCCTTCTAGAAAGTTATATCGCATTTAATCCAATGGTACAATGGATTAATGGTGGTACAATGGGTCAATCTGACCTCCGGGTACTGTACCTGTCTTGACTGACAGGTACACGTCCTCTAACCTAATCCACTATTTTGGTTTTAATTGCATTCATTATCGAAAATATACGTTTGACAGAAGCGTTTATTGTTGTGAGTTCTTGAAAAAGTTTTGAAGCGACATCATCATTTTTGTTCATCTGAGTGTGTTATCTTTATTATCTTTGCTTCATGGTGTGAACCAATATTTAATGAGAGAGTACGATATTGATAAACATTTGGGAGTGGTACGTTTTAGAAATTTTTAAAATTCAGCTCTCTCAAATAAAGAAATTATTGTTTTCAATTTACTTTGTTTTGGTTCTATACCCTCGTTTTTAAAATAAGGATGAATTCTTTAATATTTTTATGTACGTAAAGCCCTTGTAGTGTAAACTAGCCTAAAAAAGTATTTCACTACTTTTGCGTGTTTCTCGGTCGGTTAGTAAACATCATCGCAGCATTGTAAAATAATATAACTTTAAACAAACTGATTTTAATTATTTTGTATATAAAGTTTTAATTTCGAAATCATAACTTTCAAAATCATAACTGTCAATGCTCATTTTCTAAACAATGTAAACACAAATAAAGCGTGTAAATAGAGCTTGTTGGTAAAACGTAAGAAAAATATGAAAACACAAAAACTCGATAGTGAAATTAATGAAAGCATTTGCTCAACATTCAAACATTCGTTGCGTTTGCCATGCATTCATTCAATATCAATTTCTATTATATTGCAATGTTCAGATTGTGTTTGTTGACTGTTTTCTGCATTTTCTTTGTTATGACAGACATGTCGGTACGCTGTTTGAAATATATGTATAGGCATATTAACCATAAAAACATTTGCTGGGATATCACCCAAATACTTACCAAAAATGGTAAGCGTGTTGTGCAATGAATCTGAATTATTATTTTTATCAATTATGCTGACTCGCATAAGTGTGTTTATTTAGTGCAATGAACCTGAACTATTATTTTTATCAATTATGCTGACTCGCATAAGTGTGTTTATTGCAATGAACTTGTTACGCAAGAGTTATTGTTTTAATTTCAATTTATGCTTAGTTAGTACTTCTTTATGGCAAAAATATTACTTTAGAGTTTAAGTGAAAAATTGTAAATTAATTAAGTTTTGAACTTTTAAATAAAAAGTCGCACCTCATAAGCTGCGCAAAAATTAAAAAAGAAAAACTTAAAAAGTGTTAACTGGCATGTTAATCATTCATACAATTCCATCCGTATGCGATCCTTTTATGAATAGTAATACAATGCAATGCAAGAATTTCTTTACATCCGCTCTTCACAGGTGTTGTCATATGTTGCTCAAATAAAATAGTGAGAATTGACAACAATGTAGCTTATTTTTGTGAACGTATTCAGAGCTCATAATAAGGCATTCAAACCTTTCTTAGATGCATATCTGTAGACATTTTTCTATATTTAAAGACTGGTTCTCGAGATATAAAGTGACAAACATACAATAACTAATCGATTAAGGTAATATTTTAAGAAACATGTAGTAAATAGAAGTGACGTTATAGATATGGAACGCACATTATGTATATAGAAGAGAATATATGTTTAAACTATCTGAAATGTTCTGTTAACCAATGTAAGATGCATGTGTATAAGGATGCCAATTACTTAGAATAACTCAAGCACTGACGTAGGCAGCGACGCGGGAATCTACATAAGCAGCGAAGTAAGCAGTGGAGCGAGCAGCAACACAAGCAATGACGCTAATAAATTATATATATATATAAAATTATTATATGAAGTCGCCGTAGTCAACTAGGTAGTGTGTTGGTTTACTAGACATTAGGCCATTGTTCAAACCCCCGGTCAGACATCTCGAACAAAACGAAATATGAAAAAATATTTCTTCGGCGACATCCTCGCAGCAGATTTTTGGCAAAAACTCTGAGAGTAAATAAAATTGTCATGAAAAAACTATAGGTCCCACCACTCAAGTATAAAAATTATCACATACAACATACATAAGTGGTGTGAGAAGCTAGGTCGTAATGCAGTAATATTATGATTTGAATTTTACATTCTCAGCTTTACCTGGGGTCAATGACCAAAGGTTGAATTCTGTTAGGACATGTTTTATGTCCGTCATTCTAATGCAGGGATTACCATTTCATAGCACAATTCTGCAGAGAGAATTCACACATATAGCTTATGCTCTTTTATTGAGTTATCGATCAGACAGCGACAAGCACACATGTCCGCGGATGCTATAATATTTTTTTTAAGTTTACACTCAAAAAAGATTTTATGTGAAAAAATTCTTTTTTTTAATTCAACGTCTTATATGTTCTTAAAACACATTTTGATTGTTTTAATAGTCAAGTAAATAATTTAGATGAAATGGAAAGATAACAACTTTTTATAGATATATATTGGAAAAATTAAAAGGTTGGTTATTACTGGGGGAGGAAATTTATGAACCAAAATTAGTACCCAGCAAATATCTAAAGAATATTACCTAATTGTTAAGTCAAAGATGTATAACTTTATGTTTGTTGATGAAATGAAAATCAAAATAGGGTATATTACTAACATTTTTTTATGGCTGTAAGGTCTCAACTTATTTTCTCTCTCTTGCTCACTAATACACCACCAAAAATTTTTTGGTAACCCCTATTCTAATGTCATTATTGATACTACTTTGATAAGAGTAAAAACTAAATATATATGTTATCGGGCTTCTAATATTAAAATTTAAATAATAATTCAGTTTTATTAGTAATATTTCATAGTAATATTAGTAACTATATAAATTAAATAATTTTAAATTATTTTTCTTAAAAAAATTATTTTGTGTTGTGTGTTTTTTAGAGCACACAACACGTCTTTATTTATTAAAAGTCAAAACAACAGTGAAATATTTCTTAATTTCTACCCTAACATTCTACCTGTAGATTTGTATGATCACGCCACTTCTGCTAGACATGGTCTCAGCATTTTCCCACTGTTGAAATAGCCAGACATGGTGTCAGCATTGTTTTGGAATGCACGAATGTCATAGATGCTTGAAGATTTCTTCATTGTTTTCTTGTTTACATTAGCAACTTCATCTGTTGTTGGGTTATTCGGAATTTCATCTTCCTTTTCAATGTTATCTTTCTTCTTGTTAACTAATTTTTTTATAGACATCCACGTGATAATGAAGACAGCAAAAATTAACAAAATGCTGCTTGTTGTTAAAAGTGCATTGTTCTTAATATCTAGGTTATCTAATCTTTTTATATTGCCCAGATTAATTGTTTGCAGTCTTTCTAGTGATAGCACTTCTTCAGTTTGAATGTTCATTCCTTTTGGTTGTAGGAATTCGGGGAGAGGTTTACTGCTAGTTATTTCTTTTGAGTAGAATTTTCTGCCATTGATGTTTATTGTAACGTTAAAATATTTAATTAGGTAAGTTCCGTTCAGTGTTATTTCCTCGTCTTCCACCTCAATTTGTCCAGCGTATTGGTTTAATAGCAAAAGGTCAGTTCCAATTTCCTCTATAGCTGGTATGTGATCATTATTTATTTGGGTACAATTCCCTATCTTGTTCTTAAACAAACTAGCAATTCAATAATTATCGGTTAATTCATCATAAGTTTTACAATTTTCTTTAATAGCGAATAAGTCTTTATTGCAGTCTAAAATTTTATCAAATTCGATTTTATCAATTAAATACTTGTTATTTACAGGTTTAACCAAAAATCTTTTACATGTGTCTTCTCGGACAATTGGAATACTTAGAATATACAAAATTTCTTTATACTACTTTTACATTGCCAAAAGATAACAATTCGTCTACACTAAAAGTTGGGATATTATAATTTTGGAGAACATCATTTAGAATTTCTATTTCAGTTTTTGACAGAATAAATGCATTTACAAAATTAACTTATGCCCACTGAATGGCATATTCGATATTTTGTAATTCTTTTTCTATTACAATGAGTTTATGTTTTAATTAACCAAGCAATTCATTATTCCAATTTTCTTTTTTCACTTTTAGTATTTCGTTTGTAATGTTAGAAATTTCTTGCAGTCTATTTGTAGTGAGTTCATTTATAATCATTTGTCTGTTGTTATTTTCCAGTACGTTTCTGATTTTTTCATCGAGAATTTCAAAGTCATGTCCGTCTGGAGTTCCGGCGATCCATTTCCATGCACTACCAATGAAATCTATGGATCTTTTTTCCTACCGGGACTGAGTCGTTTAAGAAGTCCTTTTATGTTTAGAATTTGTTGTAATAAAAACGGACGGAGCGGATGAGCGGATGTAGTGCTTGAATTTAAAATTGATTCGATGTCTTCCAATAAAATTTGGTACTGTTCAAGATCAATTGAATGTATTACTTTAAATATACCCTTTTGGCGTCTAGCGATACCGTCCTGAATAGTTATTAGTCTTGCGTTAGAGTAGTCAAGGATGTTAAATTCTGCCGAAACAGTCACGAAAAATAGTCTGAAACAAAAATTCAAAGAAAATCATGCATATAATTTCTGTTTAATTTCTTATATGACTTTCATGAATGACCCGCCCACTTTCAGTGACGATGGTTGTGCCGCGGTTCTCTTTTACTACTTCTTCTTTAAACCTGCTACTTAATTTTGTACCCAATCTCTTGTTGGTCTTCACATAAACTAATTGTCCTGGTACGTATTCCTTAACCGGCTTTTTGTTTTTATTGTGATAAAGGAGGTCCTTTTATTGTTTGCGCCTATGTCGTTCAACATTTGAGAGTCTTGTTGTCTCATAATTCTGTGGCGAAAAGTCAATCGTTCGTCCAAAGAAAAGATCTACAGGTTTCTTATTTGTGGTAGTATGAATAGAGTGATTATATTCATTTACGGATCGTTCCAATAATTCATCAAAGTCTCTGGAAGTTCCCTCTTCTTTGAGGCATCTCATTATTTCCCCCAAAGTAGAATGGAAACGTTATATTTGTGCATTTGCCTCACTTCTATAGGAAGGTGTAGTAAAAACATTTATTTTCATCTTTCATCATAAACAGAATAGAGGGTGAATTCAAAGAAGGTTCATTATCCATGATTACATTCTTTAGAACCCCATAGAAAAACAAGAGTACCCTAAGTGGTTTTCTAACGGCCTCAATTGATCTACCGCTAAGTTGTTTTACTTGCACGTATTTTAAGAACTTATCAATTGAAGTCATAATTAGTTTTTTATCGGTTGCAAATATGTCTATGTGAATTGTATGTCCAGGATATGTTGGTATAGGCGTTTCGCCAAGTCCCGGTGTATTTGGATGTCTTTCATATTTATTCCTTTTGCAAATTGAGCACAATTTTATTATTCTCTTTATTTTTCGTGCCATACACGGAAAATTGTATTTTCCCATAATTTGTGTTCTATTTTCTTTTTCGTTCTGAAGAGCCCTTGAATGTTCTTCTACAATTATATTTTCCTGATCATTTTCAGCTGCTATGTCTTCAACAACCATTTGCGTAAATCTACATTTATAAGTCGAGAAATGATCTGGGTAAATGCTCGGAATTTTTCCCATTATCGGTTCTGGAGTTTTAATGCCGTTTATTACGGACGGGTTAAGGTATCTATTAAGGATAGTTATCAGCTTCTGTTCGTCATAATTTGTTTCAATTATAAGGTGTCGATAATACCGTGGGAAAATTATTTTAAACTGATATGAAGGTACTTCTCCTATACCAATAAACAATTGGTTTTTAAACACATTGACTGACGTTTCAACACTTGGTATAAGATATTCGCTTTCAGCACTATGTTGAGTCATAGTAGAAGGACTAGGTTGGTCTTGGAGAGCGTTCAACCCTGAGTGATTTCTGGATAACGCATCGGCCACTACGTTAGTCCTACCCGGTTTATATCGTAATTCATAATTATATTTCTCTAACATACATTTCCACCTTTTCATTTTCGAATTACTATTGTTATTACTTAGAGTAAGTAAGTCAGTGGTTGATGGTCGGTATAAATTATAACCTTTTTCGAGCCATAGAAATAGTTTCTTAGTGAAGTCAAAGACCATATAATCGCAAGCATTTCTTTTTCGTTGGCTGCGTAGCTCTCTTCGGTTTTGCTAAGTGTCCTAGAAATAAAACTTATGGGTTTATCATCCTGACTAAGTACTGCTCCAATAGCGTAGTTTGAAGCGTCCGTCGTTAATTGAAAATCTTTATTAAAATCGGGATACATTAGTATTACCTCCCGTGAAATTAGGGCATTCTTTAGATCGTCGAAGGCCTTTTTTGCCGCATCATTCAGATAAATTTTAGTTTGGGAAGACGTTGTTTTCGATACTCTTCTCCTCGTAGAAGGACTGTGAGTGTTTTTGCAATATCGGCGTATCCTCTGATAAAACGTCTATAATATCCAGATATACCCAAGAATGAACGAAGTTCTTTTAAAGTCTTAGGGTAGTCGAATTTTAATATTGTTTCAACTTTCTTCGGGTTTGTTTTCTCCTTCCCTCGACACGACAAATCCAAGGAATTCTGCCTCTTGCTTAAAGAACTCGCATTTATCCAGTTGTATCTTCATGTGAGCCTGTTTTAATGTTTCAAATACCTGGTTCACATGTTCTATATGTAAATTTTCGTCCTTACTGAAGATGATAATATCATCTACATAAACATAGCATATTTTCCCTATAAATTGTCGTAATATATCATCGAGTGCCCTTTGAAATATAGATGGGGCATTCTTCAACCCGAAAGGCAGCCTGGTAAATTCAAATTTACCATTATTGATGGAGAAAGCTGTCTTTTCTCTATCTTCTTCCGTAAGATTAATTTGGTGGAACCCGCTTTTGAGGTCCAACACCGTGAAGTACTGATTTCCTCCCAAATTTGCCAGAACGTCATTAATATCTGGGATTGGATATTTGTCCGCAATTGTCACCGCATTTAGCCTACTAAAGTCCACGATCGTGATGGTCTTATGATTTCATCTCGTAAAAGCCGATTAATTTCTTCTTCGACAACGTCCCTTAATGCCATTGGGTATGGATAATTTTTTGCATATATTGGTGTTGTATTTTCCGTCTTCATATCCGCCACCACTACAGTAGAATAGGTCAGTTTCTCCTCTGCTTCCGCAAATAACTGACCATGACGCTCAACGATCCTTCTGAGAGCATGTTTTTGATTCTCACTTAAATTTTGAGTTCGTAATTTCATGTTGTTTACACTTTGTGCAAGTTTGTCCATTTCCTATAGTGAAATAATTTTCAGCTCCTTTAAGCTGTCATTTCCTAATATTGCATCAAATGAATCAAATCCTGGTAATAAGTAAAATTTTAGCGGAGTTTCATCAATTCACGAAAATGTTAAAAGTGTATGTTGTGTTATCTTAATTGCATCATTGGCTGATTTTGCATAAAAAATTTGGTTATTATCTTTTGGGTTTTTTACTATACCTGGACTAATGTAATTTTTGTTACTGCCTGTATCCAGTAAAAATGGTAGTACTTCTCCGTTCTTCATTTTTGCCTCGAAATAGGGTAATGAGGAAGAGTTTAGTGTAAACAATTTACTGCAAGTTCTGGTTGTTAATCCCGAATTGCTTCCAACGTAGCATCTTCTTGAGGAACATGCTGAAAATATTGTTGAACGTAGTCCACTCCATTATCTAGCCTTTGTACATCGACTTCGTTACATTCGGGTGGATAGCCTGTCCATTCGCACCAGTCGTTTTCTGGTACATAGTCGGCGTTTATATGGAATTTTTTGTTTGCATTTTGTTAACAGGCCCTTGAAAAGAAGTACCTGCGGATCTTTTTGGATTTTGATTCACTGGTGGTTGGTTCGTATAACTGACCTGTCTTGTTTGAATAGAACGATCAACATCCATCGGTTCTACCCCAGAGGGGTTTCGTTGATTATTGTATTCGTTTCGGTGTGATTGCCCTGTGAACCCCCTTGGATTAAACTGGGGTCTAGGAGGATTCCAATTTGGACGCATGAAATTTTGCCTTTGACTATTATAGTTTATTGCAGGCTGATAACGTGGTGGTAACGGTGGTTTTGGAAATCCTGTATGAGTCAGTTCAGGATAAAATGTACGCCCACCGACTAAAGCTGGCATCTCAACTTTACTTCTTTGTCCACTCATTTTCGAGCCTTGCACCTGGGCATAGTTTCTCCTATAAGTCATGTTGTCCAATTTAAGGCAGATATGTAGAGCCTGGGGTAAGGATGTCAGTTTCCTAATACTTAATAGCCGCGAAAGGTCACCATTAAGTCCTTTTATAAAGGTATATAAGGCTATAAGTGTTCGTCATAGCACGTAATGTTTTCTCATCAAAATCGAGGCAATCCACTTTATCCAATATCAAGGAAAGGTGTTGATACACCTTTTGGTAGAAACCATTTATAGTTCTATTCCTCTGACATAGAGCAGTCATTTGATACTCCAATGTCCCAATATCTCGTTTGTCTGAATAGTGCATCATCAGACATTTCCTGATTCTAGGCCAATCCAGCGGCGTCCTCTATGATTCCAATGCTGTATCAGCATTATAGCACGGATAACGTGTAAGATTGCATAATAACGTCCTGTACCACGGAGGGTCTCAAAAAGCGCCAATATCCTATCTACTGATTTTCTCCAGGAATTAAATTCATCTGGTTTACCAGAGAACTGACCTGACGAATTGACAACGTCCGGGACTTTATTCAATTCTTCCAGATTAGCACTAACCCTCCCTACTGGTTGATCTATCCCTTCGTCCGTTAAGTTGTCATTTCCTTCCTGTATCATCATGAATCATTTCTTTTATCTGTCTCTTTTGCGATTCGTTCAGTCCTAAAAGTCCTGTTGAGCTGGCAGTATTTCCGTTATGTCCTCTATTGAGTCGTCCGGCATGGAATTAGTATAGTTATTTTATTCAAATTTAAAGTCTTCTTTAGTGATTAGTTTCCTTATTCAAGTAGTATGTTTATGTACCTTCGGGAGCACTTTCTCCATACAAAATTTGGTGCATGCATAGCTATAAAAGAGTAAAAACATTGCAGAATTGTGAAAATGAATTGTGTGCGATCGGTCATTAGGTTTGTAACATGTATTATGAAAAGGTAATGCTTTTTAATGTGTAGGTGTGAGTGTGTGTGTGTTAAAATTTGGGAGCATGCATATCTGGAAAAGAATTAAATCATTTTAAATTTTCAATTTTTCCATACAAATTTGGGATCATACCTGCTTCTTCTTGTTCCTTTTATTTGTATTACTTTGCAAACGAATGATTGGACGGACACAACGTTTCCTCATCCACATCCCAGAGTATAAATTGTCTTGTTTAATTTGTGATAATAAATTCTTGACACGTTTTATCATAGTCAATTGTTGAAGAAATAGAAATACAGTGGAGTTTGGATAGAGTGAACTAATTAATGCAACGCCTGTTCACTTTATCCAAAAATTTCACTTTATCGAGATTGAAAAATTAATAAAAAAAAATTATTAAGTTCTATGTTAACAATGCAAAATTTATTATTTTCTACAAGTGAACAAAAAAATCATTAATGTTAGTTTGTTTTGTACGGGCACTTTTGACTTTTTGTACAGCTAAATCACGAAATTTATGTAACACTAATATATTTTCATAATCACTAGTATTGTTCTCAGCCCATTCAATGGCTTTTTCAAAAAATTTGTACTGCTTGAGTTGCTGAAATGTATTCCTTTTCTAATGGTACCTCAGTATCATTATCTTCATTATCTGTGCTGATACTCAAATCGTCTTCTTCAGTATTTGGTAACACGGCTTCAATATTATTCCATTCTTTAACGTCATCTACAGTATAGACCGTCTAATAAAGAAAATAATTTAACATATGCAGTCTTGTTGAATCAATATTAAATAAACTTACATCAGAATTAATATTCTGCAACATATCTAAAATTTGGTTTACTTCTTCTTGATGTGGTTCTCGAAGTGAACGTTGTAATAGGTTTAAAGGCATATTTTCTTCATCTTCATCACTATCTTCCGCAATCACACAACCACCTAAAATAGGAATCCAACATTTCTTTATCATATCTGATGATAACTCCTGCCAAGCCAACATAGGAATAGAAGTGGTATATTTTAGTGTTACTCCTTTTAAAAACTCATTTGCGTTTTTCTTTCTAACGGCCCGCCGAAGAAGGTGTTTTTTATAGTGAAGTGTAGTTATTCTTATAACATTTTGGTCCATCGGTTGGATAATTGGTGTCACATGTGGTGGCATGTACACCACAAATATTGATCCATCGTCAGATATAAGATCTTGCTCCGGTAGATTGACTTTACCTAAAATTAAACAAAACAAAAAGTAGAATGCGCTAAAATATAAACTTTAAATAACAAACCTGACAGACGAAGGACGTATGGAACCATTCCTTAAATATGAATGATGTCATCCAGGCATTTTTAGAATTTTTGTATTCGACCGGAACATTAAACGATTCCAACTTATGTAATCCCATAGCATTAGTGCAAGCCAAAAAAGCTATTCTGGCTTTTTGAATTGTTCTGCCTGGTGCTGTCTTTTCATGGCTGCCAACATATGTTTTTTCAGGCAGCATTTTCCAAAATAGTCCAGATTCGTCGGCGTTCTAAATTTGTTCTTGGCACAATCCACGTTCTTTAATTGAAACATCTAATTTGCGTTTAAATAGATCGACGACAGTATTGTCGGAAGACAGCTTTTCTTCACAAATTTTTAATAGGCGAATTCCATAACGGGCTTCGAATCTATGGAGCCAGCCTGAACTGGCATTAAAACCACCTGCATCGTGTGAATGTTCAATGTTTTTACCTTTAGCATTTCTCCATTGACAGGCAGATTTTTATGGCGCTGCTTCAAAAACCAGTTGTAGAGTATTTTTTCGACTCGGGGATATTCCGCTTTACGAAAATTTTTTCTATTCAGTGCACTTTTATTTTGGCATAAAATTCCACTTTGTAATTTTATTTTGTTTTTTTCAATGCCACATATTGTAGACTTAGCTACACCAAATTTATTTGCAAGAACAGTTACTCCCACTCCGTTTTCTAATTCTTTAATTATTTCTTGCTTAATATTTATAGAAAGAAACTTTTTTGGTTTATTAGCACTCATATTTATTTATTTACAGGGCAAGATCACAAATAACAATAGAGAAATTTTGTTGATTTGAAACCAAAATCAAAATAATGCCAAAAATCTCAGTAAACGCATAAAATACCGCATAACGGTATTAAGAAAAAATGTGTATAAAAACTATAAAGCAACTTTTTTTAAGTGGAAAAAAAAAAAACACTAGAGTAAAAACTGCCAATATACCAAAAAACAACGTACGTATAAAAAATGTTTGTAAAACATTTTGATTCTCAATTTTATGCAAGCAAAAAATTTTCACTTTATAGAGGCTGGCGATGTTCACTCTTTAGAGGCTCCAATGTTAAAAATTGTGTGTTCGTATTATCCAGTAGTTCATATTATCCAGTGTTCATTCTATCCAGACTCCCCTGTATAGTTGTACGTGGTGTTGTTGTCGCGTCTTAGTCCTTATGATTTTTTTGTATACAGGGTACACCTGCATGATTGTTTTTTATTTTTTGTATGATTTAATTAGAAGGATCTTTAATTTTAAATGTGATAATAAGGGGATGTAAACCTGTATGGTTGTTGTGCGTTTTTTATTTTTGTATGATTTAATTAGAAGGATCTGTAGTTTTAAACTGATAAGAAAGCCTTGTCACGTTTTATCATAGTCAATAGTTGAAGGAATAGAAATATAGTTGTACGTGGTGTTGTTGTTCTTGTGTTATAAGGATTTTTAAATTGATAACAAAGAAATGTATAGTTGTGCCTGCGGTTTACACATAAGTAGAATATCTGTTTTTAAATCATTGGATTTACTGATTGACTTACAACATCCCAGAGTATAAACAGACTTGTTTTAAGGATTTAGATTTTGTATTTTAGATATTGTATTTTACAATACATATATCTATTGAATATAATAATAGTTAAACATTAGTTTATACAGATTAAATTGCTTAAGTGTTAACAAATATTTTTCATAAAATGTTTGGCATTTGCAAATGTTAAAAGATTCTGAGTAAATTTTTTCACAATAATACAAACGTATGACATTATTAATACATAAAAATGGATTACTTATTTTACTAATGTTGCATATTCTTAGTTCATTGATAAGACTTAAAAATTAATCTATATGCTCTTTATCAATCTGATTACTATGTTTTGTTAATAGTTCTTCCAATTCAGCTGATGTTACCATTTTTGTTACCCTTCTTTAAAAAGTCAATAGTAGGTTGTGTTAGTGGGGGACGATGTACTCTGAATTATTTCATTTCAATTTATATTTATTGAATAAAAATTTTAAACACAAGTGCCCACAATTAAATGTAATAAATTTTTGTTTTCGTTCATATAACAGCATCATATATATCAAGGGGTTTCTGTTCTTTCAATTGTTTTAAAGTTTTTCTCACAGTAGCTGTGAATAATTTCTTATTACATTTTTCCTTTTCTCATTCTTTTTAAATTCTTTCTTTCTTATGTCTCTGCTCCTTCAAACCTAATCCAAATATCACTTTAACTTTCACAGCGTTTGTCACAAACCACGCCTTAGCACGTTCTTTGAGATCACTATCTTTAGCTTTTACTCTTTGCCAGGCCTTTTCAGCTAATATTTGATCTGCTTGATGTCTTGTGTCTGTATCTTTTGATTGTGAGTATGCAATATCGTGTTCTTTACAAGCTGCGTCTAATAAATCTATACCCTTATCTCCTCTTGCTAAACGTTTTTCAAGTTTTGTACCAGGTCCATAAAACTGATAACCAGGTAGATGTAATTCAACAGGTAATTTATTTATTAAGTTGTTTACAAAGCCTCTTCTCATCTTACACTGGCTGGGTTTTTGTTTTGACTGTAGATTATAACAAATTTTTTTCGTTACTTTTATACCTCTTCGCAAAAATAACTGAAATCAAGACGATCTCCTATATATACACCAATTTATACGATCACTGTTTCAGTATGGTAATTTTTTTATATTGATTTTGATCTGCTATGTATCTGACCACGATTTACTTCATATATGATCAAGATCTGCTTTATATCTTATCCCGATCTGTTTTAAATCTGCTCTCGATCTACTTTATACCTGATATCAATCTACTTTTTTGGTTTTTGGTTTTATCTATTTTATTTTTATTTTTTTGTTGTCATTGTCATGTTTTAGATAAATATGTTCTACCTCAATGTTTAAATTGTTTATTTGATCAGTTAGATAATCATATATTTGTGTTATATATATTTTTTTTGGTTACGACATTTTTTTTTGTTTTTATGATTCTATTTATTAAAACTTTTCCAAATTTATTAATAGAAGACATTTCTTTCACTCTTCTAATAAATTATGTTAGATTCCTTAAGTTCTTCGATAGTAGAGATTATTTCGTTTAGATGATTGTTGTGACCAACACCTTCCGTAGTCTGTCAACTGGTTCATTAGGATCATCCCAATGTATGTAATTTGATTTCAGATTATTTAGTAATTTTAGCATTAAACCACTGCCTTTTGCTAAAATATTTGTTGTTGTTTCGAATAAATGTTCAATTATTCGTAAATATTTGAAGGCTCGTGTTCCTTTCACTTGTTCATTATGTTCATAGCGACGTTTATGTGCATTGGTATGAATTTAAATCTCTTTATATTTTTTCAAATCATTTATAGAATAATGGAGAGATTTTTTATGAAATACTAGTTCGAATAATTTGAATATTTTCAAATAATGGAGAGTTTTTCGTCAGCCTTATACATTGTTTTCTTTCAAGTTTTTCATACACGTACTTGATACAGGTCTATGATGATCATAGTTTTTTTCATCATCATTGTCATCAGTTGACATATTTTAATACTGAAAATCGTTATTATCACCATTTACATCATCATAATCATCGTCATCATCAATAGTGTTGTCTATATCCTTATGCTTATCTTCAAGTTTTCCGATGATTTCATTATCACCATTTACGTCATAATAATCATCATCATCAATAGTATTGTCTATGTGCTTATGCTTATCTTCAAGTTTTCCAATGATTTCATTATCACCATTTACGTCATAATAATCATCATCATCATCAATAGTGTTGTCTATATCCTTATGTTTATCTTTAAGTTTTCCGATGATTTTATTACCACCAATTGACTATCATAAAACGTGACAAGACTTTCTTATCAGTTTAAAATTACAGATCCTTCTAATTAAATCATACAAAAAATAAAAAACAGACAACAATCATACAGGTGTACATCCTGTAAACAAAAAAATCATAAGGACTAAAACGCGGCAACAACACCACGTACAACTATATTTCTATTTCTTTAACAATTGATCATGACCAACACGTGACAAGAATTTATTATCACAAAAAAAATCGATCATGCGGGTGTTCATCCCTTTCTTATCACATTTAAAATTAAAGATCTCTCTAACACAACAACAACACCACGACAACTATATTTCTATTTCTTCAACAATTACATATTATCTCAAAAGAACGTGCACACACTCATTCTGTCCGTCCAATCATTCGTATTGGTTCAGGACGTACATACATTTTCACATTACATGTTACAAACCTATCAACTAACCGAAACTACCGACTGTAGCGTAGGCATGAGCCAAATTTTGTATGGAATAAGTGGTGCCGAAGGTACATAAACATACTACTTATTCAATTTAATATTTTCTCTGTTTCTCAGACAAAATATTTGAAAATTTAAAATTTCCTTTAATTAATTCTCTTATTTAATACTTTCTCCATTTACTTTAAACATTTTTTTAGGAAATTTTAAAATTTAGTTTAATTCTATAACAATTATATAGAAAAATACTTAAAAAAATTAGATAGGATAATCTTACATTAATAGTCGCATCTTGTCCTTGTTGATACGATGTACTGTGGTCAAAAACCCCAATCTAGCCGGACAAAAGTCATTTTTTAAAATATTTAAAGATTAAATTTTTTGTATGGTAATATATTGACAAGTGTCTAAAGTACATAACGGCATATTTTTTTCTTCTTTAAACAGCTACACAAGCATTGATATATTGCTTCAAATACAAGTAAGTGCTTCTTTGCTAAAAAATTAAAATCTCAAGTGACATTTACCAGTGCAAGTGAAATTGTCGTGGAAAAATAATAAGAACAATTAAAAAAATTTGTTCGTGTAATAAATATAACAAAGGTATGAGTAAAAAAATACTGTTTAAATTTTTCATAAAATACGTTTTGTTTATAAATAAAATGCAATTATGTACATCTGTGTTTTAAATGTGAAATTTTTGTTTAATGTCCGAATTCAATTAGAATTTCAAATGGTTATTTATCTTAATTAAGCTTTAGTTTTTATGTTGTCGTCATCTATATATATGTAGCTTTTTAATGTTTAAAAAATTGGCTGCCCGATTTTGCCCTAACGATTTTTATTTCATTTAGAGTTTAACATGTCCATTACAAGAAAAGAGCTGTATAATACTTGGCGTAATGAAAAACAACTAACTAAGAAAACTGATGCTGTTGTTAAACACGTTGTTGCTTAGATTAGTATTAGGAATGATGAAACGGATAGCTATTACAGAAAAATAAGGTAATCTGCTCGAATGTTTGTATGCATTTTAACGAAAAAGTGGGCGCAAGCTAGTCGAACAAGGCTCACGTTCGAAGATTAAAATAAATTTTGGTTAGAAGGGTATTTTAATATTCAACCTAAATTTTCTTCATCATCTCGTGTTGAAGGATGCTTAGATGGACCTTCGACCTCCAATTATGGTAGGCCTTCTAAGGAATTTTTATGTAAAACTGAGAGAAAAAAGCGTTGAAATGTTGCTCCTTTATTAGAGGCTTGGTCGGCAGAAGAGCTGACTTTTGCTGCTGGAACAAGTCTTTATAAGTACGGGAAACGGTCAAAACTATAGATTCTTCTCCCTCTAAAGCATTAGAAATAAAAACAATGAGCTCTTCTCCTCCACAATCAATCCCTTACACAAGTGAGGAGATGTTAGCTTTGTATGTCGATGGTGGATATACAAGACACACTTATAGTCTATTACGCGCAGGTGCCAAAAATCATAACGCTGATATTTATCTTTCATACCATAAAGTTTTGGCTGCCAAAGAAGAATGTTATACGATTGGTGATCTTAGAATTACTGAAATATTGGCAGAGATAGCTTTTCAAAGTTTGGTAGATCACACTGCTAAAAGGCTCTTAATTTCATCATAAGTGATTTGGGGTTTTTGACTGTTATAGTTTTCCCAGATATACGAATTTTAGTATTTTATTTACATAAGAGGTAACACGCCCACTGTAGCTAGTTCAACCATTTTTCCCACAAATGTTTATGTGAATATCAAAGTTGTCCATGCTGAATTCGAAGATTCTAGCTGTTGCAGTTTCCATGATATAAAAATTTAAATACTTAATTATTAAGGTAGGCGTGGTACTTCACCCATTTAAAGCTTCTGAATAAAAATTAGCCTATAATTCCACCCACACATACAGAACTACGGTGTGAAAATTTTAGGAAAATCAGTTCAGACGTTTTGTCGCCTTTAGGCTTCAAACAGACCCCCAAAAAACAAATCTACATACATACATACACATATACCTCTCTAATTGTTTATTTTGATGAAATCTACAAACGTACCAAGTTTCATATCGGTACGGCTTTGCAAAAGCGAGTTATAACTTTTGTCCGGCTACATTGAGCATTCGGACCACTGTGCGATGATTCGTTGATGTTGTTTTTGTTGATATGATGTTTTTCCGTCTCTGATGTGTTTCTTAGAGCACACAACACGTCTTTATTTATTAAAAGTCAAAACAACAGTGAAATATTTCTTAACTTCTACCCTAACATTCTACTTGTAGATGTGTATGATCACGCCACTTCTGCTAGACATGGTGTCAGCATTTTCCCACTGTTGAAAAAGCCAGACATGGTGTCAGCATTTTTGGTGGGAAAAGAATTTGTGAATTTGTGTTTGATGTTTAAACATATTTAGCGTTAACTTATATACATATACAATTAAATAACTATCACTTACTTTTTGGTATAGAAACTACTTGAAATTAATTATTTAAAATACGGTCCTGAAGGTTTACTGTCTGAAGACCACCACGCAAAGTCAAGCAGTAATAAAATAATTTAATTAAAAGGTATGTCGCATTAGAAATGGCGTAAATGGTGTTATTCCGAAAATTTTCTTGTTTATAAATTCTATTACAAAATATTTTACAGTTATTTAAAATTAAGCGCGTTTGCCAGTGGCAGTAACACCATGAGTTGACTATATTTTGTCCTTTTAGTGTGGATTGTATCCAGAGTGTTATTATTTTACGGAACTTCAAAATCAGTTATCCTGGCCGTTCTTTCCTGCTTATCTTATACTATCATTTCTTATACTATCTATTTGGTATATTTGCGTCTTACGCGTTATCAGTTTGAATTGATCGATTCCAATATACCATGTATCTTTGGTTCTCGGTTTTTGCATTTGAGCTGTATTTTATGTAAGGCGTTGCTTCATCTTTAGTGTGTAATTTGTTGCCGACATCGTCATGCCTCTACTTGTAGTGGTTTGATGTGAATGCTGCACAATAGTTTAATAGATAAGGTATGGTTTCGGAAAATCCTGCACAACTTCGGCATTTATCGTCAATTAGGGTGGTATACAGGATTATATATTTCCTGTAGTTCTGAGTACCCCATCTTTTGTGCCTATTATAAAACCTTTGGTCTAAGTCTATAGGTTGTTGGCAGATAAGATTCGGGTATTTTCCGTGTAGTGGTTTGAATTTCCATTTGTCCTTTGAACTTTCTGTTGTGGGTGTGTGTATTTGCTATTTTTCAGTTTATTTAGAGAGTTTTTCGATTTGCCTGTGTTGTAGGATTCGGATATTGAATAGTCCTCTTCTTCCGTTCTTTCGGGGTATTTTTGTTCTTTCTATATATCTGGGGTAGTGGTTTTTCGTTTCAGCTAGCGTGCTTCTGATATTTGAACATTATATAATTCCGAATGTGAACGTAAGTAGAGGCATTGCGTGTGTATTTATCGTCTTTATAAGATTATGCCCATTTAGTCTGTTTTTGCAGATTCTATATAGTCTATTCTATATTTATAATGTTCGTCTCTCATAAGTTTTTTTTGTAGAATATTTTTCCTTGGTGATGCTAGTAGTATGTTTATGTATGTTCTGGACCAATTTTTCCATGCGTACGCTACAGTCGGCAATGGTCGGTCATTCGATAGGTTTGTAACATGTAATGTGAAAATGTATGTATGTTCTGTACCAAATTTTCCATACAAAATTTGGTGCATGCCTGCTTCTTCTTGTGCCTTTTATTTGTATTGTTTTTCAAACGAATGATTGGACGGACAGAATGACTGTGTGATCGTTTTCTCAAGATAATAAAGTCTTGTCACGTTTTATCATAGTCAATTGTTGATGAAATAGAAAAGAGATGTACACCTGTGTGTGGTTTTTTTTATTTTTTTATGTTATAAGGATCTTTAATTTTAAACTGATAAGAAAGGGATGAACACTTGTGTGATAGTTTTTTTTGTATACAGGATGTACACCTGCGTGATCGTTTTCTTGGGATTATAAATTCTTTTCACGTTTTATCATAGTCAATTGTTGAAGAAATAAAAAAGGGATGTACACCTGTGTGGTGTGGTTGTTTTTTTTCTAATTGAATTTACTACCTATTACTTCTAAAATGTATTACACCTTCATCAACATCCCAGAGTATAAATAGACTTGTTTTAAGGATTTAGATGTTTTTTTAGTTTTACTGCTTTAAATAAATAAAATTATAAAATAATGGGATTAATTAAAACAAATTAGTTTTTATTTTATTAGATTTTTTTTGAAAATTTTATTAGATATTTCTTTTTTCAGATTTTTATAGATTCGAATTTAAAAATACGTTTATAAAGATTGAAAAGTTTTTGAGTTATCATATATTTTTCATAAAATGTTAGACATCTGCAAATGTAAAAAGATTCTGAGTAAATTTTTTTACAATAATACAATGTATGACTTTATTAATACATAAAAATTGATTACTTATTTTACTAATGTTGCACAGCCTTAATTCTTTGATAATACTTAAAAATAAATCAACATGTTGTTCATCAATTTGATTACTATATATAATATGTCCTCTAACTCAGCTGATGTCACCATCTTTTTCCCCTTCTTTAAAAAGTCAATATTAGGTTGTGTAAGTGCGGAACGATGTACTCTGAACAGAGAGTCATAACTAAACAAAAATTTCAGATGTGGTTAAGTTTTTTCATTTATTATATAATTTCTTCGTTTGAATTTATTGAAAATTACAATTTATTGAAAACATAGTTTTTACATTTAGTAAGATTATAAAAATTAATTATATTTTTAGCTTCATTTTCAGCTTGATATAGTCTATGTTTATAAAATATATCGTGACAGGTGTGTGGACCAAAATCAATATCAAAAAATTAACATACTGAAACAGTGATCATATAAATTGTTGTATATATAGGAGATCTTCTTGATTTCAGTAATTTCTCAAAGAGGTATAAAAGTAATGAAAAAAAAATTGTTATAATCTACATTCAAAACAAAAACCCAATCACTGTAAGATGGGAAGAGGATACAACTTAATAAATAAATTGCCTATTGAATTAAATCTACCTGGTTATCAGTTTTGTGCGTAGATTAACATACAATGATTTTAAAGGAAATATACAACTTCTTCAAATCATTCTCGAGCATAATTTCTGATGCGGATAAAACTAAACACAACTGGAGTATGTTGACAGCATGAAAAGAATAAAAAATAGGCATGGTGAACATATCGAGGATTGCGAATAGTCGAATTAAAACAGCACATGCGGTCCTGACACCTGTCACTGTATATTTTATAAGTAAAGGGAGTAAATAAAAATTGCCATGAAAATTTTCTCAAAAATATGTCGTTCGTAGTCGACTTTAAACTGTAGGTCCACCCACTCACGTATAAAATTTAACACACAGAACATAAGTGGTGTGAGAAACTAGGTCGTAATCCTGTCTGAAGGGTTGTAATAACCAATTATGTATGTATGTATTGAGCCTTGAGGTACTCTAGCTGGAATGGTTCTGTGAGTTGAAGCCCCATATTCCACTCTTACCTCAACTAATCTGGACGATAAAAACTTTTTACAATCTTTTGAAGATATATCGGGTAATTGAATTTATTAAGTTTAAATACTAATTCATCATGCCACAATGTATCGAAGGCTTTTTCTATATCTAAGAATGGAATTCCAGTACTTTTTCTTTTATATTTGTAATAATATTTACAACCCTTTTTGGCTGGTGAACTGCTGAGTGGTCTTTCCTGATACCAAATTGATCTTTATTTATGATGTTGTTGGTTTCAGTGAACTCTTTCATCCTTTGGAGCATTATTTTTTCAAATACTTTATCTAATGCACTAAGCATACTAATGGATCTATAGATAGAGAAAGAATTCTCAGATTTTCCTGGCTTTAAAATGGGTATCACCAACGCCTTTTTGGAGCGTTTTGGAAAATATCCGTTACTTAAACACCAATTGAAAATTTTTATTATAAATCAGAATGAAATGGACAGCTTCTTAATAACAACTGGTGAAATTCCATCTACTCCCGGAGCTTTTTTCAAACTGTTTGTGTATAAAATCACCTCATCTACATTCGTTAATTCACTGGTATTGATTTGCGTTGATTGCAACTCTAACCACCTTATATGTTTCTTTACAATATCATCAACATTTGTCGTCATGGTTATGTGGAGTTTTCGAAAACATCGGCAATGCTATTAGCTTTTCGAACATTGCCATATAAATACAACTTGACCATTATGAGTTAAATCACTAACGCCGCTATTTTGAACTCTTACTGCCTTTGATGACTTCCAAAATTTTTATTTGCGTTTGGGTAAACTTTGTAAGAAATTATTCCAATTTTTGTTGCGATCGAGAGTCAAATTCTGATTAATTAAAATGTTAAGCTGTTTTAAAATACTCGAAATAATTATTCTCTCAGAGAGACTATTACATCTTTGAATTTGGCGTCGGAATCTTTTACGATGACCAATTAGGTATAGGGTTGATTAAAAGAGCTGTCTTTGCCATGCACGCTTTACAGCAAATCGAACATTTGTGGATGCGCCTACCATTATAATCGTCAATATTCGATTCCGTAATTATTGCAGAGTCAAACAAATTAATCTTAGATTCAATCCAGGTATTTATTAGATTCCAGTTTGCCAAATTGTATAATGGTACTAAAACACTTTTTTGTACGACAGAACCATAAATTTCGCAGACGATTGAGACATGATCAGAGTTGATCATACCGGGAAGTGTTTCGATGGATGATATATTTAAGTGGAGTTTGTTAAAATTATGTCAATAGTAGAAGGTCGAGTTGGATGAGTAAACTGACTGAAACGAGTAAAATTCAAAGGATAACATACATAATATTTACTTTGTAACTGGTGGTTGTACAAGCAGACGCCTGCCGGGTTATTGCTGTAACAATTCCAGGTGGTGTGTTTTGCATTAAAATCGCCGAGTATTAAATATTCACATGGTGAACTTGTGATTTTTCGCTAAATATATAAGTTAATATGTTCCCCGGAGGGAACACTGAAAAACTAAATTTGGCGCCAACCGTTGGCCCTTGTTATAGAAATAAAAGAAATGTTATTAATTTAGTTACCTTTATTCCGGTGTCAGAAAGTAGAAGAAATACAATTCATTTCTGACAAACTATTTATACTTAAATTAGTCTTACGAAGCAATTAATTAAAATAACTTAATAAATAATTGGAATTGCTGATAATGCAAGTTTAACATATTTGTTGTATGTACGCAGACAACAAGTCTGCATGCAGCGTCAGCATATCCAAATTTAAATTCAGTGATCGCTGTGTCAGCATGTTGGATAAATGGTATGTCACACAATGTGTGGAGCATGTTAACTGCCCCATTCACAGATTTTCGCCCCGAACATTTTAATTCTGTTGATTGACACCAGGATTGGGAATGCTTATTACGGTTGTAATTTTCTTCCATATTTTGTAACACGTTACGTCAAAATTACCAACACTACAGCTTCGACTACAGTGGATATGTGAAAATTCGTTCCAACAGTCCTTATGTGGTCAATATTCTCTTGATTCAGTGCATGAATATAATCCAGGTTTAAACTTATCCCTTTGCTTGTCACATTTGATGATGGTAAAACTTGAATTTTTGTAGCTGTTTTACTTGAAAAAGTTTTATTTCAGATTTTTAACTATAATTGTCGCATTAATGTTCCTCGTTTCCTTCTCATTTTTAAGGAACCCATTAAAGTTAGTGACAAAAATAGTATTATCATTTATTAATTCAACTATTTCTGCATTATCCTTAATAAAGTGACAATCTGCGTTTCCACCTTTAAGCAGTCTTGATTCACAGCTATCCTCCGGTGGTTTCTTGAGCATACTTTTCACACATATTGTTCATTGCCTATTGTAAAGCAATTTCCTATTATTCCATATGTTCCATCCTCATTTAACATGAAATTTTTGAATTGGAGGTCGACTTGCTTTCCTTTAGATGAAGCAGATCTTGTCAGTATTACCCGGTATTTCTGGGATGTTACTTTTGGCACTGATAGTAAGTACAGGAGTATCGTTTCGTTTCTATATATTGAAGGCTTCGCATATTCAGCCGCTTCAATTGAATTCTCGTAAGGTAGTGTTTCCTCTTCAGAAATTAGTCTTTCCAAGTCGAGTCTGTCGAGTAAATTAGTATTCATGATTCCAGTTTTGGCCATTTGGCATTGGCATACGTAATCACTACAGTAACTTTATCAATTGAGCTTCTGGTAATGTTAAAGATGTGCTCGTTAATATTATACTGATTATTATTTCTTTCTGGCTTTTCAAAATTAAATCCCAATCAATTGCGTCAGGTGACCCCGCTATCCATTTCCATGCAGACCCAATCCAGTTTAAAGAACGAGGTTTACTTTCTTTATTTCCAAAGTGGATCAAATCCACTTTTTAAAGTTTAAAGTAACCATTAAGAATTTATCCACTTCCATGCTCCATCGTTACCAGTGGAGCATCATATTCGAATGTGTTAAATCCAAATGCAGTGGGTATTAGTACAAGCCATGCTTCAAAAAATAAAAAATTTAATTAATTTAAGGTTTTGACAATTATGTCTTTTTTATTTTTGGCAAGGAGTCGAACCTCGATAACAATTCCTGTTACCCACCATTTCACCAATAAGCTAAGTCATTTTTTTCAAAGGTTTGATATAGTTTTATTGACATTATGATATAAGCAATATTATAGTATATATACAATAAAATTTTCAACAATCAATTAACTTGATTTTTAATAAAGGGTCTGCCAAAGAACTTTTTTTGAAAATGCTTTAAAAACAAAAACTACTGAATATTTTCTGAAATTTCTTTTTTATTTGAAAGTACAATCCTTCCGGTTAATAATGGAAAATAATTTCATTCAAATGGCTGCCTCGGCTGGCCATGCAGTAGCCTACACGATCGGTCCAATTTTTAAGCACATTATCGATTGTGTGCAGCTGTATTTCACCAATGGCTTCACCAATATTGTTCTTTAAAGCGTCAATTGTCTCTGGCTTGTCGGCGTAACACTCATCTTTGACGGCATCCCACAAATAATATTCCAACGGTGTCAAATCGCAGCTCCGAGGTGGCCAAACGACATCAGCCCTGCGGCTGATAATGCGATCTTTAAAAACAGGGCGCAAAACATCGAGTGTAGCTTCGGCTGTGTGGCACATAGCGCCGTCCTGTTGAAACCAAATGTTGCCAATATCCTCCTCTTAAATTTTTGTGAACAAAAATTCGTTCAACATGGCCCGATAACGATCGCCATTGACTATAATGGCCACTCCTTGCTCATTTTCGAAGAAAAATGGCCCAATTATGCCTCTGGACCAAAATCCGCACCAAACAGTAACTCGTTTTGGGTGCGCCGGCTTTTCAATGTATGCGTGCGGGTTTTCTATGCCCCAAATGCGACAATGTTGCTTGTTTACATACCCGCCAAGATCAAAATGAGCTTTATCTGAAAAGATGATTTTTTGCCAAAATCGGTATCTTCTGCTGTAGGCTACTGCGTAGCCAGCCGAGGCAGCCATTTGAATGAAATTATTTTCCATTATTAACCGGAAGGATTGTACTTTCAAATAAAAAAAGAAATTTGAGAAAATATTCAGTAGTTTTTTTTAAAGCATTTTCAAAAAAAAGAAGTTATTTAGCGGACCCTTTACAATACAATAACGTAAGTATTGCAATTTTACAAATGTATTGTATTTTTTGCTTGATATTACAGAACAAGAAATTTTTTATTTTCAAAATATTAATTATCAAAATATGAGTTATTAAAAATTAATTCAATTAATATAGAAATTAATTTGATGTATGTATATCTAATTGAATTTTGTAGAATATTTTTATTTTAGTTTTTACTTCTGTTTCATGGTTTTAATCAATCAAAATTAGATTCCAATTTGCACTTACCAAGTGGATGAGTTACGATGGAATACTTTTGATATGGACCTTGTGTATTTTTTTACCTGTGTCAGTCGCTATTGTTACCCTATTGTTTCGGTTCACTACTTCGCGTTTGTACAGAGGTTTTTGCTTCTCTTTAATTTGTTTATCACGAAAATAAACTACGTTACCACTTCCATATTGCCTTGGGTCGTGCCTTTTCTTATTCATTCTGTGATTTCTTGATCATTTTTATTCTTTCTCCAATATCATGGAACAGCTTGTTTTAGAAGTTCAAAATATTTTGATAGTTTATTCTCTGTCCCCTATTGAAGGAAACACCGCACGGTTTTACAATAGTTACAGAATGAATGGTGTTATTGTAACGATCAACCGCAATGTAAACCATATCCTTAGTATTTGTGTTTCTAACCTCTTTCTGCAGGAATCTAAAAATTTCTATAATCGTAGAATGCAGTCTTTCAATTTGAACATTTACTTCGCTTCTCTGAAATAGTGTTCGGCATATTTGTATCCCGAAATTTCTGATGTAGTTGGAGACCAGGGGGCTTAAGATACCTTTTTCGTTGTCTGTAAGAATGATAAGTAATGCAGTAATTTCGCAATCTTGTGCCTTAAATGCACTGCTGATTTGTTTTTAATGAAAAAGAGCTTTGCAAATTTTGAAAATTTGTCAACACAACTCAAAAGTTTGTGCCCCTGGATTTCGAATATATCCAATTGAAGGATTTCACAAGGGTACTGAGGCATAGGGGTATCCTTAATTTTTGGATTAAATGGATGTCTATCATATTTGTTCAACCGACATGTTTCGCAAGCCTTAATGTATTCTTTAATTCGGCTTGTCATTCGAAGGAAATAATAACTTCCTAAAATTTGCTGCTTATTTTCGACAGGATTTCTGTTAGCTCTTTTATGTGTTGTTTCTATTATATCACACATCCAATCTTCATTGGCAAGATCCTCAACTAACCGCTTAGTAATTCTTATTTTGTAATACAGCAAATGCTCTCAATAAACTTCCTGTAGTAGAGCGAGATGATTTTCAGGAATCTTAATCCCATTAACCACTGAAGGATTCAGATATTAATTTAGAACTTCTACCAAATTTACCTTTCCTGTATTGTCCAGAGTAATATAGTGACGCGAATATCCTCTATGGGGATTTTCAAAGCAGTGCAGTTCCTTGCCCTCTCTTATAACAAGTTGATTTTTAAAGACATTCACAGGGGCTTTAACATGTGGAATAAGATCTGTAGCATCGCTGTGCATCGTACCTGAAGATGTACATACTTCACTGTTAGTTATTGTTCTGGAATTGTCCTCACTGGCCGTATGTATGGCGGAGTCGTCTCCAGTTGGATCATCTGTCTCAGCATTTGAGAGGATATTGGCTTCAGTCCTTAATCTCGATAAGGCATCAGCAACAATGTTGGATTTGTCTGACTTATAGACTAGCTCGTGGTTATACTCCTCAATCCTAGCCTTCCATCTCTTGAGCTTGGCGTTGTAATTTCTGGATCTCAAAGCAAAGGTTAGAGGTTGGTGGTTGGTATAAATGCGAAGCTTTTTTGCACCGTAAAGATAAGATCTCAAATTATCTAAAGCCCAGTAGATCGATAGCATCTCTTTCTCATTTGTTGCGTAGTTTTCTTCAGTTTTACTAAGAGACCGCGAAATTAATGATATGGGTCGATGTTTACCATTTTTGTCCTGAGATAATACCGCTCCTATAGCGGAGTCAGATGTATCAGTCGTGAGATTGAATGGGTTGTTAAAGTCAGGGAAGGCCAAAACGTCTGCTAAAACTAGAAGTTTTTTAAATGGCAGCATAGTCAAGCTTAATTTTCACTTTTCTCGTTTGGTTTGCTTTTATTTGTGCCTTTTCCCCTCTCGTCAGATTGGTTATAGGTTTGGCAACCTGAGCATAATCCCGTATGAACTTCCGATAGTACGAAGTCATTCCAAAAAAACCTTTTACCTCTTTCAAGTTTTCCGGAGGCATAATGTCCATGATTGCATTAACCTTTTTCATATCTGGTTTGATACCCTCAGGTGTAAAGATGTACCCTAGAAACTCTACGCTAGTTTTCATGAACTGTGTTTTTTCCAAACTCACCTTCAGCTTAGCTTCACTAAGACTACCAAAAATTGTATCCATGTTTTTCAAATGCTCTCCTTCGTCCTTACTTACTTACTTACTTAATTGGCCATAACAACCCGATTAACGGATTTCGGCCTGCCGCAACACATCCTTCCAGGCGCCTCTGCTTCTTGCGCGCCTACGCCAGTTGGTCACACCAATCGATGACAGGTCTTCATCGATTTGGTCCTTCCAACGGATACAAGGTCGTCCTCTTCGCCGACTTTCGCAGACCCCCCTCAAATACCCGTCTCGTCGGGGCATCCTCCTCCATTCGAACGACATGACCGAGCCAGCGCAGCCGCTGAATATTAATGCGCTGCACAACGTCTATGTCGTTGAGGAGCTCATACAGCTCACTGTTGGATCAGATGCGGAAATCATCGCTAACTCGTACTGGACCGAAGATCTTACGCAGTACTTTTCTCTCGAATACTCTCCAGGCTGCTGCATCGGTGCTTAATAGGGTCCATGCCTCTGCGCCATAGAGAAGCACGGGAAGGATGAGCGTCTTGTAGAGTATTAGTTTTATCGTACGAGAGAGGTCTCTGTTACTCAATTGCCTATTGAGACCATAGTAGCACCTGTTGGCAAGAGTGATCCTGTGCTTGACATCCAGACTGACATCATTTTTGTTGGTAACGGCGGAGCCAAGATAAATAAATTCTTTAACTGTATCAAAAGTATAGTTATCGGCCGTAATCTGAGCATCAATACGCCGCACGTCTCTACTTGTCGATAACATGTACTTTGTTTTGCCCTCATTTACTACCAAAACCATCTTAGCAGACTCCCGTTCAATACCACTAAGGGCAGCAGTAACATCTCGCTTGGTACGCCGATGGGGAGCGACGGAGCTTATCCGAGAGTTGAGCGGAGAACGCCTCAGATGTCCTTTGTGATCGCAGCTTCTTTACGTCCAGCTTTCGCAATGTACTAGAGTGCGCAGACCTCGAGGCGCTGATGCGCAATCGGAACTTGGCTGCAACAAGGTAGTGGTCCGAGTCGATGTTTGGACTTCTGAATGTGCGCACATCTAGTACACTGGCGACGTGCCTTCCGTCAATTACAATATTATTAATCTGGTTGGATGTTGATCGATCGGGGGACATCCAAGTGGCCTTGTGAATGTCGAGATGCTGAAACTTTGTGCTACATGTTACGCGCCGCGGCGAAATCGATCAGCCTCATACCATTGGAGGTAGTGTTCGCGTGGAGGTTGAACTGTCCGGCAGTGGGGCCAAAGATACCTTCCCGCCTGACCTTCGCATTAAAACCTCCGAGGACTTATCGTATACGTCCTCGAGTTTAGCGTAGAAGGCATCTTTAACCACATCGCCCTTTTCTTCCGTCGGGGCGTGAGCACAAATAAGGCTGATGTTGTAGAATTTTGCCCTGATGCGGATTGTGGCTATTCTTTCATTCACAGGAGTGAACCCAGAGACAAGGTGGCGGAGTCTCTTATTAACCACAAATCCGCATCCGAATTAGTGCTTATCAACCTGGCAGCTGTAATACACATCGCAAGATGCCAGCCTTTTGCATCCTTGTCCTATCCATCACATTTCCTGTATGCCAGTGATGTCAGTCCTACATCCGCCAGCTGGGCGGAAGCGCCTTCCCTGTGAAGGGTTCGGACGTTCCATGTGCCTATTCTTAAATCGTTGTCCTTGAAACGTTTGCGGGAGGGGATCTTTATGGTTTTCCGTGTTTTGGTTTTCATTGGATAGTTTTTACGCACAACCCAAATTTAACCTCCAGGGGATTGGACTTCGCTGCACGCATTATTTAACATCTAGCGGGTGCTGGCCAGGAGAGGCCACGGGGGTAGAATTAATATCTGGTATGGGATAGGCATCCGGTATTGTCACAGCGTTCAAACGTTTGAAGTCTATAACCATTCTATATTGCTTCTTTCCAATTGGTATTGGTTTTTTCGGCACAATCCACACTGGAGAGTGGTAGGGACTCCTTGATGGACAAATAATTCCCTCTGAAAGTAATTCATTTACTCGCCGGTACACTTCTTCCCGCATACAAGATGTATAGGCATAGCTCTTGGTATAAATTGGTTCATTAGTTGACGTTTTATTTCAGCTCTTATATTTGTTCCGGCAACCTCTCTGTCATCAAGTGGTCGAAATAGTAGCCCATATTTCGCAATTAGGCATTGTAATTAAAATTTAGTATTTTCAGAAAGGTGTTTTTCAGTTATCGGATAAACCTGCTTCGAAACCTTTTCAAATAACGGAAGTTTTACATTGTGTTTACTTGTAAGTACATGATTTTTCCTATCGATTACGGCTTCAAATTCTTTAAGGGTATCATCACCGATGATCCCATCAAATGACTCTAATCCTGGTATCATGTAAAATGTTAATACAGTATTCTTTCCAACATACGAAAAAAATTGTCCTTCTACTTTTACTGTGATCATAACTTCTCCCCCCGCAGATTGGACGGGAAAGGATTTAGATGATTTTATTGAATTTTTTTAAATTTTTATTCGTATCAATCAGAAATTTTAATGCTAAGCCGTCGTTAACAAAGTATTTTATGCAAGGTACGCTAGATAGGCTCGGTCCATAATATTTACATTCTGTTCCGAATGTTTGGCTGAATAATAGTTTCCGTCATCACCCCTTCACCTGGGTTCATAATCGTCACTCCCAGGTCCGATGTTAAACATTCGCTGGTGCTTCGGGTAGAAATTATTCGATTCATATTTCCTCTTGAAGGACTTAATATTTAGGGGTCGATTTATGTAATTGATTTTCAGTAGGCGGTGAACGGTTCCATGGTTTGGATTCGAATCGACTGTTTCTGCCTTCAAACATATTTGACGTTCATTGCGTTAGTTGGCACAGTCACAAAATTCCTCATACTTGATTGGTGAGTAGAATAATTTCTATAGTTAAGGTTTTGTATATCCAGGCACGCCGAGTACGCTTCCGGCAGACTCTGGTTTCTGCACAATTATCATTCGGGAAAGGTCTGCATTCAATCCTCTGATAAAAACGTCCAACGCCCTATTTCTGTAAGTCTGCATTAACGCGACTCTTTTGGATAAGTTTCAGTTTTCACTTTGAAAATTGGTGGTTAACCTTTGCATAAAATTAATCTAGTTTAGAGTTCCCTTGCGTCAATTGTCCGAGCTGATGCTCTAGCGTCCTAATGTCCCTTTTGTTCCCGTAATGGAGCGACAGACATGACTTGATTGCCGGCCAATCATTGTCAAAGATGTTGTGCGAAATTAACGCACTGTCTGCACTACCCCTAATTTTTCCACGAATACTTTTTAAAATCGCCATATAAATTGGTTTTCCACGCACAATTTCATAATCACTTAGGATACCTTCGGCGGTATGTATCCAAGACACAACTGAGAGGGATCCCTCTCAAAAACTTGAACTTCCTTTACCGAGTCAGGTAGTCTATTTATTTCCTTTAAGCCGTCCTCCGAAGTAGGACCACGTAAGGGAATAGACTGATGAGTCGCGGGTTGAGCGTTCAACCTTTCTAAAGTACGGACACAGTTATCTGCCTTTCTTAATTCGTTCATCAGGGCTCCTACCGAGCCGGAGAATTCCGTAACTGGTTGAGTCAAAGAATCTATATCAAAAAATATTAATAATAAAAGGTTTTAAACTCACCACTTGGTAAACTTGGTAATTCAGGAACGTTGTCCGTTGGTTTTTGGTTTCCTTTGTTTTGTATATTTGGTTTCACTGTAGTCACTTACAGCAATAGCATTACACTATAACCAAAAAAAAAAATATTTCGTGAGAATTTTCATCTAAAATTTTTTTTATAAAAATAATTACACATCTAAATTTTTTCAAAATAAGATTATTAACTTCTTATCTTATATTTTTTAGTTTAAGCATTTCGATAATAATTATTTCATCTTCCTTATTCCACTTTTATTTATTTTCAAATTTTTGATTTTCTCAATTTCATAAATTTTGCAAATTGTTGCTTTTCTATTTTTTCAGAAATTTTAGACGTTTTCATTTTTCCATGATGAATTTTTTATTTAAACTACTTTGTATATTATATTTCTTAACTTTTTAATATCATAAATTTCATATTTTGACTCAAATTTTCAATATATAATTTCTTGAGGATTTGTCTTCTTTTTATCTTCAACATATCTTATTTATTGCAAAAATATTTCAATATTTTATTTAAAAATTAGTTTTTCAACTTTAAGAAGAATTTTTCACTTTACTCTTTTTTTGGAAAATTAAACCGTATTTTTTATGAATACGGCTGCGGTATCAAATTGGTATTCCAATACTAGCCTTTTTATTTGGCAGCAGATCAACTGCATTCAACCTACTAAGGCACGACAAGCTTTACAGCAATATTTTCCTTACGTGATCTCCTTGCAAGTTCCCATGTGAATGCAAGAAGTTGCCTAGTGCAATTATCACACAGGATAAATATTGCTAGCCAATATTTTTGAATAATTCTGACAAGGAGTTGAACCTTGACGACTCCTTATGAGTACGACCTCTATATTTCGTCAGAATTATTGTCACCTGGATGATTTTTATTTTGTTATATATGTTCGTGTGATCCCATTAAATTCACAAGAACTTATAACCTGTTATAGATTTTTGTTTTTATAAATTATTGAAGGATTATTGGAGGGTCCCGTAGGAGTCGCAGCACATCATTTAATTTATTATTTTATTGTAATGTTCTGGAGGGTCCCGTAGGAATCTATATAGTATAAACGTGCAAAGTTGTAACTTAAAGTATTGTCAAAACAGCTATACCATGTACATCTCTGTTACAATAGATATAAATGAGAGAATGAGTGTAACAGATGTTGTATGGTTTTCGCTTTGCACACGCACCATACTCTGCAAAACAAAAACAGTTGTTTATTGTTTTGAGTAGAGTATGTCATAGGCTATTTTTTCATCTCAAATAACTGTTGTAACCATAAGTATTACAAAAATATTGTAAGTATTTCAAAAATATTGTAAGTATTTCAAAAACATTGTAAGTATTTCAAAAATATTGGTGGTGAAGCCTGTATATGGTGCGTTAAGTTTGAGTAGAGTATGTCATAGCTAAGACTCATATGTGATGTTTTTGCAACACAGGCTATTTCACTTGCTTGTCTGTTTATATGGGAAACACAAACAAAATAATCAAATAAAAAATAAACATAGATGCAAATTGAGGAATAGTCATTTAGAAATATTATTAAAAATAAAAAATTATGACAAAGAAATTAACATTGATCAACTCATGGTATTTTTAGATTCGCAAAAGAACTGTTTCTCATTGTAAAGGAAATATATCATCAGGTAGCAAACATGATTATAGAAAGATTTACATACATAATAATGTATGGAAATTTTGTGGTGACCAATTTGCGAAACAGATGACCGTAAAATATAACCCTTTGGAATATTCAATGCATGTAAATCTTTCCACAATGATATTTTCTGCCTTGTGAAATATTGCCATCCTTTACAATGGATAAAATTCACAGATTTTCTTTGTTTTTTTAAGTGAAATATTTCTATTATTCCGAAGAGTAATAAATGGTATCAAAAAGCACAATATTTTGTAAACAAAACACTACTTGAAACAATAATTACTAACAGTTTTCCTCTGGGTTATACACATGCTTCTCACAAATACACTTTTTATCATGTTTTCTTTGTGCCGACGTCTGAATATGGCAGAATAGAAAGCTTTGTACATTGCTTGAAATCAGCATATACCTACTATAACTCATTCGAATTTTTATAAATACAATAAGTTACTTATGGTATTTCACCATCAACTACAAGTATTTGATTGTGAGAAATATAGTAAAACCAATATGTTATTTTCATTCGCTCTTTATCCACTCACACCACAACTGCTACAAATAATAACAACACCAACTTATAACTGAAACCGCTCATCTATACGCACTCAGTTCAGTATACACACTGAAACATGTGCGAACAGTTGTAACTGTGCACGTCTTTACTATATAGGTCTATAGCTAGAGGAAGAATTTTCAGATTTTCCTGGCGCCTTTTTGGAGTGTTTTGGAAAATATCCGTTACTTAAACACCAATTGAAAATTTTTGTTATAAATCTGAAGAATGAAATGGACAGCTTCTTAATAACAACTGGTGAAATTCCATCCACTCCCGGAGCTTTTTTCAAACTGTTTGTGTATAAAATCACATCATCTACATTCGTTAATTCACTGGTATTGATTTGCGTTGATTGCAACTCTAACCACCTTATATGTTTCTTTACAATATCATCAACATTTGTCGTCATGGTTATGTGGAGTTTTCGAAAACATCGGCAATGCTATTAGCTTTTCGAACATTGCCATATAAATACAACTTGACCA
This sequence comes from Sarcophaga subvicina, assembly GCA_936449025.2. Lineage (NCBI taxonomy): Eukaryota > Metazoa > Arthropoda > Insecta > Diptera > Sarcophagidae > Sarcophaga > Sarcophaga subvicina. Next base: position 350,266 of record OW388085.2, on the reverse strand, counting down.
TTATGAGTTAAATCACTAACGCCGCTATTTTGAACTCTTACTGCCTTTGATGACTTCCAAAATTTTTATTTGCGTTTGGGTAAACTTTGTAAGAAATTATTCCAATTTTTGTTGCGATCGAGAGTCAAATTCTGATTAATTAAAATGTTAAGCTGTTTTAAAATACTCGAAATAATTATTCTCTCAGAGAGATTATTACATCTTTGCATTTGGCGTCGGAATCTTTTACGTTGACCAATTAGGTATTGGGTTAATTAAAAGAGCTGTCTTTGCAGCGCACGCTTTACACCAAATCGAACATTTTTGGATGCGCCTACCATTATAATCGTCAATATTCGATTCCGTAATTACTGCAGAGTCAATCAAATTAATTTTAGATTCAATCCAGGTATTTATTAGATTCCAGTTTGCCAAATTGTATAATGGTACCAAAACACTTTTTTGTACGACAGAACCATAAATTTCGCAGACGATTGAGACATGATCAGAGTTGATCATACCGGGAAGTGTTTCGATAGATGATATATTTAAAGTGGAGTTTGTTAAAATTATGTCAATAGTAGAAGGTCGAGTTGGATGAGTACAGTCAGTTTACGAGTAAAATTCAAAGGATAACATACATAATATTTACTTCGTAACTGGTGGTTGTACAAGCAGACGCCTGCCGGGTTATTGCTGTAACAATTCCAGGTGGTGTGTTTTGCATTAAAATCACCGAGTATTAAATATTCAGATGGCGAACTTGTGATTTTTGCTAAATATATAAGTTAATGTGTTCCCCGGAGGGAACACTAAAAAACTAAAGTTGGAGCCAACCGTTGGCCCTTGTTATAGAAATAAAAGAAATGTTATTAATTTAGTTACCTTTATTCCGCTGTCCGAAAGTAGAAGAAATACAATTCATTTATGACAAACTATTTATACTTAAATTAGTCTTACAAAGCAATTAATTAAAATAACTTAATAAATAATTGGAATTGTGCATAATGCAAGTTTAGCATATTTGTTGTATGTACGCAGACAACAAGTCTGCATGCATCATCAGCATATCCAGATTTAAGTTCAATGATCGCTGTGTTAGCATGTTGGATAAATGGTATATCACACAATGTGTGAATCGTGTTAACTTATATACAGTAGAAGTCCATTAGTCCGACATCCAATATTCCGGAATGCCCGATAATCCGGCATCGCTCCGAAAAATTGTAAAAATTTTGGGTTTCCCCAAAAGTGTGTCTTTAAAGCAAATAAAAACGATCGAGAGCTATTCGTTTTTGTGCGTTGTTGTTTTGTGTCCTTGCACACTTTTGAACCTGTTTATAAAAAAGTGATTTTCGTTCTAACTGTACAGTGACCATGTTTTCAAAACCCAAGCCTTCGAGTTCAAAAGAAGAGAAACGAAGACACGTAACACTGACTCTCAATCAGAAACTAGAAATCATCCAACGGCGAGAATAGAAATGTTTTAATAAATGAGTTTAATATTGCCTCATCAATTATTTCTGACATCATAAAACAAAAAGATGAACTAATGAAGTTTGCTTCTCAATCGGTAACAACTGAAAAATTGGCTTCTAGACAAACATTAAAAAACCAAAACTGGAACAGCTAGATAGTGTATTGTTCAAATGGTTTAGTGCAGTACGTTCTGAAGGAAAGTCGGTAACAGGGCCAATGATTACTGAAAAGGCAAAGAAATTCGGCCAAGATTTAGGAGTTACTGAAAGTGAATGTAATTATTCTGATGGTTGGCTCAGAAACTTTAAGTTTCGGCATGGAATTCGAAGACTTGATGTAACTGGAGAAACACTTTCAGCAAACCAAAACTCTGCAGAAAAATACAAAAACGAGTTTGAGAAAATTGTGGCTGGTAATGATTTAACACCTGAACAGATTTACAATGCTGATGAAACAGTTTTATTGTGGCAATGGCAATACCAACATCTACACTAACTGGGGGAGGTGAAAATGCAGCCAAGGGTTTTAAAAAACAAAAAGAGATTAACCGTTTTGCTATGTGCTAATGCGTCTGGAAACCACCGAGTGACTCCTTTTGTGATAGGTGCCCTCTTTAAATTTTTTTTTTTACCACTTTGTGCCTGAGGTCAAGGAATCATTCAAAAGCCTTGGTCTAGCCGAAGATACTTCTTCTGGAGAATTGCAAAGTCCACCCGCCAGTAGATGAGTTAGTTTCGGGAAATATTGTTGCTACTCTGCTCCCAGCTTACGTAACATCTTTGATTCAACCCATGGACCAAGGGGTTATTCAAAATGTTAAATGCTTTTATAGAAGATATTTTATTCAAGGGTTGTTAAATGCCGACTGTAACGTGACTGATTTTAAAAAAAGTTTACAGTAAAAGATGTCGCACCGTTTGCACTGTATTGGAACCAGGTAAAAAATACAACAATCCAAAAATGCTGGAGAAAACTGTGGCCAGCTGCAAACCCTGCATCTGAACTAACTCTACAGACTGATGAGGAAGAAAACCATCAAGACGCTCTAACCAAAGTTTTGGATGTCGTTAAAAGTGCTGACAATCCCTTGAAAAACCTGCCTGAAGATGAGTTGGAGGAGTGGCTTCTAATCGACGATAATGAGCCTGTTGAACAAGAACTAACCGATGAGGACATTATCAACATTGTAGTAAACCCTCACCCTACTCAAAATCTTGAAGAAAGTGACTCAGATGCCTAAACGGAAGAAAAGGAAAGAATCAGCTGGGCAGAAGCTGCAAAATCACTAAATAAGTTTATCTCTTTTGCTGAGGCACTACAGTGCTTCAGAAGTTATTGATTTCCATATCATTAGAAATAAATTTTATACTAAACGACAAAAGTCAAGAAAACAAAAAGACATTCGTGACTTTTTTAAATCTAAGTTAATTATGTTTTACTGTACGTGTACATACATTATATGAAATGTACAATTAATTTTGTTGTATGTATTTTCATACTGTATTTGTAGTTTAATTATTAATCTAATTGTTCTTATAATTACCGCCCGATAGACCGGAATATTCGATAGTCCGGCACCGAGCCGGTCCCGAACGTGCCGGATTATCGGACTCCTACTGTATATATATTTATATATTATAGATATATTTGATGTGGCTTTAGGATTATAAGCCGATGGGAACCTGATTGGCCCATCATTAATTTCTCTTATAATAGATACGTTTTCAGATTTTGTTGTGGTAAATGTTGCTATCTGCCGGAATAGTATTCTTGATCGCAATTAATACTCCGCCACCATGTGTAGATCTATCTTTTCTATACACTCTATAGTTTAAAATTTTAAAAATATTATTCGGCTTCAAAAATGTTTCATTAATAAAAGCTACATCTATCTGGATTTCATTTAAAACGTGCTCTAGTGGATTGATATCTGAGGGATTTGTCTTTTAAAACTTACTTGTGCACGATTTCTTGATACTCTTTCTCGTATTTCTAAGTATTCTCGCCTTGAAGGACAGCGAACATCGTCGGCCCGGTGATTAACGTTTTTAAGACCCTTATTTCCACAATTAAAACATTTGTAAACTACAGGACCTTCACATGAAGTTTTGTTTAATTGACAGATAGAGTAATCATGTTGACCGCCACATCCAATACAATTATTTGTTCGGTGACAATTCGATGAACCGTGGCCAAACAGAGGGCATATTGTAAACTGTGTAGGACCTTTAGATCGGCGTATGGGATTTTTCCAATGATCAGAAATTTGAGAACATATCTAATTTTTATCACTTCGCGTTTAGAGATTTTACATTAATTTTCAATATTGAATATTTGTTTAAATTCTTCGAATTATCGTTTTTGTATCGATTTGAGGTAAACCGAATAGTAGTAATTAAAACTTGTTTTGATATTTAACGGGGTGTGTGTAAAATTTTACACATCGTTCCTTTAGAAGTTTTATAGCATCGCTAACACTTTGGTACCCACGGATATTCCTTTATACTTGGAAAAACTATGACATAACATTTTTACAGAAAACATTTCACATTCGCCCTCATCAGATTCTGATTCAGTGTCCGATAATTGTTGAAATCGATTAGTATGCTGGCCATTGGAAGTTCCTTGTTGCTTATAACTATTTAGGATTATTACACCAAATTTTTTACGATTCGAAGTCATATTAAAATAAGCTCAAAACTAGTTGTTTTTAATTTATTATTCACTTAAAACAAAAACAGTTCACCTATTACTTGTTTTTTCACCTATTATTAATTACTGCTTGATTAATTTTAAACACGTCCGTACACTTTGAGAGTACAAGACAAACTCTGAGTCGACTTTAGGTCCCGCCGCTCATGTATATGTACACATTATATATAAGCAAATTCTTTTTAAAAGATGAATTACTTTTTTTTTCTTTTGGCGCCTCTACAATTCAGCTGTTAATTCGGTGTTATCACTACAGCGTTTTTAAATTCATTTAAAGGTATTTATTAAATGTTTTGTGTACTGTTTTTGTAAGGCAGACAATTTCACTTTCACAGATAAACTATACAGCTTATTATGGAAGTATAGTTTACCTGGCTTACAGAAACAGTACATAAAACTTTTAATAAATACCTTTAAATAAATATAAAATCGTTGAAATGAATCCAAAAACGCTGTAGTGAAAAGACTGGTTAACAGCTGAATCAAATAAAAAACAAAAGACGTCATATTGAAAGTGATAAAAGGAGTGAAAACAAATTTTTTATAATTTGGAATTAATATTAAATATGTTTAAAAAACAATAAATAATAAAATAAAAACTCAAACCCAAAAATATGTCTTCTGTATCCATATCTGAATTTTTGTCTTTTAGTTCTTGCAATTTTTATTTCTTTATTTGTTTTTGTTTAGTTCTTTTATTGTTTTGTTTACCTAAAAACATATGATACGTTTTTACGTTCTATAATTGTGCTTACATTTTTACGTTCAGTAGACATTACTGTTACATTAGTTTCCGATAGCCTTCTGAGCCTTCACTGTTACATTACGTTCCGGTAGCATAACTGAGCCTTTAGAATAATGCTGTCAGCTAACCGAATATTGACTGTGTAAAAGAGTCATAATATATATGATGAAATATTTAAGCAATGGGTGTCCAATTAGTATGGTGTTCCAGTGCAGAACTAGGGTAAGATGGATCGGTTCCAATATTTGGACATTTTAAAACAAAATGTGAAGCAAAGTGCCGATCAGTTAAAGATATTGGACACATTTGCTTTCTACTAGGACAAGCACACTTCACACATTTCGAAGCTGTGGCTTTTCTATAATTGTTCAAAACTGTCACAGTCGACGGATCTCTACAAAATCCACTTTCAGGATAGAATGAATAAGAAGAGGATTGACCAACATAACCCCGTAATTTTACGCCAATCTCGTGCAGTAGATGTCCCGACCTTTGCCAGCAGTAATAAAAGGAAATGGTCTTGCTCCCAAGTGTTAAAACAATGTCTTTTATTTGACTGTAAAATTATGCTTTTGAAATGGAATTTGTTAATTTTGTTTTATTTATTGTTTTATTTTTGAACAAATTATATTTTGACAAATTACAGTAAATAAACAACGTTAAAAAACAATCCACAAACTTTGTTTTTATCTTATCAAACGGCAACAATAGTCACGAAATATGTGAAACAAAAACTTAATTTAGTATGATGTGAGCTTTTAATAGAATAGGAGTACGTCGCATATTTTTTAAGTCAAAAATTTTAAAGACAGCGGAATTTAGTTGTTGCTACACTGAGAAGTATTATTTAGAAGCCACATAAACTTATGCATGCTTATTATTAAGCGATTTGAAATAAAATATTTAATTATATGAGATGTTGCATTGGAAACACTTTATCGTATTGTCGTATAAGGAAGCTGAATACCTTTAATGCATGCATGGTTAGTAGGAAACCAAACATTAAAAACAAATAATTTCTTTCACTGCAGTTCTCACATTTTAATTATATATCACTTTACAAAGGCGACTGATCCACAAATGCACATCAAATTTTTTTAGAAGTATTTCCATGAAGTGAAAAAATCGACATTTAAATAATCTCATACACGGTGTCCAATCATACGTTTAAGCTATTGTGTATACTAAAACTGTAAATGTAAAAATCAAAGTAAATAATTTTTGAATAAGAATTTACTAAAACTAGTTATAACAATTACAATACTAATAGTTTTTAATAGTCTTTAACAGCAGTCATAAAAAGGACTTCGAAATTATTCTATAAAAAATTAAGCATCTGGTCCCAAGCGAGGATCAACATAATTATACCTAAAATAACCTTAAATCCACCTACAATGTGATAATAAAACAAGCAATTGTGAAAATAATAATGACATATTAAGAAGAAGAAGAAGAAGAAGTGGTTTAGTAGAATCATGCTAAGTTGGATTTGAAAAAAAAAATTTTTGTTGATTAAAACATTATTTTAAAGTTTTGTGAATGCATGAATAAATATAAAATAAAAATCTCTAGAATAAGTCTGATTACACAATTTCTTGCAAGAATTATCAATTTTTTAATAGCATGTAATTATGGAAATAGCCACTATCGAATATAATTAAGCCAGCTAAAGCGGTCAGGAGATTTTGAGTAAGGAAGGTTTTGTTGTTTATTTGATAAGATTAACTGATTCTTACGACCAAACACTTAATTCGCAATACAACTCAGTACTAATCAAAAAAAGAGAAGAGATGTGGTTAGTGATTACCACTAGATTCTTTTTATTACAAAAAATTTTGATAGCGATTAGATTGTGAAATTTAAATTTTTAATATTTTAGAACTTAACACATACTTAAATTGAGAGTATTTTTTAGCCCATACTTTAAAAATCATATATTGACAAAAGCCAACAATATCTCTACTTTTTGCAAGCCTCATAACATACAAAATAAAACTATTAGATGAATGGAAGCATTATGAATACTGCTAAACTTCTGCGGTATAGAAAAACATTAATATTTCTTTTTAATTTTTAGCTCCATGGCACCAATGACCAACTTTGCCCATACACATCCATCTCTGACATCTATCGCAAGTTCACCCATAATACAACAAAGGGATTTAGGATCACCATCACTGTACCAGTGTCATGTCTCCTTAAGGCCACCCCATACACCAAGTCATCACCATCACCATATTATTGCTAATGGAAATTTTGGTAATGCGGGAGTAAGCGGAAATTGCAGTACATCAAGCCAGCTACAACGTATCGGTGGTGGTTCTACAAATTCCACTCCAACCCTTAACTCAGGCCAAAGCAGCTATGATAGTTTGGGCGTATATTCTCACACCGTTAGTTTGCCACCGCTACCACCATCATCAACGCCATTGCCGGTTCATCAAAGAATGAATAGTTGCAGCGATCGTCAAACTTCCTGCAGTCCACATGAGCATTTAAGTAATAACTTAGGAATAAGTAGTCATAACAGTAGTTCAACAGTGACGTCAACAACTCGTCCATATTCACAAATGGGCTATAATGGGTACACTGCGGTTGCTGCTGCGTCAACCTGCAATACTACCAGTAACAGCCCATCGCCAATAACACATCCAGCAACCGGAAAACAACAGCAGTTTTTCGCCTCTTGCTTCTACTCACCATGGGTATAGGCAGAAATTGGCGAATGTTGAATAAAATCTACTTATGTATACATGCATATATTGAACAGAAGCATTATTCCGAATGTATTCTATAGCTTTTATAATAAGATATAATATAAAATAAATCTTTGGTAATATTTCAAAGTAATGTACATATATAAATGTCTTTACATACATATATGTTTATATTATTCATTTTATTATTTATTATAACAAATATATACAGCGGTGGTCATTTGCAACTGAAACCACATTTGAACTAAACGTTGATTTTTAAAATCAAACCTTTTTTTATATTAAAAAAAAAACAAAAATTTTTCTTCATTATCTTAAATGAAACAGTTTTAACAGATTAAGTCTAAATACAAGTGTTCAAAAGTTTTTCAACTCTTAAATAAACTAAAAAACATAACATTCCTAAATATTTTGTGGCATATCAATTGTTTTTTATTATTTCCGAAAATCTTTAGACATTAAGGAAATAATCTTTTCAATATAATCGGTTGGAATTGTTTCAAATTTAACGATAAGTTCTTTCCCATTTCGGATTGATAGGATCGAATTGATATGAAGTCCAATTTAAATGGGTTTGAACAAAATTTAGGCGAGCTCTACAGTTTTTTTACATGTAGGGTTTTTTGGTGCATTTGTACCTTCTAAGACCGTATTCTCGGGCTTTTCCAGACAAGAACATGGTCTGGGAACATTCTAAACATTATTCTAAATTCTCGGTCTTCTCATGCAGTTGTTAGACTAGGTCTTCCACCTTTATGTAGTGTATAGTTGTTTCCACTTTTAATTATGCGATATTATGTTTTATATTAATTTCTTTTTGAGAAAGTCCACTTTCTTTCAAAACTTTTGATATTAACTGCGAACAATATTTCTTTCCAGCCATTTGCCTTAATCTTCTGAATTCCAAACTTCGACTGCGTAAACAAAACCGCTCACACGAAATTTTGAACAAAATGCAAAAACTTTAATACCAAATTACTAAAAAGAATATGATTACCGTTATATCCTACACTTTGCTACTGTTAATAACATAATCAGGAATAAGACAGAGGAGTGTTGCAAATCTTTTGAACCCTTGTCTCTACCAACTTTGATTTTTATTGTTGTAAAGTGGCAGAACCAGTTTTTATTTGACATGATAAATAAAACAGTAAATAGAAATAAAGAAAACCTTTTTTAAAATGAGCAATTAAAAAATAAGTAGAGCAAACCTCATATGTTTTATCAGTTGCCGATGTTAATACCACCACTGTAATATATATATAAAAATATATATATTATATATATAATAATAAATATAATATATATATATATTATATGGGCAATTTCGTATCAAGTGACACAATTTTTAAAATCGATGTCTTCCGATTTGGATGAAATTTGCACCAAGGTTAGTATTGGATAGTAGGCCAGACACAAATTTTCAGCTCTATCAGTCAAGAACTGCCGGAGTTAGAGGGGGTCAAAGTTGGACATTTTGGTCATACAGTGTTTTTTAAAAGTTGTGTAACTTTTGACCTATTGGTCCTAGCAAAAATTTTCTAAAGGATATTAGACAGCTATTTCTTCAATCTTTCCAAAAATAATTTTTTTAATTTTTTAAAATTTTTTTTATATTTTTTTTAAATTAATTTTTTTTTAATTTTTTTTCAACATGGACCTTTTTTTCTCAAAAGAAAAAAGCTTATAAAATTTTCTTTAAGGCCTTTAAAATCGCTTAATGGGATACAAGTGGGATATCTATCCAAAAAATTATTTTTTAACTCAAGAATAAGATTTTTCAATATTTGGCATAAAAACGTACTACCTAAATGGTCTCAAAAAATTATTTATTTGCATTCTAACGACATTCGGTAATTAGTTTTTTTATAAACAGTGTTAAAATTTGGACGTGCGTTATTTACTAATTACTTACATAATTAATCTTCACAATGGCTTCCGCTTCCAAAAAGAAAATGTTGACTTCTTTTTGTTGTAATCCGTTAAACAAAAAGAAGCACAGATCATCAGATATGCGTAATATTTCCGACAACTTATTGAAAAAATTCCCAAGGCTTTCAAAACGTTTGCTAATTTGTGGATCGTGCAGGATGGGAAAGTTGGACAGCAATGATGGGAAAGTTGGACACATTACCGGTTATTCCAGATGAGAACAAAATCAATTCTGAAAATGTTGACAGTTCTGCAGGAGACGATGGCTGTCCTAACTTTTTAGTAGAACCTATAAGACCTAATAATGAGTGTGTAATGAACACATGCGATCTTAATTAACTGTAATGTACACAAGTAATCGCCATTTAAACTATCCAAGGGGACGTGACGAATAAACGCATTATTACACTATATCAAAAAGAAATAGTGCTGAAAGAGATTGTTACGAAAGGACTGCGGGAGCCATTCCAATAACAAAACCCTGTTCATGTACAGAAGTTTGCTTTTTATTAAAGACTTCCTATTTTTAGGTATAATTTACTCTAAATGGACTGGAAATGACTGTAATGTTATAAAAAAACAAATGCCCGATTACAGTCATTTGTAACAAAAGCAAAATAAATTTAAATACAAAAAGACATATTTTACTGACATAACCAATTTAAAAGCGGTATCTACTGTTATTGATACGCCTGTCTCAAAACCCGCCACTAACCTTGGCCCTAAGGACGTCAGTTTATTAGGACCCCAAATAACCTAATGCACCTATATTAATACTCAACTACGAAAACACTGTATACTTCAATTATTCATACATAATTATTAACATAGGATTTATTCATAGAATTATAAAAAAAGAATTAATAAAATTATAAAAAAATATTTAGGCTAATAAAAAATTAAGTGAAAGCATTTCAAGCATAAATTAAACTGACTTTTCTTCAACTGTATCAGTGATAATGATTATAAACATATAACAACAACTTAATTAAGCGATAGATTATGTTTGATCAAACATGTTCGATATTATTATCACATGAATATATTAAATATTAGGGTGAAACATAAAATTAGCACTCACCAAACATACGTGTAATCGATTTCTGGAAGGCCTTCAAGATTTCGAGGTACGGATGTTGTTGTTGCTGTAGAATTTTCTGGAAATTTGACTAAATAAATTTGATTAATTTGATCTAGATAAATATGCCATATATAATGCTTACACTTACAATTTTTACAATATTTCAATAGAATATATATAAATGTTCTTAATTATACTAATATTAATCGTTTTTATAACTAAAAATATAAATTCAGATGTTGTTGTAATAAGTTTTAGGAATAATTACATTATACAAACAAAAAAATTAATAAGATGAAATTAAATATGAAAAAGGTTTGCTTCAGACATGTTATGTGATCATTACAACTGTAAGTGATTATCACAATATATTTTGTGGTTCTATTTCTTTTTTATTTTTTTATATTTTATGTGTTTTATACTAAACCAGTTTTTATGAAAGAGAATAAGTACACTTAAAAAATGAAATTATAGAAATCGAAAGATTGACTAAACTATAGTAATGATTGAGTTGGAATGATCACTACAGTAGGCACGTCAGCTTTTGTAACAAATATCAGTAATAAAATTAAGGTAGCACTTAGATTTAATAAAAATTAATAAAGTTTAACATTTTAGATTGATTATTTACTCTTTAGTAAAGAAAGTTTACAAATGAAATTTCTAGAATTAATTTTAGTTAACAAAATGTATCATGTTAGGTTGCAAAAATATTCATTATAAACGAAAATTAACAAATAGAATCTCTAGAAACAATGGATATAATTTAATATGAAATATTATTTTAGAAAAATAACTTAAGCATATTTATGAAAGTTATAAATCATAAAGCAATTTGTAGAGAGGTGGAACTGTTCCATAACTGTCATTAACGGTTTCTACAGCACCGAATTACAGTTTTTTCCGGCTCGTAGAGTTCGAATTAAATTGAAGAAAAAAATTAGAATAAAATAGAATTAAATAGAATAAATAGAATTCCCGGCACCTGTTTAAAAAGAAATGTGTCAATGCCTATAGAAATTCTTCCTTTTTTTCTCTATGTATTTACCTCCTCGTAAGGACGTCCCGAGTATAACACAATAATCCCAAGAAAGGTCCTGGCCCTAAGGCCAATAATGGAAAGTTTATACACTTCACTTCACTCCTGCTAAAGATTTACAGGATCAACAGACGAGATATAAGAAAATTATCACCACTCACTTTTCTTTTCTCTTTTTTATGCTTTTAAATAATTAATTATTTTTGCTGCACTTTCTGTATAATAAGTTCAGAGTTTCAATTAAAATGAACGAGTTGTTCAATTTTCGTAGTAAAGAAACCTCTGTTAGCAATCAGAAAAACGGGTAATGGGAAAACACGTATAAGTAAACTTTAATGCTTGTTTAAGCTCTTGACAATCAAAAAATTATAAAACATGATTGCCACTATAACCACAAGTACATGTATGTACTGTACTAATTAAATTTCTTCTGCTAAATGTTAGTACATTTTATATTCGCATTATATTAAAAAAAAAACAATGAATATTAGGAAAATCTTTTCATATTTAATTTCCGGAAAAACCATATAGGGTCTAGTAAATATTTATGTTGGGTTGCTCTTTTACATTATAAACATTTGATTGGCTACATGTTTCTGAATGCTAGCAACATGTTGACAAGATTAAGTATTAAGCTTTTGTGCGATCAAACAGTTTATGTTCTTGCTAACATATTAGGAAAATGTTTTACAGTGGTTCAAACGACTAAAGCGAGTGTCAGAATAATGACATTAAGATTATTTCTTTTTTCTTTAAAACCGTACACTACAAAACTAGATAATAATTATGATTTCATAAAATTATTAGATAGAAAAAGAACGGTTTATAATCGAAGATCTTTGGCATGCTAGGTTCCTACTGATTTGCCATTTAAGTCCTCAACTAGATAATAATGGTTACCTAATTTCTCTTTAATACGACTTTTAATAAATAAAGGAGATAATTTGGCATTGAATCCTTTATTGCTACTACTTTGAACAAAACTACGTCTAAAAACTTCTTGACCTATTTGGCAATTTTGTGGTCATGTACGTAAATTATATTGCTGTCGATTTGTTTCATTAGCCTGTTTAATATGCTTTCTTAAATTACACCGAATCAACTTTAGACTATCATCACGTGAAATATGATATGATGATTCATTAAGTAAATTGAGATTTTTATGTAGTCCGTACGAACTACCATGAGTTACCATGTCTAGTCCAAACAAAGCATGATAGGGAGTACATTTAATCGCTTGATGATAGGAATTACGTAAAGCGCAACTTATTTTTGTCAGATGTTCATCCCATAGCTTGTGATCCTTCTTCAAGTATGCACGAATTCCTGCTACTATTGATCTATTTACTCTTTCCGATACATTACTTTGTGGAGAGTATACAGCCGTGTACATGTGATGAATTCCGTAGCTGGTTAAAAATTCATTAAAATCATTTGCTCTAAATTGAGATCCGTTGTCACTCACAATAACTTCTGGAACACCATATACATGAAAAATTTGTTTTGGAAATTCTCAATAATTAATGTTGATGTAAACTTTCGCATAGGAAATATCCAATGAAATTTGGTCAGATGGTCTAATACAATTAGGAGTCCTATATATCTTGATTTACTTCTAGGATATGGTCCTAACAAATCAATGTATAACCTTTGAAATGGACGAATTGATATTGCTTGTTTTCCCATTTCTGGTTTAAGGTTAATATTAGGTGCTTTGGTAGTTTTACAAACATCGCATTTCCTAATGTAATCTCTAACATCCTTAACTAATCCTGGCCAAAAGAAATTTCTTCGTATTAAATCGATTGTTTTTACCATACCACCGTGACCACAAATTGGATCATCGTGAGCTCTTTTAATAACTTTAGTACGTAATTGCAATGGTATCCATAATTTCCAACATTTTTCTTCTTGGTTATCTTCCCCTCTATAGTGTTCTGTACGTATGTAAAAGAATTTATCTATTACTTTAATATCAGGGTATTTACTCTGATCAGCTAGAACTTTTTCCTTCAAGGTAACGTAATCTTCATCCAGAAAATGTGTTGAATTTAAATCGATTTCAGGTTCCGTTAATGTTAGTGAGGAAATATCGTGGGAACAGCTACGCGACAATGCGTCAGGAACAATATGGTCCTTTCCTTTACGATGACTAATCGTAAATTTATATGATTGAAGTTTAAATGCCCAACGAAGTTTAAATGTCCGCTATGGTCGGGTTGTTTCATAAGCCACAAAATAGACTTGAGTGATCTGTTATTATTTCAAATTCTTGTAACTCGAGGTAACATGGAAAACGTTTAATGGCTTCAATAGCGGCTAAGCATTCACGTTCTGTAACACTGTAGTTTCTTTGGTCGGTGTTAAGTTTTTTACTCATGAAAGCTATTGGCCTTTCATTTCCATTTTCATCATGTTGAACTAAAACTGCGCCAATTCCAATATCACTTGCGTCACAGTGCACATAAAATTTCTTTTCAAAGTTTGGGTTTACAAGTACTGGAGCTGTAATTAATAGTAATTTTATTCTTTCAAACGCTTTTTGAGCCTCAGTGGTCCAAGTAAATTTCTTTTTTGTAGACAAGAGTTCCGATATTGGGAAAACTACATCTGAAAAATTGTCGATGAATCTCCTATACCATCCGGCAAGACCTAAAAAACCTCGAACTTGCTTTATTGTCTTCGGAACGGGCCAATTGACAATAGCACTAACTTTTTTCTGGATCTGTCATAATACCTCCGTTGCCTATCATATATCCTAGGTACTGAACATTAGTAACGCAAAATTTACTTTTGGATATATTCAATGTTAAATTCGCCTTCCTAAATTGATCAGCGACTCTCACTAATACCGCTAAATGACTCTGAAAATCTTCTGAAACAATAATAAGATCATCGAGATATCCAAAAACACAATTTCGAAGATCAGGTGGTATTATCTCGTCAATTAGACGACAAATCGTTTGTGGAGCGTTGCAAAGACCAGATGTTATAACAACGAATTGATATAATGGTCTACCTGGTACGGTAAATGCTGTCAATGGTTTAGACTCTTCATTCAAAGCTATTTCCAGTATGCGTCTTTCAAATCCAATTTTGATATTATATTAGCTTTGGGCAATCTTGAAAATATTCCCTCAATTGAAGAAGTAACTCAGTTCAACTTTCTTGCATCAAGACAGAGACGAACTTTAATAGGTTTGATAACAAGCCTCATTGGAGAGCTCCAAGATGATTGGGATGGTTCAATTACACCTAATTCCAACATCCTGTCAATTTCAGCAAACATCAGTTTCTCTACTGCTGGAGAAACTGGGTAGAATCGCTGTTTAATGGGTTTATAATTTCCAATATCTATATGGTGTTTAATAAGTGATGTCCTTCCTAGACCTTGATTTTCAAAACATGGAAATAATGCAATAATAGCGTCAAGTTGTTGCTTTTGACAAGGAGTCAAAGGGTATTCAGATTTATCGATCTTTATGTTGGACTTATCGATTCCTAATGACTTTACTTCATGGGGATCTTGCATCATGTCCGATGGACAAAGATCAAGTAACGATTTGTCTACAATATCTACCGACTCTACAATATTTGGTATAAGACCAAATGCGTTCCAAAAATCAATACCAAGTATTAAACGTTGTGTAATAGAAGGTATGATGAAAAGATTTATTAAGCGTCTGTGACCCTTAAACTCCACCTCAACTGCTAACCAACCTGTCACAGTTTGACTCTTTCCATCTGCGGTTTTTACAGAAGACCGACATTTATTAAAGTTTTTAAGTTTTGAAAAATCTTGCATAGCTAGTTCACTACCTATACAGGATATGTTTGCTCCTGTATCAAGTAATCAGTATTCACAATAATTAAAAAAGGAGACTTTCGCATAAAAACGCTGATCCTTCGTATTACTAACGATAGTTGATATTAGAAATTTTCTACAAAATCTTCCCTTTTTATAATATTCACTTATTCGGCGAGTAGATCTTTTAGGTTTTCTTTTATTTATATTCAATTCTGCTTTATTATTAAAAATTTCATTGCGCCTTCTCATATAACAATCAAACCTTAAATGATATGGTAATCTAGGATATATTAACCTTGATATTTCTATATCCTTTCTTTTACATTGGCTTAACTCCTCTCTATTACAAAGGTTAATTGGGTGTTCTATCAACTCACTTTTCTTATCATTACAATTCTTACTTTCCATAAATTTATCTTTAGGTAATTCAAAATTATTTAATTTGGACTGTTCATTGTTTCTAGAGCCTTCAAGTTTTTGAAATTTGTATTCCCTTTACAGAACATCTTGGGCATTGCGGTTTGTATATGTTTTCTGCTCCACATCCATAACAAAATATTTTCCTCTCTTCAAGACAATCATACCAAAAATGATATGTTCCTTTACAATTCCAACAACGTAGAATTCGATTTTGTAAATCTATAGCATTAACTTCTTCATCCGTGGAGTGGGTAGTTTCTAAAATTTCTGAACTATTTACATCATCTACTTCAGCAATATATCTTTTTGCCATTACATTATTATTATGCTGACGAAACGATAAGTTTTTCTTAACATGATCATCGTTTAAGAAAGCTTCTCTCATTTGTACCAATTTTCTTAAGTGAGAAATTGAATGCACTGGCACATATAATAAATCTTGACGGATTTCTGGCCCTAAGTTTCTAGTTAAAATTTCGATCAATTCCATTTCAGACATGGGTGAAGGTAAACGATCTATAATCAATGAAATCGAATCGAAAAACATGTCAAACGTCTCACCAACTTTCATTTTCCTATTTCTAATCTCTTCCCGTATATCAAATGAAGATTTAAAATCTCGATATTGACTTCTAATAGCCACACAAAATGCATCCCATGTAAAAGTTTCTACCTGTTTTCTGTACCGCCAGTACCAATCTTTAGCTTTACCAGTTAATAGTACATTCAAATTTTTGACAATGAGAACAAAATCTCCATTAAAATTATCAACTGTCAAGGTTCGAATTCGGTAAAGAAATTCTTCCACATTAAGTCTTGATGACGAGCCATCAAATATTATGTTCCAACTGGATATAATTGACGTTATTTTATCCATGTTAAAATTAGAAACGTTTGAATTCGTTGATAGTGAACTACCAATTCGGTTTGTGGGATTCTGGTCATTATTACCAGGATTACTATCTCTATGTTCAGGGTAATTGTTCACATTTCTAACTGCCTGTGTACGATTATTAGGATTTGGTATCATTTCTAAGTTGTTTAATAACCGGGTAATATTTGTTTCTATAAGTTTATTCAATTGATCTAAATCAACGGTAATATTTTGATTTCGAGTAGATCCTGATGCTAATGAATGATTACCATTTGGAGAATTTAAAGGACTCTGTTGAGAGGTTCGAATCGGAGTATCGCTCATTTCTGTTTATAGATTTGTATTATTCAATTGATTATCCTGAAATAAGTTCCTAGCTTGGCTACGAGTGTTATGCTGTTTAGCTAAAGCTCCTCGGCTTCTATTTCGGTTAGTAGTTTTATTCGTAGAATTTTGACTAACTAAAAGAGAAATCTTCTTCAGATCAACTAACTCACATGGACGTTTGCATGATTGACAAAAAATTTTCAATGCAACTCCTATGAAATCAATGGTTACATTTTGTTATACTTAAACACTCATCATTTCCTGTCATATTGCTATCGCAAACACTGCACACAGATCAGGCTGATGCTACATTAGAAGTCACAGCTTCAAGTGGTGGAGTTCTTGGAAGTGACATATTAATAGTATACTTGACAAATAAATTCAAAAATACTAATCTAGTTTATAGAAATCTTCAAACAATATGAAATAAATTCAATATCCTATTAAACCTTACAATACTGTTTAAAAAAATTAATTCAAAAATATGTTCCAAGAAAATAATTCAAGAAAAAAATATATGATGTTTCGCAAGATAAAAATTCAAATAATTTTATACAAATATACATATACATAAGAATTTAGTGTTTTCTTATAGTTTGGTAATAATTTAGGTGCTTAAATAGGTTATCACTATGCCAATAAAATATGTAGGTAACAAAACTGGGCTATATAGATAGTTGTATACGGAAGACCCTTTTCCATATCAATGGGCCGAAATAAAAATGGACAGAGACAGCAAGTTTCTGTTATCCTAAATTTATTCAGATATAAGTAATTCCACATTGACAGAAAAAAAATCAAACATCTACAAACATCTTTCGTCATTCAAGATGGCCATGCAATAAACCCCAAAACTAAACGAAAGTACAATTAATTTACTTTTTGGTCATTAAACTCGATTGAACATTCAAGTATATGAAGCTCCTAAAAAGTGTTAAAAGTTATTCCTTCAGAATCGCTAATTTAATGCATAACGATCTTAAAAACGATATTTTATGAACTCTAAATTTAAAACGACGAAAATTTTTGGGATACCGAAAGCAATGAAAGGTTTTTCTTTTTCTTTCGACCAACATGGTCTCTATATTATCATGACTTTTGATCATACGTTAGTCAATATATTGTTATGGCTTTCGGGCCCCACGTTGGGATTAATATCCGTAACGTTGGGCGCCATATTTATTTTATCTGTAATGGAACGTTGGGCGCCATATTTATTTTATCTATAATGAAACGTTGGGCGCCATATTTATTTTATCTGTAATGAACACATGCCATATTAATTATCTGTAATGTTCACAAGCAACCGCCATTTAAACTATCCAAAGGGACGTGACGAATAAACGCATTATTACACTATATCAAAAAGAAATAGTGCTGAAAGAGATTGTTACGAAAGGACTGCGGGAGCCATTGATTCGCTAGCAAACAGTCGGGCGTGTGGGTAAGGTCCTTCCAATAACAAAACCCTGTTCATATACAGAAGTTTTCTTTTTATTAAAGACTCCCTATTTTTAGGTATAATTTACTCTAAATGGACTGGAAATGACATAACCAATTTAAAAGCGGTATCTGCTGTTATTGATACGCCTGTCTCAAAACCCGCCACTAACCTTGGCCCTAAGGACGTCAGTTTATTAGGACCCCAAATAACCTAATGCACCTAAATTAATACTCAACTACGAAAACACTGTATACTTCAATTATTCATACATAATTATTAACATAGGATTTATTCATAGAATTATAAAAAAAGAATTAATAAAATTATAAAAAAAATAATTAGGCTAATAAAAAATTAAGTGAAAGCATTTCAAGCATAAATTAAAGTGACTTTTCTTCAACTGTATCAGTGATAATGATTATAAACATATAACAACAACTTAATTAAGCGATAGATTATGTTGATCAAACATGTTCGATATCATTATCACTTATGAATATATTAAATATTAGGGTGAAACATAAAATTAGCACTCACCAAACATACGTGTAATCGATTTCTGGAAGGCCTTCAAGATTTCGAGGTACGGATGTTGTTGTTGCTGTAGAATTTTCTGGAAATTTGACTAAATAAATTTGATTAATTTGATCTAGATAAATATGCCATATATAATGCTTACACTTACAATTTTTACAATATTTCAATAGAATATATATAAATGTTCTTAATTATACTAATATTAATCGTTTTTATAACTAAAAATATAAATTCAGATGTTGCTGCAATAAGTTTTAGGAATAATTACATTATAAAAACAAAAAAAATTAATAAGATGAAATTAAATATGAAAAAGGTTTGCTTCAGACATGTTATGTGATCATTACAACTGTAAGTGATTATCACAATGTATTTTGTGGTTCTATTTCTTTTTTATTTTTTTTATATTTTATGTGTTTTATACTAAACCAGTTTTTATGAAAGAGAATAAGTACACTTAAAAAAATGAAATTATAGAAATCGAAAGATTGACTAAACTATAGTAATGATTGAGTTGGAATGATCACTACAGTAGGCACGTCAGCTTTTGTAACAAATATCAGTAATAAAATTAAGGTAGCACTTAGATTTAATAAAATTTAATAAAGATTTTAGATTTTAGATTGATTATTTACTCTTTAGTAAAGAAAGTTTACAAATGAAATTTCTAGAATTAATTTTAGTTAACAAAATTTATCATGTTAGGTTGCAAAAATATTCATTATAAACGAAAATTAACAAATAGAATCTCTAGAAACAATGGATATAATTTAATATGAAATATTATTTTAGAAAAATAACTTAAGCATATTTATGAAAGTTATAAATAATAAAGCAATTTGTAGAGAGGTGAAACTGTTCCATAACTGTCATTAACGGTTTCTACAGCACCGAATTACAGTTTTTTCCGGCTCGTAGAGAAGAAAAAAATTAGAATAAAATAGAATTAAGTAGAATAAATAGAATTCCCGGCACCATTTTAAAAAGAAATGTGTCAATGCCTATAGAAATTCTTCCTTTTTTTCTCTATGTATTTACCTCCTCGTAAGGACGTCCCGAGTATAACACAATAATCCCAAGAAAGGTCCTGGCCCTAAAGCCAATAATGGAAAGTTTATACACTTCACTTCACTCCTGCTAAAAATTTACAGGATCAACAGACGAGATATAAGAAAATTATCACCACTCACTTTTCTTTTCTCTTTTTTATGCTTTTAAATAATTAATTATTTTTGCTGCACTTTCTGTATAATAAGTTCAGAGTTTCAATTAAAATGAACGAGTTGTTCAATTTTCGTAGTAAAGAAACCTCTGTTAGCAATCAGAAAAACGGTGTAATGGGAAAACACGTATAAGTAAACTTTAATGCTTGTTTAAGCTCTTGACAATCAAAAAATTATAAAACATGATTGCCACTATAACCAACATATGTACATGTATGTACTGTACTAATTAAATTTCTTCTGCTAAATGTTAGTACATTTTATATTTGCATTATATTAAAAAAAAAACAATGAATATTAGAAATATTAAAATCTTTTCATATTTAATTTCCGGAAAAACCATATAGGGTCTAGTAAATATTTATGTTGGGTTGCTCTTTTACATTATAAACATTTGATTGGCTACATGTTTCTGAATGCTGGCAACATGTTGGCAAAATTAAGTATTAAGCTTTTGTGCGATCAAACAGTTTATGTTCTTGCTAACATATTAGGAAAAGGTTTTACAGTGGTTCAAACGACTAAAGCGAGTGTCAGAATAATGACATTAAGATTATTTCTTTTTTCTTTAAAACCGTACACTACAAGTGCCAAAATCAACGAAAAGTTGTTACATAAGGACACATAGTCAATTTAAGGCAATCACGGTAATCGTGCAAATCTTCTTTAAGTTGACTTCCTTCAACATGAGTTTAACACTTTCATGGTAAATGCAAACGCCTACTGTGTGAGTTCCGCTGCTTCCTGAGTTAAAAAATAATTTTTTTGATAGATATCCCACTCGTATCCCATTAAGCGATTATAAAGGCCTTAAAGGAAATTGTATAAGCTTTCTTTCGAGAAAAAATGGGCCCTTTTTTTGAAAAAAAATTAATTAAAAAAAAAATATAATTTTTTTTTTAAATTAAAAAAATTATTTTTGGAAAGATTGAAGAAATATCTATCTAATATCCTTTGGAAAATTTTTGTTAGGACCAATAGGTGAAAAGTTACACACATTTTAAAAAAACCCTGTATGACCAAAATGTCCAACTTTGACCCACTCTAACTCCGGCAGTTCTTGACTGATAGAGCTGAAAATTTGTGCCTGGCCTACCATCCAATAGTACTAACGTTGGTGCAAATCGGAAGACATCGATTTTAAAAATTGGGTCACTTGACACGAAATTGCCCATATATGTAATATATATATAATTACTTATATAATATATGTATTTATATACAAATATATATACATATATTTATAATACAATATATTCATATATATATTTATAAACATATAAATATACGCCTACAAGTTTATGTGTATATGTATGAACACACATATCCCTATCCAAACAATTACACGGTGCGACTGTCAAAATACACCCAGCTAATGACAGGGTAGGTTGTGAGTTTTGTTGAGTAAAACTCAAAAATATTTTTTTCATATATTCCGAACCCTCCAAACTTCTTTTATTTGACAAAAACGGTTTTTTTTAACTTTTCACACAAAACTATTGATTACCCAAATATTTTTAACCTACTTTCAAAATCCAAAGTTTTTTGGAAAGGGGAGAGCTGAGCCATTAAAACGGTATGTTTATGCATACGGTTCAAACTTACGTATTATGAATTTTGATCGGGTAAACTTGGAAAAAAAAATTTTTCTATTTTTTCAAGTTCAGCCATTCTTAATTGCAAGATTTAATTAAAAAATATGAAAGAAGTAGCTATATTATCTTGTGAAGAGATTGACACTTTGTTTGATAAAATCGGACAAAAATTACAGTAGTTATTACTTAAATAGTATAACAGTCGTGTTACATCATCCCTCGAATACAACTCTGTATGATTCATAAGGAATGTCAAATGACAGGAGAGGAAAACAATGATTCTTTTTGTGGCAGCAGACAAGTGCAGTCGTGTTTCTTAAAATCGTTGTTTTCTTATTGTTTAAATTAAATTGTTTGGTTAAATAAATATTTTGTATTTTTGTTTATAAATAATATAACGTAATTGTTTTATTGGTAGCTAATGTTCGAAATAGAATTGGTGTGTGACAGTCATGTTATATTTTTTATATAAACTTGAAAAAATTCGCATTTGGCAAGTTTACAACATCAAACCTCATAGAATATTAAGTCGAATGATATATACATGTATGTATACCGTTTTAAAGTCCATCAATCACCTTTCTACGAAAGTTTAAATTTGTGACATATGTTCAGAAATGTTTGTGTAATCAATAAATTTGTGTGTAAAGTACAAAAACAGTTTTTGTCAAATATATTTGAGTTATTTTTATATTTTATATTTTTGAGTTCTACTCAACAAAACTCACAACCTACACTATGTTATTCATTAGCTGGGTGTATTTAATTTTTTTATTTTGTCGCATAGTTTTATTACACTATGCAAAAAGCAAAAATATCTTTGATATTCGCTATATTATTTTAATGCACAAACTTCATAAATCATCAGAATTTGATAAGTTTTTTCATACATCTTATGACGTATTCGATTTTGCTACACTATATGAATATGTTTTAACAGCTTCTAATATCACTTTTTAATACAGTAGAAGCTCACAAATTAGAACCTCAAGTAATTAGTAATTAGAAATTCCAGAAATTAGAATCAGTGCTTGCAATACATTATACGCTCTAAAATTCGAATTTAAAATTCTAATTTCTGAGCATTTTTTTTCTATTTTAACACAAGAAATCTCCAAATTCTTTTTATTCTGTAAAACTAAAAAGGGGAATCACCAAATTATATACGTTTTTCCGTATTTGATGTTATTTTTTGTCGCATTTATGTATTTTGTGGCTAGTTTATTTGTGAAATTTGATACGCATGTACATGAAAAAAACGTCCAGAAATTCGAATAATTCTAAAACTGGAATTGCCTCAAAAACAAAGCGGTTCTAATTTGTGAGCGACTACTGACTGCATAACCAATATTTTTGGAGAAAAAATGAAAAAATTTTTTTGGCAAAAATTATATTTCATAATTGTTACATATGTTGATTTCTAAAAATTCAATAGAAGGTAGCAAACAATTTTCAGTTTTACTATTTATTCATAAAGTTACATATAATAGAAATAAAATGAACCACAAGTCATGAAAATCGATGTGTAACCACTTATTTTATTTCAAATAAAGTAAAAGTACCAAGTAAAAAATTTTTTTGGTATAATTGTCAGAAATTGCATCAACTGTCTACTGGACTAGCACGCAATGGATATTTTTTAATAAAGGAAACTAAAAATAGTTAAATGTATTAAACAAAAAGGATTCTTCGAACAGATTCGCCTTTGGTTTCATTTTCTATGATTTTCCGAGTTCGATTCCCTTATAAGCTACAAAATAAAATCTCCCATCATATTGTTATGTTTTTACCTTTCTAAAAACGTTTAAAATATGAGTTCGTTGATTGCAAACAAAATAAAAATAAATTTGTGTTTAGTTTTAGATAAATTCTTTATTGTTTGCACAATTTTATGTGCCACTGTTCACAATGGTGTTACAACAACAATAATCGCTTGTTCGCTATTCCTCTTTGTTACAACGGCGTCCCCAAACCACGAATGTTTTATTCACACGCAACGCGTCTTCACACAAAACTGACTGAATTCTTACTACTCGCTGCCTGCTTTGCCTTGCTTTTTATATGCCCACGAGATCAGTCTGACGAAGGTTCTTGAAGTCGAACGTTCGGGGTTTCGCCTTCTCGAGAACTCTATCGCGACTTCATTCTTGTTTGTGTATTTTGTTCACATTGCTTGTTGTTGCGTTCTCGCTTACTTGTCTATCCCCTTTTCCTTCATACTGATGTTGTTGGTTTATTTGTAACAAGTTCGCTGTATTTGTTTGTGTAGCTTTTACTCAGTTTTATGTTAAACGATGTATACCGTTTCCATTTTCCTCCCGAAGAGACTCATTATCTCGCTCTATGTGTACGACCTTAATTTGCTGCTAACTAGCTTCCTGCATCCTGTACATGACATCGTTTAACCGTTTAATTATTTTATACGGTCTATCTCAGCTGATTTGCAGCTTGGCGGATAATCCCTTCTTCCGCTTTGGGTTGTAGAGTAGAACCAGTGGTCCCTAAAGCCCTTCGTGTTTGCTGCACGATCATACCTGGCTTTCACTCTATCACTGACCATTTTTATACGGTTGCGCACAAACTCATGTAGTTCATTCAGGCTTTCTTCTTTTCCAGTGTATGTTTCGTCCCTCTCTGTGGCGAACTTAACACTGTCACCGGGAAGTTTTATCTCAGTCCCAAAGATAACCTTGGCGGGTGATCTAGATGTTGAATCGTGGACTGCAGACCGGTACGCCAGTAGAAACCTCGGAATGTGTTCGTCCCAGTCCTTCTGTTGCTCGCTCACTACTTTCCGCAAGTATTCCTCCAGGGTTCGGTTAAATCGCTCTACCATTCCGTCTGACTGTGGGTGAAGCGGCGTCGTTCGAGTCTTCTTAATACCGTATACTTCACATATTTCCTGAAATGCAGTCGACTCGAAATTTCCAGTTGTTCACAAAAACGTTTACTATTGTGTTCGTCTCTTGATTGGGTATGGCATATACCTCCGGCCATTTGCTGAAGTAGTCCATCACAACGAGAACATATCGGTTTCCGGCATTGCTGACTGAAAAAGGGCCTGCTACGTCCATCGCTATCCGCTCGGAAGGTGCGCCTGAGTTATATTGTTGCAGCTGTCCTCGACTTCTTCTTACTGGACCCTTAGCTGCAATACACTGGGTGCAGTTTGCTATCCAATCCGCCACTGCTCGTTGACATCCAACCCAATAAAAACGTTGTTTTAGCCTTTCCAGAGTCTTTGTCATTCCAAGATGTCCTCCGCTAGCTCCATTATGGAATTCATTTAATACTTCTTTCATTTTGGAGGAAGGCACTACTAAAAGGTTAGATGCGGTTTTGCCATCAGAGCTTTCCTAATGTCTATATAAGCACCCGTTCATCAACCTTACACTGTCCCATAGTACCCAATATGCTTTTGTAAGAGGACCTTCTGCGGATATCTCATTTCTGGTAGGTCGTTTGTCCTCTTCCTTAGCTGCTATTATCTTCGCCAGTATTGGGTCACTTCTTTGTGCTTCGGACCAGTCTTCGTTGGCTTCGATCCGCGTTAGCCGGATATCAACTATGGATTCTTTCTTCTCGGCTTTCACGCAATGTTTACACTCCAAATTACAGGGTCGACGTGAGAGATCATCAGCATTCCCTTGTTTTATGCCTCTTCAATGCTGAAGTCGTAAGTCTGTAGGCGCTCAATCCAACGTGCTAGCTGTCCTTCAGGGTTCTTGAATTGTAGCAGCCTTCTCAGTGCGGAATGATCAGTCCTTAGCAGAAAATGTTGGCCATATAGGTACTTATGGTAATGTTTTATGCACTCCAGCACGGCAAGTAGCTCTCGTCAGGTCACACAGTAGTTCCGTTCAGGCTTTGACAATGTGCGACTATAGTAGCCTACGACTTTCTCTGTTCTATTAACCACTTGGGAAAGTACACTACCAATACCACCATGTCCGTTAGCATCACTGTCCAAAATGAATTTTTCTCCTGGGACTGTATACGCCAAAACTGGTGCAGCACACAATAGATCTTTTAGTGTCTGGAATGCAATTTCTTGTGAAGCATTCCATTGATACGCATTTGATTTCTTGGTGAGTTCATGCAAGCTTGCAGCCACCCTAACAAAGTTAGGCACAAAGCGTCTGTAGTATGTCCATAGGCCCAAAAGCCTGTGTAATTCATAAAGATTCTAAGAACGAAGCCAGTCCTTTACTGCTCGTATTTTATCTTCATCTGTGGATATGCCATCTGCTGTAACAAGATGCCGCAAATTTTTCACCTGTTTTTGGAAGAAAGCACATTTTTTACGCTTAATTTTAGTCCAGCCATTGATATTCGTTGCAGAACTTCTTCAAGGTTCTTGAGGTGTTCGTCGTAAGTTCTGCCCATCACTATTTTGTTATAGAGGTACACTAGGCAAGTCTTCTAATGCAGTCACTTTTGTAGTGGCCGGAGCATTACAGAGCCCAAATGGCATAACTTTAAACTACCATAAGTCACCGTTCGCACTGAATGCAGTTTTCTCCTTGTCCTTATCTGCAATCTCCACCTTCCAATACCCGCTCTGTAGATCCAATGTGGAGAACCACTTCGTTCCGGGTAGCGTGTCGAGTGTGTCGTCAATTCTCGGTAGCGGGTAACTGTCCTTTTTTGTGACATCATTCAGCTTCCTGTCGTCTACGCAGAATCTTGTACTGCCGTCTTTCTTCTTGACTGAGACTACAGGTGAGCTCCACGGACCCGATGGTGGTTCGATTACGTCGCTCCCATTCAGTTCGTCGACTACCTCTTTGACCTCACTACGCTTCGATAGCGGTATGCTTCTGGGTTCCACATTTATTGGTCTCCTCTTCGCCGGTATCAATTTCATGTTTGACCATGGCTGTTCTTTCTTGTCTTTTATTGTTCGTGGCGAAAGAGCAAGCATACCTCTTTAGTAGCCTTTTGGCTTTATTTCTGTCTGGAGCTGCTAAATCTGCTACCCATTTCTCCACATTTTCACCAAATTCCTGTTGTTCCTTGGCTGACATTTCGGCAGGTTCTGGCAATTGTTCGCTGTTTATTACCGCCTTTACTGGAGCACATTGACCCTTCTCTGCGTTTTTACAGATGACTTTTTCATGGTCTGATATATTTATCACTATCCCTGGGACTATGCTCTCCTCGCGGGATTTTATGAGGGACTATGCTGATAACAAATCCGTCTGAATTTCTGCTTGCTCAACAACCTGCAAGCGGTTTTCCACACAATCTCCCTCCATACGAGCCCATATCAATGATTCACTCTGAGGAGGTAATTTTTGTTGTTCGACAGCAACCATCCTTCTGGCGTCAACTTGATGCTTGTATCCCACGTCAAGAGGTATCTCCACATTTCGCCAGGTCATTATCTGTTACCCCATTTTAAAATTGATGCCAAGGGCTATCATAAAATCAGCACCAATGATAACCTCGTCCACAATATCGGCAACAATAAAGATGACGCTTGCGCTAATGTTGGCTATAGGTACCTTCGCCTCTGTTTTTCCGTGGACGGTGGCAGACTCTCTAGTAGCTGCCGGAAGTCTTACATTGCTCAGTGTCTCACACTTCCCCTTCACTACATCTGGTCTGATGATAGGCTGCGTCGCACCGGTGTCTATAGTGAAGGTGTGTTGTCTGCAATCTATGTACCCGCACGCCGCAGTGGCGGCGGTAACATTCCCCCACATCGTAAGCTAATTAGGTGTCCATGAGCTTGCCATCTTTCTTACCGACGTCTAACACTGCTATTTTTGCTACGGGCCTCTCATATGTGCCGGAATTTGTTTTGATCGTGATACGCCGAACTTGACCGTCTTTTGCGGGAAAAACCTCTGTTATAATGCCCTTTGGCCAACTATTTCGGGGAAGCGTATCATCGACTATGACGACTTCATCTCCTACTGAAGGGGGTTTTGTTTTTTCGAACCACTTGCTGCGTCGCACTAAACTTGGACCATATTCTCGCACCCACCTTCGCCAGAAATGATTAGCAAACTTTTACGTCTGGTGCCACCGGTGTCGGAGATCATTATAGTGTTCTAATAAAGGCTTTTTGCCGGCAGCAGACCCAAGCAGAAGATGATTTGGAGTCAAGGGGTCGCCGCTGGAGGGTTGAACCACCATTTAATTTCATCGTATTTCGAGGAGACTTGTCGAAGACTTAAATTTTCTTCTCGGATGATTTTTTCCACAGCTTTGAAATTAGTGCCATTGTCTGTATATATTTCTCTTGGAGTGTCACGCCGACTTATGAAATTTTGTATACACATAATACACGAACTTGTGTCGAGACTATGTGCCACTTCAATATGTAGTGCTCGCAGTGCCAGGCAAGTAAACAGTACACCCCATCTTTTTTCCTTACGTCTGCCAACGGTTACATATAAAGGGCCAAAAAGTAAATACCAGCGTAAGTAAATGGACGTTCAAAACTTGCTAGTCTAGCTGGCGGCAAACAGGCCATTTGAGGTAGTTAGCACAGCTGCTTCGTTTTTACAAAATTGACACTTCCGTCGAACAACTTTATAGAGCGCTCTTAATTTAGGGATATAGAAATATGACTTTATTCCACATAGCGATGATGGTAACTTTCATGATAATATCGGACTACGAGAAAAGTTATATAGTGGCCATGAGGTAAAACTATCGCTTGATTGCAGCTTAACATGTTTGCTCTGCCACAAGTCCGAATTACACCGTCTTTGTCCAGAAATACGTTGAATTGCTTCAATTGACTGCTTCTCTCGATCTCTTTGCAGTTTTGCAGACTCCATATCTCATCAGAAAATTCGCTCAGTTGCGCGCATTTAAATAAAATATTTTTAAATAAAATAATTTTGGATTTTGATACATTAAAATAGATTGTCGTCTTGTATTTTGTAGCCGTGGACTACAGACTTTAATTTTTCTATATAAAACAGAAACAGGCTCTATAGAGTCGTCTCCAACATGAGAAATATTCGAAATTTATAGAGAAACTTTTAGGCAAACCGATATACAAAAAACGATTGCGTACCTCTTCCTTATTGGGGTTACCTAAATCTGCAGATTTTGGCCATTCACTTTTATTGAGCTTCAGAAAATCGGGCCCCGTAGTTCACATATCGTTGTCTGTTGGGCCTACTTTTGTAGCAAAATCAGCAGCATTTAAATCTGTTGGGACCCATTTCCACTGGGTTACGTCAGTTGATTCTAAAATTTCACCGACTCTATACATTACAAATGCATTGAAATTTTTCGGATCCATAGACAACCATTTTAAAACCGTTTTAGAATCGGACCAAAAGAAGCGTTCTGAACAACGAAGCCTTGTAGCCTTCTGGATTTTCGTGGCTAAACGGGCGCCTAATAAAGCTGCTTGCAATTCTAATCGGGGTATTGATATGGGCTTTAGAGGAGCAACCTTGGACTTAGCTGCAACAATGGACACGTCGACGTCATCATTACATTCAACTCGAAAGTAGCTTACGGCTGCATATGCATTTTCGCCTGCATCAGCGAACGTATGCAGTTGTACGTCAACAGTCATTCTGAGAAGTTTAGAGTAACATCTAGGAATAACTATAGATGATATTTTGCTCAAATTCGAGAGCCACAAATGTCATTTTATGCACAGCTCCTTATTAAGTTCCTCGTCCCACTTTGTGCCTGAGCGCCAAGCATCTTGCAGTAAAATTTTCAAGCCAATTGTAAAATGTGAGACAAGGCCAAGTGGATCAAATATAGACATCAGAACTTGAAGGACTTCTCTTTTAGTGGGAACCACATTCGCTTGAAACATATCTCTTTTAAGTCTCGAGAATTTGGAGTTATACTGAAAAACATCATTATTGGATTCCCAATACATACCGAGAATTTTCTCCACTGCTCCAAACATATTTCTTGCGGTTGATTCATCATTGCGTAAATGTTGCCTAACTAAAGAAGAGTTTGTAGCCCAATTTCTCATGTGGAAACCTCCAGAAGCGTGGATCGTCTTAACGTTTGTCGCCAGTTCAAGGGCCTCTTCTTCTGAGTCGATGCTGTCGATAAAGTCGTCCATGTAGTGGTAGCTCGTAATTGCTTTAAATGCTCGGGGATACTTATCGCGAAATTCTTCTGCATTTTTGTTTCGAACAAAATGGGCAATGCATGGCGCGCAGTTAAGGCCGAAAGTTAATGCCTTCATCACGTATATAGTAGGACGTTCACTTTGATTACTGCCTGCGGGCCATAGAAATCGTTGTGTGTGCATATCTTCATCCTTTACTTTAATGCGATGAAACATTTCAGCTATGTCGCCACAAATCGCGATTTGACCAACTCGGAATTCAATTAAAATATTAAAGAGCGATGTGAGCAGGTCAGGACCACTTAATAAAAAATCGTTTCGTGATTCACCGTTCGACTTTGCTGCAGCATCCCACATTAGACGTATTTTACCTGGTTTGTCAGGATTTAGTGCTACAAAAATTGGGAGATACCACGTACGACTGGGATGTGAATATACTCCTGAGCCCAACACCTTTCTTGCGTAGCCTTTAAGCAGAAGTTTATCAATTTGAGCTTGCATGGTTTGCTCTAGTTGTTGATCCTTTTTAAACTTTTTCTGAAGACACTTTAATCGATGACATGCGACCACGTAACTATCGGGCAACGATACCTGTTTATTTCTCCAAAGCAAATTTACCTCAAATTGTTGTTCTTTCTTTACAGCTGTACTCTGAAGAATCTGCAAGACCTTTTCATCTTCGGCTGATAAAATATTTTTCTCCTGAGATACTTCTAGGGCAAAATACCCTCTTACTTCTTCGTGAAGCTCCTTATAACGGTCCATGCACTCACATGTATGAATGTTCAGTGAGGCTGATTTTTCGGATTTTTCCACCACCCTGCAACGTCCAGCCCAAGCGTGTTTTTGTTGCTATTAGTTGCCCGCGGTCACCTTCTCTTATTTTCATCGGGACTGACACTCTCCAATTGTTGAGCCCAATCAAAATCATTGGTTCGGCATTTGTATATGATTTTACTGGTAAGCCTTTGAGATACCGGTTAGGTTTTAATATTTCAGCAAAATTCAGAGACTGAATGGGCAAATCAAGGTTTTTAACTGTACGGACGTCATATAAAGAGAATTTGGATTCAGCTTGTACGCTAGAAACTTCCAGGTTAATTTTCATTGAATCATCTTCAGAGCGTGTAGTATTGCCTGTCCATCATAGCTCTAGAGGTTCACTCTTACCTTTTCGTCCCAGTTTGTTAAAAAATGTTTGCTCCATTAGAGTCACTGATGAGCCTTCATCCAAAAACGCGTATGTGTCTTCAAAGCCACCATTAAAGTAAACACGGATTGGTAGTATTCTGAAACACGATCTCTCTTCATCACTATGTGCATTTACTATTTCTCTTCGTTCGGGCACATTAGCATGCTTGTGCAACAATGGGTGATGCTTTGCCGTACAGCCATTAATACCACATTGTTTGTTTGAAAAACACCTACGACGATGAAGATTTAGACACTGACGGCACAATTTATTTTCTTTTACTAAATTCCATTTAGCATCTAAATTTAATAACGCGAACTCACCACAAGTCTGAATTTTATGAGCCTCGCTTTTGCATGAAAAACAAATTGGCTTATTTATGCTACTTTGATGCGTGTTCAGTGAATCACTTTTCTTACACATTGCTGGGGATACTACTTGGCTAGCTGCAGCAGCTATAGTGTATATCCAATCGCTATACAATTTCACTATGGGAACCTTATCGTCTTTTGGGTGCATAGCCCAACTGAGCTTATGATTGTTTGGCAATTTTTCGACTAAAGTTTTAACAAGCATTGGGTTATTTAAATGAGCCGTCATATCGCAAGCCTCCATCGTTGAGCAAATGTTTCGAATAGTAAGAGCGAATTCAATAATACTATCTAATTTGTCTTTTAATGGAGGAATTTTTGTTGCCTTCTCTATCATAGAGTCAAGTATATGCTCCGGACGGCCGAAACACATTTCAAGAGTTTGAATTATTTCGCCCACCATAGATGGAATTAGTAATTTACTTTTTACCAGTTCTTTAGCACGACCACGGAGACACGACTGAAGGCGCATTAAATTTTCACCATCACTGTAACCGGCTAATTCAGTGCTATTCCTATAATTGCTGATAAAAAGCGGCCAATCTTCTGGGTTACCATCAAAATTTGGGAGCTCTTTAGGTATTACCTGTATTGCTGTAATCTGCGTAGCTGTTGGTTGGGAAGACGAAAATGCACGTGAAAAGGAACACGACGGCTGCATTGAGTCACCTTGAGAAAGTATTCTGTATTTCTTTTCCAAATACTGGCGTTGAATCCCTTTTTTTTTCTCCAACATTTGCAGCCGAAGCTGTGTTTGAGCGGATAAGTTCGAAGCACAGGGCATTTCAAGGTGGCGTTTACTGTAATCATTATCTTGCACGACGGTTGACTGAGACGATTTCAACGTTTCTCTTGTATTTTGTGCAATGGTCGTTGGCACATCATCTGGTTTTCTAGTGCACTCGTAATTTGTAGGTGAGGATGTTCCCTGCGTTCCGGCAGAAAATTCGGCGATTGTATCAACCGGCGGCAATTGTTGAGTAGTTTTGGGCATGTTCATTTGGACCACTGATTTTTGGTCGCACTGTGAACAACTCCAGCTTTCATTAGCAATATTTGAGCCTACACACTCAAAATGATACCATTTGTCGCAGGAATCACACTGCACCATACGATCGGTGTCTTTTAATTCGCATTTATTACAATTAAAATCGGTTTGAGACATTTTATTTATTTAGTCTTTTATGAAACACGATTTAATTTTTATTTTTTTTTTAATAAAAATGCGATATATTAATTTTGAAATAGACACGAGATTTATTTAGATTGTTTTTTTTATCAAATTGTTTTTATGTTCAAATTGTTTTAAAGAATATTGGGTTCGCACGGCGTAATACAAACTTTTAGGAGCTACACAATAATATTAAAACACTTTTCTTTTGCTTAAATATGCACGTTTTGTTTATTTAATATTAATTTGCGTATATCGCGCTTAAAAGCAATTTGTTTCCACCGTGTCACAATAAGAACTACTTTCCTCCTTTTAAAAATGATCTTTCGATTTTAAATATTTTATAAAACAAGAGACTATCGTTATTAAGCAGAACAGTAACAAATTTAGTACAATTTAAATAAATATTTTAATAAAGTAAATAAGGACAACGGTGCAATGAGAAAATATGTAACATAAGGAATTTGTGTTCATATACATATATATTTTGTTTGTATGTAAATAAATTGCAATAAAATACATAATAAAGTGGCGGCGGTAACAGCTAGCTCATTTTATTTTAACGGGTACTCTTGTGTAGATGGCTGGTAGCTCGCCCGTTTATTCCTTGTCGGTGAGACGGATCGTGATCTTTTGCGTGACGCTTTACAGTTTCTTTGGAAATGACCAAGCTTTCCACAGTTGAAGAATTTAAGTTTAGCCTTTTGTCCATTTTCTCCCAAAACTTGCTTCAACATCTCTTTAAATTTATTCAAAAAGCATTCTTCTTCCTCCACGACTTCCCTTTTTGCACACTTTGCATTTTTCGCTAGTGCAAAGAAAAATGCCGTTAGTTTGATGTCAGGGTCGGGTGTACCATTAACAAACGCCTCGGTCTAAAAGTTGTCTACCAACGGGTAATTTTCTCCTGGGTATGTAAGCTACAGTAATCTCTCGACCTCCATTGCAAAGGCTTGAAGCGACTCATTAGTCTCTTCTAAATGTGACAACCTTTCCTCGACACCAGCGATTCTTTTGCTGACCGACTCATGTATTTCCTGCAGCTCCCCTGATGTCGATTCGAGTTCCTTTTAAATTTTTGACAAAATTGCTGCTTCCAGTTTTTGATTTTCGGCTCTAAAAGCTTCAAATAGCTTTTGGTTTGCTACTTCCATTTTTTTCATCATTTGTTCACTATCTTTTCGAGACTCAGCTAGAAGTTTTTGATTTTGACTCTAGAAGCTTCTTGTATATCCGTTAAGACTTGCAGTTTTTCCATCATAGCGGCTAGCTACGGATTTATATCGATACCGCTAGGGGTTGCAGGGGTCTGTAACTATATTTCTAAGTCGTCTTCGATCTCGTAGAAGTCAATATCAATGCCCTGAAGCTGTAGTTGTTCCCTTAACCGCCTTTGGAGTTCATTCTTCGTGCCCGTTGTTGGCAGCTCTAGTTTACCCAACTCTCGTTTAAGCCGTTCCACTCTTAGTTCGGAGAGTTTCATTTTAATTTGTTTTTTTATTTATTTATTTTTATTTTTGGATTTTACAATCCCAGTTCTGACACCAATTGTTACATTTTTAACTTTAAAAACGTTTAGAATGTGAAATCGTTGATTGCAAACAAAATAAAAATATTGTTTGTGTTTAATTTTAGATAAATTCTTTATTGTTCGCACAATTTTATGTGCCACTGTTCACAACTTGAGGTTACAACAACAATGATGTTACAACAAAATTGTTCGCTGTTCTTCTTGTGTGTCACCTTTTTACAAAATTTTTCGGAGTTTTCCATTAATTTTTTTATTTTTACAAAAAACAGAACATGAGGAAATTTTCCGCTATAAATTTCATATTTCTTTGTATGTAATCAATTACTAGTCTCCATATTTTACTGTCTGAGTTTGGGAGTGAATTTTTCGGTACTAGCAGACTATTATAGTCCGTGTGCGATGGTATAACTATCCTAATCTAATTATTTCTTAGCCTATTTATCTATTTTCTTTCTATATGTTTTTGTGGTATTGTAAAATTTTTTAATTTAGGCGCGGTCTTAGTCCTTCAGCGTCAACTTTTGTTTATAGAAATTATTAGACGTGATTGTTTCTTTTTCTAAATCTAACATATGTGTGTAATTTAGTTAAACTTTTATCAAACCGTATTCGAAATTTTTAACGTAAAATGTTTAGTATTTCACATTTTCTTTTGTTATTTTTGTTTTTAGTGTTGTGTTTAAATATGTATGTGGTAATCAGAAATATTTTCGGTTTCATTCTTATTTTGTTTGATTTTTCTGATTGTTCTTAAGTTTATATACAAACAAACGCTTTATTTGATTTTACGAGAGTGTTAGCAATAAAAATACCTGTTGCAATTTCTGGATTAGGGATTAAAACATCTTAATCCGATACCGAAAGCTGTTTCTGACGTATCACTTCCAATCTTAGTCGTATAATGGTGGTATTTATTGTGATAAAATCCAAACTACAGTTGTACTCCTTTAAAAAATCTGTATCAATGATTTCTCTACAAGGGACTGCAAAGTCATAGTGTACAACATGAAAACTATGAGGTATTAAAAAATTTTTAAATTTTCAGTTAAAGAACACTGCCGATTGACCTCGTTTACCCTGTTTTACCCTATGCCGCTTAATGTTGAAGTTGTTCTTGTGTTCATTTGATTCGTTTCACAATCTGCCAATTTTATTACTGACATACCTGGTCCTGTGTCCAGTAGTAATGTTAGAGTATTGTTATTGTTGTTAATGTGAATGTTGACAAAAACCATAAGTTGAGGCTCAGGTTGCAAATCTTATGGTTTAATGGGCTTACCTAAGCCTGATGATCGTAGATTTCCGACAAATATTCCTGAGTTTGTTTTGTTCTAACGTTCTGTATGTTCTGTTATTGTTATGCCTATTGAAATTTTTATAATTGTTACTCTTGCTGAGATATTTTCAAGGAAAGTTTCTTTGAAAAGAATTTATATGCAAAGAATTTCATTTCTGGACATAATAAAGTACTTTAACCAATGGCTTCTGTATAACAATAACATCGTTCCTTATGTTGAACTTAACTGCTTCCATGATAGGCTTAAAATTATCGATTGTCCAATTTTTGGTTATCGCCTTCACTTCACCTGTATCGAGTATTATGTCGCTAAATTGAGTGAAAGTTCATCAGAAATGTAAACACAATCCAAGGATTTTGCCATAATTTCGATCTCGCAGGTGTTGGCAGTTTTGTTATCCTGCTTAATGTTCGTTATCTTAGCAGACAGTACCTCCACAGACTCTCCCTTCACTGCACTATTAAGTTTGTCTATGCTTATGCTCGATATTGTGTTCTCATTACTTTTATTTATTATCGGTGAGATTGAGAATATTTTATTTATTATAACTGCAGTGAGTCTATGAATGAGCGAAGGTTTTCTGCTGTTGTTTGAAGCATTGTTATAGATACCCGTTTCTAGTCAGTACCGCGATACCGCTACATGTTATTTATTCGTGTGGTGACCAAATTCGATTATTTCCCCTACCAACGATTTTAATTATCTTGTCCCTAACGTCCAAGAAAAATGCGTCTGCTGCTATTTGATGTGTCGATGTTAACGTTTAATATTACTCTTAAGCTGGATTCACTCATCGTTTCGGAACAAAAATTTTGTTCCGAAACAATTTTTTTTATATGTAGTTTGACGTTTCTCTTTTTGAGAGAGAGAGCGAAAGAAAGTAAGCTTGCTTCGGAACAATTTCAGCCCGAATTGGTTTAATTTTAATTTTTGTTCCGAAAGTAAAGTTGAACTGAGCTGCCGCATCATATTATACATATGTGCATTTTAAATTAAACGAGCTTTCTTCAGCTCAATGGCTATTAAAAGAAGCACTTTACTATTTTATCCAGTTTTATTCACTAAGATTTGTTTTAATTTACAATTTCTTTGTAACCCAATAAAAATATGATCACACTCAAGCCAAGAAAACAAACGAATTGTAATCGTCTGCTACTGTGCTACACGCATCGTTTGCAAAAATATTTTATTTGGTAACCTTGTT
This sequence comes from Sarcophaga subvicina, assembly GCA_936449025.2. Lineage (NCBI taxonomy): Eukaryota > Metazoa > Arthropoda > Insecta > Diptera > Sarcophagidae > Sarcophaga > Sarcophaga subvicina. The sequence continues at coordinate 313,516 of OW388085.2, read as the reverse complement.
TTTACAGAACAATTGTTCGAAGTGGGTGAATCGTTTTGGAAAAAACTCTCAAAAAACTGAACTCGTTTGGGAACAAAATGCTCGGGTGAATCCAGCTTAATTGTTTCTAGGCTGTTTAAGGGGATCTACATATGTTTATTTAATGAATCTTCTTTTGACGGTCTGTCTACATTTATATTTTTATAAGACCCACATTTATTTATCTATAAGACATATCAAAAACAATTTTTTTTACACTTCTAATTTTCTTTAACATTTTTTGCCATTCTATTGGCCCTAAACTCCATCTATCTTCTTTGCTCTAGAGGTATATTTTTACTTCAATGAATAAATGCGTAACAAGAAATGCGAAGTAACTATCACCGCTATTATAATAAGACAAATTTCAATTACGATTTAGTTTAATCTTTCCTGTGCCACTTTTACGTCACTTACAATGTTAGTGTATTGGTTATCTATTTTGGATTAACCATTTCCCATTAAAATATATATATATATTAAACTAGCAAATAATTTTATTGCTAGTAATCTTCCGCATAACTAGTTATTAGTGTTTTACATTACTTATTTTTTTTAATTAAACTTCTATAGAGACTTTTCTTTTAATACATTTTAAATCTGTTTTTATTTTTTAAATTGTGCAACTATAAGTTTCTCTATCTGATCAATTCTTTGTAAAAATGTTGGCAAATTTTCCCAGCTGGGAGTTGGATTAAAATTTATTTCACTAATCAGCAACGATTGTTTTCTATATAGTTTAGAGTCCACTCCTTCTTTTGGGTTTCATCACTTTAGGTATTAACTAATTTAAAAAGCTTAAAAAGAATTCTGTTTTGTCACGAAGGGTTAACGCTTACAGGCCCTAAGCGTGCAGTTTACACAAATTTTAATTTGCTTACTAAATAAATTGTTGATGATGTTGGATCTTTCGCTCGTTCTGCCTTTTGGCTAGGCAGCCACTTCTTTCATTGATGGATGTTCACCCGTTATGTCTTTTGACTGGGCAGCCACTTCTTTTACTGGTGAATCGGTATTGACAGGTCCACCAGTTAAGAAAAATTTTCCTATTATCATGCTAAATGTAGGTAACTTATTTTTCATATGTAATATGAAGCGCTTCAAACGTAACGAATATATGTGCGAGGTTGTACCTTATTTACAGTGACAAGAACGTGGTCACTAGCAGTGAAATATTTTGTGTGACATATGACACCTCAGTAAGCAATTTAATAATTGCATGGGCAATTACGACACTCATCTCACACTGCACCGTGTCGAACTACATATAAATGCTGCACAATCAGTTTATCGGATTTAGGCTTGCATTAACACATCCTTCCAGACGCCTCTGCTTCTTGCGCGTCTTCGTCAGTGGGACCACGCCAACCAAAGGTAGGGCTTCTTCAGTTTAGTCCTTCCAACGCAGGCAAGATCGTCCTATACGCCGCCTTTCGCAGATCTCCGCATCAAATACCTGCTGGATATTAATTGACTTTACAACGTCCATGTCGTTGAGGAGCTTATACAGCTAATTTTTGGACCGATCTTACGTAGGACTTTCTTCTTCGCGCTGAATATCATCCATATTTCTCCGTCATACAGAAGTCGGGGAGAATGAACTATGCAATTGCCTAGAAGCGCCTGTTGGAAAGAGTGATCCAACGTTTATACGATATAATTTTTTTCTGGTAAAGGCGGAGCGAAGATAAACTAACTCACTGACAACATCGAACGTGTAATTACCGGTGGTAATCTGTGAATCAAAACGTTAAAGTTTTCACAAAAACCTGTTGTTGGATATTTTATTCGACTTTACACTGTATGTTCCGCAACTCGTGGATAAAATTAACACACGCAACATGAGTATATGAGAAGCTAGAATACTGACTAAAGGGTTGTAATGTCTAATTAAGTTTTCAGCTTTGCAGAAATATCGAGCTCAGGCATTGTGGCAAAAACACGATTCCTTCTTTGTGTGCCGACCTGTTCTTTTCCAGAATTTGAAGTAATGTAGAGATCTGCCCGTTGGTGAGTTTACAAGGTCTAAAGGCGCATGGATAATATCCTATCAGTGTTTTGACGACTGACTTTAGTCGTTCAGACAATACATTCGTAAGAACCATGTATACGTAATCACGACTTTGACCTCTTTATGGCAAGGCGGCAGAATTTCCACGCTGTTATCATCGCTTGGGTTCGGTACATCATCATCTCTAAAGGTCGAATCGGTGCCGTCAGCGCCTCGCATTAGAGTAGAGAAGTGTTGTCTCAATAACCTCGGCACCCCCTGCGAATTGTTAAAAAGTTCCCGTATTCTTACTTGCAGTAAAATGTATCTGGCCTGATACCTTCAGCTAAATGCTAAACTGATAGAATTTTTGAACATTATTCCTACATCTGCACAACTTAATGTCCTTATGCGCTCGTGTTTCCTGCTCTGCCGAACCATTAGTTTCGTTGAGGTGGGCGCTCTAAACCAAGGACTATTTCAGCAGTAATGCGCGTCGATACCAGACCTCTGAATGTACGCATATTTGGTTGAAAGTTAATCGATCGGGGGACAACCAAGTGCCTTCGTGGTTATCGAGGTATTGAAACTTGTTGCTTTATACTACCATGTTTCGTAGATACTAGTCATGGAGGAAGAACTAACCGACAGCGGGGTCAAAGAAAGACATCTTCCCGTCTCACGTTCACATTAAAATCTCCAAGGACGATTTTGGCCACATATGCCAGACACTCTTCGCATAAGTCCTCCAGATTGGCTTAGAAGTCGTTTTAACTTCATCGACCTCTTCCTCCGTCGGAGCGTGAGCACAAATTAAGCTGATGTTGCAGAATTTAGCATAGATGTGAATTGTCTCCGTTCTTTCGTTCATAGGCATCCCGCATCCAAATTAGGGGCTCTTCCACATGGAAGATGTAATAAATATCGCATGATGGAAGCCTTTTAATCTTTGACCTATACAGTTCGACATTTCATGAGGGCATCCGCCAGTTGGGTAGATCAGATCACGTTGGTAGCGGTTTCCGATTTTCCACATATTTTCGAGATATCATCAGTTGTTTACTGCTGTGGATTATATATTGGCATTTACTCCTTTCTTTTCCTTCCTTAATTGGCCATTAACAACCCGATTAACGGATTTCGGCCTGTCGCAATACATCCTTCCAAGGGCCTCTTCTTCTTGCGAGCCTATGCCAGTTGGTCACACCAATCGATAACAGGACTTTCTCGATTTGCTCCTTCCAATGAATACAAGTTTGTCCTCTTCGGCGACTTCCGCAGATCCCCACATCAAATACCCGTCCCGCCGGAACATCCTCCTCCATTCGAACAACATGGCCGAGCTAGCGCAGCCGCTGGATATTAATATGCTGCACAACGTCTATGTCGTTGAGAAGCTCATACAGCTTACTGTTGGATCGGATGCAGAGATCATCGCCAACTCGCACTGGACCGAAGATCTTACGTAGGACTTTACTCTTGAATACTATAAAGGCTCAGTCCTTAATAGGGTCCTTGCCTCTGCGCCATAAAGAAGCACGGGTGGGATGAGCGTCTTTTAGAGTATTAGTTTTGTCGTACGAGAGAGGTCTCTGCTACTCAACTGCCTATTGAGACCATAGTAGCACGTGTTGGCAAGAGTGATCCTGCGCTTGATCTCCAGACTGACAAAAGTATAGTTATCGGCCGTAATCTGAAAATCAATACGTCGCACATCTCTACTTGTCAATAACATATACTTTGTTTTACCCTCATTTACTGCCAGGCCCATCTTAGTAGACTCCCGTTCAATAGCACTAAAGGCAGCAGTAACATCTCGCTTGGTACGCCCTATGATGTCAATGTCGTCAGCGTACGCAAGCAACTGGACACTTTTTTGAAAAATAGTGCCATTGCGATGCACTTCCGTCTTTTGCATAACACTCTCCATGACGAAGTTGCAGAGGTCGCATGATAAGGGGTCGCCTTGTCTGAAACCTCGCACGGTATAAATGTTCGGAGAGGTCCATTTCTACCTTGACGGAGCTACACCAATTGCTCAACGTCATTCTGCATAGCCTTATCAGCTTCGCAAGTATACCGAGCTCAGATATTGCGGCAAATACACGATCCCTTATGGGGCTATCGAAGGCGGCCTTATAATCGACAAAAAGATGGTGTGTGTCGACTTGTTTTTCGTGGGTCTTTTCCAGGATTTGGCGTAGTGTGAAGATCTGGTCGATGGTGGACTTGCCAGGTCTTAACCCGCACTGATAAGGTCCAATCAGTGTTTTGACGAGTGGCTTCAGTCGTTAATACAATACGCCTATAAAAACCTTATATGTAATAGGGAGAAGGCTTATACCCCTGTAGTTGGCGCATATCGTAGGGTTTCTCTTTTTCAGGACAGGACACTGAGTTTCCAATCGTTGAGCACACTTTCCTCTAGCCATATTTTGTAATTAAGCTGGTGCATGCGCTCTACCAACTCATTACATCCGGTATTAAACAATTCAGCTGGGAGGCCATTAGGTAGGCCAGCTTTATTGTTTTTAAGACGCATAATCGCGTTTTGACCTCTTCATGGGTAGGCGGCAGAATCTCCACGCCGTCATCATCGACCCGGTTCGAATCATCATCTCTCGTCATCGCCTGGTAGCAGAGTAGAGAAGTGTTTCCTCCACAACCTTAGCAACCCCTGCGGATCTGTTACCAAGTTTCTTTTCTCATCATTGCAGGAAGACGCTGCGGGCTTATAGCTCTCGGTTAGACGCCTAACCTTTTGACAGAATTTTCGAGCGTCGTTCATACATCTATACATCTCGACTTCCTCACGCTTACGCCTTTCCTGCTCCCTCTTCTTGCGTCTGAAAAGGCGTCTCTCATCCCTTCTCCTCTCTCTATAGTTCTCGACAATGGCTCGCGTAGCGGCTGACTGCAACGTTTTCTTGTATGCGGCGTTTTTCGCTGAAGCTGCCTCGCGACACTCCTCATCGTACCATTGATTTCTATGGGGTGGACGCTCGAAACCAAGGACTGTTTCCGCAATAGTGCGCAAAGAGTGGTACATGTTGGCCCACAGTCAACCAATCTCGTTGAGATTGGATGGGGAACGACTGAGCTTATCCGAGAGTTGACTGGAGAACGCTTCAGTTGTCCTTTGTGATAGCAGCTTCTTGACGTCCAGCATTCGCAATGTACTAGAGGGCGCAGACCTCGAGTCGCTAATGCGCAATCGGAACTTGGCTGCAACAAGGTAGTGGTCCGAGTCGATGTTTGGACCTCTGAATGTGCGCACATCTAGCACACTGGCAACGTGCCTTCCGTCAATCACAATATGATCGATCGGGGGACATCCAAATGGGCTTGTTAATGTCGAGATGCTGAAACTTGGTGCTACATACTGTCATGGAGGTAGTGTTCGCGTGGAGGCTGAACTGTCCGACAGTGGGACCAAAGATATAGGCCTGCGTACTGGTTTTCATGGGATTTTTGGTTTTACGTAGTGGGTACCAAGCCCTATGCACAACTCAAATTTAACGTCCAGGGGATTGGACTTCGCTGCACGCATTAGTTAACATCTAGCGGGTGCTAGAATGCCAGGGGACACGAGGAGGCTGCGTGTCAACTTGAATACAGCAAGACAAGGTAGTCGCCACGTTGACCACAGTCTGAAACTTTACTTTGTTTGCATGCATTCCATCATTCCCTCACAATAATTTTAATTTTACCCTTACTCCCTCACCTCCAAAGTTTTATATTTGGCATGCTTGTCTAATATATTTTAACACTGTTCAAAAATTTACTTATTTGCCGCAAGGATTTTCCTTTCTTATTCAAATCTGAAATTATTTTGCGAGCCTGAACTGAAGTTTATTTTTCGTTTATTGTTCCTAACTATTCCGAGTAATAAATGATTCTTCTTTGCAGATAAACTTTGAAATTGATTATACTATTAAATGGTACTTTTCTGCCATACTTATTTATAATCAAATTTTTTTGGAGAGCTACCATTTGTTAACAATTCTGAGGTACTTTGTTTAAAAGCGATGCAAGCGTTTACTTTGATTGAATGCAACAAATTTATATATTTTTATGAAAAGTGAATCATTTTCGGTTTGATTTTAGTACCTCGATTTGAATATACAAAAGTGTAGGTAAATATAATGTTCGAGGAAAAAGCTTACAAAGTAGAACCCCTAAAATTGTCTAAAACTACTTTATGGCATTTCTTTATTATATTGTACACATACACATACGTGTTCTTTTTCTTTAAAAGTGCCTACTATACACCAATCAGATAAGACCTTCCACAATTACAAGAAAAAAATAATTTGGCTAAACTACGAACTTTGACTTTATTGCGAATAAAATAAAAATTTTTTAGTCTACTTTTGTAAATCAAAAATTTCATAATTTTATATATTTGTTTCTCAATAATTCCAAAAATATTGGTTATTTCAAAAATTATATTCGTTTAGCTTCAAATTCGGAAGTTTGCAACAAAATCGAATAAATCATTTCAACTTCGTAAGTCTTTCCATTAACCTTTCACTTTAGAAAAAAAATTAAAAAAAAACTTATTACAATCGAAAATAAAGTGTCCAAAAAAATATAGTAGTTATCCAAGGTATGATGCTTCTTCTATTTGTTGTATAGTGCTATTGATAAGTCATGTTACATACACTTTTAACACAGTACTTCTTGAAAGTACACTATTAGAATTTGCAACTCGGAATCTCCGTTTTTAATGAGAATTGCTGAAACACAATATATTCATTGTCAAATATCTTTTCAATAGTATCTAAACATTCAAATGCATTCATCATGTGACATTAAACCTTTTTTTGTTTGGACTATCTTATCACTATCTTAAGAAATACCACAAAATTGATTAAATAATTTAAAAAATTAAGTTAGAGAAATTCCAATAATTTAAGTATTGAAAACAATGACGTTCAATGTCGACAGTCTGTTTTGAATTAAAAAAAAAGAAATTGTACCAACATTCACAATTAATAAAATTAACCCATTCGTTCCCACTGTACTCGCTTGAGTACAGAAAATCGACCAACTTTATAGCGCTATATACAGAAAGTTACTGACTATTTTAAAAAAATTGTTTTTCATAACATTAATAGAAAATGTGAAGAATTAATAAATAGTAAAAGAAAATAAAAAATATATAGCGGTAAGTTATCATTCACTTTTTTCTGTTCAGTGTTTTTATATTTTGTCATTTTTTGAACTTCTCATAACATGTTGACGTATGTCTTTTGTATATTAAACTAAATGCAGTCGAATTTAAGTGAAAAGTAAAGTAAACAGATTAATTAACTATAATTTAATAAAAAATTTAGAAATGTGTTGTTTGGTAAGCATAAATATGGGTTTACACGGTAAAAGCTACTGGTAAAAGTTTTGAAAACATTGATGATGCTACAGAATAGGCTTATAATCAAAATCATGGACATTTCGATTTTACTATAATGTATTTGAAATGATTTTATTTATTAAAGTTTATTTAATTAATATTTAGAATATAATAGAAAACTCCAAATAAACAAAAAGTGCAATGATTTGAATTTTTTTATATACAAAGTCCCATTTTAACGAGCTCTCAATATAATTTATAATAAAGTTAATTTTTTTTCTTAATAATAAACTTAAACATTATAATATATTTTTGTAATAACTTAATTGTAAGCAACAAGATTGACAAAAATCTTAGTTGTATATAGGAAAAGATAAAAAAGATAAGGTCAAGGGTTAAAATTCAAAGAATTACTATTGCATAAGCCACCAATATTTCTCAACATTCAAATTAGGTTTAATGTTTTTATCTTTCATATAAATATTTGTATTAAAACGACGATTTTCTAATGTAAGCTCCTTACAGGTTATTGATTTTATATTGGGTCGTCTATAAATATGGTAAAATATAGGAATACCATTTTCATTTTGGATAAAACCATTCCTATCAAGAAAAAGAAAAGCCTCAGGTGGATTGAATCCATTTTGCAGAGTTCTTGAGATGTACTCATCAGAAACATAGTAGAGAGCCATCATTAGGTTATTTTCAATTGTGTTTACACTGATTAAAATATGGTTTCTTATATTACGAATAATAAAATTATCAAATCTAGATATTTTGGCTTTTTCATAAAGAATTTTTTTTAGTTACTGTTTCTTGATCGGTATAATGAAGTGCAACATCTGAGGCACTTCCTTTCAAATATTCTTATCTTCTCCATAGATGATGGACATATGTTAAACCATATTTGGCAACTGTATGATAAAATTGGTCTTATTAATAATTGGTACATAATAATTTTAACCCTTGTTTGTATATATTTAGAATAAAATAATTCCTTATATATAAAGAATGCCTTTCTGGCTTTTATAATCTGTTGTTCTATGTGGCTATTATAATACAGAAATTTATCTAGGTTTATGCCTATTAATTTAACAGTTTGCTTTTCAGGAATGCTTATATTATTACTAGATCTAATACCAAACAATTTCCGCTTTTTTCTTATATTGTTGTTACATTTTCCAACTGGAGGTCTAAAAACAATACACTCGCATTTGTCTAAATTTATCTTCATATGCCAATCTATGGAATTAAGTAAAACTTATTTTGCAAACCATCATTTATTCTGTCAACTGTATCATCGGCGTGATATATGGTAATATCGTCTGCGAAAGCTATAATATTTTCCATTTTCTCTAATAAATCAAAAATGTACAAATTAAATAATATTAGGGAATTAACGGTTCCATTGACCATTGTAAATTTCTTAGTGCCGATTGCTTCTCTTCCATAAACCGAAAAGGTCCTATTATTCAGCATTTTATGCAAAAGGATTATAAAATGTAGGGGAAATTTAAATTTAAGTAATTTGTATATTAAACCTGGTATCCAAATACTATCGAAGACTTTTTCAAAGCCTACAAGGCAAGCACCAGTGTATAAGGATTTATTAAGATTCCACTGAATATTAGAAACAAGCAAATGAATTGCATGTATGGTTGAATGCTTGTAAAGGGTGATTTTTCAAAAAAAAAAACACATAAAATTCAGAAAAATTCAAGAAATCTTTATTTGAATCGATAGTACGGTCCATATAATTTAATATTTGAAGATTATTTCATGCAAATGTTGACCTCGACTGCGCCTCAAATGGTCCATCCGCTTAGTTCAATTTTGGCATACTCTTTCCAACATTTCGGCCGGTATCTCACGAATAAATGCTTCAATGTTGTCTTCCAATACGTCAATTGAAGCGGGCTTGTCTGTATAGACATGAGCTTTAATATAGTCCCACAAAAAATGGTCTAAAGGCGTTAAATCTCACGATCTAGGCGGCCAATTGACCGGTCCCGAACGTGAAATAAAATGTTCACCGAACTCGCCTCTCAATAAGTCCATTGTTACGCGTGCTGTGTGGCATGTGACACCGTCTTGTTGAAATCACGTGTCATGCAAGTCAAGCTATTGCATTTTGGGCAAAAAAGTTGGATATCACCTCGCGGTACCGCTCACCATTCACAGTTACGTTACGACTCGTAGCATCTTTGAAGAAGCACGGTCCAATGATGCCACCAGCCCATAAACCGCACCAAACTGTGACTTTTTCTGGATGCATTGGTAGCTTTTGCAACGCTTCTGGCTGATCTTCACTCCAAAATCGACAATTCTGATTAGTTACGTATCCATTGAGCCAAAAATGAGCTTCGTCGCTGAACACAATTTTTCGATAAAGAAGTGGATCTTCGGCCAACTTTCCAAGAGCCCATTCACCAAAAATTCTGCATTGCGGTAGGTCGTTCGGCTTCAATTCTTGCACCAGCTGTATTTTGAAAGGCTTCACAGCTAAATGTTTCCGCAAAATTTTCCAACGTTGAGTGACAGAGGCCCAATTGCTGCGAACTGCGACGAATCGATAATTGATGGTCATCATTAACACTGGCCGATACAGCTGCGATATTTTCTTCAGTTCGCACTCTACGTAAGCGTGTTGGTGGTTTAATGTCCAACAATGTAAATTTGGTGCGAAATTTAGTCGCAATAGCCCGAATAGCCGCTTCAGTGGGCGGATTAAACTGACAGTGAAACAAAACACGAAACGTGCGTGAGCTGTTTAAACCAGTGTTGCCAAAAAGATAATAGCTAAAAATCACCCGTTATTTAAAACCGAATTGTCTATTGCTAACTAAATTCTTGTCCTCGGTAATCTTCAAGATGTTAATATTGATACAAGCTTATTGCCCTGAGATTTCTCATATTGTTCGCACCCTTATTCTTCTATTTATTTATTTATTAAAAATTTAGTAAGTACATTAATGTATACACTAAATATATATAAAGCTATAGCAACTAGACCTTAAGCTAAAATATTTACAGCAAATGAGAACTTATATTAATTTATATGTATATATATATATAATTTAATATTAAAGATAAAAGAAAAGTTTTATTATTTACAATTTATCATAAAGTTTTGTGTTCTTCAAGAATAAAATTATTTGCTTAATTGATAGATTACTTGGAGATGAAAGAATAGAAAGGGGATTGGAATTTCCAAAGAACTTAATTCTATAGGTTTCAAATAATGGACAGTTAGTAAAAATGTGTGTAATGTTGAGTGGGGAGTTGTTGTTTAAACTGCATATAGGAGGATCAGATTTGTTCATAATGTAATCATGAGTAATTTTTGTATGACCAAGCCTGAGTCTAATAATTTTTGTTAGGTCTTTACGACTAAATTCATTATTGACTGGAATCCAGTCATATATATTATTTTTATTAAAATTGATCGTTTTGTACCAGTGATTTAAGTTCCACAGGGAATAGTTATTCACCCCTATTCTGCATTTCGATTACGTTTCCGCACTCAGTTCCGTTACGATCGAAAATTGGTATTCTGCAGAAAAACGGAATCGAAAGAATAAGAAGAAGACAACAATGTTTACAAAATCAATTGTATCAATGTGGAATGTGGAAATGAAACAGCGGAATAAGCAAGGCTGTTATCATTTTCATAAACAAATGTCAAATTTAATAAAACAAGTTCTATTTATAATGAAGTAAATTGTTTATAAATTTAATAAAAGAAAAATATAGAAATAAAAGAAAAAAAGAAAAAAGTAAAAATAAGTTTTGCATAAATATATAAGTGTGTATAATCTAGTGAAGCTGAAATTAAATAAAAAAAGTAGAAAATAAAAGTGTTGTGGTTAAATATGTAAAGACAAAACGTTAATAAAAACTGTTTGTAAAGAGTTGTTTAGTGAGTTGCATTTTTATTCAAAATTTAAGGAGAAATGGAGTCTATTGCAACTGCATTATTGTTGGAAGAGGAGAACAACGACAGAAATACAGACACATGACTTGAAAAGCGTACCATCAGAGACAACTGCAATACATTCGAAATGAGCGATCAATTGTAAGTCTTTTAATTATATTTTTTATTGTATAAGTCTTAATATGTAATATATGTTACTTACTTTTACAGATTTAAAAAGAACTTTCGTTTGAGCAAAGATGCCTTTAAATATGTCTTAGACATTTTTGCTCAAGAGGTGCAGCCCAATTCTTTGACTTCTTCTTCACCCATTAACCGAGTTGTGGCTGCTTTAAGATTTTTTGCAGAAGGTAGCTATCAACACGGAGTTGGAGCGGATTTCAATGTTGGGATGGCACAACCCACGGTATCAAAGACATTATCAAATTTTCTTGATATAATGCAGGCAAAGCGAGATTTTTATTCAAAGCCCCCTTTCCAGGTGTCACTATGTGTGTTGATGGCACACATATCAAGATCATAAAACCATCTAAAGAGGACTTCCTTTACTATAATAGAAAGGGATTTTTTAGCATTAATGCAATGGTGGTAAGTATGTTTGTTTCAAAATGAAAGTGCTTTTGAATTAAATTAAGGATTTTAGATTTGCGATAACAAAATGCGCATAAGATCCATTGATGCAAGGTACCCTGGTAGCAACCACGATTCGCATATATGGGCCTTAAGTAAAGCGAGGGCTAAATTGGAACAGAATTATCGGAACGGAGAGCGAAATACTTGGATATTAGGTACGCTTTTATGTAATTGTTTGAAAATATGAAAATCCTAATGGTATTTTTAACAGGTGGTGCAGGATACCCCCTGGAACCCTGGCTAATGACTCCGTATCGAACTTCAAATGACGGCAGCCGGGAAAGCAACTATAACATTCGTCACTCAAAGACGAGAAATATAGTTGAACGAACTATTGGGGTCTTAAAAAACCGATTTCGCTGTTTATTGGGCGCTAGAGAACTTCATTACTCCCCACTGAAAGCCAGTCAAATAATTAATGTTGTTTGTGCCCTTCACAACATTTGTATATACTACCGAGTGGAAGATTACGAAAATAATGAATCGGAACTTGAAAGTACTGAGGGAGAGGGCGAAGAGGAAAATGTAGACTCAGATTACACTTCAATAGCACGCGGTATTCGCCATAATATACTTTCCAATTTTTAGAATTAAAAAAATAAATATTTTTCTAGTTTTTAATGCATATTATTTTATATTTAAAATAAAAAGAAATTAAATACCAACTTTACTTCAATTCAATAAAAAAATTTATTTAATAAAAATATAACAAGTTCAATCTATTTTGTTTCATATTAAAAATAGGTAAATAATTAAAAAATTGATTGTTTCACTTTCTTTTTCAGCAATTCTTCTTTAATTTTATTATGGCGCTGTTGCTCTTCTAATTGCTTACCTGCAATTTCTGCCATTTTTTCCACCGATCGATTTATACGCCTTAGGTGCGTTGATATTTCATCATACTTCTTGGATATGACATTGTTAAACTCTTTCGTCTCTTCATAAAATTCTTGCTGACATTTTAATTGCTCCTTCAGCAAAGACAAAGTTGTATCTTTTGTGCTCTGTTGTCGCCTTTTGGAGGTGGAAGGTAGGTCTTCAGAACGTGCTGAAATGTCCATTTCAGTTTCCTCAACCTCACAGGCAACTCCAACATCTACTGCACCGCTTATACCCGATGTACTTGTCACTAGCCCCGTCAGCTGCACTACTTTTTCTTCCAAGGGGCTCATACGTTGCAAGCGGCAAGGGCCTCCTCCGGTGCTCATCATTTCCCTTTTATTAGCCGATAACTTCTTCTTTATGTAGCATTTCCAGTCAATCCACACCTGCAAAATTATATTAATTACTGCGATAATTATGCACAAATCATACTTACTTTTTTCCACGCAATGACACTTTTTGTTGGAGGCCCTAATGCATTAAGGACTTCTGTAACTTCCTCCCAGAACGCTGTTACTTCCTCCTTTGACCGCTGGTGGTACCCACAAGCTATATCAGCTTTAGCCGCCATTAAGTTTTTCGTATTGCTCCGGTGTTGTTGTTTTTGACCTGCATACATACATAACAAAACACTCATATTCCAGGACAAAAAATAACAATTTAAAACAAAAAAATTATAAAAATAATTTTTATTTAAATCGTTTTTGAATTTTTTAATTTTGTACTTACATTTTTTCACTTTTTTACTTAAAAAAACAAAAGTAGAAAAAACTTCCGTTAACAAAAAAACAACTGAGAGAAACGGAGCTCCGATCGAAATGCAGAATAATTGTATGTAAGAAAGAAACTGAGCGGAATCGAAACGCAGAATACCAAAATTGCCAGACGGAGAAAATTTCGATTCGATTCGAAACGCAGAATAGGGGTGATTATCTATTATTTGTCTTTTAATGTGTTTTCTAATATGATTAAAATTTTTGTTGGATTTTCCTAAAATTGGCGAATTTTGAGCTTGTTTAGCAGAATAGTCTGCGAATTCATTTCCCTTAATCGATGCATGACCTGGAATCCAAATAATAATGAACTTTGGAAAATATTTAATTAGGGAGTTTCTAATGCTAGCAGCATAATAATTATTATTGTGTAAATTAGAAATAGCTCGTAAAGCCGATAAAGAATCAGTAAATATGGCATATTCTCTACTAGTGTCACAATGTTTAATAGCTTCGTATATGGCCATAATTTCAGCCGAAAATCCTGAGGTATGGTTATGTAAAACGTAAGTACAGACTACCTTATCCTCCGACGTGACTGCCAAGGGTGTGGCCTTTCCTGTCTTGGATCCGTCAATAAATATGAAGGTTCTTTGTTGGTATTTGTTAGATATTTCGTGAAATAATAAATTGTACTGTAGTACAGATGTTTCATCTTTTCTGGATATAGATAAACTTAAATCAATAGAATTAGGATGAAATAGCCATGGAGGATGGGTTATATTGTTATTTATTTTTTTATTAATTATTATTATTATTTTTTTATTAATTAAGCCCCAACATTTAAAGATTATATAGGTTTTTATATAATTCAAAAACTTATATTCTATCTTAATTATAATTTGTTACAAAGATTTAAGTTATATTGTTATGTTTTGATGTTTTGGTAGGAAAATCATATTCTAATGCTATTCTAATATTTTTTTGTTGTGTCGATAAGTATCTCGGTACTCTTTTCAATTTAAAGTAATTTTCAACAATTTTCCTAAGAGGAGAGTCATAACAAGTAATAAGTGACTTTATCAATTTTCCAGATTCAAAATGGTATAAATTCTCTAAACTCATAATATTCGATTCGAACATAATGTTATTGTTAGGGGTTGTCCGTCAAGTGCACAACGAATATTCAAGTTAACGATAGATCTTATTTTCTTTAGGGAAGTTTTAGATGAATCTCCATAGAGCAGTGATGCTCAAAATCCAAATTTCCTATCACATGTGATAGGCAAAGAAAATTCTGCTGACGCTGCGTTGATACACGTACACTATAAGCTTACTTGTGCGGTTTCTTATAATGATCGTGTGTTTGTTGCTTTGTTTGTTGTTTTGTGTTGAACTCAGAGAACAAAATCAATTCAGTTGATGTTTGGCACTTGATGAGGCAAGACCTCGCTACGCAACTTTTCTGAATGATTTTTTGTTTTTTGCAAATACACGCAGCAAAATTTTTTACGAAAATTGGGAATATGATTTTTTTTATAGGGAATATGGATGGTAATGCACAATATATTGTGTTATTGCTCTTTATGTCGTAATTCTTTTTTTTTTATAAAAAGACATTACGAGGCTAGCCATGGATTTTTCGACAACATTAAAGGAAATGATAGGACTTTAAAATTATTGCAATTAAAAGCAGAATTTTTTTAAAATTCATGGTTGACGAAACGGACGTACCAAATTACAATAATTTACCATATAATAACGTTAAATTGTCGTTGCCTTTTAAAAAGGCATCATATATAGTTGCTTTGGCTTTAGCAAAGCAGTGCCGTCCATTCGATGACGGAATGTTCTTTTTGAATTTGACGACAGACGTATTGATACATACATATGTCAATATATTCATCAATACATACATACATCAATATATTCATCAATACATCAATATATTCATCAATACATACATACATACATACATACATACATACATACATAAGTTCATTATGTGCATACACGCAACACAATAAACCAATTTTTTTTCTTTTTTTTATTTTCCCAGTGTACGATTCTCAAAAATTAAGTTGAATTTTGTTCTCCGCTGCTTTACCAACACAACTAAAACTATGATAGTATGTGTTTGAGCACCACTGCTATAGAGGAATAACCCATATCTGATTTTAGATATTATCAGCGCTTTAATTACGTTAATAATTACAATATTGTTAGTGTTAAATTTCAGTGAGGATAAACATTTAATAATACTGAAGCGTTTGATTAGATCATTAGTCACGTTGGCGATGTGTGAATTCCATTTAAGAGTTCTATTAAACGTAACACCCAATATCTTTAATTCGCTGACCTGATTCAGATGAATATTACTAGTAATCATGTTACAGTCACAATTGTGTTTTCTACATATATGTAAGTATTTACTTTTATCCCTAGATAAAACAGCTCCTGATTCCTTACCCCATTCTAATATATCATTTACCAAACCACTGATATCTATAGTAGTAATTAAAGATGTTTTGTATTTTTGGGGAATATATGAATTGAATATCGTGTTATAAAGGTTTAGAATTCTAGACTTGACGCCATCTGGAGAATTTTTTATCATCGTATATGAAATTCTATCTAAACCTGGGGATTTCCCCTTAAGTCTATCCAATGTAGAATTGAACTCAATTCTGTTTATATCATGTTCTATTAGATTAGCTTTCACACATGGCGAGATGTTAGATAAGTTATTTTCTAAACTGTATTTCTTAGTTTGAAAACTTGGTGGGAAATTACCATCAGAGGAATTAGCGGACCAAAATCTGGCTAATTCATTAGCTACATCGGGTTTCTCTATTAGCCTATTATAAGGAGGGTTTATAGATTGTAAACAATGTATGTTAAAGTTTTGTAACCACAAAGTCTTCTAATATTGTTCTAAACTCTTTTGGGAGGTGTAGAGCTATGGATCTCTGAAGTGAAGTTATATAAAGATTTTGATTTCGATGCTTTAATTTCTCTCTTAAGTCGTGCTTTCGCTCTTTTATAATTAATCATATTTAATTTATTAATATCCTTATTGACTTTGTTAAACAATTTGTTCTTTTCCTGTTTTAAAAGAGTTAGTTGGGGATTCCACCATGGGACTGGAGTACGGGTAGTTAGTGACTTTGATTGTGGTATAGATTCGTTCGATGCTTGTATAATAATTTCCATAATATTTGCAGCTTCCTTACTAACGTTGATATCTATCGGTCAATTGGATTCGTATAAAGAGCAGTTCCTTCTGTAAAGTTCCCAAATAGCCATATCAGTTTTAAAGTGAGGTTGGACTGAGTGAAAACAATCAATGTTGTTTTTAAATAACGATATAATAATTGGAAAGTTATCACTTCCTCAAAGGTCGTTCTCTTTACTCCAATTGGAATGTAAAAACAAATCAGGCGTACAAAACGTCAAATCAATGTGTGTCAGAGTGTTTTGTGTCGAGAAATGTGTAGGGGAATTGTTATTTAACAAAATAAAGTTATTATTATTTAAAAAATTGTTTAAAATAGATCCTCTTTTATTGTTTCTGCTAGAGCCCCAACTCTGGTGCCAGCTATTAAAGTCACCTGTTATTATTGTGGGGGAATGACATCCATTAAAAACGTTTTGGAGATTACTGTAACTGAAATCAACTGTCGGAGATATGTATGCTGATAAGATTCTAAACTTAATTTTGGAATATATTTCTAAACCAATTACTTCAAAATCGTTATTTAGAGATATATGTAGGTGAATGTTGAATGGAGTTATGGACGAGGAGAGCTACACCTCCAAATGAATTAGAATTATTATAATTATACATTGTAAAATTTATAGGTACTGGAATATTAATATTATTATTATTGTTATTTATGTGAGATTCCTGAATTGAAATTATTTTTATAACATGTTTTTTTATAAGTGTCTGAAATTCATTGTAATTTACATTGTAGCCTCTTATGTTCCATTGCAAAATATTTAAACAGTGCATAATCAATAAAGATGAAATTAAAAATTAAATAATAATGATATAAAGGTAAAAACAACATAGTTTAAATAAACAATAATACAATAATACCAGCACAGCAGCGCCAAAGCGAGAGAGAGACAGGAAAATGGGGGCTTCAGCATTAATTCGCAGTATCTTTTACGATAATGCAACAATGCATCAAGCCACTACCAAATCCCAGACCCAAACACAACGCCATTATGCCGACCGTACAGTACATAATATAATTATTACATGTTATTCATTATCTGGAGATAAAGATCCAGCTGATTCGTCGTCGTTACTTCTAATTCTTGATTTTTGTTGTTTTTGGTTATTGCAGACTTTATATTATTTTTCCTTTTTAATGTTTGTTTGTTTCTTTTTGATGTATTTATCGGTAAAAGAGTAACAGTTTAAGAGAGCGTTGTTCTAATTCAATATTGATCCTAGTTGATGTTTCAATATCGTTGTAATCAATTTATTCTCTTGGTGTTTTACTAATGGTATTTTCAATGTTATTCGAGGTGGATATGGAATTATTAAGAAATGCAATTGGCTTAACTATTGAAGGGAATGCATGTTGAGAGTTTTGGTGACGTGCTTTATAAGTTTCTACGGCTTTCTTTCTATCTACTTTTTCAAGAGTAGCGATAGCCTGAATCTTTTTTTCTCTTAAAAATACTGGGCAGATTTTTTCTAGTCCATTGTGTTTACTGCTTTCATTGCTGTTGTTGATACAATTTATACATGTTTTAGAACTATTACAAATTTCGTCTTCTTCTTCAAGGTGAAAATCTTGTGCGCAGTTGGGGCAGATTTTATCATTACGACAAGAATTTGTTGTATGTCCAAATCGTAAACAGTTACGGCATCTTAGTGGGTAGGGGATGTATGGGCGTAATTTAACTTTTTCATAGCCGATGTTTATGTATTCTGGCAAGTCAAGGGTAGCAAGGGTGACAATTATTAGGCCAGTTTCAATCAAATCATTACCAAATTTCTTTAATATTTTCCTAACCTCATAAACATTTTGGCTCTTTAACTCCATTAATATTTCATTTTCGTCCATGCCTCTTAGGTCATTGGAGTATAAAACGTCTTTTGTGAAATTAAGGCTAGAATGTTCACGAACTTCTACTCGAATAGTTGGGGAAAGTGAGGTTAGGGTAATGAGTTTGGATGCTTGTAGAGTGTTTTTCGTTTTAATTAAAACCGAACTTTTTTTTTATAAGAAAAGGGGAAACATTTGCGAGCGTTTCATTTGTTACACTCTTAGAGCTGGTTCTACACATAACAAGATATTTCGGGCCGCTAGTATTAATTTTTAATTTCTTTGTCACATCCATTGTAAATAAAGGCTGGTTGAATTGGATCCTCCGATCCAGAGGATCGCCGGAACTTTTTTCCCCCATTAGGTCACTAGTTAAATGACTTCTTTTTTTTGTTTTTTTTTTAACTGTTCTTAGATATATGAAATAAATAAGCAAAAGATCACTAATTAAATTGTAAATATAATTTTTGTTTTTGCTTCGTTTCTTTCTTTGTTTTGTTTCACTGCAAAGGGCCAATCGAAGTGCGGTTAAGCAAAGAACACGTCTAATCGCGCTCACTGACAAATTGGAACTGACTTATTCTTCTTTGGTAAAATAATCACTTTGGCTTGCTTCCAGGCACGAGGAAAGTAAGCATTATTTAGCATGTTATTAAAAAGTATTCCATATTTGAATATTAAAACATCATACAAATTAGTTTCAGTTTCGCTTTAAGTACACTGAATTCAGACTGTGTTAAAAAAAATTTCTAATCTATTGAAACGTTTTATCAAAATAATAACCCTACTCTTCTCACCTTGCAGTTTTCTAATCGTTGAATTAGTATATCTCTTAATCGAATCAAGTGCTTTAAATCTTGGGATCGAAGTTCCATGGCCCTTAAAATATAATCATTCAGTTTAGGCAAATGAAAGTCTATTTCACTATTACTAAGATTCCTATCGGCTGGGATAATTATATTTTCATTCATCAAAAAATTTCCAGATTTCTTCCAATTAGCTTTCCTAAAATTCAATTTAGACCCCGGTGGGTCCCTGAAGAAAGAAAGTGGGTGATCATTCTCAACACCCAATAATCTAATTTTAACTGCTTCATGATCACTGTCATATTCAAGAGCCTCAAGGCAATTTATGGAATCATTAGCCGTATAAATGACAAGTCTTGAATCAATTACACCCAAGTCTAAATATGAGTTACACCTTGGATATGACGGGTTACATGTTGCATATAATTTACACCTATATCTTATCTCATAATCCTCGATCCATTCCTTCAAATGAATTCCTTTAGTATTCGATAATGGATTATTCCAGGCTGTGTTTTTGCAATTCAAGTCCCCAGCAAGAATGTAATAATTTTCCATATTTTCAAGATCTAGTGATTGAAAAAGATTCAATAGTTCCGATTTAAAAGAACTACGATTGTTTCCTGAGGGGTAATAGGCGGCTATAATATAAAGATTTTTATTTGGAAATAATGGGATTTTAACCACAGATGTTTCCAAGTGTCTAAATAAATGGTTTTTATTTTTATTATAATAGCTAAATTTTATACCTTTCCTAATCAAAATAGCTGTTCCACCTCCCATTTTAGAATCCTTTCTATCATCACGAAGAATATGATAATTTTCGAAATTCAGTTTATGTTTCAAGTTTAGTTTCGTTTCATTAATTAAAACTAAGTCTGGATTCTGTTTACTTAAAAATATACTAAGATTGTATCTTCTACTTAACTTAATTAATGAATTAACATTTATGTGTATAATATTTAATTATTTTACATATGTTTCAGCTATAATTAATAATTAATTTAGCATAGAAAATATTGTGTCTATTCTAGACGATTGTAATTGTAATTGTTTGTTGAAATTAATAATTTGATTAGATAAAGCCTGTACAGTGTTATTTAATTGTTCTAAAAAACTATTTATATGTATTCGGACTTTGCATTGAAAAATTATTCTTTACCATATTAGCGTAACTTAAATTATCATTAACAATAATAGGGGAGTTTTTGGTTCTTCTATCCGAAAAATTTTGTTTTTTAGCTCGTAGTTTTTGCTGGAGTTCCTTATATTTATCACAACCTTTATACGATGCTGGATGTCCATAATTGTTGCATAAAACACAAAAAAGTTTTTCTCTTTCGTTTATGATGGTCTTTACACTTAACACATCTTCGTGGTAGGTAACAGTTGGATGCACTATGTAGAAAGCTTTGACAGTTTTTACATTGTGTTATTTCGGGGTTTCTAAGACCTTCCCAGTGGATACAAGGATATAATAGACCCTTGATTGTTTTAAGCTCATTAATTTTACTATTTCCTTTTATTTGAACCATATAGATTGGCAAACTAAATCCATTTGCATCAGCCCTTTTAGTTGTGAAGGGACTTACTTTAATTAATTGGAGATTTTAATTTTTAAACCTTTTAATTCATTCAATATTAAATTAGTATCCATATTGGCAGATAAGATAAAAGAGTTTTTGTTTTTAAATTTTTTGGTGTGAAGGAAAAAAATTTAGCTTTTGTTTCGAGAAGATATGCTCTAATTTTAGAGTAGTCCTCTATAGATGATGTGAGTAACTGAGTTTTATTATTTTTATATTCTCTTATATTAAACTCTTTAATATTAAAGACGAAAGTCCATACTATCCGTTTCATGCGCCTTGCGTTACATGCGATTCTTGCATTATATGCCGTTTTTATTGCAAGTTACACACAATTCGTTTTATGCGACTGATTTTTTGTTTTGATCAACTGTTGTGGTAAACAACAAACAAGCGAACAAGAACATTTTTGGGAAAAATAGAAAATCAAATTGTAATTTTAAAAGAATTTATGGCAATTTCATGAATTTACATATGTGATATTTTGTGCTGTTAAGGCCTACGAAAGTCCTCAAAAGAACACAAGACGAGTGTTTTCAGTTAATTTATCCTCCATTTTTCTTGTTTACAAATTAATAAATTCAAAATAGATGACACTCACTCAGTACATAAAAACAATCATATATGTATATCGATGGATTAATATAAAAAAGGCCTAACTCGATTATTGGTTACTTTACAGGAGAAGGAAAAAAACTTAATAAAATTCGTAAAATTTTAGATACAACAAAAAATTTAATACAATTTTTAATAAGAATCTCTCATTTAAAAATGTTTATTTTTTTGTGCATACCATCCGTTCATGCGCCTTGCGTTAGCGATTCTTGCATTATATGCCTTTTTTATTGCAAGTTACACACAATGCGTTTTATTGCTAGTATAGCTAGTACAGCATGGTATAGCTGGTACAGCATGTATAGCTGGAATAGTTAGTATAGCTGATATACCTGGTACAGCTGATATAGCTAGTATAGCTGCTATAGCTGTACCTGGTATAGCTGATATAGCTAGTATAGATGGTATAGCTAGTATAGCTGATATAGCTGGTATAGCTGATATAGCTGTACCTGGTATAGCTGATATAGCTAGTATACATTGTATAGCTAGTACAGCTGATATAGCTGGCATAGCTGATATAGCTGGTATAGCTGATATAGCTGTTATAACTGATAAAGCTGGTATAGCTGGTATAGCTGATATAGCTGATATAGCTAGTACAGCTGATATAGCTGTTATAACTGATAAAGCTGGTATAGCTGATATAGCTAGTACAGCTGGTATAGCTGATATAGCTGGTATAACTAGCCAGCCACTGTTTCAGTGTTTCATACGAAGAGGTGTGAAAGTAACGAAATAAAATGGTTATAAACTACAGTCAAAACCAAAAAAAAAAATGAACCTAATTAGTGTAAGATTGGAAAAGGTTTTTTAAACAACTTAATAAACAAATTGTTGAAAATTCAAAATGTTGAATTACATCTTCCTGGTTATCAGTTTTGTGGACCTGATATCAGACTTCAAAAACGAATAGCAAGAATAAAGGAGATAAATGAATAAATTTATTGGATGCAGCTTGTAGAAAGCACGATATAGTGCACTCAAAATCAAAGGATATAGGCACAAGCCATCAAGCAGATCGTGAACAGGTATAAATCAGATCGTAAGCAGATATAAAGCAGATCGTGATCAGATAGCAAGCAGTTTGTGACCAGATATAAAGCAGATCGTAACCAGATACAAAGCAGATCGCGACCAGATATAAAGCAGGTCGTAACCAGATACAAAGCAGACCGTGACCAGATAGCAAGCAGTTCGTGACCATATATAAAGGAGATCGTAACCAGATACAAAGTAGATCAAAATCAATGTAAAAATTATTATAATGTCTAAAAATTATCATAATAAAATGTTAGAAGATCTTGTAAAGACAAGGGCTGTTCTAAAGGAAAAGTGAAAAACTATTAAACTGAGTCAAATAGATAGAGTTAATTTATTAGAAGATACCTTTCAACCAATAACAAAATCCTCTTAAAAATCATAGGAAAAAATCTAATGAAATAAAAAACTAATTTGTTTTAATTAATCACTTTATTATATATAATTTTACTTATTTTAAACAGTAAAAACTAAATATATAAAATTTAAAAGGGAACAAATACACTCTGTCATATATGTTAAAGGAAATGAAAAAATTAAGTGGTTAATAGATTTTCTTAAAGGAGGGTGTCTTTTATAGAGGTATAGGACTTTAAGTTGGCATTACTTTTCAAGATGGCGACCGATTTAACAGCTGTTAACTGATTGATTCTCAGTTTGGTTTGGCAATTCATCATGAATAGACTCACGCCTGAACAACGCTTGCAAATAGTGCAATTTTATTTCGAAAATAATGGTTCTGTGCGGAAAACGTATCGCGCACTACGTCCATTTTATCGTCGACAAAATCGTCCATCAGAGCAGTTAATTCGATTAACCATGGAACGTTTTCGCACCACGTTTACTCTTATTGATAACTCGCATCCCCAGAGACGCTGTACGGTGCGTACAGAAGAAGCTATTGCTGCTGTAGAGCGTAGCATTGAGGAAGACCCGAATGAGTCCATCCGCCATCGAACACAGGAATTGGATCTGTGTCCATCCACTTTATGTAAGATTTTGCGGAAGGATCTTGGTTTGCGTGCTTACAAAATTCAACTCGTGCAAGATTTGAAGCCAAACGATCATCAAGTAAGGCGTAGATTCGTCGAATGGGCCCTAAACGAGATTACCGTTGTTCCCGATTTTCATAAGCGAATTTTGTTTAGCGATGAAGCGCACTTCTGGTTGAATGGCTACGTCAACAAACAAAACTGCCGCATTTGGAGTGAAGGTAATCCTCAAGTGTATGTGGAAACACCGTTACATCCAGAAAAACTGACTGTTTGGTGCGCTTTATGGGCTGGTGGAATCATTGGTCCGTACTTTTTCAAAAACGATGGTGGCCAGAACGTTACAGTCAATGGTGATCGGTATAGAGCCATAATTACTAACTTTTTCATTCCTGAATTGAATAACCATGATGTCCAGGAGATGTGGTTTCAACAAGACGGCGCAACATGTCACACAGCTCGTGCCACAATAGATTTATTGAAAGACACGTTTGGTGACCACCTAATTTCACGTTTTGGACCTGTGAATTGGCCTCCAAGATCTTGTGATTTAACACCGCTAGACTACTTTCTGTGGGGCTATATAAAGTCATTGGTCTATGCGGTAAAGCCACAAACGCTTAACCATTTGGAAGACAACATTCGCCATATTATTGCAGATATATGGCCACAAATGTTGGAAAAAGTCATCGAAAATTGGATGTCCAGATTGGACTACATCCGCGCCAGCCGTGGCGGTCATATGCCAGAAATCATATTTAAAATGTAATGCCACAAGATTATCTTTCGGATAAATACAATTCATGTCAATCGAATAATCCATCGTTGTTTTATTGCAACTTAAAGTTCTATACCTCTATAAAAAACACCCTTTAGAAATATGTGAACTGTAACAATATCAGAAAATAAAATATACATATCTAAGAAAAAAACTAATTTGTTTTAATTAATCTCTTTATTATATAATTTTATTTGTTTGAAACCTAGCAAAAAAAAACTGAAAAAAGAAATCCTGCTCAAAACAAAGCGCTGTTATCAACACAACAAAAACACATATAACTATATTTATTACAAAAAAATAATTAATTAAACAAAACCACATTCAAAATTCTTTATTTGTTTACATTAAAAACTGTAATATGAGTCAAGCGTTTTAAAATTTGTTTACATTAAAAAATATTCTTATTGAACTTATGCTTAAGAATAAGAAATCATAACGAGTCTCGCTGTTTATTGTTGTTTTGTTTAGAACAAAGCACTGCTATTGTTTGTAACAGTGTGTCGTTATCCCACTTTTAACCATCAGCAAATACAAAATATAAACAAAAGCATAACATTGCACAAGTCCACAACATGAGTTTACGGTACCCTACATCACGCACTCGCGGATCATCGGAATCATGAACTCAGACTCGAGACGAACCTACTCACTTTCAATCAAATGATGGCTAACCACACACACTCACACACACACACACACTCATTCTGTCCGTCCAATCTACGTGTTACAAACCTATCAACGAACTTCCACTACCGACTGTAGAGTGGGCATGATCCCAAATTTGTATGAAAAAAGTGCAACAGAAGGTACAAAAACATACTACTCTTGGGTATATTGCTCTTCAGTGGTTATCACTTTCTGCCCAGAGAGCGTATGTATTGGCAGTTAGATAAGGACACAAACATGCCTTTTATTATCAACAATATGTCGCGTAATCGTTTTCAGGAAATAAAAAAATATAACCAATTCGTTGACAATGATAAGTTGTACTTAAGTGACAAAATTGCAAAAATAAGACCACTTTCAAAAATATTGTGCGAAAAGTTTTTGCAATAATTTGTACCCATAAAATCCCATTGTACTCGTGTTGGTACAGCACCAAAAACATATTTTCCAAAAAAATTATTTTTTTATTTTATTTTTAGGTAGATCCTAATAAAATGTATTTTAACACAGTAAAATACTTTTTTTGGTTTTAAAGATGGTTGGGATATAATGTGTTAAAGCTTAACGAAGGTACAAAATTATACTACTCTTGGGTATATTGCTCTTCAGTGGTTATCACTCTCTGCCCAGAGAGCGTATGTATTGGCAGTTAGATAAGGACACAAATATGCCTTTTATTACCAACAATATGTCGCGTAATCGTTTTCAGGAAATAAAAAAATATATTCACTTCGTTGACAATGATAAGTTGTACTTAAGTGACAAAATTGCAAAAATAAGACCACTTTCAAAAATATTGTGCGAAAATTTTTGCAATAATTTGTACCCATAAAATCCCATTGTACTCGTGTTGGTACAGCACCAAAAACATATTTTCCAAAAAAAATTAATTTTTTTTGATTTTATTTTAAGGTAGATCCTAATAAAATTTATTTTAACACAATAAAGTATTTTTTGGGTTTTAAAGATGGTTGGGATATAATGGGTTAAAGCTTAACGAACTCTGGCATAGAACTTAAAATATTCACTTTTAAAGCAATATTGAAAATAAAAAACTGGGCGGTAAAGTTCAAACCGAAAACTAATTTTTTATTGGCTTAATGCGATCAAGCTTGCAAATGTTCAATTTTTTATTGATTCCCAACAACAAAAATGACATTTGAACTTAAAGGTTTTGTCAATACTTCATTGGTTGTACATATCACCGGTTTAATGTTTTATTATCAATCAAAAACTTAATTTAATTTTTTTTGTTTTCAGCCACTCTTGTATCTAAGGTGATATGTACAGCTTGTAGTCGTTAAAAACAGATGAATTATGGTTATAGTTTCTTCAGGATTTGCTCAATGCTTTCAGTGGAAACTATAACACTACATTTTTCTTGAAGTTTTCTTGTTAGATTTTTCGTGAATGTCTGTGTTCGTAAAACTCGTGCACTTCTTTCTAATGTCTGACGGTTAAGAATTTTAACGCTAGCCTATTTTGATTTCTAGAAGAATTTAGTAAATCAACTGTTATAATACCTATTGTTTAAAAACAATTGTTTATTATTTATTTATTAATTACAATGCAATTACAAATTATATTCTAATTATATACGAGCTGAGTAACTTTTGACCATATGCTCGGCGTAGTCCCACAGACCAGAGCCTCTGGTAGGAATCGAACCCAAACCTTCACGCTAATAGTCTAGCACACTACCCACAAGACTATCAGGGCACCCCAATTGTTTATTAAAATGTTTATAAAAGAAGAAATCAATAAAAAGATTTTGTTCATATCATACAAAGAAGACAGAAACTAATTATTATAAGAGTCATAAAAAATGAGACTCTGTATGTCAAAACATTTTTTTGTGCAAACTAATAAGGATAGACTTATGTCATCAAAATCTAAGTTGTTAAGAAGACAACGAAAAGACTAGTAAGGTATTCGTACATGATTTCCTCAGTAAGGAGACTTATAATCTTTGGTATCATGCGAAGACACTAAGAAGCATAGGGTATCAATACGTTTATGTAGAAATGGAAATGTTTTTGTCAAGAAGAATGATTCAACTAAACAGCAACTCATAAGATGTGAAGATGATGTAGACCAAATGCTCTTAGTTACATCAACAAACAAGCACTGGAAGAGAAGGTCCATGGTACAAGCTAACGAAGTCGAGAAGGTTGATTCTAGTGATGATGGTGAAGATGACGCGTCCTATGTATCTCCCTCTTAAGAATATTTTATTTTTATTTTTGATCTCATTAATCTTATTATTAGTGATTTCTATAAACTATTTCTAATATATATATATTATTTGTTTTTGCTTTTTGTACTTTGTTTTAATAAACCCTTTTTTCAATTGTAAATGATACATAATCAATATTTTTCTGAATTTGAAAATTTCATCGAATATTTAAAATAAATAAATACTCATATCTAAATATTATATCTGTAAACGTTAGAAGCATTTCGTCAACTGAAAAAATTTAATCAATTTAAAACATTAATTTCAAATTTTCCACAAATACCAAATATAATTGCAATTCAGGAAACATGGTTTCATTCAACGCTATCATCAATTTATAATATACCTGGATATAATTCTATTCACTGTTGTAGGGCGGATGGTTTAGGAGGAACATCTGTATATGTAAAAAATAACTTACAATATACTGTACAAGTATGTGAAAACAAAAGCTTTTGTGACCTGATTGTCTTAACTCTGGAGAACTTTAAAATTAATGGAAAACCACTGAAAATTGTATCATTTTATCGATCACCAACATGTAATGTTAATGATTTTTACAATCTTGTAGAAAACTTAATGGAGTTATATGGTAGAAACTATTGCATTTTTGTTGGGGATTCAAATATTGACTTTTTAAATGAAGTGTCGAATACTTTGCTGAATTTGCTTGAAAGTTATGACTTCAAAAATTGTCATACTTTAATTAGACGTCCAATATCTGCCACATCTATAGACAACGCTTTCACAAATCTCTCCCACTCCTTATTTATAGATGCTATTGAATGTGAATTTTCTGATCACAATATGATCTCTTGTAAAGTTAAGAAGAAAATACAAAAATGTGACTGTACTGAATTTGTACAAAAGAATTGTGACTATAACAAACTTAAGGAATGTTTTTTAAATTATAGTTCGAATTTCTTGAGTGGAAATTCATCAATTGATGCGTCTAGTTTGATAAAATGTCTGTCAGATGCAAATAAAAACTCCACGTCTGAGATAACAAGAAAAAAATTATTAAAAGAACAAATAGCACCATGGATTAATGAAAACTTGCGCAACTTATTTATTCTTAAGAGAAGACTCCTAAAACAGAGAAGAAGAAATCCAAATGATGCAAATGTACTAAACAGCCTAAAAAGAATAAGTAACGTTATTAAAGTTGCCTATAAAGAATCAATGAACAGATATTATCATGATAACTTACACAGCGTTCAGCAAGATCCTAAAAAGTGTTGGAGATTTTTAAATGAAAGTCTGGGAAGGAGTGTTAAAACCAAAGTAAATTTGAAAAATTCAAATGGCGAACTAATAATGGAGGATGCGATAAAATGTGAGCTCTTAAACAAATTCTTTTTACAAATTCCCAAAACCATGAAAGAACAAATTGTTCTAAGGAACTGTAATAAGACTTTTAATTTCAGAACCACAACAAATGAAGAAATATCTGAAATCATACAAATAATAAGTCCCCTGGAAATGATAACTTGTCGCCAAGAATTTTCATAAATTTAAATAATGAAATCATACCATTATTATTACAAATATTCAATAATGTTATTTTAACAGCGCAATATCCAAACATTCTAAAAATATCGAAAATTGTTCCAATACCAAAAGCTGTTAATGCACATAAAGTAGATATGTATAGACCTATTGCTCTATTGCCTTTAATCGATAAAATATTTGAGTAACTAATTCATCAACAATTCAGAACATATCTAGAAAATAATAATTTACTGTATGATTGCCAGTTTGGGTTTAGAAAGGGTAGCGGTACTGAAGATGCTGTAATTAATGTAGTAAATTTCATATGTCGAGGACTGGACGAAGGTTATTACGCTGTTGATGGTGCTTTCTATGATCTTTCAAAAGCCTTTGATCTTGTAGATCATGATATAATGTTAGAAAAACTTCAATTCTATGGTGTTAGAGGAGCCGAACTAAACCTGTTTAAAAGTTATTTGAATAATAGAAAGCAAAATGTTGTATTAAACAATAGCAAGGGTAGTATTGGAAATGTGGAACATGGTGTACCACAAGGCAGTGCATTGGGCCCACTTTTATTTACAATTTACATTAATGACATCAATAACATTGAGCTCTTCGGAAAACTGTATATGTATGCCGATGACATATCACTATTTTACCAATACAAACATGAAGCCGTTTTAAAAGTGTATATGGAAAGAGATACTGCCCTAATTTCCGAATATATGAGGTTAAACAAGTTAGTTCTTAATTCATCAAAAACCAAAGTTATAAGATTTAAACCATACATAAACACTAATGTACCAAAGTTTAGTGTTTTTGTAGATGGAGAAGACATTTTTGAAACAAATGCAGTAAAATATTTAGGCGTGACTTTGCAAAGCAATTTGTCGTGGAACTCGCATATTAAAGACATTAAATCAAAAATATCCCCAGTAATTGGACTCTTATACAAATTTAAATACAAATTTAATGAAAAAACAAAACTAATTATATATGAGGCATTAATTCAGAGCCATTTGAATTACTTGGTTTCTATATATGGATGTAAGAATAGCATAGAGCTGCAATCTCTTCAAAGAACACAAAATAAAGCACTCAAGAACGTCTACAACCTTCCAATTAGGTACCCTACCTTAAGATTGTACCAGGAAATTGCCAAGAATATATTACCTATAAACGGAATATATAAAAAGCATGTAATTCTTTTTGTATTTAAATCCCTACATAACATTGGCCATAGCACAATAACTTTCACTCGTAATCAATCAACTTTTGCTACCAGAAGCAGTTCAAACTTAAAAATTGCGAGATTCAGACTTGAAAAAACCATGCAATGAATTGAATTTATTGGTTGTGTGGAATATAACAACTTACCACAACACTTAAAAGATATCAATGTAATTTCATCCTTTAAATCCAACATTAAAACTTATTTCTTAAATAATTTAGAAATGCTTTTAATGTAGTATGTACTCTATATACATGGGTATATAATTTTGTAATTACTTTTATTTAATTATAATTCTTTCTTTCTTTTTAATTCTAGATACTATTTATTTAAAATTTGTTAATTTATTTTAAAAATACTAAGCCAACTCGCCTCAATAATGTCGTAAGACGCTGAGGCAAACATAAATGTGAATTTTAATACTTTTCTTGAATAAATATTTTTTAATTTAAAAAGAAAATCGATTTCATTAAGATAATATGTAACTTAGTACATAATGTAAGTCTTAACATTCGTTTTATAAATGACTTTTTCTGTCGAAATGTGAAGAAAACTAATACGATTTTATTGATAAAACTTTAATCAATTTTAGGCATTATTATAAAGTTTCTACTATTATCATTGAGAAATTTTACATCAGAACAAAAGAAATGTGTGAAATTAGCACTAATGCAATTCTTTAAAAAACTGCAAAGAAACTATTTACTACATTCACTTAAAATTATAAACGAATTGTCACACATATGTAAGTTTTCCATTTATCTACTTAAATTATTTAATTTTATTGTAAATAAGGATGTAAGCCACTGGTTTTATTACTTGATGCAAATCTAACATAATTAAGGAGTGGTCATTGCTTAATACACTCTTTTTTATTAATTACAAAAAAATAGGACAGCGTATGAATTTTTATTTATCTTATGTCGTTCAATCAGATTGTTATGTAAAACTTTAAATGCTATTGGTGAAAAATTAAAAATTTCTGTAAAAAAATTGCGTGGTCAACAGAGTCTAAATCACTATGAGGCAATAGAACTAAAAAAGATAGCATACTCTTGTCAAGATCCCTACTATAAGATCGAAATGTTTTCAGGAATTCGAAATCTCCTCCATCGGTACGGTGACCATTATTTTCATGAGAAAGAAGCAGACAAATATATAAAATTTAAAAAAAATACGTTTATTATAATTAATATTTTATAAAAAGATTTTTAAAATACAGACATAAATAGGTACAAATAATATATACCAACTTAAATTTATACATATACACACATATGGATATACTTATGTGTATAAATTTAGTTCTGATATTGCTCTACAGAATGTATTTTTTTTAAAGTATTGGGCCTATTGGATAAAAATGTTTTAAATTCCTAAGAGTCCATTTCAATATTTCATTTTATGGTAAAAGAGATTCTAAACTTTCTAGTCCCATTTAGGATTTTTCGGAAGACCAAGTATTGTTAGATATAGAAAAAACTTTCTGTTGGTGCGTTAGACGCTGTCAAAGTAAAAAAATCTACTAATTTTTTGATGTTTTTATAAGGAGTATTTTTCGTTTCGAAAAATTTTAAAATTTCAACCCACTTTTTATCAGGATTTAATGCTGATTGTTTCCATATTTCTATTTGTTCACCATTTGCATAATTTTTTACGCTAGTGAATTCATCAAAAATTTCGTTATTATTTATACTTAAATCATTTCTGATTTCTGTTACCTTTTTTAACAACTTTTCAACTGAAGGCCAAGATGGAAGTGCATCTAACAATATCCAAGCAAATCTCTCAATTTCTTTAAAAATTCATCGCATTGGTACAGGTAACTAATACAGGTTCTGTAAATTCAATTCAATTCTTTATTTCCAAATAATATATAAATTATTTTTCATATAAAAAATAATATACATATACATAAATAGTTCAAGTTATACAACTTTTTCTTCTTAATAGTTATTTACAAAATTATAATTAAGTATATAATGATAATAGTATTGGAGGCAAAATTTTAAAAATCTATTAGAATATTTTTTTTTTTATAATTTTTGTCGATTTTGCTAAAACCAACTTACATCTACCTACTAGCTACCTATGCTGATGTTAAAACATTAATATATGGGTATTCAGATCCTATAGATCTAGAATAAAAATTAAATGTCAACCTATATAACTTTAATGTAACAAGTTCGATATTCGCAATTGTATGTAGTCTAGCTGTTGAAAAAACCTAGGAAGGTTAAAAATTAGTTTTAATAATTTGTTTTGAGCAATCTGTAGTTTCTCAATGTGAGATGACGCGCTCGTTGCTCACATAGCCGGTGCATAAAAAATTATGGCATGAAAAATTACTTTAAAAATTAATACTTTATTTTCAATAGACAGACTCGAGATTCTGTTTATAAATAGATATAGTACACGTGTGAGAATATTTACTTTATTAATTACGTATTGTACGTGTTCTTTAAATTTCATCTTCGGATCAAGTATTACACCTAAGTGTTTGACGCTCTGTTCCCATTGAACTTCTGTATTTAAAAACGTTATATTGCTTTGAGGAGTAAAACAAGGTTTCCGTTTTCTGGTAAAATATGTTGCTTTGCTTTACTTGCATTCAGTCTTCTCTTCCACTTATTAAAATAATTGAACACTTTATTTGATGCTATTTGTAAGTTAGCACTAATGTTTGAATAGAGTATGTCTGAGCATAAGATAGCAGTGTCATCTGCAAATACGGAAATGGTACAATTTTCTAGTTGAGGAAAATCAGACGTATAAAGATTGTATAAAGTGGGAGATAGACATGAACCCTAGGGACAACCTGCAGGAATGTTGAATAATTCCGAGTGCGATGATCTAATATGTACTTTGAAGGTACGATTACAAAGAAAACTTCATTTCTATTATTTTAATTAAATAATTTGGAATATTGAAATTAATCATTTTGTAAATAAGACCTTCTTACCAGACCGAATCGAAAGCTGCTTTCACATCTAGGAGCACCATTCGATTTTTGAATAGTAAAATTATTGATAACTAAATTTCTGATTCGGACCAGTGATTGAACAGTGTTATGTTCTTTTCGGAAACCCAATTGATGTTGGGGAAAAATATTATTAGATTCTATAAAAAATATTAGTTTCAGATTAATAATTTTTTCGAAAATCTTACCTATGGACGATAACAGGCTTATTGGGCGATAAGAAGACGGACTATCGGGAGGTTTATTAGGTTTTTGAATGGGGACAACTTTTGCTGTCTTAAATTCATGTGGAAAATATACTTAGGCACGCATTAAAAATATCTGTTAAGAACTTAAGCGACTTATCAGGAATATTTTTAAGACATTGGTTTCCTATCCCATCAATTCTAGGAGCTTTTTTAATTTGGCATTTTTTATAATATCACGTATTTAAAGATTGGGTTACTAGCATATCTTCCGAAATATTGGGATTAGTCAGCCTAAAAGATTGGGTTGCAGCCCTTACTGTTAATTCCAACTCATCATCGCCCGAATGACTGGAAATATCATGATTAGATGCGAAGGTTTGTGCCATTATAATGGCTGATTTTTTAAGAGCTATAGGAAAATTTTTCAAAAAAAAAAAAACATAAAATTCAGAAAAATGCATGAAATCTTTATTTGAATCGATAGGACGGTCCATATAATTTAATGCTTGAAGATTATTTCATGCAAATGTTGACCCCGACTGCGCCTCAAATGGTCCATCCGCTTAGTCCAATTTTGGCATACTCTTTCCAACATTTCGGCCGGTATCTCACGAATAAATGCTTCAATGTTGTCTTCCAATGCGTCAATTGAAGCGGGCTTGTCTGTATAGACATGAGCTTTAATATAGTCCCACAAAAAATGGTCTAAAGGCGTTAAATCGCACGATCTAGGCGGCCAATTGACCGGTCCCGAACGTGAAATAAAATGTTCACCGAACTCGCCTCTCAATAAGTCCATTGTTACGCGTGCTGCCACACAGTGGGACCGTCTTGTTGAAACCACATGTCATGCAAGTCAAGCTCTTGTATTTTGGGCAAAAAAAAGTTGAATATCATCTCACGGTAGCGCTCACCATTCACAGTTACGTTACGACTCGCAGCATCTTTGAAAAAATACGGTCCAATGATGCCACCAGCCCATAAACCGCACCAAACTGTGACTTTTTCTGGATGCATTGGTAGCTTTTGCAATGCTTCTGGCTGATCTTCACTCCAAAATCGACAATTCTGCTTATTTACGTATCCATTGAGCCAAAAATGAGCTTCGTCGCTGAACACAATGTTTCGATAAAGAAGTGGATCTTCGACCAACTTTCCAAGAGCCCAATCACCAAAAATTCTGCGAATAGTTAGACGCCTTTTGCACGTTCAAATTAGTTTTCAAACTAGTTTGAAAAATCTTGAGTTTGTAGGAGAGAGGGGGAAAACGAGCGGGGGTGTGTTCTGAGTTTGAAGTACTCGCAAACTTGCTTTGTTCTTTAATTGTTTATACACATAGTTGTATTTGATTTTACATTTTATTTGACATTTTATTTTATTTTTTGTTTCGCAGAGTGAAGTTAATACGTTGACTGCCGCGGCAATTTTCAGAAAACTGGCCAAAAATGGCAATTTGATTTTTTTACATTATATTACTAAAAACTTTATTTTTAGATAGATGTTTTTTTAGGAGAAAAAATGTTTTTTTTAGGAAAAAAGTGGGAACGAAATTTACGAGTTATCTCGTAGTTGGCAGTCAACGTGTTAATATAAAGTTCCCTTATTTAAAATAACAAACACACTTGTGTTTGAAATCCAAACATTTGCAAAAGAAAAATTTTAGTGCCAAACAATTTATTAAAAAATGTGAAAAAATAAAAATCAAAAAAGAATATAATTTAATTTATAAAAATCAAAATGATAATACATAAATATATAATATTTTCTAATATAATAACAAATATAATATTCATATAATATTCATGTCTTGTGTTTGAACCTAAATCACAATGCCAAATAAAGTTACAACTGTCAAAAATAGCAGAACGAAGAGATAAAAGAAAACAAAATTTGTCAAAGTAATTTTTTACGTGCAAAAGCGAACCAAAGTTTCAAAGAAAATGCAAAAGAGTTTGTCAAACTAATTTTCAAAAAACTTTGAACGTGCAAAAGGCGTCTTACGGTATCGTTGCCAGTTTCTCCGACAGTTATTTCTCTGTCTAATATAATTTCTTAGAAATGTTGGTATATGCCTTGTATTGAAAGTGGAAGATAACCTTGGAACGCTTTTTTATGATATTTTTAAATTGTATAATCGCCTCATCAATCTGTTTTTTAGATATAATACTACTTGAATCTGGTATGTTCGTATGTCTTGTAAGATATTCCCTAAAAACTATCCAATTCGC
Source organism: Sarcophaga subvicina (assembly GCA_936449025.2). Classification (NCBI taxonomy): domain Eukaryota; kingdom Metazoa; phylum Arthropoda; class Insecta; order Diptera; family Sarcophagidae; genus Sarcophaga; species Sarcophaga subvicina. The sequence goes on along the minus strand of OW388085.2, from coordinate 278,083 downwards.
ATTTTTATAGTAAAATTTTACAAAGTTTGTTCTGTATACTTGATCAGAGAGTTTGATCTGAACTGGTAGGTGATCTGAACTGAAGTTATTTAGACCAACTGCAGGTGATAATATATCTGGAATATTTATTAGGAAAAAATCGAGAGTAGATCCCTGTCTATTTGAACTAGCAGGCACATATGTATGATCAGTTGGATAGACAATATCAGTGTTATAAGACATAAGTTTCTCATTTAGAATCTTACCCCAGCAATTAGCTCTTAACCAGCCCAGCTCTGATGTCTACAATTAAAATCACCACCAAGAATAGATTTGTTATTAATACTTCTCAGTCTATGTATATCCGATGCAAAAAACTGTTTACTACTGTTGTCTGTACCAGCTGAAGCCCCAGGAAAATAGCATGCAAAAATATCTACATTTCCGTTATCTGTATAAATTTTGACTCCAATATTTTCAATAATATAAGTATTAACAATTGGTAGTAATGAATGTTTTGTATTCTTTTTAATAATAATAGCAACTCCGCCTCCTCTGCCGACGTCTCTATCGTTTCTATAAACTACAAAATCACGATGTTTTATAGAGATATTTGAATATAGCCAATATTCCGATATTAAGCAAACATCTATACTGTTGTTATTTAAAAATTGGAACAATTCTAGACTTTTGTTACGAATGCCTCTAGCATTCCAAGTAATAACATTTAGGTCATACGTCATTATGGGAGGAATTTACATACCAGATTTGTAATTACCTCAAATCTGTATCGCATGTGGGAAGTTTTATAGAGTTATCTGGGGATTCAGATGCATTTTTGGTAAGGGCGTGTGAATATAGGGATGTTCCTAGGCCACTAGAAGAATTTAACTGAGCTATCTTTCCTAACTCGAGGATCTGTGAAGTGCAAAGGTAGTATGCATCCTCACACGCTTCATAATTTTTCTTCACCTCTTCCTTAAATTCCGAGGTTACTGTTCTGTTATGGGACAACATTATGTTCTCATAGGAACCTTCGAGAACCTTCAAGTGTTACAACTTAACTCCTAGAACCAATTCTGAGTGCTCGTCTTTGGGAATTCGTTGGAAATATTGGCAAAATTGGATCAAATGATCACAATGGAATAGGAAACTCTCTCTCGGAGTGCTGTTTACTTCGCTACGAGATGAGGTGGACACTTTTAAATATTGGGTTGAAAATTTAAATAATATAAAGCAAAGTGTGTTGAGATTTAAGTATTAAATTCGTATATGAGATACGACTCGTTTAGAATTTGAGATTTGGGCTACTGGGAAGTAGAGATAGAACCACTATCTAGCAAATTTCAAAGAGAATATAAAAGAGGGCAATACTGGATATTGTAATCCAGGAGAAGTTATCACTTAGGAGATTTGGGCTACTGGGAAGTAGTACTATATACCTGTTATCTAGCGTAAAAAGAGAAAAAAATCTAAGTGCTAATTTGCGGTGTAAAAAATTCGTTTCTATATTCTATGAATAGGGGCTATATGGGAATAGCACTAGATACATGTTATCTAGTTTAAATATAAAAAATTGAATATAGAATTGAATAAAGAAATTTGGGATTTTAATAAATTGCCATGTAAATTCTCTTATATAATTGTGATATAAATTCAGAATGAGATATGAGAATGTATTTATTTAATTATAAATTTTGTGTATCAACCGACAAATTATAGTAGACATTAAATTTTTTCAAGTTCCGTAAGGCAAACATTTTTTTAACCCTTTCATGCCCGATGTAGCCTATAGGCAACATTGTACATTTTTGTTCATAAATTCCGTAATTTTTAATTTTTTAAAAGCATTTTTTTTGCAAACAAGTTTGGTTAAGAACGTGTAAAACCAGAATACGTCGGACTCTGAATTTAATATCACTTCATATTTAGGCGATGACTAAGAAACACATGTCCTTAAAGAAATTTTAGCTCTGGCCCAAAAAATTCGGGCATGAAAGGGTTAAATATTAAATTTAAAAATATTCCTAAATATTTTTTTTTCGAGTTCCAAATATTAAAAAATAATTTGGTATTAAATTTTAATTTAATTTTAATTTCTAAAATGTTAAGAAATAATTTGTTATTAAATTTTAATTTAATTTTGTAATATTTCCTTTTTCTTCGTGTTGTTCGCCTTAATGGGTTAAATTATTTCTATGTTTGTTTATCTTCGTAGTGGACTGTATGTGTTTTGTTAAAAATAAACACCAGTGGTGTAAATGAATAAATTAATTATTCATTTTTTCAATATATGTGTCTGAAATTAAAATTGAAACAAATAAGGACTGATGGGTAAACATTTTTTTTATTTATTTTATATAAAAAAACATTAAATGAAATAATTTGGCAAGTTGATAACTAAATTTCGAAAAACAATTTTTATTTGATATTGATTATAAATATCATTCCTTTATATCTCTGCTTTGCGTTTTGTCCTTATGTCTTTTTCTTGTTATTCTTCTTTTTGTTGTTCCAATATTGTGTAGTCTTCTATTCTCTTGTTGGAGTTTTTAACAAAGAGGTTTGCTACAATTCAAGAGAAATTACAATTTCACTTGATCTGTGTATTCTCCAATGGGAATATAGCCAGTGTTGCCATTTTGGTGCTTTTCGGGAATTTTTTGGTGTATTATTGCACTTAGTACCCGTACATTTTTAACAAATACCTGATATAATAAAACGATTATTTATAGTGCATTTTAAAATTTCTCACAGTGCTTTTAGTGCTTTCTTATACAACTACAAACTTTTTTAATTTCTTTTTGACACTGAATTTTTTAACGACCTTTTTGATGCCTTTTATGCAACTATGATATTATTTTTATTTCTTTTTGACATTGGATTTCTTAACCACTCACTTCTTTGCATTTAATACTTTTTATCCAACTATGTACATAGTTTTTTATATAGTATTGTTGTTTTTTTATTAATATTTTTTTACAACGTTTTCAGTCAATGAAAAAAGGACACATTAAAGAATTGTAAAGACTTATAGTAATTTCAAAAAATTTCTATTTGTTGCAAAATTTATCATTATTTATCGTGGAAAATATTTGTAAACCTAATAATAATATTAGAGATTTTATTAAACAATTTATTAAAGAACCTAATGTAATAAATACAATTGAAATATGTATGTTTAAATAATCGTAAACTACATAAATGGATAAATACACAAAGAACTAACGAGTTTTGGATTGAAGTTCACAACTTGAAAGATTCCCATTTATAGATCTCACTAATTTTGTCTTAAAATTGCTTTCGTTGCCTTATTCTATTGCTGAGATCGAAAGGACTTTTAGTTTGATGAGTTTGTTTAAAACAAAAATAAGAAACCGATTATCCTTAAATTCAGTAAATGCGCCGTTACGCATTAAATATGGTTTAAAGTTTGAAAATGCATGTTGTAGCTGTTTTTAACTACCACCACATGTTTATAATAATATTAATAATAATGATACTTACAAGAAGTCAAAATATTTTATTAAAACTGTTTTGTGGCCCAATGATGGCATAAAAGAGGGTATTGATTTATTTGAAAATGAATGTGCATACTAACATATTGTAAACGATCGCAACAAAATTATTAGTTATTTATGTTTAAATGAAGTGTTTTATTAAATTTATTTTTCTTTATATTCATAATAAATTTAAAATAAACTATATTTGTATTTTATTTGTATTTTTATTTTGTATTTTCAAATTCAGATATTTTAAGCCTATTATTTAAAATTATAGTCGGCGCTTTTTTACTCTTTTTTGTTCTAATTTTTACCCTATTTTACCCGTTTTTGAACCGCTTACGGTGCTTTTGTTCTTGAAGGAGTTGGCAACACTGAATATAGCAAATCAAACACACTTCTCTTATGTGTGATTAAGAGAGTGGTGTATATGTTTGATTTACATAGAAATTAAAGGAGATGGGATCACTTGCACTTTTTTGTAATTATTTTAACAGGGGGATCTTTCAAATGATGTGTTTTATTTTATATATATTTTTTCACTTTCACATATACAGAAAAGAAATTTCTGCATTGTATATAAGAGAAAACGGGAAATGTTAATCGCGAAATTGATATTTTATATATTTGTGTAATGTATGTAATATATATAGTGTAATGTATGTAATAATACGTAACTAAATGGGTTTAATTTTGATTATAATAAAATTTTTTGATATGTGTATATTGGAATTTTAAAAATGTTTTCTTATATATAAAAGTAAAAACGGGATAAACGGGTAAAATGGTACTTATACACGGTATTTATATGAGAGAAAAACGCTATTTATGTATGTACGTTTTATATATGTTGTGTTTTTGTAACCAAATATAAATTTGTTGTAAGCATATGGACATTTATATGTACATACGCTTCTTTACCCTTTTTTCGGTATGTTCAAGGTTACTTTTTCAACGCAAATAACACAACTTTTTTCAGTACTCTTTTTTCTTTTCTTGTTTGGTTTTTTCTCTTACATGTATTATTTTCCTTTTCTTTAATCACGGGTAACATCACTTTAGGTTTTTTTTTCTCTTTTCTTTTTTCTTTTTTTACGATTTACATGATATTATAAGTATAAAATTATCTATCACTTACTTTTTTGTAATTCCAATTTTTTTATGAATGAATATTTAAAAAAATCTACTTCACTTACTGCTTTGTTGTTGTTTAATGTTGTAGGGATGAGTTTCTTGATCTCTTTACCTCATTTTTGTTGTGTAGAGTTGTTTTTGTTAATTTTCCACTCGTTGTTTTTATTTTATTTTGTGTTCAAGAGATTCGCTGAGTACCAAAGAACGGGAGAAGGACCATAAACAATTTGGGGTATTAATTGCTTTAAATCTCCTTCAATGAGAACGAGATGTGGATTATAATTGCTCGCAAACAATTACAATCATTGGATAATTGGAAAAAAAGAAAAAGAGAAATTAGATTATTTCACTTCTGGAGAACTTAGAATTCTGAGAGAATTCTTACCTTTTTTTCTTTGGGTAAAATTTTCTTTCCAGGATGGATGTTTAGGATATTAGCCTTTTAAATTAATAATTTATTCAACAGACGTCTGAGGTAAGTATAAATTCACTTTATTTTTCACTTTTTATATTCACAATGTAAATTCAGGTTAAGGTTTAGGTAAGTATATATATTTTAATTTATATATTTAATATATTTAATTTATTTTTTAAGCACAATTTGGTTTTTTTCAATTATATTTTTTGGCACAAATTTTAATTTCCTTTTATTACAATATATGGTAAGAACAATTTTATAGTTTTAAGGTAAGTATATAAAAAATATATAATTTTCTTTAACTTTATTTTATTTGAATTTTGTTTGTTTTATTAATATTCCTTTTTTTTGTTTTATTTGTATAAGAGGTTTGCACAGTTTAATAAAAAAATTAGAAATATGTTGTGGTTGATCTTATTGTAAGATTTTAAGTAAGTTATGATTGTAGGTTTTTTATCTATTAAATATATATTATAAACTTGGAGACATTCCTTTGGAAATTATGGAAATTCTGTGCAAATTTTAGGAGGCATTCTCTTTGGAAATTCAGTTTAAGTGTAATTAACACACTTATGTTATTTAACATAAAAATTATTTCTTCTGTTAAATAATTTATGTGTTTAAACCGAGTTTGAACAGATCTGCTTTACTACGACAGTTACGAAGGTTAGTGATGAGCTCAAGAGTCAAACTTTTTATTTCCTGTAGAGTAAACTGTTCATTGGTATTGTTGTTGTTGGTTGGGTTCCATAAATTAGTATTTTCAGGAACATTTGGACGAAGAATGTTAGGAAAATTCTTATTGTAATTAACATGGTTAATGTTATTATTAGTTCGTGAGACAAAACGCCTTGTAGTGGGTCTCGATCGCTATCTTATTTCCAAATATGTAGCTCTGCTGGGACAGTTTTCGGAAGATGACTTGTGATTGCCACTGCAGTTTGCAGACTTTATAAGAGATTTCTTACAATCGGAGGTATCATGTGAACCTGCACAGTTTGCACAAAACGTTTTAACTTTGCATCTATTAGAGCCATGACGAAACATTTGGCAGTTGTAACATTGGGTGATTTTACATACATACATAATTGGTCATTACAACCCTTCAGTCAGGATTACGACCTAGTTTCAGTTGTAGTTGTAACATTGGGTGATTTTGGATTTCCTAATTTGTCGAAACTCCCATTTAATTTTAACATAATCAATTACAGAATAGTTTTGTCTTAATTCTTTCATTGTTATGGACTGTCGTTCAAAATAAACAACATAAATGAAATATTCAGTGTTATGGTTATATTTTTTTAACAACAAGTTTTACGTCTAAGCATTTTAATCCCATGCTTATAAGTTTTTTCTTTTTTAATAAGGGGTCATACTTATAAAGTCCGAATAGCAAAGCTTTATATCGTTAGTCTCATTCGCAAATGTGTTAAGTCCCATTTTTCAAATTTTACAGGTGACACAAAAAACATTGCGGCTTCTTCAGTTTTAAAAATTTGTAAACTTTTTAAACGCAATTATTTTTACAAAATAGCTCTCTTTAAATGATCTAGATTAAAAATTAAGAATAATTAATAATTAATATTCATGGAGGTAGCACTTGCTGTTAATATTTTTCGTATTTTGTTCACTTACCGTTTTTGCTACAAACCACAAAATTACAACAACTTTAAACTACATACTGTCATTTTTTGTCGTAAAATATGTATTTGGTATAGTGTTATCGTTTTGCATTAAAATCTCAATTTTGGAAAAAAGTGGACTTAGCGTGTTTGCGAATTATACTAACGATATGGTTTTTCACTTTTGGTTGCATATGTGAAAAATTCATAAGAGTTGGTAAGCGTGTTATATAGTGTATCAAAATTTTCCTTAGAGCGGCAAAACAATTTAAGACCAATCGAAATTTTCTTTATAGAATAATCAGATATTTTATTTGTTTTACATATTTCATGTAGTTCTTCTATTTGACATTTTAAAACAGTGATTGGTGATATTTTAGCTTTTGTTGGTTTTGGTATACAATATTCATCTTCGTTATTATCATCAACAGCTTGTAATGGAAAGAAATAATTTGTTCATAATTTTGACTGACTCGCTTTATTCGAGTTGTTGTTGGATTTGGGTTTTTTTATTCATTGTGTTAACGCATTGTGGGTTCACATCTCTTTTCTTTTCAACAATTGTTTTTATTTTTGTTAAGTCAGTAAGCAAATTGTTATTGTTCCGAAGAATGAAAAAAAATTTATTGTTTTGTTTTGAAATTGAATTCTTATTTTTTTAAGTTCTTGTAATAGCGATACAAACGTCTTTATACAACGAGAGCATTAGCAGTACTTAGGTTCTGTAAAAGTTTTTAACTTTTGTCTTAAACTTTTTTATATCAAGTCCCTTTGAGTGAAAAACTGAAATAGAATTTTGTACGTGAAGTGGTAAAAATACTTTATTGTGACGTCCTATTAACTTTGATTTAAAATAAATTTAATTTATATTAAAATAGCCGCTTCAGGCATTGAAATATGTTGACTTTCTAAACGCAGTATATATTTATGGAAGACACTAGCTTGACTATGTATAAATAATAACCTAGGCATAGCAAAAGGATTATTAAAAAATTAAACAATATTGTTGGGCATTTTTCTTGTTTAAGAAAGTACTCTTTCAAAGGTGAAAATAATTCCAATATTCGCCCTCAGGCTGGCATTAAAGTTAACCAATGTGTTTTACTATGTTTTAATTTGTTATACTCTACATCAACGTTATCACATATTTGTTTAAATTTTTCCATTCTAACTGTATAAATGGAAAAATATGAATATAGTAATTCCAGCTAATATAAGCGTTTTTACCGAATTAGTGAAAAAAGTGGACAAAAGCGGACATTTTGGAAAATAAATACTTTTTAGAAGTTACGTGTGGTAAAATTAAATAACAAAACATAGAACCTACATCATTTTAACACTTCTAAAAACCTATAAACAATACTTTATCGCAACGGCAAATATATTATGCAAATTAGTAGCACCTATATATCGTCGCATGTTTTCAAAAAAGTCCTAACGAAAAATTTAAAATCACTTCTTGATTGATTGATTACGATGCACAGTATCGAAATACATGTTCCTGTGAAATTTTACACTCTTGTGATCAAAAATGACGGCTCTATGGCAAAAATGTGAATTGATTTTTTATGTGAAAACATTTCTCAATAAACATATTTTATGAATTCATATGATGATAAATACTACAAAAATTTTATTTAAAATAAAAGTTCTTTACCAAAAATTATTAGATTATGTGTATGTTTTACAGAAAATCTTTCATTTAAACGATGTCGATGGTTTCTTTGATTTTAACGCCGTCCATAACACCTAATCTAAAGTATATTACTCAAATAAACACAAACACGATTTAGAAGTGCTTCAATAAGAATGCCGATTTATCTCCCAAATGCCAATGTATCGTCCTTAAAATACCATCGATGTTTTCTAAACATGTTTGCATCCATAATTGTGATCCATAATTAAGAATTCTAGAGAACTGGAATTCTTGTTCCGGATTATCCCATTTGACCTTTACAGATTCATTTCATTTCATTCATTTCATTTTATTAATCCATATAATTAAATTTTTTACATTTTTCTTACGACTATATCTTTAAAGTACTTATCCTATACGTATTTAATAAATTCCTAGGACTTACCAACTAATTAATTTAAATTGCAGCTTGTTGCAGATAGTTATATAATATCTAGAATTATTTATATTCCATAAGAAAGGAAACTTTCTTTTTCAAAATCTTACATACTAATTAAACACTTAAACCTAACTGACCTTTACAGATGAGGATATGAAACTTTTTATATCAAGAAAAGACATCTGATAATTTACGTCACCCATACTTTAAATCTGTTACCAGCAAGTGTTTTTCAAATGTTTATCCAAACTAAATCAATCACATATTGCGGTTAGTCTAATATTTAATAAATAGTAAATAGTGCTTTAAAAATACGGGTTGTAAAAATAAAAATATACCTACCGTATTCTGTAGTAGCGCTTTCGAGGTATTATTTATGAAATACTAGATACATTTGGCCAATTCACACGACTTTGTATCATGTATGTTGTATAGAATATACTGTATTATATATTTCGTATTCCAAATGTTAGGAAGCAATAAATTGGTTTTCAAGCAACAAATTAAATATACTACGGAAAAAAGTTAATTTATTAATTATTTGTGCGGACAATATAATTTTGAGATGTTAATGGTTTACTCAAGTCACACAGAAATAATTTAAATTTTTATTCCTCTTAATAATTATTGACATTCACATAAACTGATAGCACAAAGCCAATATAACTTTTAAAAACATATGAAAAAAATGTGTATAAGTATATCGGATTTTTGTATGAAAATTTTCAACAACATACACTGTTGTATATTCGTCCAACAATGCACTCAATACAACGATACAAGGGCTTGTGTGAATTGCCCAATTATAAATGTGTTAGGGCAGCTGTATTCACTGGTGTTAAATCAAGAGGTACAATTGCTCAATAAGTGGATTGCTTGCTAGTAAGTTGATAAAATATTGCGCAGACATACTGTATATGACCCTATAAGCCCTACCAACAAGCATTTTTTGATTACGTTTAGTGATCACTTCTATAAATAACTATTCATTTTCACTACTAAGAAATGATTTCTATTTTACTGAACAGTTACACATCTTACATAGAATGCTTCACCGCCACCCTTGATCCTAGTTTCAATACCTCTCTCACACACGGACCACAACTTAACAATAATTACAGCATCTTTCAAATTTGGTTTGGGGATCGTTATGATGTTACATACTTGCTGAAAAAGTCGGTCCAGATTTTCAATTTCCTTATAAGAGATTTCATTAATCCTGAAAGGACAGAGTAATTTTCCTGTAATTTAAATTTCCAATTAACCAGTGTTATTTTTCAAGATATCTCTCACTGACTGTTTGAAGCTTGATATATACATTTCTCTTAAAACTTTAACCAGATACTTCCAAAAATCTTGAATTTTGACGTCGATCTTGCTCAAGATTTGTTCAGTAAATTTCTCAAAACTTTAGTGCAATTTAAGAGTTTGAATTGTAAATCTATCATAGCAAACGTTGTAGTGTGTTAGTCACACTTATCCACTGTTGTGTGTTGGTCACGTTTGTGCTACTGAAAAATGCATTCGATACAAACAAAAATTATCAATGACCTACAAATTATGACGGCACAAGGAATCAAATTGCATTGTACACATTTTCAGCATGTAATAATTCAAATTAGCAAAATGCTAATAGGTGATAAGTATGAATATGTAAAGAAATTAGACTTAAGAAATAACTATAAATAGCTGTAAATTGAATGATAAAAACAGAATAAAAATTATGATCAAAAAGGCTTCTTAGCTGAAAAAGATTTATTTTTCTTATTCTCATCTAAACTGCGGCCATATTAGCCATACTCAAGCGGCGTGCTCGCCTTAATAATAAGCAATACCCGGACTGGCATAAACTTGACCGACAAACTAAAATACAAACTTGTAACAGTTATTACAACTGCGAATTTTCTACCATATAAATACGGTCTAAAGAATTGTATGCCCCAATATACGCCTAGCAATGCTTTCTCAATCACAGGTTTATTCTTTTCGTGTTTGTTTAGAGACCTGCTTGCATATGATATTGGTAAATCATTTCCTATTGGGCCCTGTGACAAAACTGCGCCTAGTGCAAAATCCGATGCATCTGTCGTCAGAATGAATGTTTTGTCAAAGTGTGGATATTGCAAAATAGGTGGTTCAATAAGTTTGTTCTTCAGTGTTTCAAACGCATTATGACGTTCTTCCGTCCTTTCAAATTTTGTTCCTTTTTAATAAATCATTCAAACAATTTGCAATATTCGCAAAATCTTTGATGAATCTTCTATAATAGTTACAAAATGCTATAAATCCTCTTACGTCATCAGTATTCTTAGGAGTAGGATACTTGGTAATTACGTCATATTTGCTTGGGCCTGGTTTAATACCATTCGATGTTATCAAATGTCCCAAATACATAACTTTTGATTTCAAAAATAGCATTTGCTTGCATTCAATTTTAAATTATATCTAGATAAACTATCGAAAACGTTGCGCAAATTATTTTTGTGATGTTCCAAACTCCATCCAAAAACTATTATATCATCAACATACAAGAATGCTTCGGATTCTAGTCCAGCTAGTGCTATCGTTAGCATCCTCTGAAAACTATTTGAAAATATCTTTAGCCCAAAAGTAATCTTCTATATTGGTAATGACCATTAGTTCTTGAAAATGCTGTAAATGGTCTGGGCTGTTGATCGAGCTGAATTTGATGAAAGGAACTTGTCATGTCCAATGTGGAAAAATATTTAGCTCTTCCTAGTCTGTCTAGAACGTCATCTAAACGTGTTAATGGAAATTTGTCATTAACTATTTTGTCATTGAGTTTCCTAAAATCCACGACTAGTCTCCATTTTTTTATATCACTTTGTCCCTTGATCCTTTGTACCAATAAGAGTGGAGCGTGTAAGTTCTTTATATAAACTGGATTTTTGTCATTACATTGAACAGTTTGATTGTAAAAATTATTGGTTCTCAGGTTCTCACCTTCTACATGAAATATATGTTGGTATGTTTTTAATATCTCTAACAATTCCTTCTTGGCTTTCTCGTCGTTCTTCTCCATGTTGGATTCATTTACCACTTTCTTAAATCTTTCCTCATCATATTTCGCATCTGTTTTATAATGACTTGTTTTGTATATATCAAAATTTCTTAAAGGGATAGTTTCTACTTTTAAATTTTCTAATTTTACGGTTTTGTCAGTAACGTTTAATAACTTTATGTGTTTGTATCCATCTTTAGGAATTATTGAATTTGCCAAAAATACACCTTTTATAATTTCAAGGTTACATATTACACCATCTTCCTCCATATTTATTTGTAAAGGTATAATTATTTCGCTTCTTGGAGGAATTCTTATTACTTTTATCTCAAATGTGTCGTTGTGAATAGGTAATATCAAAGTCTAATTTCTTGTATTGATGGTTAATGTGAATGTTTCATAGACTATGTTGCAATTGTACCTCAACAAAAAATTTCGTTCAAGTATACCATCAGTGTGGATAGGAAAATTTTCATGTACTAATTTTATTTTATGTTTAAGTAATGTATCGTTTATCTGTATAGTTATGTTAGTGGAACCTAAGGATTTTATTTTTTATTTTGTAATCCCTATTAAACAGCAATAGTCATCTGGATCTTCATCATATTTATGTAATAAGTCTTCTTTGCATAATGAGATATCAGCACCTGTGTCTATTAGAAATGTTAATACACGGTGTGTATCTTTTATATTTAATCTCACATAATTTTTTAAATCTGATGAAATGCTAAATACTGCTTTTGAAGTTACTGATTTTGTTTCGGAGGACCTTGGTGTTCTATGGTCTCCGGCCCATGGTAGTTTCCCTGGTTTTTCTCCATAAGTTTTACATTCTGGTTTCTGTTACCATTGTAGTAATTATAATTACCGTTTCTATTACGATTATTAGCATTACGACTACTATTATTAGTATTCCCGTTTCGGTAACTATTACCATTATTGTAGGCATTACTACGATAATTATTATTATAGTTGTTGCCTTTATTGTTATTATAATTGTTATTGTTGTTGTGGTTATTATTTATATAATTGTTTGTCCTGTTATTATTTCTTCTATTGTGATTTCTGTTATAATTATTTTGATAATTGTTATTGTTGTTATTATTGTTATACCTATTAGTAGAATGGTTGTTAATTCTGTAGTTTCTGCTATTATTTCTGTTTGGTGATATTTGGTACATTATTTGATTTTGTCTGATGTCTTTTGATGTTTCCATGGCTATGTCAATGGCTTCGTTGAGAGTCTTTACTCTACCGGCATTCATTATCCTAACGATTTTTTGGTCTTTTAGTCCATTTTTGAATTATGGCATTAGTTTAACTGATCACTTCTCTATTGTTCTCTCCAAATGAACTTATCTGGATTTCATTTAATTCCGTAGTTAATGCTTCTATTTTATTAGCAAATTTTCTGATAGTGTCTAACTGAGTAATATTTGGTAGTTCGTTTAGAATAGCATTTGGTGACTTCTTTGTTTTAGAAGTTTCTGTTAAAGTTGAAATTAAGGAGTCTATGTCAGTAGGAACTAATACTTGTCTTAAGTTGGTCTGCACTTTGTTTGAAATTTTAGTTTTATATACAAAATTGAAAAATTAAATGTGTTTAATTTAGGGTAATGTATCTTTTAGCACTTCGATATTTGCTATGATTGGGTTTAATTCATCTTTTGTACCATTGAATACTATTAGCAATTTTGAAATTGATGCTAGTTCTGTCGTGTTCAAATTTTCTATCTTTTTCTTCTTTTCTATCTTTTCTTCTAATGCTGGAATTTTCAATTTATCTTTGTGACTGTAATATTTCTAATGCTCTTTCTTTCTTTTCTCTAAATTTCAAGGTATGTAGTTGCCTTTGCTATTCCCTTACTGCTTTATTTTCTAGTATTTCTATTATTTCTATTTGTTTTCTAATTCTTGTAGTTCTATTCTTTTAGCCTGAATAGTTTCTTCTGTATTACCTCTTACTAATGATTTCCTTGCGTTCGATATAATAGATATGGGTAATTTCGTGTCAAGTGACCCAGTTTTTAAAATCGATGTCTTCCGATTTGGAAGCACCAAGGTTAGTACTATTGGATAGTATGCCAGACACAAATTTTCAGCTCTATCAGTCAAGAACTGCCGGAGTTAGAGGAGGTCAAAGTTGGACATTTTGGTCATACATGGTTTTTTTTAAAATGTGTGTAACTTTTCACCTATTGGTCCTAGCAAAAATTTTGCAAAGGATATTAGATAGCTATTTCTTCAATTTTTCCAAAAATAATTTTTTTAATTTTTAAAAATTTTTTTTATTATTTTTTTTTTAAATTAATTTTTTTTCAAAATGGGCCTTTTTTTTGTTCAAAAGAAAGCTTATAAAATTTCCTTTAAGGCCTTTATAATCGCTTAATGGGATGCGAGTGAGATATCTATCAAAAAATTTGATATTATTTTAATTTTTAAAATTTTTTTTTAATTTTTTAAATCAAGAATAAGATTTTTCAATATTATTTCAATATTTTATTTATTACTTATAATACGAAATAACAATAATAATAAAAAATTTAATAAAATTAATATATAAATTTTGAAATTGCCAATCTCTCGTCCTTCTTATTTATTGCTTTCATTTTCTGCTTTTTTTTGCCAATCCTTTCTTGGAGTTACTAGGTTCAGCTGCTGATTCCGCTGCTGCTTTCTTTTTTGGCTTTGGAAAGAAATCGCATTGAATAGATGCAGAAAACTTTTTCAACTGAAGTCTTCCATCGATAAGTGGTATGAAAGAATGGTATTGAGCTGTACCATCAATTGTTACAGCAGCGTCAAATCTACTCTTCAATCTTTTTAATGTTTCCTCATAATCATCTTTGCTACTAAAAACTAGTTCAGTTTCTTTACAATGGTTCTTTGCCTATCGGAATAAAGCGTTCGCATCTAAGATGCGATCTTGATGAGAGCACTGCAGGCTATACATTGCTGCATTTTGTTTGAGATTTGCTCCTATGCCATCACATGTTCCTTTGCCATGTGCAGTTGGATGAAAATGCCATTCAGCTGGAATTCCAAAATCTTTTACGTGAGCTATAAGATTTGCGAAGCTATTTTTGTTTTTAAAATGTTGACGAGCTCCATCCGAAACGTAGTAAATCTTCTCCACTATAAATTTAGATAATTTAGAATTATATTCTGGTATTCATAAACTGCAGCGGCATCATGTTTTAAATCAACGGATATGATTGCCATACTTTTGTGTTCCAGTTTTTCATCTTCTATGTAGTAAATAACAACTGTGAATATAGTTGCTTGGTCATTATTGAAAGTTGGATCCTTGTATGGCATCCTGAATAACATATTTATAGTTCTCTGCGAAATCATATGAAATCACGAATTCACCAGACTTCAAATGTGTCTTCAAATCATTCGAAAATGACCATTGCTGTTTGACTAAAAAGTCATGGGTTCTCAAATTTAGCAAACCTTTGCATATTTCTTCCACAAAATCATCCACATTTAAAATTACTGTTTTTAAGGTACATCTTTCAGTCTGAAACCAAGATTCAAATTTTATCTCATCAATACATTCTCGATCAAAACAGTTCATTAAATTCTCCTTAATGAATGTGGTCTCCGGGCAATTTGAACATTCGCCTAAGTGGCATGAAGTTGTTACATAAGGACACATCGTCAATTTAAGCTAATCACGGTAATCGTGCAAATCTTCTGAGAAATCATCTGTCAAATACTTTAACATTTTCATGGTAAATGCAAACGCATACTGTGTGAGTTCCGCTGGTTCCTGCCAAAACGCAATGCTTTGGCTTCAGTTGGGTAAATTTTGTAAATCCAATTTTGACGTCCTCGTGTTCAGATTGAAATGTTGCATATAACTCATTCAGGTTACAGAGAACCATCCTCTTCTGCATTTGGACTTTCTGGCCATCGATTCGAACAGACACCCAGTCTTTCATTCCTGGCATCAATCGACTCATATCATCTCGCTGATAAAATTGAGTTCCTAGAGCTTCTGTTTCGCACGCTTTTCTTCTCGTTTGGAAGTGTGTGAATACCATGCTCAGCAACCAAGTTTTTAGCAATTCTTGCTTTTCGTTGAGACGTTCCAAACTCGGTCATTATTTTTGAACAACTCCATGATGATGGGGCAAGAGTAAGAAGTTGAATTCTTTCAGATCTACTCTGTGACGTTTTGTACTTCTTTTTATTTGTTCAAAAACTTCTACTGTATCCTTGTGATGTTGATTTTGGCATTCATTATTAGGTCTTATAGGTTCTACTGAAAAGTTAGAACAATCATCATCTCCTGCAGAACTGTCATCATTTTCAGAATTGATTTTGTTCTCATCTGGAATAACCGGTAATGTGTCCAACTTTCCCACCATTTTCCTGCACGATCCACAAATTAGCAAACGTTTTGAAAGCGTTGGGAATTTGTTCAATAAGTTGTCAGAAATATTTCGTATATCTGATGATCTGTGATTCTTTTTGTTTAAGGGATTACAACAAAAAGAAGTAAACATTTCCTTTTTGGAAGCGGAAGCCATTGTAAATAACGCACATCCAAACTTTAACACTGTTTATAAAAAACTAATTTCCGAATGTCCTTAGAATGCAAATAAATACTTTTTAAGATCATTTAGGTAGTACATTTTTATGCCTAATGAAGGCAATAAATAAGAAGGACGAAAGGACTGATTTCCGAATGTCCTTAGAATGCAAATAAATACTTTTTTATGATCATTTAGGTAGTACGTTTTTATGCCAAATGAAGGCAATAAATAAGAAGGGCGAAACGACTAATTCCGAATGTCCTTAGAATGCAAATAAATAATTTTTAAGAACATTTAGGTAGTACGTTTTTATGCCAAATATTGAAACATCTTATTCTTGAGTTAAAAAATAATTTTTTTGATAGATATCCCACTCGCATCCCATTAAGCGATTATAAAGGCCTTAAAGGAAATTTTATAAGCTTTCTTTTGAGCAAAAAAAGGGCCCATTTTGAAAAAAAATTAATTCAAAAATAAAAATAAAAAATTTTTTTTTTAAATTAAAAAAATTATTTTTGGAAAGATTGAAGAATAGCTCATTTTGATCTTGGCGGGTGTGTAAACAAGCAGAATTGTCTCATCTGGGGCACAGAAAACTCGCACGCATACATTGAAAAGCCGACGCACCCAAAACGAGTGACTGTTAGGTGCGGATTTTGGTCCAGAGGTATAATTGGGCCATTTTTCTTGTATGCGTGCGGGTTTTCTGTGCCCCAAATGCGACAATTTTGCTTGTTTACCCTCCCGCCAAGATCAAAATGAGCTTCATCTGAAAAGATGATTTTTTGCCAAAATCGGCATTTTCTGCTGTAGGCTTTTCCAAAAGTTTTTTGGCGGACCCTTTTTATATATATATATATATATTTTTTTTTTGTTTTATTATTGTTTTACTGTATTACATATTAATGGAAAAAAATTGAAAAAAGTTTTCTTAGACTCTATTGTTAGTATTGAGTAGTAATCTATTACTTAAAAGCCTCTTATACATTTTATGAAGTTTTGTTATAATTAAAAATAATTGTAAAACTAATATTACGTATACTATTGTTGTCTGGCTGATTTTAATTTTGTTGGTGCTGTCGTTGTTGTTGGAGATTATTAGCTCTCCTTTCTTTGATTCCTGAGCGCCCATTTGATGTTAGTGTTTTGGTTGTTTTGTCCTTTGTTCCGTTTTATCTCTGCCAAAATCGATTTTAAAGAATGGTGATCGTGACTATCATAGCACACGGACGTTCAGCGCAGATCAATTTTCGTTTATGATTTTTTTTCGATGTGCATTCTTTTATTTTCACCAAATATATCACGGTTATTTATCACATTAATCGCGTTTATTTATATCTTCATAAAAACTTATAAGAGAAAAGACTCTTCAAAAACAAATTTATTTTATTTTATATATAACTATTTCATGTGCTTTATATGAGTGATTTAAATAAACAAAGTATAGAAGATAATAACGTCATCGATATATCCAACAACAATTACGTATATTCTAGAAAAAGAAAGATCAGTATTCAAAGTGATATAATCTCGAAATAAGTAAAAAACAATTATTGGGCAATACTTGACAATGATAAAAATTGTGATGAAGAGTGTTTAAAGATATATGAAAAACATGTAATTGACCAAGAATTACCAACAACGTCCACTCGATCTGGGTCTATGAGATCAACTAAAGAGAACAGCGCAAATAAAGAAAAAGAAAAGGCAACAAATAACTTACAGTAAAACGCAAAACAATAACAAAAAAAGTTCCACCTCTGAATATTTTCAGTGTGAAACCTAATGAACTAATTAAATTTGTTAGAGATGATTTTAAAATAAAAGAATTTAATAATAAAAAAATATCACTATTTTGCCATCTTTGGATGATTTTTTCAGAGTTAAAGCTTATTTGGAGAAAAGCAAAACTAAATTTTTTACATACACCCCAAAGGAAACTAAAACAAAGACTTACTTACTAAAAGGTCTAAGTGTAGACACTGATTTAAATGACATTTTTAATGAATTGTGTAAATTCCAAAATGAAAATTTGAAATTTATAAAGGCTAGCCCCTTTACGACAAAAAAAGCAACAGCTGAGGGATATAAACTACCTCTCTATTTAGTTCAAATTACTAATGAAAGCAAACTCAACGAGCTTAAATCTATCAAAGGTTTATTATATCGATGTGTCAGCTGGGAAGCGCTAAGAAAGCATGAATTTTCTCAATGTAGAAACTGCCAAGGCTTCTTCCACAGCGCTGCTAATTGTTTCCTCCCCTATAGGTGTGTAAAATGTAATGAATTGCATGATATTGGAAAATGTTCGCTACCAAAGACTACTGAAAATGAAAAAAAAATTATTTTGTGTATTGTGCAAGAAATATGGCCATCCCGCGTCATACAAGGGCTGCGAGAAATATAAAGAACTACAACAAAAGATGCGTTCCAGAAGACAAAACTTAACTCAGATGCATTCAAATTATACACCAAATTAAATAAGCAAAAATCTAAACTTCGCTGATGAGGTAAAAAATAATAACGTGCAAAACCAAAACAGCTATAACTCAATTCAAAATGTATTGGAGCAACTAAATCATTCCCTTCAAAACATATCCAGCCAAATTGTAAACCTTAATAAACAACTGCACTTACAAGTAGCTAGAATTGATACTATTTTCTCTATTTTAGAAGCTTAAAATTTTAATATGACGGAAACAATTAAAAAACATTTAAACATAATTGAAATCAATGTTAATTCTATAATTAAGTTAAGTAGAAGGTACGATTTAAGTTGTTTTTTAAGTAAATACAATCCGGATCTCATGTTAATAAACGAAACGAAACTAAATTTTAGACATAAACTAAACTTCCAAAACTACTGTATGATAAGAAACGATAGAACGAATGCTAAAGCAGGTGGTGGTACTACAATTTTGATAAAAGACAATAAAAAAACATAAATTACACAAATTATATTACCAATTCTTTCAAACATCTTGAAATGTGTGTAATTAAAATCCCATTGTTAGCTAACCAAATGTTATTTGTAATTTCAGCTTACTATCCATCGGGTAACAATTGTAGCGTATTTAAATCAGATCTTTTACAACTTTTTCAATCTTTAAATTTACAGAATCCAAACCATTTTTATATTCTCGCAGGTGATTTAACATCTCAAGTAATGCAAAAGGTAATAAACTTAAAGAATTTCTTTCGGATTATGAAAGAATGTTTAGGTGTTCCTTATATGCGTCGGTCTCGCCTTCATATCCCCGTTGTGGTTCTTTTCTAGATGTATGTATTGCTGATTCTCGCCTAAACATTTATAAAGTAAATAATTCATTAAACTGCTTAAAAACCCTCGATTATGATAGCGATCATAATGCATTACAGATTGTAGTTTTAGGTGGAGAATGATAATGTTATGGAGATTTATAAAGAAATACATACTTTAAATCTGAATTACGAGAAAACCAATTGGAATAAATTCAAAAATAATTTAATAAGGAAATTAAACCGTAGTGAAATAATTCCGAACAATAGAAATCTAACAAACTCCGAAATAGATTTTTATTTACTTAGATTACAAGATTTTATTATCGATTCAATAGAAAGGGCTATCCCAAAATTTTCAAATACAAATCATAATATACTTGATAAAGTTATGAATCCAATTATAAAAAAGCTACAACATGAAAAAAGTAAAATAGTTACTATTATCAAGAAATGTAACCGATTAGAATATAGTTTACCGCAATCAGAAATAAATTTATGGAAAGCCAAATTAAGAGCCATTATTACAACTTGCCGTTAAACTTGGGTTTAGTTAAAGGTACCTTTAGCTAAAGGGAACTGTAAAGTTACCTTTAACTTATTTTCGTTATTACAACTTACAGATAAAATTTTTCAAAAATATGGCAGTGCCGGAGCAATGTCGATAAAACCGCTCAATTATACAAGTTTTTTTTAACACAGTGGCAACCGCGGGCTTCATTTTTTTGTTGTATATGCTCATTTTGTTTAAATTTGAAGTTGCCATAATGAAAATAATATATCATATGGCAAGTTTAACCATAAAGTGACCTTTTTTAAATAAAATTAATTTTATTCCAATTTGATACATATGCTGATACTAATAATAACATGGGTGTTCCCCATGTGTAGACCATTATACTAATTATAACAGTGGTATTCACTTTAAGTACAAACATTCTCCCCCACGTTGAACGGATGTTCAACCAAATGAGGATGTGTGGTTAAGCTGAATAAGCCGTTGTGCTGGACTAAATATCTAGCATGAATTGACGTGGCATGGGTGTAGGAGTCCTGTTGTTAGTTTCTGGTCTAACTGATTGAAGTTCGATAGTTTCTTCAGCATTTTCAATAGCTACTGTTGGTCTTTGTTGTCTACTTTGACTTCTGCGTGTTTTAGCAGTTATGATGAGTGTCACCAGACTTAAGAAAAGTGCAAGGTACCCAATCACATGGTTGTGTAGTTGGTGGGACTTAAATTTGTTGGATAATTCTATAATGTTTTCTTCCTTCAGAGTTTTTTGCAAGTTTGAGAGCTTGTTCATATTCTTGGCATATATTTTTTCCAGATTTATTGAGGTTGAGTTATTGTTGTGGGTGGAGACTGTAATATTATTAGGCAACGATAACTCTGAGATTTTTCCAAGACTTGTATATGAAGATCTTATTGTGCTAGATATAGCTTGTCGTCCGTTCATAGTAATAGAGTCATGTTTGAGGATGCATTATGGATCTAGCGTGAGCAGACCGGAGCCCTTCAATGATATGGGAATGATTTCCCTATTGCAAATAGCGGTGGCTTTTGAGGATTGTGTGACTGGCATATATCCATTGATTTTCTTTGTCGAGTGGTATCCATTTTGCGTCAGTTTTCTCCAGTATACAAGTTGGTGTTGTTTTGTTACTGTATAAATTAATTTCACACGTACAGATATTTGCACCAAAATTTTAACGAATTTGAATATTGGAGCAAACAAAGACACCTTGTTCTATTATGTCACAGGAGCTGAACTTGGAACTGGTAAAAGGAATGTATTGTTTACGAGATGCGTTTATGCCCAGAAAAGTAGTACATGGTTTAATGGCTGCCATTGTATTATTCATCAGGTTAGGGACCGGAATCAAGTGAAATACATTGCATTTTTCATGTTCGACCAATGTTAGGGTTATTTTAAAGATGGCGTGTTGTTGCGTTAGTGTTCCCTTTACTCTCATAAGTTTAAATAATTGAAGCAAATTCGATTTTTCTGATACTGGAAGAATCAGCTATTGCGGTGAATGGAGTATGATCTGGTTAACTTCAATTTGTAATTGTTCTGGGGTGAGTAACCATGGACTGATTTTTCCATGACGCGTGTCCATAAGTGTGCTAAGGATTGCTGCCTGTATTTTTTAATACTCTTTGCAATTAGAGTTAATCCAAGAACCGCGGAATTAAACAATTGGTTGAGTTGCAATTGTAATAATTCGTTCGGCATATATTTTGATTTCCAATTTCAATTTTCAAATCTTGCTTTAGACGTTACTTGATTTTGACGTATAATATTTATTGTTGAATCAACAATTGATGTTTGATATTTTAACAATTTAAGCAAATGCGATTAATTTTCATTAACTTGTTTTATTGTATCAGACATATGTTCAGCGTATTCTGAATACAGGATGCCAAATAATGCATGAGCAACATTACCAACTATATCCAGTGCACCCCTTTTGCTTCGCAATAATTGGTTATCTAGTTGTAACTCATTTTCCATTTGTTTAAAGTGATCAATCGTACTGAGGCATGATGTATTGTGTTGTAGCATCTTACAGATGATTTGTATTGATCTCGTCCCATTGACAAGGATTGATGTTTCGGACCATTAAGAAGCTAGATCGTTGTATACGAATAGATTCCATTCGGTAGTTGAAATAGTGGGTGTTCCAATTTGTTCGAAATGGATTCCGAACTTTGATCCGAACCTTTTATTTTTGACTGGAGATCCATATGCTAGTGGTAATAGTAATAGTATAGTAAGTAACGCAAGTGTTATATGGTTTGTTGGTATTTTAATTCTCTTGGCCTTAGGTTCATCATTGGAACTTTTGATATTGCCATTCTTATTCTCAGTGGGAATAGTAACTTCAAGATCTTGTTCTATGGGTAGTAAGGCGAGTCGATGAATTGGACGTTTAAATGTTCCTGATGCGGTTTTTACTTCTGCGACTCTTGCTGCACCGTCATCACTAGTATTGACTTGAGTAATTCTTCCCAATGGCCATTTCATAATAGGTATGTTATCTTCTTTTATAATAACCATGTCTCCAACCTTAATATTAGCAAATTGTCTCTGCCATTTGCTACGTTGTTGTAGTTCATTTAAGTATTCTGTACACCATCTGTCCCAAAATTCCTTTTTGAGATGGGATACCAATTTCCAATGAGATAAAACTGATACTTTTGGTAGTTGTGCCTTGCTATCGACTGGTGAGGTAAGTGGTTCGCCAATAAGGAAATGGCCAGGAGTTAATGATGGTTATTTGGATCATTTGTTATTGGTGTTAGTGAACGAGAGTTAAGTATCGCTTCAATTTCTACTATGATCGTTTCCAATTCTTCTTGGGTTAGAGATGCATTTGCGACATTCCGAAATAAAAGATGCTTCGCTGATTTTACGGCTGCCTCCCATAAACCTCCAAAATGTAGTGCTCTCGGTGGAATGAAATGAAAATGTATTCCTTTTGAACTAGAAGCGGAAATAATTGATGATTGCGCTATAGAAGAGTAAATGCTATCATCTAGTTCTGTTAACTGATTTTTTGCTCCAATAAAATTCGTAGCGTTGTCAGAATAGATGTTTTTGCATCGGCCTCGTCGGCCAATAAATCGTTTCAAAGCGCCAATAAAAGCGTCTGTTGACAAGTCTGAAACCAGTTCAAGATGAACTGCCTTTGTAGAGAAGCAGCAGTATACCTCAATATATGCCTTTGTTGATCGTTTGCCTCTAATCCTATAGTGAATCCAGTGTTGATAAAAGGTCTTGCTGGGGTAACCCGAGTCTGTAATTGTGGTCGAGCCTTTGTACATCTTACGCATTTCTGTACTGTAGCTCGCGCCATTATTTTACCTTTTATTGGTCAAAATCGTTGTCTGATTGTGTTCAAAAGTGCTTGTGGTCCACAATGACTATTTTCTTCGTGAATCATGATGAATAAGAGTTTTACGATGGGATCATTATATGGAATCAGCATTGAATGTTTAGCATCGTACGATAGCAATGACGCTTCCAATCGTCATCCCACCCGTTGTATGTCTGAACCATCTATAAATGGACAAAGACTTATGATAGAGCTTTTTTTATCGACTTCTTTGTTCTTTTGAAGTTGATTTATTTCTGAAGAAAAGTCGGACTTTCGAATGGTTTTTATGATTAAGAATAGTGCATCGTCCAGCTCAGTCGGAATTAATGCCTCACATGTTGGACGTTCTTCCTTTTTTATTCTTGTGTTTCTGATGAATCTAAGCATGTATCCTAGTGTCCTTTGAAGAGTTCTGAATGAGTTTTTATGCGGAATCTTGTAAACAAAATCGTCATTGGAGCAACTGGCTGCTGTAATAACGGTTGTCTTCTTTCTCTCTTTGTCATTTGGAATAAGTCGATGCGAGAATTCAGGTGGCCAATTTTGTTCTTTTCCGTGCAAAAACAACGGCCCATGGAACCATAAACTGCATTCGGCGAGTTTTGTTGCCGATAGTCCTCTGGAGAGTATATCAGCAGGATTGTCCTTGGAACCAACATGGCGCCATTGTTTGGACAAAGTTAATGATTGTATTTTGGAAACTCGATTAGCTACAAATATGTGGTACAATGAGGATTGAGCGTTTATCCAAGATAGCACTATTTCGAAATCTGTCCATAAAAACATAGGTAAATTCCTAATCTGAAGATCAGTTTCAATTCTGTGTCCAAGTTGAGCAGCCATGACTGCAGCACTTAACTCTAGACGTGGTAAAGTCTGTTGTTTTAATGGAGCGACCCGTGTCTTGGCACAGAGTAATTGTGCAACAACTCTTCTGTCTTTAAGAGTTGCTCGTATTTAGGCAACTGCAACGTAAGCTTTTTCGGAAGCATCTGAGAATATGTGTAATTGTGTATTTGCTGGAAAGTTCCCATTAAAGATGTGTCGAGGAATTTTGAAATTGTTTAAGCTGTTTAAGTAATTTCAGAATTTAGTCCAATTTTCATGAAGATCTTTAGGTAATGGTTCATCCCAGTTTAGTTTTAGCTGCCATAATTTTTAAATGAAAATCTTTGCCTTGACAACAACGGGTGCAAATAGCCCGAGAGGATTAAATAATTTAGCCATATCTGAGGTTGCTGTACGTTTTGAAACCGTATGAAATTTTTAGCTTTGACCTTAATCCAAAATTGGTCTCTTGTAGGTAACCACAGTAATCCTAATGTTTTTACTGTGTTGGTGTTGGTACTGCTGAAACCTAAATCCACTTCCTGATCACTGACTGGAATATCTTTCAGTAACAGAGGATGACTTGCACACCGTTTTTTCAAATTAAAGCCATGGCTTTTTAAAATTAAAATTAGTTCTTGCTGTATCGTAAGTGGAATATTGAGACTGTCTGACCACCAAGGCCATCGTCTACGTAAAAATTGTGTTTGAGCATTTGTGAGCCATATGGATAGTTTATGAAATTTTCATCTGCCAATTTTTGTAAACATCTTGTGGCAAGATACGGCGCTGCGCGTGTCCCATATGTAACCCTGTTGAGTTTGTAGTAACTAATGGGAAGCGATCGATCTTCTCTCCAAATAATTAAATGATATTTTTGATCATCGGGATGCATTACAATTTGCCTGTACATTTTTTCAATATCAGTGGTAAAGACAAATTTTGGTAGTCTAAAACGCAGCAAAATAGAGAATAGTTCACTTTGCACAGTTGGCTCTGTATACATCAAATCATTTAACGAATGGCCTGATGATGTTTTTGCTGATGCGTCAAAGACGACCCTTAGTTTTGTTTTGTTTTGAAAATGCAATGGTGGGGAATAAAATAATAATATCAATATCAACCTTTTCCATATGTCCTAACTGTTCATATTCTTGCATAAATTTTATGTATTGAGCTAGTATGTCTTCCTTTTGCAGAATTCGACGTTCGAGACTCATAAATCTGTTGTACGCCATTGTTTTGGATTCCTCCAATGCTGTTGGGTTTTCTCGAAAAGGGAGACTGACTACAAAGCGGCCATCTGCATTGGTGTTTACATGTTGGATAAAATGTGATACACAATCTTTTTCTGACGGTGACAGACCTTTTTTGTTGTCTTCAATCTCGTCCATTTTCCAAAGATGTTCAATGGTTTCTTCGAGTGAGTTGTCCTCCAATATTGCACATGTTAGCGCTTCTAGAGGTTTAGACACTAGATTTTTTCCAACTGCTCTGCCTACAATCCAGCCCAATTGCGTGTTTTGGAGTGTTGGTAGATTGTCCCCAAGATGTATTGTTCCACTTTGAGTCAATCTATAGTATAATTCTGCCCCAAGGAGCACATCTATTCTTTCTTGTTGATCAAAATGAGGATCTGCTAAATCGATATTTTCAGGAATATTCCAATTTGAGATGTTAATGTACTGATTTGGTTGCGCTGGGATAATGCTTGGAAGTACATAAGCTTCCACGTTTGTTGAGAACTTGCGATCTCTGGATTTCAACTCAACATTTATGCGATATTTTTTGCTTTTTGTAATTTCACCAATGCCGCCAAGGAAAAGTGATGCTCCCGATGGCGAGATAAACAACTTTTAGCAGAGGCGTTTGGAGACTATGTTTACTTGTGAGCCTGAGTCTAATACAGCTCTAAACTCCTCAGACATGCCATTTGATGCTGCCATGAAGACTTTCGCGGTGGCCAACAAAACATAGTCCTGATGTCCTGTACTAACATTTTTTGTTTCTGATGTGACTGCTACGACATTTGAAGTGGATGTCCATCCACTAAATGTGCCCTGGCGGCCCGCATCAACGTTAGATGATGATGTAGTGGCTGGAATTACCTGATGGTTTGAATCTTTATTTTGCTGTGGAAAGTTTTCTGCTGATGGCCTTTTATGTTTTTGAATATTGTCATTCTTTTCTAAATGGAGCAGCGTATTGTGTTTTTAGTAAATTTTTTGCAGTTACCAGCATTGCAGATTTTTGAATTGTGGTCACTACCAAAGCAGTTGACACATAAGTGTTGGCGCTGAACCCAACGTAACCGTTCCTCTTCAGATAATTGCAGAAACTTGTTGCAACGGTATAGTTTATGATTATTGCCACTGCACAGTCTGCATGAGCTGTTATAATTGGACGAAAGTGAAGCTCAAACTGCCTTTTGGGAGGTTTTTTCTTTTGGAGAAATTGCCGCCAATGATTGAAAATGAAGTTCCAGGAACGATTATAAATGGTAGGTCTTTCGGGTTTGCTAATGATTGCATGTACCTTATGTGCGTGTTCCTATCAAGTTTTTTGACCAGTATTTGTATGAGAATTGCATCCCATGATGATATATTAATATCCAAATTATTTAGTGCCAATAAACACTCCTTGGTGGTATCATGTAGGTCTTTGATTGACTGGGCTTCAAACCGCAACGCGTCTTCAGACAAGGCTGACTGAATTATTACTGACTGACTGCTGGTCTTGTTGCCCTTTTATATACGCACGCAATCAGTATGACGAACGTTCTCGTTGGGGAAGGTTCTTGTTCTCGCCTTCTCAAGAGTTCTATAGCGACCGCATTGTTGCTTGTGTATTTTGCACACTTGTCCATCCCTCATGCTTGTTGTTGTTGGTTTACTTGGAACGTGTTCGATGTATTCATTAGTGTGTATTTGTGTCGTGTGTATTGTGTTGGTGTAGCTGGTAGCCTTTGTTTATCGTTTTTATTGTTAAACAATATTAGATCGTTTCGATTAATGTAACAATA
The DNA here is from genome assembly GCA_936449025.2 of Sarcophaga subvicina. NCBI lineage: Eukaryota > Metazoa > Arthropoda > Insecta > Diptera > Sarcophagidae > Sarcophaga > Sarcophaga subvicina. Next base: position 250,796 of record OW388085.2, on the reverse strand, counting down.
TGTATCCCAAACAAAGACTTAGTAAAATATTTAGGTATTAAGTTTTTATATTTTAATTCACACATTCAACTTAAAAAAGCTAGGAATGCGTTCTTTGGGTACAAAAAGCTTTTTTCTCTAAATATATAAAACCTGAAGTAAAAACAGTCATGTATCAAACCCTAATATGTCCAATTCTTACTTACGGTTGCCAAATATGGTTCAACATATCGCCTTCATAAATGGAAAAATTAAGAGTTTTTGAAAGAAAATGCCTGCGGAGTTGTACATTCCTCTTTCGGACGCCTAATAGTAGCTATACTAAATTCTTCTCTAACAAAAAACTTTATCACAAGGCTAAAGTTAGCCGAATTGACAATTTTGTCATCCATTTAATAAGAAATCAGTCATCAAATGTTTTGAATGCTATGAAAACAACCTGATTCTGGCACCTTATTACACTGATCATGAGTATATAAAAAATGTTTACAATCTGGATACGTACCACCTGAGGCATTTCTTTACCTCGGTAGTAACGATTTTATGCAAAACGAAGCGGGAATTGTAATTTTTTATCATATATGTATATAGAGGAGCTATATGTTTAACCAACTCACAACAGACAACAGTAGATTTGGAAGTTGTATTTTCTCTAGGGATAAAAACATAAATCTAAACTCGAACGTTAAAAAATATTGGTGTCTTATGAAATAGTTATATTAGCTTTTTTTATACCTTGACCTTTTTCCCCTTTGTGTTATCAATGTAAGTTTTTTTAATGTTTTTACTTACATTATTGAATATAATTTTTTATACATTTATTTGTATGATTAAATTTACTATGTATTATTAAAATTATAATATATTGTTACGTTTTTACCTTTTTAAAAACGTTTAAATATTAGTTCGTTAATTGCAAACCAACGCAACTTCACACAAGGTTGACTGAAATCTTACTGACTGCTGTCTGCTTTGTGCAGACCTTTTATAGTCCGACACAACCAGTCTAACGAACATTCTTGAAGTGGAAGGTTCGTGATCTCGCCTCCTCGAGAGCTCTATTGCTAATAAATTGTTGTTTGTGTACTTTGCTTATGTTGTCTATCCACTTTTGTCACAAACATGTTGTTGTTGGTACCAGGCGCACCCAGGTTCGTTGTACATATGTGTGTGTGAAGCTTTAGATAATCAACACGTTCATTGTGTTCTTATTGTTAGTGTGTATTTGTATCGTATGGCTTTTGTTTATCGTTTTTGTTGTTAAACGATATTAGGTCGTTTCGATTTGCGTAACACTGCCGCCCACTTAAGCCTGTTCGTCCCGAATAGGCTCATGATCTCTTTTCCCATATTTTGCCAGTCGCTCTATGTGTACGACCTTAATTTTTGTTCGTTGGCTGTTAGCTTTCTGTATCCTATACCCGACATCGTTTAAACGCTTTATTATTTTATACGGTCCATCCCAGCTGGTTTGTAGCTTGGGAGATAATCCCTTCTTCCGCTTTGGGTTGTATAGTGGAACCATTTGTCCCTCATGAAAGCCCTCTGTGTGTGCTGCTCTATCATACCTGGCTTTCATTCTATCACTGACCATTTTTATACGGGCGCGCACAAACTCATGAAGTTCATTCAGGCTTTCTTCTTTTCCAGTGTATGTTTTGTCCCTCTCTGTGGCGGGCTTAACACCAAACTCTAAGTCACTGGGCAGTTTTATCTCAGTCCCAAAGGTAACCTTGGCGGGTGATCTAGAAGTTCGTCTCAGTCCTTCTGTTGCTCGCTCACTACTTTCCGCAAGTATTTCTGCAGGGTTCGGTTAAACCGCTCTACCATTCCGTCTGACTGTGGGTGAAGCGGGGTCGTTCGAGTCGTCTTAATACCGCATACTTCACACATTTCCTGGAATACAGCCGACTCGAAATTTCTGCGTTGATCGGAATGTAGTTCTATTGTAGCCCCGGCGTACCCAATTGTTCACAAAAACGTTTACTATTGTGTTCGCCTCTTGATTGGGTATGGCATATACTTCCGGCCATTTGCTGAAGTAGTCCATCACAACGACAACATATCGGTTTCCGGCATTGCTAACTGGAAAAGGGCCTGATACGTCTATCCGCTCGAAAGGTGCGCCTGAGTTATATTGTTGCTGAAAGTACACCTCCAATACCATATCCGCTAGCATCACGGTCCAAAATGAATTTTTCTCCTGGGACTGGATATGCCAAAACTTGTGCAGCGCACAATAGGTCTTTTAGTGTCTGGAACGCCTTCTCCTGTGGCTCACCCCATTGATAGACTTTTGACTTCTTGGTGAGCTCATGCAAACTTGCAGCCACGCTGGCAAAGTTAGGTACAAAGCGTCTGTAGTATGTGCATAGTCCCAAAAAGCGTAGTTCATGAAGATTCTGGGGACGAGGCCAGTCCTTTATTGCTCGTATTTTATCTTCATCCGTGGATATGCCTTCTGCTGTGACAAGATGCCCCAAATATTTCACCTGCTTTTGGAAAAATGCACATTTCTTTACGCTTAATTTTAGCCCAGCTGTTGTTATTCGTTGCAGAACTTCTCCCAGGTTCTTGAGGTGTTCGTCAAAAGTTCTGCCCATTACTATTATGTCGTCGAGGTACACCAGGCAAGTCTTCCAATGCAGTCCCTTCAGTACACGTTCCATAAGCCGCTCGAATGTGGCCGGAGCATTACAGAGTCCATATGGCATAACCTTAAACTGCCATAAGCCGCCGTTCGCACTGAATGCGGTTTTCCCTTTGTCCTTGTCTGCAATCTTCACCTGCCAATACCCGCTTTGTAGATCCAATGTGAAGAACCATTTTGTCGCGGCTAGCGTGTCGAGTGTGTCGTCAATTCTTGGTAGCGGGTAACTATCCTTTTTGGTGACATCATTCAGCTTCCTGTAGTCTACGCAGAATCTTGTACTGCCATCTTTCTTCTTTACTAAGACTACAGGTGAGCTCCACGGACCCGAGGATGGTTCAATTACACCGCTATTCCTCATTTCGTCGACTAACTCCTTGACCTCATTACGCTTCGCCAACGGTATGCTTCTGGGTGCCTGTTTTATCGGTCTCGCTTCGCCGGTATCAATTTCACGCTTGACCATTGCTGTTCTTCCTTGTCTTCTATTGTTCGAGGCGAAAACGAATGCATACCTTTTCAGTAGCTTTTTGGCTTTATTTCTCTTTGGAGCTGCTAAACCTGCTACCCATTCCTCCGCATTTTTACCAAATTCCTGTTGATCCTTGGCTGACATTTCGGCAGGTTCCGGCGATTGTTTGGTGTTTATTACCGCCTCTACTGGAGCGCATTGGCTCACGTCGGAGTTCTTACAGACGACTTTCTCGTGGCCTGATAAATTTAGCACTCTCACTGGGACTATTCTCTGTTCAGTGGATTTGACGAGGGACTTCGCTGATAAAAATCGGTTTTGATTTCTGCTGGTTCCACAACCCACAAGCGGTTTTCCACACAATCTCCCTCCATACGCGCCCATATCAGTGATTCACTCTGAGGTGGCAATTTGAGTTGTGCGACCGCAACTATCCTTCTGGCTTGCACTTGATGCTTGTACCCCACGTCAAGAGGTATCTCCACATTTCGCCAACTCATAATCTGTTGCCCCATATTCAAATTGATGCCATGAGCTATCATAAAATCGGCACCAATGATAACCTCGTCCACAATATCGGCAACAATAAAGATGTGACTTACACTAATGTTGGCAATAGTCACCTTCGCCTCTGTTTTTCCGTGGACGGTGGCAGACTCTCCAGTAGCTGTCTATAGTGAGGGTCTGCCGTTTATGTATCCGCACGCCGTAAGATTGTTGTTCCTCTGTTGCATCACTGATATTGAGATTGTGGGGCCCTCGCCTGTGGGAGCCAGCACTTGCCCCTCAGTGCTAGCTCGTTTTAGCTTAACGGGGACTCTTGTGAAGATGGTTGGTAGTTCGACCGTTTCTTATTCCTTGATGGTGAGGCTTTCATTGTATTCTTAGTGTTAGTGTTTATTTGTATCGTGTGTCTTTTGATTATCGTTTTTAATATTAAACGATATTAGGTTGTTTCGATTTGCGTAACAATATATTGATATGGCATATACTTGAGATCCCGTTTGTGAGACAGTGTATAATAGAATAATTAAATTTACTATTTGTTTATTTTTTTAGTTTAAGCATATTAAATTGGTTTAAATAAATGTAAATCGTATCGCGTTGTCTGTGGTTATCGCCAGTAATCTGTGTATTTTCAACTTTACCTTTCGTCCACCTCTTGGTTTACGTTGCTTTACTTCTTCTTTTGGTGACGCAACTGTTGGCTTATTTTGTCGTTTCCTATATTCTTCTATTGTTATAGGTCTTGGGCCTGCTGTTCTTGTGGTGTGTACCTTGGATAGTCTTCTACTTTTTCAGCTTTCGGAATGTATTCTTCGTACTTCCTGAAAATGTCATCAATGTCTTCCTTCGAGGGTACGTCTTCAGCTGGAGAAGTAATAAATATCTTTCGAACTGGCAGAATCAGGATCAACAACGGACTAGGAATTCAACAGTACCGAATGGGCAGGATCAAATGAACAACAGAACAGGATCGTTATCAGAATGTTTTATCTTTTTGTCCGCGCACTTTTGATTTGTGTTTGGTCAAATAGCAGGGCTGGATCGATAGGGTGGCAAAAAAAATTTCGTCAGTAACAAGATCGAGAGGGCAGGATCGCCATGTAATAATTGTTACAAGTTTGTATTTTAGTTTGTCGGTCAATTTTATGCCAATCCGGGTTTTGCTTATTATTAAGTCGAGCACGCCGCTTGAGTATGGCTAATAAGCTGCAGTTTAGATGAGAATAAGAAAAATAAATCTTTTTTAGCTAAGAAGCTGTTTTGATCATTGTTTTTACCAATCAATTTACAGCTATTTATATTAATTTCTTAAGTCTAATTTCTTTACATATTCATACTTATGACCTAATTTAGTTTTACTTAACTTAGAGTGTGCGTGGTCAGCATTTTGCTAATTTGAATTATTACATGCTGAAAATTTATATAATATATATATAATAATAATATATATATAATAATATATATATAAAATTTGTAGGTTATTGATAATTTTTGTATATATTATTGGGGAATGTATCAAATGCATTTTTAAGTAGCACAAACGCGACCGACACACAACAGTGGATAAGTGTGACCAGCACACCACAACGTGACGAACTAGCTTTGAAGAGCTGGTGTATATGATTTACGCGTCCATTGCTTGGTGGAGCAATTAACTATTAATTCTATTGCATTTATTATATTTCATTAGTTAGGGTTTGTATTTGAACATATTTGGGCAATTCACACAAACCCTTGTATCGTTGCATTGAGTTTATTGTTGTTGTATGCTTGTTGTTGATAAGTTTCATAAAAAAATCGGATACACTTAAGGTACCCATAGACAATATAATGCTATTGAATACTTTTTGCGTTTATTATTGTCGCTTTGCCCTACACTATTCAATAAGTTGCACAATATTAAAAAAAATTTATGGCGCAATTTTACATACAATATACATATATTATATAGCATGAAAAAGCAAAAAAACTACACACACACATTTCAATATTATATATAAGTGAGGATGAAGAGCCTAGTGTGTCGTTCTGATAACTTTTCATTTGTCAACATGTTCCTACAAATTTTCAATAAATTTTTGTGGAAATTAAAAATTTTTTAATTATTTAAATATTTTATTACAAAAGTTTTGATTTAAGAAACACTTATTATATATATGTACACACACAGAATTGAATTTTGATATGAGTTGTTGTGCTATATATTGGTGGGAAATAATTATTGTTCACAATCTTGTCAACATATTACATAATATTGCGTTTTGCACAATAAAAATCAAAAAACTTGATTTTATTCAATTGTGCCACCTACTAATATAATATACCCTCACAATAATATTGCCTGTGTATGGGTACCTTTATACCCATTTTTTATATGTTTTTAAAAGTTGCATTGGTTTCGTGCTATCAGTTTATGTAAAATGACAGTAATCAAGGAGAAGAATAAAAATACAAAATATTTTCTATATAAATTGAGTCAACAATTAACATTTCAAAATTATATGGTTCGCACAAAAAATTAATTAATTATTTTTTCCGTAATATTTTTCATTTTTTTTTTTACTTGAAAATCAAATTATGAATACTGGTATTCTTCCTATCGTTTTTTGACGTTTGGAATACGAAATATACAATACAGCATAAAACTAAGCGTTCACAAACAAAATTATTATTAAAAATAATATCATTTAGTTTAGTATTTGAAACATTTCGTTTATTATCATTGCATATCTGTTCTATTTATTGTTTATGTTGGAGTTAATTTAGAAATGATTTTTTATGTTGTTTGATTTGTTACTGGGCTCAGGTGTCGTTTAATTTGGTGATATTGTTAACAAAGCGTCTATACTCAAAAAAGTTGTTGGTTAATTTTTATATGCAGATTCAATTGTAAAGTTACACGCATCATATATAGCTTTGTTTTATTAATACCTGTTGTATTGAAGGAAAAATTAAAAAAAAAATAATAAAGTAAAAAACATAAATTTGTGTACAAAAATAAATATTAATAAATAGAAAAATAAAAAGTAAATTTCAAAGGTGAATATAAAATTATTGTTTTATTAATTAAAAATTGTATGCACATTATAAAAGAGTAAAGAAAAAGGATTTATATAAAAATGGAAGTAGCGGTATTGATGCTAACATATAAATTGAAATTCTGAATAAATGGGAAAGGCCTGGAAATACTCCTTTCAGCCACAGATTTATTAAAAAGATTTACGCGGGAGTTACTATCACATAGCAATTAAGACTTTGGAAATTGATTTACGACTATGAAAAGTAATGTTTTAGCCAATTTTTTGAAATATATCAAATTTTTCTTTAATAGATGTCAATATTTTTAAATACCCAATAAAACGTTGAAAGCAACATTTCAATGACAAAAAAGTATAATCGTGTTTCATTAAAAACCGAGGGGCACAACCTAAACGAAGACGACTCTTCTAAATAATAATGCAAGGTTTTACTATACCTAAAAATGCACAGAGGTTAGCCTAGTGCCGAGAAATAAACGCTCATATTTAAAATTAAATTAAAAAAGATAAGAAGTAAGAAAATGAAATTGTAGCTTTTTTAATTAAAAAAGTTTTTCTTTAATTTGTAATTTATTTAAATAAATTATTATGTTTTAAATTTTGCAAAACGTTTATTTTTCATAGATTCGAAGATTGCGGTTAACAGAAATTATTTAATTCGTTCCTTTCATTACAACACACTTTAACAGGTGACACCGCGCTGTCAGTTTTATTACGATCTTTATAGCCCGAAATTAAACTTCTGATGTTAAAATACCACCGAGGTAAACGTGTTCTATCAATAGTACAGATCTCGGTTAGTAATTACAGACTCAATTCTCATCACTGACTGGCAGCATCGTTACACTCTACATTTATACCCTTTATTTTATCTGAAAACATCATGATGTTTTTATGAATTAGTATTGTTGAATTTTTGTTTTGTTTCCATCTCTTAAGTCCTATGTATCTATTTGTGTGATTCTATGTTCCTTATTTTAGATTAGATTGTTTTTGTCAGCGTTAAAATATATGTTGGTATATGTTTGAACTAAATTTTGTCCCGCTCGTCGCTTTACTAGTGATGAATCTAGTAAAAGACTTAAAAGTGTAGACTAGAATTACCTACACATACCAGTTAATCAGTGGTTCTAATGTCATTTGATTACGCAAGAACCACCTTGTTAATAGTACCAAGACCAGTAGTGTGGACCATAATTGCCAAATTCTACTACTGAATCAATAGTTAATTAGTAGACTTTTACTATCGACATTTTCTGCAGAGTATGTAAACATTTTCATTAGTTGTTTCCAATTGAACTTAATAATTGTTTTGAATTGAACGTAATAATTGTTTAGAATTGAAAATAAAGAAAAGAATATGACATGCTCCTGTAACAGCTGTATATTTGTGTATTTATCATGCAGCCCCTAATTAATTCTATAACTTAATTAAGTTGTACAACAAATTGCAACGTTGGAGGACGGGTTCATCAATAAGTTCCTCCTATATGTTTACTTGTTATATTACTGTAATGATTTATGAAGGATATTAATTTTAAGGTAATATTCTTTATTCATTTATAGTTTTGAATTAAGCTGACCAAAATTCATGCTCCGAGAAGCGTCTGCAAACTTTTAATTATCTTTTTTAGAACTGAAGAAATTCATTGGAGAAAAGTGCTTCGATTCCAACGATGAAAAACCATAAAATAATCAAAAACCAATATAAATGATCTTAATAAATTTTACTTTTTTATGAATAGGAAAGTTTAAAAAATGTATCCAAATATAATGAAATAACCTTGTTTTTCATTCAAAAAGTTAAGAACATGTTGTCCAGAAGAAATAATTGAAATGTTCCTACGGTTGTTGTTACTAGTGCAGTTGTGATTAAAGTGTTTGGCTGAAAACCCCCGCATTCCATATTCGAACACAGTAGAAAACAAACAATTTTTTTTATGTTTTTAGAAGTTTCTCAAATTCTCACCCTGCAGAGTGAAAAATATCAAGCAAAGCCACCGTTTACGAAAGAGTTCAACAACGAAATTCAATTCCACAGTGGAGTTTGTTTCTAGGTTACAAGAGATGGCCTGAGTACAATATCAATGAAAAAACTTGACTAATTGAACTAAAAAAGGCAAAGAAAGAAAATCGATGGTGCCCTGGTAGTCTAGTGAGTAGTGTACTAGACTATTAGAGTGAGGGTCGTGGGTTCGATTCCCACCAGATACTCTGGTCTGTGACACTACACCGAGCATATAGTCAAGTTACTCCGCTTGTATATAATTAGAATATAATTTGTAATTGTGTTGTAATTAATAAATAAATAAATAAGAAAATCGATATCGAAAAGAACTAAAGTAATTTTCAACTGCTTGTGAATCAAATGGTGCTGAAAAGAATGAAAACAAATTTTATACGCAAACAGTTTCTGCACTGTATAGCTGTAGATCAGTATTGCGAGTAAACATCAAATGTTTGATTATAGAGATAATATTTTACATTATAATTTTTAGTAAACTCGTATAAAAAGTTGAAATGCAATGAAAATTAAATAAATAAAAATTTATACGATCTTTCAACTGCAAATTTGATAATCTGTCAAATTAGTTGTCATTTAGTCAGTCTCTTTTGCTAAATCACCATGCTCTGGAGCACTTGGTAACCGACATTGACTTACATCGAAAAGTCATTTTCAGAGTCGAGACCCACCTCTGGACGAATGGGTATGTGCACATACAAAATTTTCGAAATTGGGACAACAGCAATCCACATGAGTTCCAAGAGGGTCCAATGCATTTCGATACCTGTTTGGTATGGATTTTGGGCTGGCAGCTTCAGCGGTTCATATGTCTTTGAGAACGACGTCGCCGAGAATATCACTGTCAACTGCAAGCATTATAGGTCAATAATTACCAACTCCTTTTGGCCTTAATTGGATGAACTGAACTCGAACGTCATGTAGCTTCAAGAGAGGGGCACGGTGTCATTTAGCTCATGCATGAGCGATTTGAAAGCATGGTCATCTCACGTGAAAGTGATATAAACTGGTCACCGAGATCGTGATTCGTGTTCTTTAGTCGTAGGTATATGCGAATAAGCCACACACTACAGCGGCCCTTATAGACAAAATTCAGCCTGATTAATTCGCCAGTCCTAGAAAATTGGATAATTCGGATGCACTACACTCAGAACAGCCGTGAACACATAAAATATGTCGGTGATATCTCAAGCACACTTTTTTATTCAAATTCGTAGAGAGTTTATTACAAATAACTAAACAAAATTCCATTAACTTTATAGCTTACTTTTATTAAATTAGAATTTAATATCACAATTAAATTATTATTATTAGATTTGCAATTTAACGTTGACGATGCAATTTTATTTCTTTATCAATACAACTTGCAGTTTCAACTTTAATATCAATTACTTCTACTGTACAAATTCGAATTCAACTTTTATTATTTACACGACTTTTAATATTTTCCTTTATTTCAAACAACTATATCAAACTCCTTTCACTGCCAATTATTTCGGCTTTAACTTAAACTGTCTACTTCTTCTCCTTCCTTCTTCTCTTCTTCATTACTCGTTATAGAGGTAATGGACCTTGCCTCATTCGTCCTTTTCATTTTTAAATTAATTCAGAGTTTCATAAAAGTGCTCTCGGCACCGGAAAACCAGTACTAGTTATAAGCCTAAGTTTTTATCCTTTATAGGTAAGTTATATTGGCTTCTTCCATTTGAGAGTTGCCTTACCAAGTTGAAAACTGTTTGGATGTTCCCAACCCTCTTGGCGACTTCATCCACTTCAACGAAATTGTTCGTGATATGTGTTTGCCGTTTCTGGCTGTTTCTCGCTTGCCTTTAAATGTTATTTTTTTCCGGGAGCTGCGAGCTATTGGGTCTATAATTTACCACAATTAAAATCACCCACTTTAAAATCACCCATTAATATAAAAATGTCGTGAGGAATATTCTGTAAGGTGCGGTCCAATTCATTGTAAAATTTCACTTCGTCCGCCACATCAGTGGGAGTGTAGAGTTTTAAGGCTGCGACATTTCCGATATTTGTGTTAAGATTTGCTGTTATAAAGCGTTCAGAGATAGCAGATCAGCTGATAAGACAATTGTATACTAAGGAATATATGAGGGATAAGAAATATATATCATTGTCATTTTGCGTTCCAGAATACATAATTGGATCAACTTATGTGCTTGTAAAGTCGCCAATATAGCAATATAAGCAGACAGTCGTCATCAGGATGTCCGTTTGGTTTCTATTTGTGATTAACTAATTTTGTGTTTATTCGGTTGAAGTTTACGATTAGTCTAAAGCAGTGATGCTCAAAATCTAAATTTGGATTATTATTATTATTATTATTATTATTACTATTATTATTATTATTATTATTATTATTATTATTATTATTATTATTATTATTATTATTATTATTATTATTATTATTATTATTATTATTATTATTATTATTATTATTATTATTATTATTATTATTATTATTATTATTATTATTATTATTATTATTATTATTATTATTATTATTATTATTATTATTATTATTATTATTATTATTATTATTATTATTATTATTATTATTATTATTATTATTATTATTATTATTATTATTATTATTATTATTATTATTATTATTATTATTATTATTATTATTATTATTATTATTATTATTATTATTATTATTATTATTATTATTATTATTATTATTATTATTATTATTATTATTATTATTATTATTATTATTATTATTATTATTATTATTATTATTATTATTATTATTATTATTATTATTATTATTATTATTATTATTATTATTATTATTATTATTATTATTATTATTATTATTATTATTATTATTATTATTATTATTATTATTATTATTATTATTATTATTATTATTATTATTATTATTATTATTATTATTATTATTATTATTATTATTATTATTATTATTATTATTATTATTATTATTATTATTATTATTATTATTATTATTATTATTATTATTATTATTATTATTATTATTATTATTATTATTATTATTATTATTATTATTATTATTATTATTATTATTATTATTATTATTATTATTATTATTATTATTATTATTATTATTATTATTATTATTATTATTATTATTATTATTATTATTATTATTATTATTATTATTATTATTATTATTATTATTATTATTATTATTATTATTATTATTATTATTATTATTATTATTATTATTATTATTATTATTATTATTATTATTATTATTATTATTATTATTATTATTATTATTATTATTATTATTATTATTATTATTATTATTTTATTATTATTATTATTATTATTATTATTATTATTATTATTATTATTATTATTATTATTATTATTATT